>CM032456.1:75918855-76174042 GCA_019049505.1 Pachyrhynchus sulphureomaculatus
TAAGCAAAGCTGACGAGTGGCTGTATGGGGATTTTCTGTAATTTCCAATAAAAACTTTTTATCATCGCATGTTTTAGCTTTTGGAGGTCCAGATTTAGAACGATCCTTAATACTACCTGATTGTCTAAATCGTTTTAATGTTTTGCTAACTAGGGATTGGGTAACACGTTCTCGATTTGGATATTCTGCTTTAAAAAGATCACCACCTCCTGTTGTGTTTTCCTACGGTCTCTTTAATCAACCATCATTAACAAAGTGATTTTTTCAGTTTCTATTAAATCTGCCTATGATATTACGCTCAAATTGCAATTTCACAAAATGCAGCAATAAACGGTTTCGTTAAGTCGTTACCTGACAATAAATGTTTGACACAAGCCAGCTTAAATTTTTTTTTTAATTTAATCTACTTAATTTCAAATATCTATAATTCCAAAACAATTCAATATAGTATGTTAGACAAATAATATCTAGAATTTTTAGTAGGACTCAAAAATAAAATAATATACAGGGTTTTCCATTTAAAAAAAATTAAAATGGCATAAATTCTTCGAACTCACAGTTCAAAACATTTTATTGATAACGTCAGCATGTGCGCCATATATCACCCTAAAACTTTTATTTAAACATGTTTTTGATACACTGTTTAATAAATGCTGTGGAATCATTATTCTATACATATTGGACATATATATATATATATATATATATATATATATATATATATATATATATATATATATATATATATATATATATATACTCGTATATACCCCAACTTTGACACTGATATCTCTTCTCGTTCGAGAGTTGTCGTTCCAACACACCAACAAGCAGATAGACCGACGGAACTGAATATTTTTCGTGATCTATTAACCCTAAAACGGGAAGAAAAGCAAAAATTTCGGAATGTGATTTTTTCACGAATACAATTCCTTTAGCAAGGAACATAAAAACAAGGTAGATAACATTTTTTCTGCAAACACAAAAGTTTCTTTGTCAGCACAATCTTAATTGATTTTAATATATTTGGCCTAGAGAAATTCCAAGTTTCTATTTCCTCAGAAAACAAAAATGTTTCCATCTATACATAATACTCGTTTATAACACAGATAACCTCTTCATCCGACGAAATTTTTTCCTTCAAGATAATTTTTAAGGTTAGAAACAAAAAAAAATACTTGAAGCCAAACCTGCCCAACAGGGTGAGTATTTTGAAGCCTAGCTCGTGCATTTTTGCCACTGCAACGGCTGACGTGTAAGCAGGCGCATTGTCCCGGTGAAGGAGCGCTTTCTTGAGTACTAGTCTTGGTGGCTTCTGCTTCAACTCACTTTGTAGACTGTCCAATACTAAGTACCAGTAAATTTTTTTAAAAACTTATGTCAAGCTCTTCCCTTTTCTTTTTGACATGGACTGTTCAGCGTAACCGAGCGTCGAATGTGGTGCCTAAATCTTTTGCTGAAAAATTGAAAAGACGCTCTGTGTATTAAATCAATTACAGGCTATATTAAAATAACAAATTTCAGGAAGCATCTGTATTTTCTTAAAAATACAACTTGGTAATTGCCGATACAATTTTGTAATATTAAATTGTGAATTTTAAATAAATAAAAATATTTTTTGCTGTTTACCAAACTGACGATACAATTTTACAAAAATTTTTATAAACATGGAAAATTTTAATTTTATCTGAGGTTAGTGTGGCAAACGTAATAAAATTCGTACAGTATATTTGATTTCATTTCTTATACTTGAATATATATGGGCGAACGAGATGATACAGCCGAGAAAAATTTCCCCACTTGAATGAGGAATACATGTCACAACTGAGCAATAAAGTTATGTGTGATGAATGTACCGGAATAAGTTTCTGACGAGGCTATTTTTAGGAATGTTAGAGGCACTTTTATATTGTGGGATAAATTTCTTTCTGCTATATATTTTGAATATCCAGAGAAGTAAATAAAATACTATAATATACAAAGATTGCTAAAAGAACTTTTTTTATATATGTCAATTTTACTAATATAACTTCAAAAGGATTTTTTTGCTCATATCAATCCCGAAAAAGTATTTTTGAACAATATTGGTGAGAAGATATTGTATCTATAATATATATAAAATGCAACGTCTCTCTGTCTGTCTGTCTGTCTGTCCGTTAGTGCGCTTATCACTTTTATAATATACGTATGTTCTCTGGCCAGGTTATTGACTATATTTTATTACGATAAGTAGCATAAGGAATGAGCAGTGACGAAAACAGTGAATGAAGTCGGAAAAAAAGTTTGCCGCTAGCGCGTTCCCTTGCGATACACAGCCTAAACCTTTAAATATGGAACAATATTATGTAGCAGAGAATATCTATAATCTATAATATATATAAAATGCAATGTCTCTCTGTCTGTCTATCTGTCCATTAGTGCGTTTATGACGCGAAAATCACTTATCCGATTTACGTGTCTTTTTTTAAATTCACACATGTATTCTTTGGCCAGGTTATATAATAATAATAATAATCTATATCTATAATATATATAAAATGCAACGTCTCTCTGTCTGTCTGTTTGTCCGTTAGTGCGCTTATCCCTCGAGAACCACTTATCCGATTTACGTTTTTTTTTAAATTCATACATATGTTCTCTGACCAGGTTATGTATAATATATATAAAATGCAACGTCTCTCTATCTGTCCGTCTGTCTGTCTGTCTGTCTGTCTGTCTGTCCGTTAGTGCGCTTATCACTGGAGAACCATTTATCCGATTTACGTACTTTTTTTTTAAAAACATACATATGTTCTCTGACCAGGTTATAGGCTATATTTTATTACGACAGGTAGCATAAGGAATGAGTAGTGACGATAATAATGAATGAAGTCGGAAAAAAGTTTGCCGCTAGCGGGTTCCCTTGAAATACACAGCCTAAACCATTAAATATAGAACAATATTATATAGCAGAGAATATCTATAATCTATAATCTATCATATATATATATATATATATATATATATATATATGTCTGTCTGTCTAACCATGAATGCGTTTATTACGCTTATTCGATTTACGTGTCTTTTTTTAAATTCATACATATATTTTTTGGCCAGATTATATAATAATAATAATACTCTATATCTGTAATATATATAAAATGCAACGTCTCTCTGTCTGTCTGTCTGTCCGTTAGTGCGCTTATCCCTCGAGAACCACTTATCCGATTTACGTGATTTTTTAAATTTATACATATCTTCTCTCACCAGGTTATAGATATATATTTTATTACATCTGTAATATATATATATATATATATATATATATATATATATATATATATATATATATATATATATATATATATATATAAAATGCAACGTATCTTTGTCTGTCTGTCTATCCGTTAATGCGCTTATCACTGGAGAACCACTTATCCGATTTACGTACTTTGGCCGGGCTATAGGATATATTTTATTGCGTTAGGTAACATAAAGAATAAGCAGTGACGATAATAGTGAATCAAGTCGGAAAAAAGGTTACCGTTAACGTGTTCTCTTGCAATACACTGTCTAAATTATTAAATATGGAACAATATCATGTTACAACGAATACAATATATATATATATAAAATGCAACGTCTCTCTGTCTGTCTGTCTGTCTGTCCGTTAGTGCGCTTATCACTTGAAAACCAGCTATCCGATTTACGTGTTTATATAAATTTATACATATGTTCTATATAATTCGATATAAACCTAGATAATGGGAGATAAGGTAAGATAATGGGAGATAAGTATGAATAATGGGAGATAAGGAGAATTAAAGGGAGATAAGCAGAGATAAGTCTAGATAATGGGAGTTATGGTGAGATAATGGGAGATAAGGAGAAATAATAGGAGATAAGGAGAACTATTGCCAGATAAGTCGAGATAAGCTAGATAATGGGAGATAAGGTGAGATAATGGGAGATAAGGGGAAATAATGGGAGATAAAGAGAAATAATGGAAGATGAGCAGAGATAAGCCTAGATAATGGAAATTATGTAGAGATAATGGGAGATAAGGAGAAATAGTGGGAGATAAGGGAAAATAATGGCAGATATTTTATTACGTTAGGTAACATAAGGAATAAGCAGTGACGATAGTAGTGAATCAAGTCCACGCGAGTTCATAAATCTAAACTTTAAAATAGTCGTATTTAGCTCTTTGTTGTATTGCACTAATGGTTTCGAACTACTGTAGTCTGTATTAGAAGAAAAATAAATCTACGCGTTCTAAATATATTCGTACTAGATAAACACCTTATTTCACTAAATTGTTACTCCAAAATTACTCTTTCACAGTGTATAATATGTTAAGAAGATCATAGATAAAACACAGGTAAAAGGGAAACAGGCAGACAAGTAGAAGTAAAGTCAACATATTTTTATTTGTCACTACCTAGTCACCAACCAGCATAAGAAACACAAGAAAAAACAAGAAACAATTCTGAGAAATCGAAGTAATGAAATTATACTGAATATTAAGGATAAAAAGAAGACATGGGAGCAACACATAGGACAAGTTTTCAATGAAAATAGATCAGGAAACTTACAGCTAAACGAGGATAATGAGATAGGGCCAAAATAACAAGAGAAGTTATTCATACTATTCAACTACAGAAGGATGGAAAAGCAATTGGTCCAGATGAGATAAAGGAAGAAATCCTCAAAGTATTTTCGGATAAAAGTCCATTTGTTAATAGTCTGGTATTCTTATTTAACAAAATCTATGAAACTGGATAGATCCCTCTTGACCGGCTAAAGTCGTCTTTCATCTCAATAACTAAAAAGTCAAAATCACTGAAATGTGACAATTATCGCTTAATGAGTTTAATGTCTTACGTTCTCAAGATATTCCTGAGATTTATCCATACTAATATAGAATATATAAAAAATGTGAAGCAGAAATAGACGACACACAATTAGGATTCCGAAAAGGTAACGTAATGCTTTACTCTCATTAAATGTTCAGGGTGAGTCAATGATATAGTAAAGTTCATTATCTCATTTGTTTCGAGAATGACGAAAAAATGTTAAATACAATAGTTTTAGGGAATGTTAAGGTGCACAGGTTAAAATTATTTTTGAGTATACAGGGTAATTCAAAAAAGTGTGGCCAATATAACATATGTTTTTTTTAAATGGAACATCCTATTTTCTAATTTATTTTTAAATTCTGCGTAAAATTCTATAACTTCTTTTATTAATAATGTCATATACCTAAACCTAGTAGTTTTTCTAATATTTCAATTTAAAAAAAAAATACTAATTTCCAGTTTTGTAAAAATTGCTAATAGCGCCATTGTTTCTGAATGTGGAATACTCATAATTGGTACGAGCGTACTATAGAGATAAAAAAAAAAGATATATGTAAAGAAATTTGAGTTAGATGCTACAGGGTGTTCAAAATAAATTTATTTATTTTAAATTGAAAAATCTCAAATTTTTTAAATGGCACACCCTGTATATTTTTTCTGATAGATTTTACAAAACCCTCCAACTTTTATTAAGTATGTCATATACCTATTTCTAATAATTTTCGATTTATTTTGAATTTTTCAATTTTTACCTTTGTTTTTAATATACCTACGCTATTGTGAAGTGTGTGTAGTTTAACTTATCTAATGATTAATTATTATGACGTAATAAATTTTCAAAAATATGCCCGTCTAGTTGAATACACATGCTTAGTCGTTTTACTATATTTGCCTTCACTTTCCTTAGCATATTGTCCTGCACGCATCCCGTATTCTATTTTCCATATTTACTGGTGTTGTGAATAAAAAATACAACACATATATTTGCTCACATAAACAGATCTTTAATATAGCCCAACGAAAAGAAGTCTAAAAGTGTTAAGTCACATGATCGAGGGGGCCCCTGAATGAATCCAACCCTACCGATCCATTTTTATAGGTAACGTTCGTTTAAAACTTCCCGAACTTCGCAGTGGTAATGAGCAGGAGCTCTGTCTTGTTGAATCCACATTTATTCCCTTTCAAAGTTAGCAACTTCTTCAAGAAGCTGGAGTAATTCGTTTTGCAAAAAATTTAGATATCTAGGCTCGTTAAGCGGTTCACGGAAAAAATATGGACCAATAATTTGAAAATTTAATATTCCACACCATACATTAAGCCACCAATGGTTTGGGTTTTGAACTTCCCGGACCCAAAATGGATTGACTGTTGAATAATAATGCATGTTATGGCTGTTAACTGCTCCATTACTGCGAAAACAATTTTTTCCCTCCTCGCCCTCTATATAAACCATATCAATTAATTCATTTTTAGGAAAATCCATAACTTTTACCTTTATACGTCACTTACTACACCAAGTTAAACTATTTTTTGCTTGCTTAATAGATATGTCAAAATCTGACAATGCCTACATTTTTGTTTTGTCTTGGCAACTATGATGTTATCCCGTAAGTGTATTAAAAACAAGGGTAAAAATTGAAAAATTCGAAATGAATCGAAAACTATCAGAAATAGGTATATGACATACTTAATAAAAGTTGGAGGGTTTGGTAAAATCTATCAGAAAAAACGAATAATATAGAGGGTGTGCCACTTAAAAAAATTTGAGATTTTTCAATTTAAACTAGTCGAAATGCATAAATTTATTTTTGAACAATCTGTAGCATTTAACTCATATTTTTACATATATCTTTTTTTTTATCTCTATAGAACGCTCGTATCAATTATGAGTATTTCACCTTCAGAAACAATGGCGCTACTGGCAATTTTTTACAAAACTGAAAAACTAGTATTTTTTTTTTAAAAAATTGAAATATCTAATCATTCAGTTTTTTAAAAAAATACTAGTTTTCAGTTTTGTAAAAAATTGGCAGTAGCGCCATTTTTTCTGGAGGTGGAATACTCATAATTGATACGAGCGATATATAATGAGGAGCCCAAAATATGAACTGCTACGTTTAATTATTGGGGGCAAAATAAAGGGCAAATGATCGATTGGAAAACGACAGAATTCTTGGCTGAAGGACATGCGAAGATGGTTTGGATGTGCTTCAAGTGATATTTTTCGAGCGGAAGTTTCTAAAGTTCGTTTAGCTATATGGATCGCCAAACTTCGTTAGGAAACGGCATCGTAAAAAGAAGATATAGTCACATTTTTTCACATACTACTTTGGTCAAGATTGAAAATAATGCAAAAATAAAGTTTTAGGTTGTTTGCTCCAAGGACTGTGAATACGATGTATAACACGATGTACAAAAAACAACTGCCCTTTCTTGTTTATTTTATTTAAACTGATAATAGTGTGTGTCAAGACGAGCTGAGGAAAAATAGACAACCTTGATGTATGGTATTTAGTAGGTAGGCTGATGTTTGATGTAAATAGATATATCGAAAACAATCTAATCGAATTTGGACAATAATCTCAACTATTGTTATGGTGTTATGCTTAAAATTAACAGTTTCTTATCTTATTTCTCTCTTCAAATTAAATAAATTTTACGTATATATACATATATATATATATATATATATATATATATATATATATATATACATATATATGTATATATATATATATATATATATATATATATATATATATATATATATATGTGTATATATATATATATATATATATATATATATATATATATATATATATATATATATACAATCTGTTCGTCATGAATTTACGTTTCGCCAAAATCTCATCTGGCATTTTCAAGTACTCCCGCTGCTGCTGTCACTCGATCTTGCTGCTGTTGCCGCTCGAAGTTAACTGTTAACTGTGAAGCCAAAGTTAGCTTCGAGCGGCAGCAACAGCAAGATCACAGTATCGAGTACCAGCAGCAGCGGGAGCACTTGAAAATGTCAAATGAGATTTTGGCTAAACGTAGTGTAAATTCATTGTTAGACGAACGGATTGAAACCCGGAATTTTAATATATTACATTCCACCATCAGTGAAAACCTCTACAGTAAATATATATACATACAGTCGACACTGTTTATAGTGAAACTCTATATAGTGCAATTTTTTCAAGACCTAGAATATTTTCATAATATTTCATGTAAAAAGCCTTGCATATAGTGAATCTGTAAAATAGTAAACACTCTATATAATAAAATTTTTTACCGGAATTTTATGTATAAATTTTTATGCATTTATTGAGATATTGGCCATTTCTGGTTTCCCATTTTTATCTAACATTAGCACGAATTCCGCTTTTATGATGCATTCTTTTGAAAAGGTTCTTAACGCGTTTATAACGCCTAATGGTTGGCAATAAATCAGGTAGATTTCTCTGAGAAAACCCGGGGAATAACCCATTTTATAGAAACCCAGGGAAAAACCCATTTTATAGTCGAGGCCTAGTAATTCGCAAATTCAGGTTAAGTTTCTTTTTGTTTAAGAATCAAGTAAGATGTCCAAGCCAGTGTGTTTAAGTTTAGCTGAGAAAATTAAAGTTTTGGAGGAAGTTGATAAAGGCTGCAAAAAAAAATTGATGTTGCTGAAAATTTGGTGTTTCTCCAAGTTGCGTCTCTCTGATAATAAAAAGTAGCGGCAGTATCATCAAGAAAACTAGTGTTCCAAGCAGTCGAAAACGAGTACGGGTGAGTACTTACGAGGATGTAAATGAAGCAGTTTTACGATGGTTTCAATTGGCCCGTATGCATTAAAACGTACCAATATCGGGAAATTTAATAAAGCAAAAGGCTCTACAATTTGCTAAAGAATTCAACTGCGTTAATTTTCAAGCTAGTGAAGGGTGGTTCAGTGCCTGGAAGACTCGCAATTCAATTGTTTTCAAGACGGTGTCTGGCGAGAGTGCAAGCGTTAGTCAGGAGGACTGTGACATTTGGACTAAAACTGTTTTAAAAAGTGCATTGAAAAAGTACGAGCCAAAAAAAAAAACGTTTTCAATTGTGATGAAACCGGTTTGTTTTTTAAATGTTTGCCAAATAAAACTTTTGCTTTTAAAAGTGATAAATGTTTTGGTGTTAAAACAAGTAAAGAAAGGGTGACACTTATGGTTGGAGCAAACATGGATGGCTCAGAAAAACTGAAATTACTGCTCATAGGTAAAAGCAAAAATTCCCGTTGTTTAAAAGGAGTTAAATCTCTGGAGTTAGATTACGCCAATAATAAAAAGGCATGGATGACTTCTGAGATTTTCGAAAGATGTATCAAAGAACTGGACACCAAAATGAAAAGCCAAAAGCGAAAGATTGTGATGTTTATAGACAATTGTCCTGCACATCCAGTTACTGTAAGTAAAAAATTAAGGAATATTAAATTGATCTTTTTTCCACCAAACATGACCTCCAAATTGCAACCTATGGACAAGGGTATTATAAAAAACATAAAACATCATTACCGAAACAGAATTGTTCACAAAATTGTTAATGCGATTGATAACAACCTTCCAGTCCAAAAATTGATTACCCTTAAAGAGTGTATAACCGAAGTCGCTAAAGTATGGAGTGAAAATGTTTCTCAGAAAACTATCAAAAACTGCTTTTCTAAAGCAGGTTTTACTGAAAAAATTGACGAATGGGAAGAAGAAGACGAAATGAATCTCGCTACCTTAAAAAGGCAATGGGGTATTCTAGAAAAAACTGCTACCGTAGACGCAGATTTTTTACTTGAAGATGTCTTAGAAATCGACAATGATGTTGGCACGACAGATCTCCCAAATGACCAAGACATAATTGACGATATAAAAAGTAAAGAAAATCATGAAGAAGAAACTGAAACTGGGGAATGTCCTGCTAAATTTAGTGAAAATGAAATAAGAAATGCATTTGACATAGTGCGAACTACTCTCAGAGGCCAGGAAAGTGTACCTGATCAAATCTTTATGCACTTGAATAAATGCGAGAATTTTGTTGAGCAACAATTATTTTTCAAAAGTAATGTTCAAAAGAAAATAACTGATTATTTTTTCCTAGTACGTATGTACGTAGTATGTACATATGTATTAACAGATTTTGTATTATTCTTTTTATTTCGTATGTAGTACATACATACATAAAGTCCGTACGTTATATCTTTAGACATGCGTCATAGTTTTCAGGCAATATCCCAGACGACTATTATATTTTTTGTCTCTTTTTACCAATACCTACGATTTATTGGTGAAAAGAGACAAATAATATAATAGTCGTCTGTTATATGGCCTGAAAACTATGACGCACGGGTAAAGATATAACGTATGGACTTTATGTATGTATTTAGCCCTGTACATGCTATGTACTATTTAAACTTTTAAATGTTTAATACAATCTTTTCTAATAATTCAATTTTGCAATTTTTTGTGTTGCTTGTACCTTATAAAATACAAGTAAATAATTACCAATATAAAATACATACATAGCAATATATTCGGATTTTTTCTTCATATAGTGAAAAACTTTCTATAGTGAAATTTCGGTCAACATTTTGGTCTTTCACTATATAGAGTGTCGACTGTATATATAATATATATATATATATATATATATATATATATATATATATATATATATATATATATATAAATATATAAAAAATAAATATGAAATAGTCGTTTTCTAACTTGAAATTCATACTCAGCACCTCAAAAAAAACCTCCGAGTACCGAGCTTTGCATGGATATCTGATTTTTCGAATTTACGATTGCCATCTTAGATCCGCCATTTTGGAATAAAAATAATCATTTTCTGACTGCAAATTCGTATTCAGCATCTCAAAAAATCTCCTAGTAACCAGTTTCTCCCCAATATCTCGTTATTTATCATATGTAATTTATTGAAAAAATTTTTGGCGCCATTTTTTCGTTTTAGCCGTCATATTGCAGCCGCCATTTTGAAATATTTAAGGGGACACACGGCATTTAAAAGTAAACATTCCAACGAAAATTTTGAGATGAAAAAATTATTTTGTATCAAACCAAAAATGGACAGAAGGAGGGGTCCGGTTGACAGAGGATGACCCTTATATATATATATATATATATATATATATATATATATATATATATATATATATATATATATAAGAAGGGAAACTACCACCTCTCTTGTGGAACCTGGTCGTGTCTCAACTTCTGGAGAGCGGAATTAATACAGTTACGATTATAAAAGATAATTTAAACAAAACATAGGTAAAATATATCTCAATTTCTATTAAATTTTGTCTGGTAACTAGAGTTTTTTTCAAAAATACAACGCTTGACATAGTAAATATATTTTTATAGTAAATATATATGTCATTTATAAACCTATTTGATATTAAATCCCGAGTACATCGTAAGACTCTAACACTATTATAGAAAACAAATAACATCTTTCTTCTTAACACCATTCCATGAGGACAAATCTACAGTATGGCAATTCAATTAAGAAGTTTCTACTTCAATCACCAAAACTTTTGTTCGAAAACAATCCAATCTAATTACGATGCAAGTATTGATTATTCCATGGTTAGTAGATAACTCTTTACATTTTAACTGTTTAATTTACAGTGCCCTATTTGTTTCCAATTTGATCAATTCGTTTGTCTTATTGTTCCGTTTATGCCTTTCAAATTTCTGCTCTAACCAACTATTAGGGAGGAAACAATAATCATAATTGGTGTGAAAGCAGTAAATAATATGTGTATAAATGTTTTTTTCTAGAATACACATTTTTGCAATTCATCCTTTTAATTGTTCACAGTTTTGCTGAAGACGTATATTTCCCATTTATAAAGATGAATAAAACCAGAAACACTTAAAAGACTACAGAACAGTTGCTTTACAATATTATTTTGAAGGAAATTTTTAAATATGAGGTCATTCGTCGCTTAAACAAATGGCTTGAAAAAGTAGAAACTATTGTTAGAATGTCAATTCAAACTACTGTGAATGCTGTACTTCTTCATGTAAATGTGTGAGCCGTGCATTGAACCCTGTCATCACTACCTCCTCATCAAAACCTCTTCTTATGGGTGTTAAATCCTATTTTTTCAAAGATTTTAAATTAATGAAATCGACAACGTTATACTACACTGGTGAGTAAGAAAATTAACTCAAACTATTTGGCTTCATTTAACACGGATTCTAGAATTTAGTGTTCATATATTTTTACGAATTTTAGTATTATTTGAAAGCCCATTCTATTCTCTTTCTAATGATACCAAATTGCATAGCATGTATTATGCTTTTTACTGATTAAGATGATTGAAAGGGGAAACAAGGAGAACAAGGATTGAAAATATGAGTAAGAGAAGGGAAAAATTAAACAAATTTTAAGTTTAACAATTAACTTTACTGATAAAACCAAAATCAATATTTTTTTGTAGTACCCCCTAAGCCTTATTATTGGTTTTTCGTGAAGCGGGTGAGCTTTTTCACCACTGTCTGTGGAATTCTTCCCCAGTCTTCCGCCATTGAGTCTGTTAGCGATGCAGGAGCTGGATTTCTCAGTCGAATCCTTCTCTTGAGCTCATCTCACATGTGCTCGATTGGAGAGAGATCAGGACTCTGCTCAGGTCAGTCTAATGTGGGTAATTCCACTTCCGCCAGGTATTGCCGCACCGAGGCAGCAACATGTGTCGGCATTGTCATGCATTAGCACGAAGCAATCGACAACAAACCCGGCGTAAGAAACGACGTGTTTCTGCTGGATCTCCTCGATGTACTGGTGAGCAATTAATCCACCCCTACGAGTCTCATCCATCAGTCACGATAACCAAATCGTTTATCGCATTCAGTGAGAGGCCTCCCCACACCATGACAGAATCTCCTCCGTAGGCGACTGTTTCAGTAATGCAGCACTACGTATAGCGCTCCCCCGGCCTCCTATAGACTCGACTTCTTCCGTCATTGCCATGTAGGCACATTCGGGACTCGTCGGAGAATAAAACGGGGCGCCACTGCTCTAAGGTCCAGTCGATATGTTCTCGGGCAAATCTGAGTCGCGCTTGTCGATGGGCTGCTGTCAATTTGGGTGCCTTAGCGGGTTCAAGATTTTATTAGAGGAATAACAGAAATCCTTTTTTACCTAAAATGTTTCTGAAGTACTGAAATTTTTTTAAGAAACGGGAACTTCCAAATCGAAACTATAATTAATATGTTGGGAATGTGGAATCTTTGGCACAATGACACTACTCAGTATATATCACCACTACACCAAACACTTTATTTTTGTGCTCGACGCGCGATCTTTCGTACAAAGGTATGGAAATTATAAAATGTAAAAGTAGTTTAAATAAAGACAGAAGGCCTACTTCTTATAGCCGCCTTTACTAATTACTTGACCGGAACTGATGGCCTCACCAATGCCATTAGTTCCGCCTGAGTAATTCAGGCGTTAGGCTATGTTAAGTATAAATGGTAGATTTGTAGTTTAGCTTTAGTCAATCATAACTGCTGATGAAGCTATCTTTGAGTTTTTCTGATCCATGGTAGCCCTGTAGATCTGTTTAAATCCTTTTTCCATCTTGTTTGCCGTCTTTCTCGCGGTCACTTTCCTGTCCATGGTCTCCATTCTTGAATCTTTTTATTTCATCTGCTATCAGGTTGTCGCATTGTGTGTCCTGTCTGTAACCTTTATTTCTTGTCTTATGCATTTCATTTCTTATTTTGTCTTTGAGTTTTATGTGTAGCATTTGTAGTTCCATTTCTCTTTGGGTTATGCTTAATCTCTCCATTATAGCCCTTGTTAAGTGCCCATGTTTGTGATGCATAAGTCAAAACAGGCAAGACACATTCATCGTAAACTCTTTTGCGTAGTTTCAGAGGGATTCTTTTGTTTGCCAATATTTGTCTCTGTCTGCCAAAAGCCGCCCAAGACAATCTTCTATCTATTTCTGCGAATATGTATATTCGTCTACATATTATATTGTTCTGTTACCTATCCGTATGTTTTGTGGCTCTTCTACATTTGTCATGGCTTTTGTTTTGTTTATATTGGGTAGCAGTCCGACTTTCTCTGACTTCGTCTTTAATTCTTTCAACATTTCCTGTATGTCATCTATGTTGTCCGAGAATATAACCACGTCATCAGCATATCTTAAATGATTGACTGTTTCTCCATTTATGTTTATACCTTTGCTTTCCCATCGCAGTTCTTTAAAGATTTCTTTTAGAGCAACATTGACTAATTTTGGGCTCATTGGGTCGCCTTGTATCACTCCTCTATTTATTGGTATAGTTATTCCTTTGTTATGTATTTCAATTGCCCTTTCCTCTTTATCATAAAGTTCTTTTATAATATGGGTGTATCTGGAATCGAGTCTGCTGTTATTTAATGCCCTCGCTACCGCCTAAGTTTCTATGCTATCAAATGCCTTCAGGTAATCTATGAATATTATGTACAAAGGTAGGTTGTATTCTGTGGCTTTTTCAATCAAAGCTTTGATGATAAGCAGGTGATAACAAGTACTGAAATCCTTTCGAAAGCCGGCTTGTTCTATAGCTTGGTTTAATTCTAGTTTATTATTTAATCTGCTAATGATTATTTTGGAAAAGATTTTGTACATTTGTGAAAATAGGGATAAAGGTCTATAATTTTCCAATTAACATTTATTCCCTTTTTTAAAAAGTAGGATTTTATTAGACTTGTTCCAATCATCTGGTATTTTCCCTTCTTCCAGACATTTATTGAAAAAAATTTTTAATAGTTGTATAACTTGCAAGTCTCCTTTTATAAGCTCCAGTAGTACTCCATCAGGTCCTGGTGCTTTATTATTTTTCATGTGTTTTATTGTTGCTCTTATTTTATCTTCGTTTATTTCTGGCAATTCTTTTGAATTAACATTTATTACGGTTCTTTGTACTTCTTCTTTAATGATGTCTGGCGGTTAATTTTTCTGTTCGTAGAGTTTCGAATAGCAGTTTTCCACAATTTTTGCTATTTTTTCCAAGTTGCTCACTTTTTGTCCTTCATTGTTATTTAGGCTGATAGTTGTTATTTTGCCTAGATCTCGCTTTATAGCTTTCATGTTTTTATTTTGGTCTATTATTTGTTCGATTTGTTCTTCTAGTTGTTTTCTTTTATCTTCTTTGATGGATTTTTTGAGAGTTTTGTTTGTTTCTGTGTATTGAATGGTGTTCCTTTTTCCCTCCTTGAGCAGGTTCCTTCTTTCCTCGAAGAGCTTTTGTGTCCTAGAACTCCACGTTTTATTCTTCTGTTTCTGCTCTTTCTCCTTGCTATTTTTTCTCCTTTTTCTATCAACGTTTTTGTTAGAAATTTATTGATTTCTTCTGCACTTTTGGTGTCGACGTTTTCAAACTTCTTCAGTTCCTTATTTACTTTTTCTTGATATTCCAACTTCTTTCCCTTCAAGATGTTTCTGTCTATATTGGGCAGTTGTTTTGTTAGAAATTTTTGTCTCTCAAATCTCGTATTTACTTCTATTATTGATTGCAGGATCTTATGGACGCTTCCAATACCGATGTATATATATATATATATATATATATATATATATGTATATATATATATATATATATATATATATATATATATATATATATATATATATATATATTATATATATATATATATATATATATATATATATATATATATATATATATATATATATATATATATATATATATATATATATATATTTAAATATATATATATATATATATATATATATATATATATATATATATATATATATATATATATATATATATTATATATATATATACATAATAATGTGAGTTATGAAACTATGGGATTCGAATCCACGATCTCAGAGTATACATTTATACAATTTATCAACTAAGCAACAGAATCAATGTACCTTGGCCTGCTGGTCAGAGATCGGTCTCATCATTTTCCCACCTCAGTCTAGAACCAATCTTAATTCTCTTTACCTCACTCGCATTGACAGGTACGCTAATGTTCTGACTTTGTTGGAAGTGTTTTTCCGATTGTTCGTGGTTTTGGTATCCTTAATTGACATCATTTTCTTTCATTAAAACTTAATTGTATGACTCCTTATGGTGTGTCATAAAGACCCTCGAACGGGCGAAACAGTAAAATTGGTTGCTTCGAAGTTGAGTTTATTGACTGGTGAAGCCGCGTTTTTCTAATTTGCAAATTTCTCAAATCATAACTCAGTTAAGTACTCCCGATGAAAGTCACAAAACGAATCACATGTGATATTAGCTACCACTATTTTTGACAGCCTCCCCGATTATCAAAAAAGTGCTGTTAATTCCTATAAAAACATGTTTTGCTCAAAATTAAGAAATAATAATTATTAAGAAATTTTGCTTCATAAATATAATCCTGGAACCTTTCACAGCAAACGCATTTTTCTAGAAAAAAATTACCTTTAAACTTAAACGGAAAAGAGATAAATTTATGTCAATATAATAAAAAAATATTCAATTATTCTCCAAATACTATGCCCTCTAAATAATTCTGATTTAAGCTCTTTTATAAAATAATATTCATTAAATGACTTTATTGGCAATTTACCAAAGCCTCTATGCTGATATCTCTAAAAGCCAACAAAATTTAATGATCGCTTCCACTATTCGTAAAGCTTGATTATAAAGTACAAAGAGATGGAAAGATAGTTACTCTATCGGAATTTTAGAGCATTATTCACATTCTTCTATATTAGTTTCGGATATTTTGAGCAGTTTGGTATTAATTAAAAAAAAAAACATGTTTACAGACTACATGTGATTATTATATGTTATTTTAATACGATGAAAATTTTATTTTGTTAATAAAAAATATACTAACTTAAAAAAAATGATTTTAATAAAAGTGTTCCTTCGGAGTTTCATTACCCATTTAACTTAACTTCAAGCATTTCAAGTCAGTATCTACTACTGATAGTTCTCAAGAGAAACACATCACCAAATCATTATGCTTGGTTTGCTAAAAATTTTTGTTTTTGGGTCAGAATCTTTAAATTTCTATTTCTTTCTGTGATTTTCTTTATTTATAGTTTTCATTTCTAATCAATGAATTTCGTGTTGTCTAGACTAGGCACATTCTGTTAAATTTTCAGTTTTTCCTATTCGTGTACTTTTTGTTGAATGAAAATGGCTACTTGCATATCTCATTTCGCTCTAGAACTATTAAGCTAACAGACCGATAGTCTAACGATACGGAAAATGGGAAACTATGTTCTTCGTAATCTTTCCCCTGGAAAGTGAAAAACTACAAAAATTTCGAAGAGGGGTGAGTTTTCAGTCATCAACATTTCGTTTTCAGGATTTCGGTTTGAGTGGTAAGTTTTTTAAGGCCTCTTTTTCAAAATACATCATATAGAGGTTGGCTATTACTGGTGAAAGGGAAGATCCCATGTGCACTCCATCTCTTTGTTGTTGACTGTTGAAGACAAAATAGGTATTTTTTAGACAGTGTTCCGAAAGTTCTACAGCGTGAGGTGGAAAATCCTTGTTTATTGCTATTTTGTCTAGTGCTTTATCCAGTGGAATACTGGAATAAAGTGAAATATTATCTAGACTTGAAATATTTGCACATAGTTTGTACTATAGAAATTGACTGATGACCAAAAATTGCTGCATATTCAACATTGCAAAGACTTCAAAAAAAGGACAAGAATTTGTAATGAAAGTATTGAAATCCAAGATGTCATAAGGTAGAACTAAAATAATAAAAATTGCGAGATAAAAACAGGTAAAATAGTAACTGACAGGAAGGAAATAACGGATGAAATAAAGGAATTTTGCACAAAACTCTCGACTATACCAAATCCAGATGAGCAGCAAAAATATATTCTTAACATTGGCTCGAAAAAAATTCTTGAGGTAAGCCGGAATGAATTGGAAACTGCTTTAAAACAGATGAGGTATAAGAAATTTCAACTAATGCATTGAAGAACAACAAAAGGTAATACTTTCACTTAAGAACTATCGCTCCATCAGCTTGTTATCGCATTTTTACAGCTTCTTACTAAAATTGTCACAAACCACAGATAAGTTCGATAACTACCAACCAGTCGAATAGGCGAGCTTTTGTAAGGAATTTGGAACAGGTCATATCTAGACGCTCCACCTTTTAATAAACAAAGTGACCGAGTATAATATTAAGATGCGCTTAGTTTCATCCGACTCCCTGGAACATTGGGCAATTATGCAGTCTTTAGCTCATTCCAGAATAGACCCAAGATATACCGAACTCCTAAAATTCACATATGAAATTGCGACATTAACGGTTAAATTAGATGAGGATCGAAAAACAAAACCGATAAAGATCAAGAAAGATGTTAGATAGGGCGACATAATCTCACCAAAATTATTTACTCTGGCCTTGGAGGGTGTATTTAAAAGTCTTTAGTGGAAAGACAAGGGAATTAAAATCGATGGCATATATTTACATCACTTCTGATTAGCAGACGATTCACAAAAAGTTGGACTAGAGATGTTGATGTTTATCTCTAAACAAACAAAATTTCTAAGCCCACAAAACACAAAAATTAAGATCGGCACGGAAGAGATCGAGAGAGTGGAAGAGTATGTATACTTGGGACATAAGATTGAATTGGATCAGGACAATCAAACGAAAAATACCAAGGCGAATTGGTCTCAGCTGGACTGCATTTCAAAAATTGGGATTCATTCTAAAACAGCCATATCTCCATTACCTTAAAAAGAAAAGTGTACGAGAGCTGCGTACTTCCAGTAAGTACGTATGGGCGGGAAACCATGACCTTTACAAAAAATAGTCCTTTTCGACTCCAACGTACTCAACGAGCCATGGAAACACATATATTAGATGTTAGTTTACGAGAGTACATTAAAAGTGATGAACAACAAGAATTACAGATAATGGTGAAAAAGTGGCAACATTAAAGTAATAATGAGCGGGACATGTGGTCAAAACGAATGATGGTAGATGGGCAACAAAATTATTTAAATGACGACCTTGGGGGAGTAGACGAAGTGTCGAAAGACCAATGAAAAGATGTACTGATTATCGCAGGTTGATAGCAGGCAGTAGATGGCTTCATCTTGTACAGGGTAGAGACAATTGGAAGAAATTTAAATAGGCCTGTCTCCTGCAGTGGAAAAGTAGCGGCTTATAAATAAGATTGTAACTGGCGGTAAGACGTGATGTTTTAAACGTAATACTCTAAGGCACCAAAGCCATCAACAGAACACCTGAGCGAGGAACATCCGAAAAAAAGTGGTTTGGAGAAGTCAAAAGTGAAAACAATGTTGATTTGTTTCTACGATTCGGAGGGTAGAGTAGTAGTAATTCATTCTACTTGGCCAAGCGATTAATACTGTGTATTATCTAGGTATTACGAAGCGTTTATTGTCACCTATTCGTTCTGTGCGTGTGCAGTATATATATATATATATATATATATATATATATATATATATATATATATATATATATATATATATATTATATATATATATATATATCTTCTTTTCCGCCTGCTCCCATCCACTTCTTGCTTCTTCCAATTCTAGCCATGTTTCCCTGTCCAGAGCTGTTCTGTTCCAATTTTTCCATGCGTTGTTCTGGATATCAACTCGCTACCTTGTTTGAGATCTTCCCACACTCCTCTTACTCTCCTTTTAGTACCATACTGTAAGTTTGGAGGTCCACCTGTCGTTGTCCTGCCTGGCTACGTAGCCAGCCCATCTTCACTTTTGTTGAGCCGGTGTTTTCATAGCATCTGTTAGCTGTGTTCTTCGCCGAATTTCCTCATATATATATATATATATATATATATATATATATATATATATATATATATATATATATATATATATATAATATATATATATATATATATATATATATATATATATATATATATATATATATATATATATATATATATATAATCTAAAATTCCCTAATTTCATGGATTTTTTTATAACTTTTTAAAACTAATGTTTTCCACATTGCGAGTGCTTCCCCATCTAATAAGACTGTTCACTCAGGGCCCAAAATTGCCATGGTTCTTGTTTCTTATGGCGTCCTATGTTTGTACGTATTACTGAACAGTTTCTAAATGGAGAAGTGGTAAATAGGTAAATGGTTTACCTTTAATAGCTAAGCCATAATAACTAAGTAAAATACCGGTATTATGAATGATCGCATGTGGACCCTTACATGCTACAGGATCTATGAATTTATAAAAACGCTTTCGCGTGAAAAACGTTGGTTAACTTCTGTCTCCATGACTGGGACAACAATCCGACTAAAAACACTTGATGTGGAATATTATGGTGTTATTTTAACAGCTGTGCCTATACCCTTAAGGGTTGACAAGTATGGCTGTGTACTCACCCCCATTGTGGTAAAAATAGGAATAACTCTCTTGTACGGTATCGAAACGTGTATCGAATTCGAAGAAATGCCATCTAAAAACCTATCATACCATTAGTATTTCTTAGAAGTAGTATGGTCGACTCCTAATAAAGTCTCCTTACTTAAGAATTATTTCCTTTCTAACATTTTATCTTCAATTAAAACTAAATACGTCTATAAAAATAAACTATATTACGTAATATTACAATTATATTCAGCTATTTACAAGCTTGGATAAAACCAAAAATCCAAGTTAAAAAATATAATTCTGTCAGATAGTGAGACAAAAATAAGAATTTACGATTTTCTTGTTTAATGTATAAAATATATATTTTACTAATTAATTTAGTTTTTAAGAAGCTCAACATGAAATCGAGAACCTAGGATTTTTTAAACGGTTATCTTGGTAAATGGATATACTTTTAAGTAGTTCAACTCGATTTAAAAAAATATACTATTACAATTGTTGCAAACAAATTTTAGTTCTCTTAAAGTAGTTGAAATATATATCTATTTATAAAATAGATATGTTTTGGCCGAACTTTTTTTAAAATATTTCTTTTCTGTCGGGAAGCTAAATGTGCTATCAAAAAATGCTACCTGTCAAATTTGACAGTTAGTTAGAATTGTTAAAATAACCCAACACCTGTATATATACAGTTACTTCTCAAAACGGAATTTTTCATTTCCCTTTCGAAAATCTATAATTAGTTGATTACAACAACACTATATTCGGTAAAACTTCGTTACGCGGGCTTTTCAAAAAAAGGTTTTTTTTTTTTTTTTAGAATAGGCTTAAAATGGTCTAATTTGGAAAGATTTACGAGATATCGGGGGGAGGCCATTTTTACACGTTTTTTTTGTATATAAACATTGATACGTAAGCGTACGAAAGTCTACTATGCTATTGACAACCACTGAGCGAAACTGCTCGCAAGAACTCAGTTCGTTTATGCGCATGTGCCGAGATTATTATACTACATTTACAGTCATAGTAAAATTCCAAACAATAAGGAACTTTGCTGTGAAATTTTCTTTGCGGAAAACAATATGAAAAGAACAAATTACAAGACAACGGTCTAATTTTGAAACATTGAGCAGAAAAAAATCGAAGTAAGGCTATTTTTGCTAACCTGAACTAACTTTGGTTTCCAGTCACTAATATAGCACGTATATTATTTTTTCACATTAAGGTAGGACATTTTTTTCATTATTTAATGTATTTTGTAATTGCTGATTATTTAATTCAGGTTAATTTCAGTTAGTTCAGATTAACAAAAAACGGTTACCTCCCGATTTTTTTCTCATAAATTTTTTCAAACTTAAGCCATTTTAAGCCTATTTAAAGAAAATCTTCCTTTTTCTGAAAAGCCCGCGTACCGAAATTTTACCAAAAAAAAAAATGACAATAAACAATTTTATGATAAGATTAGATTATAACTGAAAAAAACTAAATATTTCTTAAAAAGATTAGGCTGACCTCTACATTTCACCTATTAGTGTGAACGGAGCCTAGTGTTCCGAAAACAACTCACAGTTTCGATAAGTGGTTATTAACAGTTGTCGGTGATATAGGTTATTTATCATAAAAAAAGTGCAAAAACGGCTTCCCCCGATATTTTCTCGTAAGTCTTTCAAAATTAAACCATTTTAAGCCTATTCCAAAAAAATTCTTTTTCTGAAAACCCCACCTAAGGAAGTTTTACCCTATTTTCTTTTATTAGTTTTTGACGCATAAGGCATTAAAATAATTAAACCTAATTTAACTTGTAAGTTTCTTACTTAATTGACAAATTTCCAATTACCTAACTTGTTTGCCACTGATCGAATATACCAAAGGACAAGTTAGTAATTTATTTACAATCTTCATGAATAATATATTTCATTAGTGAAAGCATTTTTTTATTATATAAAAAATAAATAATTTAAAAGTTGAGCCAAGAGTTTTTTCCAAACTGCTTGTTCAATAAGTCTGACCTATGGTCTGCTTATCACCAGCTTTAATACAATCAGGATTTCCAACTTATATGCCATTGCGTTTTCAGAAAATCATAAAATTTGTACAAGAGGTCAAAAATTAAAAGATGTTTTAGTTTAAATTAGATTAAAAATAATAGTCCAACCAAATTCATTAACCTTAAACTTAAAATGAACAAAATTTGGAACTTCATGGAGAAACCGTGCTCGCAATAGTCACTGGTCACTTGTAAATCTTCTTGTACTAGTAATGATCTTCACTATTTTAAAAGTTAAAATTTCGTTCAACAAATTTGATGCGATGCATATCGGAAAAAAACTCAAAATAAATGTCAACAGTTGTCAAAACTAAGACATGCTGTGTGTTAGTGTATGTTTATTTTTCAATTAAATTTCCTGATTGACTTTGTAACTTGTCAAATTTGGCAAGTGACAAGTTCCCGAAAAAAACTAAATTAAGTAGTAATTTTTTTTAAGTATTCTTAACAAGAAAATTGTAAATTAAGTAAGTAAAAAATCATCCAGCTACACGTGTAGAAAAAGTAAAATATTTTGTTCTCTGTGACAGTACTTTTGAGATAAATTGTTGCTTTCTCTTTATCCCTATTAAATTATGTGTAAGATTTATTGTATTGCGTATTCATTAAAGGCACTAAATAAAGCTAAACCTTGCTTAAATACATAACCTTAATTAATTTAATATATTCCGGTCATAGGGAAAATAAAAGCATCTAAATTTAAATAACCCTAAAATTATTATAGGAACTATTAGCAGATTTCTTATATAACTTATTGAATGTCAATTTTAAGAAATAAAGAATGCATTACTGCATTATTTTTTAAATAAATTTAGATCTATAGTCCTTATTTATTTCAACCAGTGGATACCGTTTAAGGGGGGGTAGTTTACACTTTTAGCTTTTGAACCCTTGGATTTGCCCTTTCTTACCAGCCCGCCAAGCTATTTTTTAAAATGCAATCCGGTTTTCTTTCAGGAGCTGTTTATTTAATATCCTGCATGTCTCAACAATGGTTTAAAATAGAGGAAAAACGAACATAGTGAAGTTACTTCCTCAGAGGCATCCGATGTCCGATGATGTTGTTCAAAATAATTGTCGACATTTTAAACGCTGTTTTCTGTTTGTCAGCTTTAAAAGTTGAGCCAAGAGTTTTTTCAAAACTGCTAGTTCAATAAGTCTGACCTATGGTCTGCTTATCACCAGCTTTAATACAATCAGGATTTCCAACTTATATGCCATTGCGTTTTCAGAAAAATCATAAAATTTGTACAAGAGGTCAAAAATTAAAAAAAGTTTTAGTTTAAATTAGATTCAAAATAATAGTTCAACCAAATTCATTAACCTTAAACTTAAAATGAGCAAAATTTGAAACTTCATGGAGAAACCGTGCTCGCAATTGTCACTGGTCACTTGTAAATGTTCTTGTACTAGTAATGATCTTCACTATTTTACATCAAGAAGTCAAATAAACTGCCCAAAAAAAAACTTTGCTGGAATTCATTATCAAAAAAGATACATGAGTTGTAATTAGAAAGTAACCGGACTGAATTTATAAAACTTTTTAATTTTGAACTTTGGCGTTAAAACCCTAATCCCCTTTAATATCCACTCCTTCTTGAATCCTACTCCGCTCCATACGACTTGTCCATTGTTAGAAGCAGTGCTGCAGGTCGTCCTCTGACAGGTTCAGCGTTATCTCCGTCGTTTTTTTTTTCACTGCGTCAACGGACTCAAAACGGGTTCCTTTCAACGCAGTCTTCACTGTGACAAGCAAAAAAAAGTCACATGGAGCAAGGTCAGGTGAGTAGGGCGGATCCTCTAGCACTGCGATTTCATGTTTCGCTCAAAACTCCTTGACTGAAAGAGTATTGTGCGCTGGTCTGTTGTCTTGGTGGAGTATCCAAGACCGACATCACGAAGGGTGGTCAAAACCTAACTCACTGATAGTTCTAATTCTCAGACGTCGATTTGCTTTAATGATCTCACCGACTTGTTCAGTGTTGTCTTTTTTCCGTTCGTAGATGCTCAACGTAGGGATCGTCTATGACGTCTTCTCTGAATGCTTTTAGCCACCCAAAAACTTGACTTTGTTCTTGTAGCAAACTTAATATTTCTATAGTAGACTTTTCAAGTTTAACGAGAAATTTCACGTTAACTCTTTGTCAACATTGACACTAAGTATTTTTTCTATGCAGAGAAGATACAATAATCCGATTTAAGCTAGCGCTGTCGCTGAACTGAACATTGCTGGGTCATTTAAATGGCGGAATAAGTACATGTATTCAAGCTAAACACCCCACCATTACAAACCACGCGACATCAATATACACTGCAATATACACTGCCATATACCAAACATACATTGCCTTTGTTGGATTCTATTCAGAGAAGAGCTGTTCGCCTGATTGGAGATCCGGAAGTGGCCGGGGGCCTTAATACGTCGAAGAACGGTTGGCGACTTGAATTTATTCTACAAGTATTTCCATGGAAAGTGTTCGATGAATGTAGCCCGCAGAATTCCTTCCAGAGCAGTGCATGCTAGAAATACACGTCGCGCCAATACTTCACATCCGTATGAGGTTCAGCTTGTTACACCTCGTACAACCCTCTTCAAGCGGTCTTTTACATGGAGAACTTTATCCCTTTAGAATAATTTGCCCAGGACTGTGTTTCCCACCGAGTACAATTTACAGCGATTCAAGACCAACTTGAATAGCTTTTTCCGCACACGTGTCGCTCCTGTAGCGCTTTAGGGATTTTCCTGCAGCACGTGTGCTAGACCCATAAAATAAATATTATCGGCGTAATAAAATCAGTCCGCTTATTTTCTAACCACTCCTCGTAGCATTTTAATTTACACACCAAAACTTTATTTAGAAGGGCTACAAATCTTCTAATACATGTAAAACTTTTAATGAGCATTAAAAAGCAACTAATGTAATTTAATAAACCGTAATGCATTTTCTTGTAAATTTTTATTTCTTTTACTTATAAAAAATTTGTTGCTATTCAAAGAAAAAATACAAAAACGTATTATTAGCAACACTAATAAACTTTATATTTTATAATTTATTTAACACAATATGTATTTATATTTCAATACTTAGTAATAATATACCATTACTAAGAAGATAATTCTTAAACAAAGGTTGTTGATTTGTCATCTTTTTTTCAACAATAAATATTGCCGGATGATAATCTTTGTTACCTAACAGAATATTAGTTACTTCATCTATATTTTTTCCTTTCGTTTCTGGCACTAAAAATGTTACAAAAGCGGTACCAATTCCACAAATGACACTGAAAACCAAAAAGGTTTGACCAATGCCTAAATTTGTCACCATATTTGCAAACTGGTTGGTGACCATAAAGGCCAAAAACCAGTTAAGAGATGCTGATAGAGAACTTGCAATCCCTTTTGCTCTTGATGGGAAAATTTCGCTCATAATCATCCATGGTATCGGTCCAAAACCAATTGAGAAAAATATAATAAATGATGCCACACTAGCTAAAGCTATAAAGGAGTAAGCGGTCAGATCTATAAAGTTATTTAAGTAAAAATAGAAACCAAGTCCTGCCAGTGACAGACACATAACGAGATCAGAGACTATTAAAAGGATTTTTCGGCCTGCTCTGTCGATTAGAACTGTTGAACCAAGTGTAGCGATAACCTAAAACAAAAAATAAAATTCAAGAACAACCGTTACATATACAAATTGCTTTGCTTATTTTAGAAACAAATTTATTAAAAACAGGGGTGAAATATAATACTTTTCCAATAAGTAAAGGTATCTATAGGATATTATTTTCCCTTATTATTCCTTTTTTAGAGTTTTTCTTATCTCCTTAAATTTAACATAAATAATTTGGAAATTTATTTTTAAAAGAAATTGAATAACTATCTTTAACACAATTTCTTCTTTTTTAAGTCAAACTAAAAACATATACTAGAAATATTTTAGATAATTTATTATCACCATTAAATTTATGTAAGAAACAAATATTTGGTATTCTATGAGGTTTATAAAACCCACAAATCTGATATACTTTAGGACCAATAGTAAACCCTTTTAACTTCCACTTAGACAAATTGGAAAAACACCTAGAAAGCATGCTACAAACTAGAGCAAAAGAGCTGAGTGATACAGTCTGTCAAGTAAGAACGTCTACCAAAATAGCATGCAATGAATTATTTTTGGTAGATCCTATTCCAGCGATTCAACCAAAAATTGATAGAGGGAACCTTTCTTTACAAGGCATTTTAGTAAAAGTATCAGTCGATTCTGAACTTTTGTTGATATCACGTAAAATCCAAAATGAGTCACTTGTTTGAGCGTCGGTACGAAGCAGTCTTTCTTTGTTCCCATCCAAAGGGGCCTAAAATGACACATTCCGCGACCGCTAAATATATTAAAAAGTCAGTATCGTATGTGAAGAAATGGGTAAATCGTTTTAAAGTGACGAAAAATATCGACGATGTGCTTGGGTAGGCAAAGTCTCTCCGAAAGTCGAAAAATGAATCGTGTCTTTGCTTTCACGGAACCCGAAATTGACGCTGCGTCAGGGAGCGGTAAAATTAAGAAAATCGGGTTTGAACGTGTCCCATGTGACTATTCGACAATATCTTCGTGTTGATGATGTCAAATTCCGGAGTAAGTTGGAGAATCCTTTGCTGAACAAAAATCATGTCACGAAGCGGCTCGCTTGGGTCCATAAGATACTAGAGTGGCCCTCACAATCGCCGGACGTCAACCCTATTTAAAACGTTTGGTCAGTTGTAAAGAAAAAGCTCAGAGAAGAGACTCTGAGAACTTTGACTCAGTTGCCTTGCGAGATTCGAAAAATTTAGAGATCATTGCCCGAATAAGCAGAATCTCGTTGACAGCATGCCTTGAAGATGTCAGGTGATTATTGATGCAGGAGGTGATTGGACAACTTACTAAGGTAATTGTGCCGTTTTTAGCACACCAAAGAATACACTGACGGCAAAAAATTCGCTTGAAACAAATTTTTTCAACAATACGAGCGAACACGTTCTTACTTGACAGAACGTATGTACGAAACTCGCAGATTTGAAACTTTCCTACCCTTAGCTCCTTAGTCCAGACGACTACATCGCTAATTTTCACGCAAAGTTGTTATATTTCAGCATGCAAATTGATGAAGTGCTACAACAGCGCAGAATGAAAATATTCCACTCCAAATAATAGATGTATCAGGACGTTTCCTGCAAAGAGCCTACTTCATGTATGGTAAACAAATATACCGACAAAGAGAAGGCGTAGCTGTGAATCATCACTCTCACTAGCAGTTACCAATCTCTTTATGACCTATTTCGAGAAGAAAGCAACGAAGACAAGAACTCTGAAGCCGAAAAGTTGATGACGTAGTTGTCATATGGCTCTTCAATAGAGAACAGCTCCTCAAATTTCTAGACCATTTAAACTTCATCCATCAGAGGATTAAAGTCATCTTAGCACAATTTCTAGGATGCACATGCTACTAAACCTAAAGACAGACATTTGACATATACGGTATACAAGGAACCAACACCCACAAATAGATACCTGAATGCGGTAATCTCACAATTATCCCAGCAATATCAACCTGCCTTACAAAAAGATTATTACAGTCCGAAAAAGAAACATCATACAATAAATAAGGCTATAATACAACATCAAAATTCACGAAAAAAATCTAATAAGGAGTCGGACATCCGAACTCCTTATTATCCCTCCTTATATATTAGAAGTACCAGCATCATATTGGATGCTATCTGCGGAGACACAACATACCATAGATAAGTCACAAAAGAATTTTTCAGCTGGAAACAGATAACCAACATAGAAACCTACATAGACTATAAGCCATCGAAATTGCAAATGCTAGACACTCACTTGCACATGGGAGACGATGCATTTGCCCAGATACGGAACACAAATGACAGGAACTTTGATCTTTATTGCACCTTGGTAGGTTCTTCGTTTATTTCTCTTAATCTTATTATTGGACTCATCATCATAATGTGGTACTTACTTCGTTGCAGCGTTGTTAATAGACTTATTAAGAGTCCCATGATTGACACCGTCTCCAAGATTATATCCGAAAGTATTTTTTACCTTTGTTAATTTCCTTATAAAACTTGTTGAACATTTGTATGTTTTCCTGTAGCTAGGTCTCTGTCTTCAAAAACATCAAGCAGCTCATGATGGTTAGACAACCATTTGGAAGCTTTTATTACTTGCCTGTCATTCTAACTCTACGGGGATGTGTTTTTAAAGCTCTTTTCTCATTGATAGCACCATTGGATGAAAACAAACTTTGTACTGGGGTTAGCACAATGCATTTCGGTAATAAATGAGCTAACGGAATGATTAAGGTCTAGTTGAGCTATCATTGTTAGTCGTGGTTTCCTAAAGTCAGCTAACCAAATCACCTTAGTTCTCTGTGATATATCTACCATCTCAAATGAACAGCTATACTGTTTTGATGGTATCGTAGGCTTCTTTACAGTAAGATATTAATAATTGAGTTAAAAATATCTGAAAACTTGCGTTGTAATTTTAAGTTGATTTATTACTAAGTAGATACTTATACGCTATTTTTATAATAAATATATTATCTCTGTTAAGAGGAGTTTGAAACGTTTATCACAAAAACAACAAAGCTGTACACAAATGAAAACAATGGTGCTTACATTAGTAAGTAAAGCTTTGAAGTATTTAGAGTACATTAACCAAATAGTATTTGAAATTCAGTTATAGCTAGAGGAGATATTGCTTTGTATCCAGAAAATAAATTTGTTCAAGAATTCTGCTACTAAATTATAATTTACTTAAAATATATTTAGTCTGGCGTTCATTTAGTTGACTGACAAACACAATAACACGTAGGCTGAAAAGTCTTTGGTCTGACACATAGATGTTGCCCTTTCAAAAAATCCATATAATTGATAGAAATTACCCACCTTGAAACGATACGTGTCAAAATTTCATGACATTCCGACGATTAGTTTACAAATTACAGTGGTTTTAGTGACGCTACTTTTGATATTTTCCAAACAATGGAAAAAATCGAATTTCGTGTGTTGATTGAAGATTGTTTTTTTGATGGGAAAAAATACAGTTAAGCAAATCAATGGCTTGATAAGTATGACGGGGACTCTGCCCCTGGAAAAATCGCTCATCATTTACTGGTATGCTCAATTTAAACGCGGTCGTACAGAGATAAATGATGCTGAACGCTCTAGGACGCCCAAATGAGGTGGCTCCACATCAAGAAAATTCACAAAATTGTTTTGGAGGACCGTAATGTAAAATTGCATGAAATAGCTGATACCATAAAGATATCAAAAGAACGTGTTGGCCATACTTTGCATGAACATTTAGGAATGAAAAAGCTCTGTTCGAAATGGATACCGCGGTTACTCACAGTGGACCAAAAACAACAACGTGTTGATGATTCTGTGCGGTGTTTGGACTTGTTTAAGCGCAATAAAAAGGATTTTTTCATGCGATATGTTACAATGGATGAAACGTAGATCCACCACTACACATCGGAATCAAATAGGCAGTCAGCTGAGTAGACAGCAGCCGGTGAAAGCCGCCTAAAGCGACCAAAGACACAACAATCGGCTGGTTTTGGCCGCTATATTTTGGGATGCGCATGGAATAATCTTCATCGACTATGCAGCGGTTCGATTCCGTGAAATATAAAAATGTATGTTTCGGCACTTGGACAACGTTGACGGGTATTACGACATCCTCGCCAATATCTTTGGGTCATGGAAAAGGGTAAAATCCCTACTGAGTCGGGGAGGTGTGCGATAAAAAAAAATGCCTCTCACACAATATAAAGTTACAGTAGTTTTTTTTTTTAATTTCGATCCGCCATATTTTACTATTTTTATTTGAAAATGTCTGACTTTTATCACTAAATAGGATTATTGACAATAAAAGTATTGAAGTGACAATAGTGACTCAAAATAGATTTATATCGCGATTTTTTGAAGATGTATTTTAAATTGATCCTCGTACTTTTTATAATTTTTTTGGGGAATGCAAGTAGCTCTTCCTAAAAATCATTAATGTTTAAAAATTTGTAGTCAAAGTATTAATAGCCTAAAAGTGAAATTTGTCAAGTTTTTGAAAGTATTAACACACACAAACACACTGCATTTGTTGGATTCTGTTCAGAGAAGAGCTGTTCGTCTGATTGGAAACCCGGAACTGATCGGCGGCCTTGATTCGCTGGAACATCGAAGAACGGTTGGCGACTTGAGTCTGTTCTAATAGTATTTTCATGAAAAGTGTTCGAAGGATGTAGCCCGCTTAATTCCTACCAGAGCGGTACATGTTAGAACTATACGTCTAGCTAATACTTCACATCCGTAAGAGGTTCAGCTTATTACTCCTCGTACAACGCGTCTTTTATATGGAGAACATCGTCCCTTTGGAATAATTTGCCCATGGCTGTGTTTCCCACCGAGTACAATTTACAGCTATTCAAGAACAACGTGAATCGCTTTTTCCTTACACATTCCGCTCCTGGAGCGTTTTAGGGACTTCCCTGTAGCACGTGTGCTAGACCCATAAAAAAAAACCGTTATAAAATACTATATTTCTCAGATTTCACTGGTTTAATTAATTCAAAAATTATAGTGTGGTATACTTTTCTTTCTGGATGGTTTTACATAAAGCAAAAGTTGACAAAAAATTTAGTTGTACTAATGGATACCTGAATAGAAACCTATAACACCATCCTACTGAAAAACTTGTTTTTCAGTTTAACAATATGATATTTATTAAACAATTTGCTGAAAGAGAAATCACAAAATCTAATTATTAATTTGATATGTTATGTAGCTCCCTTTTCCTCCACTTATATTCCTCAAATTTTAAAATACTTTTAAATTTTTCTATTAGATAATAATTTACAAGTATATTTAATTTTCATAAAATACCAGTTTGGTTCCATCTTTATGTTATTTGAAAAAAAACATGGCTCTTGACGTTTTTGTTCCAATATTCAGCAAAAATACGACGACTGCACTATATTTTTAAGATCTGTATCATTTAATGAAAAAAAGACCATTTTGCGAGAGCTGCATTTTGCGAATTCAAACGACTTACCATTGTTCATGACGTTTATTTGAAAACGACTAAAATTTACCACTGGGATTTGGCATAGAGCTGGGATTTCATTTGAAATGTATGGAATATTTATCTTTGAGTAATAGTGCCTTCAGGACATGCAAATCAATGATATCATACAACTATAAATGTATAAAAATAAACAACAGTAAAAACCAAAGCTAAAGTATTCATGCTTTCATCACCGGCCGGCACCTATTGAAACATTTCTAATTTTTTGCAGTCGGCCAATCAGAGATATAATAAATTGGCGATGATGACTCATGATTAAACCCAAATTCTATTAAAGATAAATCTTAAAAAATAGGAATATTTCTATACAAAAGTTACCGTCATTGAGATATAATGCGATAGCATCTTTTGCACAAGAGTATACTTATAACTACAGCAATAAGTTTAAGCGCTAGTTCGTTATGTTATATTCTGTCAAAAGCCTTAGTAAGATCTAACGGTATAGTGGCTAGGTGTTACCTTCTACTGAAAGGTCCACAAGCTGTAGAGCAACTTTTAAGATATTGATCGACTTGCTAAGAGCAACAGTACCTAATATACAAAAGATGTCCTTTTTTATTCGACTACACACGACAAGCACTATTATTAAAAAAATGTATAAAGAATTTGAATACCTTAAGATACTGCCAGACCAACTGTTTCGTCTCTTTTAAATAACCTTACTCTAAACTCGAGAAATATTCTCACCTGTACTGTTCCGACAAGGATACTGCAAGTTCCAGGCGACAACGAACCACCACTTTTCTGAAAAATGGTATTAGCATAAAAAAGGACAGCATTAACACCACTCAATTGTTGAAAGATCATTAAACCAAAAGATATAATTAATCCTTTGTAAGTAGCTTTGCAGTGAACAAGATCAGAAATTTTAATTTTATTCTTCTGTGCTTCTTCGATTTCTCCATTTATTTTGACTAGTTCATCATCAACTTCATACTCAGGTCCTAAAATAGAGCAGACCTTATTAATAAAGAAATTAAAAAACATATTAGGAATCACAATTTTTTAATATCACTTATTATTTTCATCGATCCGTCTGTCTGTCAATCAGCTGATATGATACCTCATAAATAAAATAACATACTGATTTTAAATTTAGTACACATATAATATTTACGATGTAAGAGAAACCCGTTATTTTTTAGTAATATTGGTTTAGAAAAAGGGGGTAAAATGGAAGGGAACGATAATTTCAATAGTATTGTTTTATATTTTTATATTTGCTTGAGGCAGAAAATGAAAAAACTATTAAGCTTGAGGATTTGCTACTGTTAGATCGACGAATGAAGATCTCAGTGCTTACTGGAGAAGCTCGAGTATTAGAAATTACAGTTCAAATGTCATCGAGATGGATTTTTAACTATTACACACCAGAGTGGTTATTAACGCGGAAAGAAATTTGTCAAGAACATTATGTCCAATTTACAGAACTATGAGAGTTATTTTTCTGCTACAGGCAACAATATTTAGATATTTCCACGAAGCAGGAATCGATGCTATTTGTTAATTTCCAAAGAGGGAGAGAACGTAGTCGTCTGAGGGAAAGTGATTAATTTTGGGGCTGTGAAGGAAATGGGTTTATCGAATATTTGGAAAAATGGTAAATCGTTAATAAAGTGGTTGGCGATAGGACTATCTAAAACATGAAACAAGCTCTTAGAGAAAGAAGGTCTGGATCCCTTGATAACTGGAGGGATACTTTCAAACCAGTACCGAAATCTATGAGCTCAGGCTAGTTCAGGTTAGTTCAGCGAATTACAACATGTATCCTATAGCCTATAGTTTTTTTCTAAAAAAGTTAATGTTGCTGAACCCGACATGATTATGTCGGGGCACTACATTCCTCTAACATCGTCACTTAATTTGTTGGGAGTTAATTTGGGAGCAAATATGTCCTGGCATGAATATATTCCAGGCATAGCAAGGTGAGCTTCTTAAAAGTTGGGAATATTATTTCGAACCAGAAAGCTTTACACTCCACAATAACTGTTAATTCTGTACAAAGCTCAAATTCGACCAACATACACTGCATTTGTTGGATTCTATTCAGAGAAGAGCTGTTCGTCTGATTGGAGACCCGGAACAGACCGGCGGCCTTGATTCGTTGGAACATCGAAGAACGGTTCGCGACTTAAGTCTATTCTACACGTATTTTCGTGGAAAGTGTTCGAAGGATGTAGCCCGCTTAATTCCTCCCAGAGCGGTGCATGTTAGAAATACACGTCGCGCTAATACTTCACATCCGTATGAGGCTCAGCTTGTTATTTCTCGTACAACGCTTTTCAAGCACTCTTTTATATGAGGAACATCATCCCTTTGGAATAATTTGCCCAGGACTGTGTTTCCCACCGAGTACATTTTACAGCGATTCAAGAACAACGTGAATCGCTTTTTCAGCACACATGTCGCTCCTGCAGCGTTTTGGGGATTTCCCTGCGGCACGTGTGCCAGACCCACAAAAAAAAAATTCTATAGCCTTGGTAAAAGAACCTGTAACTTTCTTTTGTTCAAACATCTGAAATTCCACGGTTTGAAAATTTTCCTCAAAGTAAAATAAGAAACGCTGGACTAAGTGTGTGTGAAAAAGATTTTTTTAAGCTCTGCGAGTTTACTTATGATACAAAACGGACTTTTTGTAATATAAGCGTAGAAGTATTTTGCCCCTAATTTCCATCTTTACGGTAGTCTTACATACATGATGTTCCTGAGAAAGACATAATTCAATTCTTTAAATGCTATTTTCTATTCGGATCGTTAAAACAGCTCATCAAGATTCAAGTGTGGCTGCATGGAAAGTATGCAAATGTATAAAATAGGAATGCGTTGGTTCGAGAGCACACGAAATCGATTTTTACTAGTACCCTCTAATCCGACTTCGTGGTTTTATTAGAGGAGTTTTCATTTGTCGGACAATAAGTTTATTTTAGAGCACGATAATTAATAAAGTTCAAATATAAGATTTACAATGGAGACTTAACGAAATGGGATCCTTCCCTTGCTACAATGGCAAAGTAAAATCGCCTAGAGACATTCTGTTTACTAAAAACGAATTCATATAAATTTTCCGAATGCTAATTCATCCATTACTGTTCTCAAAAACTATCTGCTGTCAATTCATTACTATTGCGAGCTCTGTTTAAATGCTATTAATACTTGATCTCATTGGAAATAGAGAAACTTTCAAAAGCAATTAATATCGCAGTAATGAAATTCGAGGCTCTTTTAACCGTTTAATAGACCCATCTCCAGAAAATGACAGTGATAAAAAGCTATTAACAAATAGTGTGGGGATATTTCCTTCCTGCTGAAAATGCACTATGGTTAAGTTGATAACCAAAAAAGATAAGAAGACCTTGCTAAACAATTACCAATCAGTCACACTGCTTTCAATAACATCAAAAGTCATGGAGAAGGCTATCAATCAGCATCTTCTAAAATATCTTGAAGAATTAAATATTATTAGTGACGATCAATGTGATTTTTGTAAGCAAAGATCAACAGGAGATCATCTAACTTATGTAACACATGTTTGGAAGAACGCAATTGAATACTTTGGAGAATCTCGAGTGGTTGCCCTTGATATATCCAAAGCGTTCGACCGTATTTGGCGTTATGGATTGACGGCTAAGCTACACTCTTATGGTATATCTGAAAAGTTCTGTTAATGGCTCTCGTGTTTCGTAGAAAGCGTTCTTACGAGTTGCAATAGACGAATTTTTTCACCATCAACGTCGGTGTGCCCAACCGACTCGCACTCTCTTTCTCATATACATTAACGATCTACCGGAAAGAAGTAGAAATCCAATCTGCAGCTTTGCAGATGACAGTACGCATATTGTTTTATTCACTTTAGACGTTCGAACATCAGCGAGTCATGCAAATATTCGCAGACGGTAGTAAGTCGTTCAACTTCTGAAATAAATTTTATCTTGGTGTGACAATAACCAAGTAGAATTTAGTGCTATACCTAGGCGCCAGTTTTTTCTTAAAAAGTTAACGTTACTGAACCGACACACTCCATTCCTTCAGCAGCGTCACCAAATTTTCTAGGCGTTAATTTGGGAGCAAAGAGAGCTTCTCCAAAATTGGGAATATTTTTTGGAACTAGAAAGCTTTACACTCCACAAAAGCTGTTAATTTTGTACAAAGCTTAAATTTGACCAAGGATGGAATATTGCTCCCATGTCTGAAGCTCCGCTCCCAAACGTATACTGCATTTATTGGATTCTACTCAGAAGAGAGCTTTTCGTCTATTGGAAACCCAGAACTGACCAGCAGCCTTGATTCCTTGGAACATCCAAGAACGGTTGGTGACTTGAATCTATTCTACAAGTATTTTCATGGAAAGTATTCAATGGATTTAGACCTCTTAATTCCATGCTAGGAGTAAGTTCGTCTAATCCTTTTCAAGCCATCTTTTATATGGAAAACCACATCCCTTTGGAATGATTTGCTCAGGACTGTATTTTTCACCGAGTACAATTTACAGTGATTCAAGACCAACGTGAATCGTTTTTTTTCGGATACGCGTTGCTCCTGTTGCGCTTTAGGGATTTCCCTGCGGCACGTGAGTTATGGTTACAGAAAGACCTACATACACGGTACTACAGGCAGTGTAGCCAAATTACTGAAAACATCTAATAATTTTCCAAGTCTGCATGAGGTCGCCAATAGGCTCAATTCCTTTACAATTTGAAGGCGATTATATATGTTCCCGTGGTATGGTATATGTGGGAGATACTGGTTTTTCAATATCGGCTAGAATTAATTAATATGAAAGATGTATAATAAGAAAGAAATGGTACAATTGCGTCTAGCTAAACATCAAAACTCTACAGGACATAACATAAATTTAAGAGAAATTAAAGGTCTTTCTTCACTCTCAAGTTAGTATAAATGAAAGATTAAGTAAACAGTTTAAATTTACAATCAACCTAATAACATTATCATACATAAAAACCAGCCAAGTGCAAGTCGAACTTGCGCAATTAGTGTTGATTACTTTCAAAATAAAAATTTTTGCTACGAAGGTATAAAATGATCAACGACCTCACAAAACACACCCCAAATGAGTTTTCAACGAAGTTTTTTCTGACTTTTACTGAAAACTTATTTTTGTTTTTTTTTTATACACCTCTCTCTTTCAATCCTTTCACCCCAATAGGAGTATCGGTAACACTATGCAGTTGCTACCTCAACAGTCAATTTCCAGGCATCTCTATCCTGCTCGGGTTGACTTGACTCCTGCATACCCATCCCAAGGAGAGATCTTACTTTGTCGGACCCCTTGATATTTTACCTTCTACCTTCCCCGTTACTATACGCTTTTCCATAGCATCTACTTTCCTCATAATGTTACCAAAATATTTCAGGTAGTGTCTATTAATTCTATTTGAAAGTCAGTCATTTATACCAAGCTCTTCAAGAATAGATACATTAGTACAGTGTTCGGTATTTTATAGTCTGAGGATTCTTCGATACGCCCACATCTCAAACGCATCGATTTGTCTTTTTTGTCTTTTGTCAGCTTGTTTCCGATGCGTAAGTTACTATGGAGAATATAAGGCTGGATAGCAATCTCAATTTGTATTTTTTGTGACAGCTGGATCTTTTCAGACCTTAGTGAGTTCAATGGTCGAGTTTCTAACCATTGCCAAACGTCTTCTTACTTCCGCTTCACAACCACCATTAGAGTTATGAGGGACCCCAAATAGTTGAAATGGTCTACGACACTGAAACCAGCAATTTAATTTATGTGACAGATCTTCATTACGACTAACAATCATTATTTTGGTCTTCGCTCTATAATTTTCAATCCATAGTTTTTGCTAGTGATTTCCAGGCACTCCATAATTGATTCTAGGTCTTGTATTGAAGTTGTTAATATAACAGGATCATCTGCATATCTAAGGTTACTTAGCCAACCATCCAAAACCGAACACATTATATGTTCACTATATATGTTATAAAGTAAAGGTGACAGAATACAGCTCTGTCTGACGCCGGCTTCTGCGATAAAGGGATCAGTTTAATTCTGCCATTTGTGTTCCCATACAAGGATCAGATACGGTTTATAAGATGTATAGGTGTTCCCATGCTGATTAGAATCGACCAGAGCTTGTTCCATTGTATGCAGTTGAAAGCCTTAGAGTAGTCCATAAAAAAATTATTTATATACCAGATAAATTATTAAAGGTAATGCATCCCTGATCATTTTTCAATTTACACCCTGTGGAGAATATTCTGGAATTTTTTCAACATTTTTTAATCGGTAATTTTGGAAATAAGAGGGGATAGCGATTTTGCGCAATTTTTTAAAAATAATACAAAGAAAAGTGAACCCAAGAATCACATTTTGTGATTTTTGACCTTGTGTTTTTAAGCTTTAATTTGGCACCCCATTCGAGATAATTTTGTTTTTCACTTCCGATTTCATTGCCAAAACAAACCTCTTAAGACATAATTCAACTTTCAAAACTACACGACTCTGATGAGTCCACCAGTTCCTTTTAGTGCCAAAGTCCAACTTTCTACGTCAAATAGTTTCGGGGAAAATCGGGTGTGGCAGACGGACAGAAGTGATTTTAGTGTTCTGTACGAAACACTAAGAATCCAATTAAAAAGAGCACATCTGGTTTTCCTAATTTTTTTCAAATGTATTTGCGGCTGCGATTAGTATTTGTAATAACGTATTCAATGCAAAAACTTCATATTATTTTAAGCTTTTCAAAAGAGATAAATACCTCTAATCTGTCTAGGACAATTTTGTAGAGCTAAAATATTTTTATTTTAACAATATGAAGTATGGCTGTTAGCTAATACCATTTTATATTTTTGAATATATGTGTGTGTGTGTCTGCTTCATAATTCTCTTGAATGTTGTTTGCACTATTTTATATCAGCAGTGAAAGTTGGAATCGATTTCTAAAGTGCATATTATACGGTTAACTGTTATGATGAAGCCGTATGTCTATACCCTTAATCAGATCCAAGCCAAATCTTCAGTGTGAATATTGAGGACAAAAATAGCATATATTGCAGACTTTCAACAGGAATTGAGGGAACAAAAAATGGTAAATTGCAGAATCTTTACAAATAATAGCGTGGGTACTAATGAATTCAGGAAAAATATGTGAGTATTGCATTTTTATTTACTTGATAACTAATTAACAGAAGTCTTTTTATTATATTGTAAATTGGAATTGCAACCAGCAAGCTTTAAAATTTAATACTGAAATTTTCACCTTTTAAAACAATTTTACCTTTGCTAAAAAATCTTTTGTGCATTAAGATAGATTTTAAGATTCTCAAACAGAGCAAAGTTGCATTTCTTAAGTAAAAAGAGATTTTAAGTTCAAGGATTCTTTTTTCCTAAACTTTAGCGGGTGTGAAATACCTGACAGTTTTAGAGTGCTGTAAAGTTCTATCTTGTAACGGATCAAGAAAGGTGTAAGGTTTAAACTGAATTCCTGAAGATTGGAAGCGTCGAGTATTAAGTTTTGGTAAGTATTTTCAAGAAATTTTCATATAATTTAGGGTGTCGAATTAGGCGATAAGATATTTTAATTATACAAAACAAAATTTAACTGAAAAAACTGTTGGTTATCTTTCTAGTTGATCTCTTCTACTTAAAGCAAATATTTGCAAGAGGTCCTAATGATATCCTAAGACTTTAAAGTTATAAATTGCCTTTCTTTTCTATTTATTGTTATTTTAGTCTCTACTTTACATTTTACACATGATATTTTCTACAAATGAGCCAAAAAATGACTGAAAATATTGCTTTCATTTCCTTCCATAAATCCTTGTAATGTGATTTTTAACATGGCACAATGAAGCTTTAGTGGTAGAATAAAAAGGATTTTGGTCGGTTGAGTGTTATCAACGCTTTGTGAATGGGTAAATGTAAAGAAATGTTACTTAAATTCTATGGCTTTAGCTCAAGCGTGGGTTTTCGAAAAGCTTTTTTAAATTGTGAGGGAAATATGTTTTATATTCATACTTTTTCTAGAGCGGGAAGTTTGCATTGTAAAAATAAAAACTGTGATTAATTGAGTTTTATGATATAACGAAACAAAAAAGTATTGATGTCATATTGTTGCAGAGGTGAAAAAGAAATCGCTGCCCTTAACTGTGTCTAGTTGCATTAACAATTGGAAACCTTACAGTGCTATAGGATTTAACTTCAAGTAGGAAGGTTTAGCGATCAAAAAAAAAAGATTTTTATTGTCACTGATTTATCCACAGAATTAAAATATTGCTATGAAGTCGGTTTGTACATTTCGAAAGTATTAGATTAGTCACATTTATTTAAAGATACGATTAAACTTATTCTTAAGTTGTCGTTATCCCCTTTTTAAAACAAGGAAGACAAATAATATAAATGGAAAGGAAATAAATCAGACATGTAAAATTTTTGAATCAGTGAAAAATAAGTTCAATACAAAAGTTTATAACCCATTAAATTTTAGACGGAATCTTTATTGACACTTTACAAACATGTTCACTACAGAGCGAGTAAACAAATTTACAGAGCTACCCTGATGACTTTGAACTAGACCAGGGGAACTAGCAACTAAGTGAGTATGAAGACTAGCTAGTGACGGTCCGTGGCTCCGTGGCGTAGTAACTTGCTTGTGGTCTAGGATTCCAATCCCGGAAAGGTGGTGCACTTTATTTATTAATTTATTTAAGTATATCTGGCCTGGTCACGTACATAGGCAGTAGTCGTTTGCAGAAATGCATTAACGTCCGTGGCAACACTACCGCGTTGTCTAAAAGGTGCTGTAAAATACAAAAATATATGTTTCGGCACTTGAACAACGTAGACTGGTATTACGATATCCTCGCCGAAATCCTTAGGATATAAAAAAGTTTTTTTTTTACCCTTGGCTCCGATCATAGTCCATTTGCCAGACCTATTTTTCCCAACAAACAACACCCAGGCAGACAGGCGGAATCGAACCGCCGACTCTGATTCACAGTAAGATGCATTAGCTACTGCGCCAGGGGTCCTCTCATATATAAAAAAGTTAAAAATCCCTACACAGGCGGGGAGGTGAGCAAAAAAAAAAAAATAATCGGAACCAGGACAAGAAACAATCTGTTTCTTGTCTTGTTCCTTGGCCATAAGAACGTTAAAGGAAAAATGGTCGAGATACTTGATAAAATAAGAAGCCTAATGACCTCCATGGGACCTGAACTCTTTTTAGGTGTTACTGGCGATATGGGGATATAATGATCGTTGATTTACTGAACGATAAGTTCGTGAAAAACTGGAACGAGATAAAAGAAAAAAGGTGACTTGAGAGTTTCATAGAGGGACCTAATATTAAGTAGACAAAGGCCCTGTCAATACTAAATAGGAACGACCTGAACACGGTGACAGGAATTTTTTCAGGACACTGCCATCTGAATGAGTACCCAGCTCGTGTCGGAATCAAAAACCGTCTAAATTACAAATAATCCTGACAGGATGAGAAAAGCCTTTATTTAATTATATCCGCCAACAGTATTGGACCGCAAATGTAATAAAGGGATTTAACCTGAAATTTACGGTGTTCTTAAAAGCTTTTCGCTTTCAATCACCCTAAAATTAAGCAGAGGTACAATGAACTTTTAAGAGGTCTAAGTGCCGTAAGTATTCAAACCATCTATCAACCCTACCATTCTAACTGTTTTAATCAAATTTGGAGATGACAGCAGAAGTATAAGCTTCGAAATTATTAGTGAAATTTTCCAAGGAAATTGACAAGTACTGAAAAAATTTTACAAATTCCATTCATTAAATAAGGCGTTTTCAGGCATCCATTTTATCCGCTATGTGTATTTGTTAATTTAAAGGAGTTCATGTTTCCACGCCAGTTACAATTTGAATATTTGATTTTTCCTTACCAAGAATAATATTAAAAAACCTACAAATTTCAATTTAGGTACAAGGATAAGTTGAATATGAAATGCCTCGATTTTAAATCAATTTTAAGTTTTGTGTAGTTTTATGCCAAATTTATTTAAAATGCATTTGATCTTAACTTTAACATTAATATAATTTGTGTCTGTGTTGTAATAATAATAGTAGTATAAAACTAGTCCCAATTCAATCCTCAATTAAAAATATCAGTACTGAAAAACTCTTATTTTCAAAAAAAATATTACTTTTTAATGACTAACACAGCTCGAGCTATAACGAATATGTCTAGACTACAGATTAACCTTTTGTTAATTATGTTTCTGTGAAGTGTGACAAATAAATTAGTTGAGGCACCGCGTGAGATTCCAAAAAATAAAATAAATTTGTCTTGGGAACTACAATGGGAAATAATGAAGTGAAATATTATTGATATAAATAAAAACCTAATTAGACAAAAAAATTGGTAAAATGATTTACCTACTGCTTCCCTTGCAAACGAGTAGTTCATATATAGACAAAAAATTTGACTCTCACACTGAAGAATAACTTAATACAATCATCTTTATGGTAAAATATTAATAAGAAAATTAGAAATTTGCCTTATTTAAATGATCAAAAAAGTAATATTTAATGTTTAAAAAACTATAATCCTCTCTTTTAAAATGACATCCAACAAAATGTAGGCTCTCTGTTAACGAAATGCATGCGTACGTTACTTACTTACTTACTTAATCCTTATGCCTCTCTACCCGTTTTTTTAGGAGTATAAGGCCTGTGGAGTTGAGTTATTCTATATCTGTCTTTTCCATATTTCCATCTATATCTTTCTATCCTGTTTAAATTGCCGATTGCCTCTTTTGTTTTTTCTGTATTAGTTTCTTCTGTTTATGTTAGGTATCTTGTTCCGGTATTAGGTCTCTATGTTGATTTTTGTATGCTATGTCATTCCCATCTAATAGATCTTTATAGTATTCCCTCCATATTTCCATAATTTTGTCTTCTTCTTTTATGGGCACTTCTAATTTTTTGCATCCGTTTCCTTTCCTTTCTGTTTCTGTGAATCCTACAGAGTGCATTTGTTATTTTTCTGCCAGTTCATCCTCTTTTCCGTCAATACCCCTCTTCAGATCTGGTTGGCTATTTGCTTCAAATCGCATTCTCGACATTAAAATATTATGCCTTACGTGGTATTTTGCCAGTCTACTCATCTTCAAATCCATACTTCTCATGTTTTCTCTAATTATCTTATTTTCCTTTTTCAATACTTCATTCTCCTTTCTTAGTTCCTTCAACTCTTGTTGGTATCTCTTTTGATCTTGTTTTATATCCTTTATATCTGACATTAGCTCTCTGATCATTTCTATCAAATTGTCTATCTTATCTACTCTTTCGTTTTTCTCTTTCTGTGGTGTTCTTATCAGCTTTTTACTCTTCTTGCATAATCCCATTGGCTCTTCTTTTTCTTCGACTCTTCCTCTTTTCGAGTTCTTTCTGTTATAAAAACTTTACGTGTGCTCCTCGTACATTCCATTTTCAATCATTATACGCAATAAAACGATCAAGGTCGTCGTATCGTTTCGTTAGCTTCATACAATTCCACAAAATTATTCTTATAAACCTCTAAATTTTTTTACTTGTTGTATTAATTCTAACACTACACTCTGCTTAATTTCTAGTCCTTTCATTTGTAATCGACAAAAATAATTAAATAGATTGAAACAATACCGTAATAATGCTCGTTGAACAACTTGACATTGTCGGGCGTTCGATCCACATGCACACACTTCGCAGTCCGAAACTCAACTCCTACGTGCATACGTTAAAGAAGAAAATTCAAATGTGGATTTTGCAGTTAAAAAATTGTCAGGTATTCACAGAAAAATCCCTTGATGCTTAAATAAAAATTAACCTTTTTTTTGTGATCGGTGGCTAGATTATTATTTTTGCAATATTTACCATTATTTATTATAAAATTGAAAGTTTCAAACCCTAAGATCTATAAAAAATAAAAAATTAATGGGGTAACTTTATCAAGAATACACTATTTCCCGTTAGCTGGAAAAGTAAATAAAATAACATACCTGCTGTTCCGTAAGTACATTTCCGCAAATTTAACCGTTTGCGTTTTTTATATTATTCTGTAATCACATCTCAATCCCTTCTATATACTATTTATGTTAAAACAATGGAAAAACAAGAACACTGAAATAGAAGTGTATTATGAAATACCCGCAATCACTCTTTTAGCACCCTACCACATTTCTTTCGCTCCGATTATATTTTATATCGATATCGCTCAAAAACTATAGGTTTCATCCCCTCATCAGGTATTGTAGGTATATATATATATATATATATATATATATATATATATATATACCAAGTTCATTCGGGACTTATCATGCCAACGAACCGACACCCGGCCAGACCGATAGCTCGATAGAAATGAGTGACTATGTTTTTTGTGATCCTAAAACGTGAAGAATAGGAAAAATCTCGGATTGATTTTTTCACGAATACATTAATTTCCTTTAGCAAAGACAGTAAAATGCAATTATGTCATATCATCAATTTATGATGTAATGCCTATAACAGGGGTTCCCAATCTTTTTTTTACTGCGACTCCCTTTACAGGTTGCAATTTTTTTTGCGACGCCCTTCTAAAAGCTGTGTGTGTGTAGCTCTAGCAGACAATAAAATTACTTTTTTATTCAAAGAAAACTCTAGAGAATATAGAATCTTAATTATTATGTATTAGAAATCATAAAAAAACTCAAAGCCGTAGTACTGATAGTAGGATATTCTTGGGATGCATTGCTCCAAAATTAAAACAGTTTATCTTTAACGAATCGTAGTTTTAGGCTCGTGTCAGAAGATAGTTCTAACAGCTGTTCTTCTTCGATTGTTGAAAGTGTAAATGGTGGTGGGGGTCGATTGGAATGGGTTTCTAATCCAGTCATATTGATTCAGATTCTCTGGAAAATATTTATTAAAATGGGTGCTTAATGTTGTTAACTGTTGGATAGATATCAATTGCAAACTTGGCTCCAGATTTTGAATAGATTTTTCTCTCAGAAAGCCTTTCAAAACAGGAAAACAGTATTTCCTTGCTCCTTTTCTGTTTTTCTTGTCCACAACACCAGCTTCTTTTGACACTGTGCAATTTTATCAGTCAGTTGCAGTATATGCGTTTCGTTTCCCTGCAACGATTTATTAAGGACATTTAATTTCTCAAATATGTCGCAAAGATAGTATTTTTAAACTTTTCTGTGTCACGATGTGATTCTGTCAATAAATTCATTTTTTAATTCGTGTAAACGTGAGAGTACGTTACCTCTAGACAATCAACGAGAGTTACAGTAATAAAGTAAAGATGTATGCTCGGCACCCAAATTTTCACAAAGCTTATGGAAAAATCTTGCCTTCACGGGTCTCGTTTTTATGAAGTTCACCACTTTGATAATTATATCCATCACAAAATTTAATTCAGTTGAAATATTTTTTGAAGCCAAGTCCTCAGTAGTGGTAGACGCAATGTGTCCATTTTACATTTGGAGCCCTGACAACGCGCGAGCTCATCCGTACAGACACTGATATACTTCTCCCACTGAATGATATTATCTTCCATATATGATCTCAAACAAATTACTAGCCTTACCAGTATCATTCTTTTTTTGCAAAATAACAAATCCTCACGTACATTTGTTTCTTCCATGTACCATACGTAACATAATAATAATATTATTACTGTCTGTCGCTTAATCCAGTTGAATGTCAAATAAACCAGAAAGATTTTCTACAATTTGCTCATTAATGCCTTCAGCTATGTCATGAATTGGACGAATAATCGTATTGTTAGAAAAAGGAATATTTTTCTATTTCTTAATCGCCGATTCTCCAATCATCACTGATACCATATCAGTCGCAGCAGGTAAAATAACATCTTCAGCAATCGTATGTGGTTTCTTACATTTGGCAATACGGTGAGCGACCTTGTAAGAGGCTACCAGTGCTTTGGAAGGAATAGATGCTCTGGAAAACAAGGATGTCGACATATATTTCAGTTCTCTGAATTTTTTTGCAAAAAATCTCGCGGCTTTCCTTGTAAATTACTGTGAGTTGTTTCTAAATGACGTTTCAATTTATTAGGAAGCATGCTTTCAGCTCTCAGCACCTTATGACAAACAACACATTGGGAAAGTTCCATATTTCCTTTGCTAACGTAGGTAAATCCAAAATCTAAATATAGGACATTATATTTTCTGTACTTTTTTCGTTTTTCTACAGTTTCTTTTCTACTCTCGCCGCCTGCGTCTTCAACACGTTTTCTATTTATTTGAATAAAGTTATCCATTTTAAGTAATGAATATGCGCGCATAAATTAAATACAACACATTTGATATCAAAACACTGCATTTATCAATGCTTGTAATCGACGAATAAATAAAGCGCTGAAACAAAAGACCGAACGATGAACGAACGAAAGCTCGGGGAAATGGAATGGCGGGCTTACTGAGTCGCTGATAAGACGCGCGCCTCGCCGCGCACTAGCTCATTACGTCGCGTGCAGGCGACCTGTGCGTATCGTCTCGCGACTCCTCTAGGATAGCGTCGTGACGCCCCAGGGCGTCGCGACGCACAGTTAGGAAACCCCTGGCTTATAAGTGTAAGATTGCCGCACAATGTTGCAATTCTTTCCACTGTTGTCTATCTATTCTTATCGAATACAACGATTCTGTAAATGAATTTCTTGATTTAGCAGGAAACAATTTTATGAATGACATATTTAGCCTAGAGCATCAATTTTTTTTTTGACACGAGATTATTATTCGATGTCCACATATATTAGTGGGAGAGTGCTGATAGAATTTTGCGATTAGTTATTCGAAAACATAAAAACTGTGGGCATTTAAATACGTAATGACAAGACACTTTTTTATGTCTATACAAGGGCTACCTTTTAAGTTTTTACAAAAACAATGAAAGAAAAAAATTTTTTGGTATGAACCGTTTTATTGTTTCTTAAAATATTCGTCTTTAAGATTTACACACTTTTGTAAGCGTTCGAACCAACACTAGAAACATTTTTTCCACTCTGAAGTTGGTACCTCAAAAACATGGTTTTATAAGGATTCAATAGTTTTTCTGACATTCGGGTACAAAAAAAGTCGTTAGGCGATAAAACAGGTGAATATGGGTACTGAGATATTAATTCAAAGTTTTTTTCCGTCAAATAATCAATTGTTTGACGTGCTGTGTGAGAGCTGGCATGTCCATGATGTTTTGGTTGTATTTCTGATTTCATCGACGACTTCTGGCAAACAAATTGCTGTGTACTATTCAGCATCAACTATTCTTTGATCCTCTAAAGCCATGGTTGCAACATATTCAGTATAACCAAAGAAACGAGAGATCATTTTCTTGGAGGTGCTTCGCAAACGAACCACTTTTTTTGGATTCGGTTCATCTTGGAACATCCAAAGTGTTGATTGTTGCTTAGTTTTCGGCTCGTACGCATATACTCGAGTTTTGTCTCGTGTTACGATGTTGAATACGGATTCTGCATGCCCTCGTATGAATTTTTTAAGCATCTACTTACACCAATTGACACGAGCCAGTTTGTAAGTTTCGGTCAAATTATGCAGAATCCATCAGGAACAGATCTTTTTCACAGCTAAATGTTCATGCAAAATCGAATGTACTGCAGTCTTCAATATGCGTAAGGATGGTAAGTCACATACAGATCATCTTCAAGTATGTTGTGCACAGCATCGATGTTTTTGGACAACAACCGATTTTGGTCGACCCCCACGAAATTCATCGCTGACGGAAGCACGACCATGAGGAAATTCTGCAAATTATTTGTAAATTTTTCTGATGGTGATTCATTACCAAAAGTTGAACCAAGCGATTCGAGGTATTGTTGTTGAGTTAAGCCTTTACTAAAACCGTGAAAAATTATCCAACGAAAATCTTCACATGAAATTTCCATTTGTTCACAAAACTGTTTTTTAAAGGCTCACTGTAAACAAACTACTCGGCCAACTTCTGAGCTGCCACTGTTTTAACAATAACAAATCTCAAATTTTACAATAATGGTAGTATCACATCTCAAAAGAGTCATCTAATGGTCGGTTGTAAAAACTTAAAAGGCGGCCCTCGTATGTCTGCTTTTATTTTACAATCACAATCTAGAATTCTATGTACAAACCATACTAATAGCTATCGGGAACTGTTCAAAATGGGTTCTTCAAATATTTAGCATTTGGAGGGAACGTTCAATTTTCTATGTTGCGGGTTCATTATAATATTATATCTTTGGAATGTCGAGGGTCACTTACACTCAATCTTTATAAAATAATTAATTCAAAAATTCAGTAAATAATTTTCAGAGGAATTTTAATCATTGAAATTTATTTATTTATCTTATCGAACCAATAACTTGTTGAATTGGCCATTTTCTGGAATGTTTTTTTTTATTGAATTTTTTTCCCAATACAAATTGAAAAGATTATTTCATTAATACTTACTCTAGGACAGGGGTCGGCAACCTATGGCATGCATGCCATCTCTGGCACGCCAAGCAATTTTGAATGGCACGCGTACCTATTCAAAGTTTACACATTAATTCTGTAATCTGTGACATGTTTCGAAATTAAGTAAATAATCGAAGACAGTATTACTTTAACGATACAAACAAAAACGATATATTATATAGGTCACTAGGTATTATTACCAAAAACTACAAAATATATATTTTGTAATTTATAATTTTACTGAATGCATTGGTTTGGCTTTAATTTCGGCAAGTATTAAAGACGGCAAGCCTCAAAATATAAGCCTAAGCAAAAACACAAATAAACGTCCTCAATTCAGATCAAAAGAGCCGCTATAAGGCGGTTTTTGTTTGACTTGACTTCAATCGTTGCGACGCGCGCCGCAACTCTTTTTGTATTGCCGAACTTTAGTTTTTGTTAGATTTAACTTCTAGGCGGCCCTTTGATTGCAATGGGCGCGTTGTAGATAATAATTTTTGTTCTAAGAAATTTAATAAACGTAATTATTGGAATTTTCTGGAAACATTATTTTTCTATATATAGCAAGCGGCTACACGTTTGGATTATTTAGTATAGAAGTAACATCCGTTCCAGTCAATAGTCGTCGAAAAGTTTAAAAATTAAAATAACGTTGCGTTATGGCCGCGAAGAAACAGAAGGTAGACGTTCGATCATCTCAAACTTCATGGACAACAGATTACGGTTTTGTACAGCAAAACGATCGGGCCATTTGTGTCCTATGTCGGGAAAGCGTAGTTTTACGGATATCTAGTGTTCAACGACATTTCCAAATAAAACATGAATCGTCATTTAAAGATAACGCTGATAAAAGGGAGGCAATACAAAGAGCAAGTAAACAATACGAGAAACAGTCAACATTCTTTGGCAATTTTTTCCAAGGAAAAAATCAGGTAATTGCAGTTTCAAAATTGCACGATCGTTGGCACAAAAGGGTACGCCGTTCACTGACGCAGAATTTATGAAGCAAACGTTTTTGAGAACTGGCGAGATTTTATTCGACGACTTGCCTAATAAGGATACAATATTGGCCAGGATTAGGGATATACCGGCATCAGCGCGGACCATCGAGAGACGAATTACCCAAATGACACAAAATGTCCAAAAACAGCAGAGAGACGCTATCAAACGGAGTTTTGTATTTAGTGTAGCATTGGATGAAAGTGTCGATATTAATGACATTGCCCGTCTGGTAATCGTTGTACGATATTTCGATGATGGCAGTGTGTATGAAGAGCTGATTTGTCTATTCCCCTTGCAGGGAACTACAAGAGGAGAGGATATATTTTCAGAATTTGTTAAACATTTTGAAAAGCGGAACACTGATTTAAAGAAAATTTTTGTGTAACGACAGATGGCGCTCTTGTTATGATTGGGAGACATAAAGGATTTTTTTCCCTTCTTATTGAATGCATGGATCGATCAGTTTTGAATTTTCATTGCATAATTCACCAAGAGAGTTTGTGCGCTAAAATCTCCGCTGGAAGTTTAAAATCCGTGATGGATAGGGTGGTTAAAATAGTTAACTACATTGTCGGTGGTTCTTCACTGATCCAAAGACAATTTAAGGCGTTTCTGCAGGAATTAGAAAGTGCATATTCAGATATACCATTGCACAATAATGTGCTCTGGCTCAGCCGTGGTAAAGTGCTCTCTAGATTTGTGCAATGTCTGGGCGAAATTAAATCGTTCTTGTTGGAAAAAAATCAAGTGGATGCTTATCCTGAACTAGAAGATAAGAACTGGATCTGTATGTTAATGTTTCTTACTGATATTACATACCATCTGAGTGAACTTAACTTAAAGTTACAAGGTTGAGGCAAAACAGTTCTGGATTTATACGAATCCTGGAAATCATTCAAATTAAAAATAGATTTATTTATCAGCGATATTACTACAAACACATATAAATATTTTCCAAATTTAAAAACTTATATATCCAGTGTCGACGATGGTGCACTAATAGACGAAATTCTTAAATATATGATTAATTTAAAAGAGAAGTTTATCGAGAGGGGTCAGAATTTTGATAAACATGGTCCTATGTTCGCTTTTTTAATCAAACCAGATTTAATGGATTTTTCGAGCAGTTGCTTTGACATATCTCTTTTCTCATGGATGGACACTAATGATTTTGATCTTCAGTACATTTAATTTAAAAGCTCCGAGTTATGGAACACGAAATTTGTAGAATTAAGAAGGGTATTAGAAGGTGACTGCCAGAACCATTCAAACGAGATACTCAGTTGTTGGATGAGTTTACTAGAGAAATTTATTTATCTTAAAAAAGTAGCGTTTGTCATGCTTACAGCTTTCGGATCATCCTATATCTGTGAACAACTTTTTCCCATATGAGAGTGATTTTAAGCCCGTACCGAAGCAGGCTGATAACAGACAACTCAGAAGCATGTGTGACACTGAAAATAACCAGACATGAACCGGATATAAGAAAACTCTCTAAAGAACTTCAAGCACAGGTTTCCCACTAGGTCCTAGGACTAGTATAATAAAATTATTTGTTAAATGTTAAAATTTTTTTGTAACTAAACCTTCTAAAAGCAATATTTTAAGTTAATTTAAGTTAATTTTTGTTAATTTTAGTTGTAGTGAGTACCTATGCCGACCCCTGCTCTAGGACTATTACACTTTTTAGCCTTATTTTCAATTTCGAATGAATTTTGTAAAAGAAATTGTTATTTTAGTGAGAATTATTGTGTATATTAGCCAAAGAATAAATAAAAGCATTAATAAATAAATAAATAAAATACTTGATTATACTCCCATTCGTTACGTCTACATTTAATGTAGTTTTAGACATGTGTTTAGACCTTTATCGCCAAAGCCAAAGTCTATTATACTCTAAAAGATAAAACACCGCCCGTTGTGATATACTGTGTAATTAAATTTAAATTAAATTTACCAAAGTAGATGAAAGAAAAAGCGATAAGCATTTCAAGGTATATTCCTGTAAACGGAGACAGGAAAATCGCCAAAAATGGATGACGAGGCTTTGCAGTCTTTTTATTTTTATAATAAAAATTTGTATTTATGATCTTAGAATCTTTTCATATTTATCACCTACCTCTAAACCACACAAGACTTTTTTTAGCTTCTTCCATGTCACCTTTCTCGCACAAATATACCGGGGATTCAGGCACAAATAAGAAACTTAGAAGAAATACTACTGGCAATACCGATGATGTTAGGGATAAGGTCCTGACATCGCTGATGATATCACCTGCAATTAATTAATTGATTAATTTATAATTTACTACTACTTTCGATATTATCAGGATTTAAGAAGAAACATTTTATTGCTATTTTGCAAATGTTTTTGTTGAAATTAAACGTTTTTTAAATGGAATACGACCCAGTGGCTTCGTTATTTTAAACCATTTCACAGAAAAATAGATTCCCTAAGGTACCTATAATCCGACATCGGTGTAAGAATTCTCAGCTTGGTGTATGTAAATAGTATTTTCCCTAAAACTGTCTGAGTTGGATCTTGAGTGATCCTTTTACATTAAAATTATATACACTAGTTATCAGCAAGGCAACATTGCCAAAAATGTAGTAAACCGAATATTATTTATGGGCTTTAAATTAACTTCTATCCCTCTACTTTAATCTTTTAGAGCAAGTTAAAATATTTTCTCTACATAGATATTGAATAATACTGGCGACAGCATGCACCCCTGCCTTTTAAGATACAGTGTCTTAACTTAAGAAACATTTGGAAGAAATTCTGTCTTAGCGTAACAGTAACCAAGTAGAGTTTAACGCTTTAAAAACCCAGGTGGCAGTTTTTTCTAAAAAAGTTAACGATGCGAAGTTATGTCGGCACACTCCATTCCTTTAGAATCATCACTTTCCTGTGGTGTTAATTTTGGAACAAATATTTGTTGGCATGAACATGCTGCATGCGTAGTAAAAAATGCTTTTGAACTAGAAAGCTGTATACTCTACAACAATTATTAATTCTTTATAACGTTCGACCAACGATGGAATACTGCTCTCATGTTTGGAGCCCTGCTCCAATGTTTGGTGCTCTGCTCCCAAATATACACTGCATTTGTTGGATTCTATTCAGAAGAGAGCTGTTCGTCTGATTGGGGGTTAGGAACTAACCAACAGTATTGATTCCTTGGAACATCAAAGAAATCTTGGCAGCTTTTCCGCACACGCATCGCTCCTGTTGCGGTTTAGGGATTTCTCTGCAGTAGAAGGTGAGGGTTTCAAGGATTGCCTCAAATATATTGTATTTATAGAATCTAAATTTCAATTCTCAGTGGGTTAGATAAAGTTTTTTTTTAGTGTTCCGTATGAAATACTTATAAGACCACTTCGGTGTCTGTCTATCTGTGTGTCTGTATGTCCGTCTTTCACACCCGATTTTCTCCGAAACTATTTTACATAGAAAGGTGAAATTTTGCACTAATATAGGAATTGATGGCCGTGTAGTTTTGAAAGTTAAATTTTGATTAAAGGGATAGTTTAGGGGGGTGAAATTGGAAGTGAAAATTTTGTTTTTACCAGGTCATCGAGTAGGGTGTCAAATGAATATATATAACGTAATAATTGCGCACAGTTTTCTTTGTATTATTCTTAAAAAATTGCCAAAAACGCTATACTCCCCTTATCTCGAAAAGTACTGACTAAAAAATTTTGAAAAAATTCTGGAATATTCTCCACAGGATATAGACTGAACGAAAATTATTACGAGTATATTATCTTTAATAATTCATCTGGTATATAAGAAAAATGAAAATTTCAAAATCATCAAAATTCAACAAAAATCCGAAACAAACTTTGTTAAAAACTCATTTGGAGTGTGTTTTATTAAGTGACTGATCATTTTATACCTCTGTAAAAAAAAAATTTTTATTTTAAAAAGCAATCAATATACGGGACACTAATTGGGCAAGTCCGACTTGCAGTTGGCCGGTTATTTTTAAGATAATTTTAGAATTTTTCAGTTATTCCTTTCACTTCATTGCATAGTAGGTGGCATGATTTATCTCTATATCTGCCTGAGTAGAAAGTAAAGAAATTTTGGTTTTAGTATTTATTTTATAACTGCGTGTTGCGAGGTTGATAAACTAATTTATTTTTTCTTTTAATACGATAAGCTATTTGATTAAATTAGTTTATTCAGTCAATCATGTTAAAGAATAATCCAACATATGTGGTCTCCTCATTTCTTAAAAATATATTTTTAAATTATAATATATATTTGAATCGTTTCCTCTTTTGTATTATCTATTCAAGCAGAATAATGACATACTTTTACAAGTGAACGAATACTTTTACATGATACTGCTGGAAATGAAATACAATAGGATTTATTTCAAGAAAATATCGTTATCTATTTGTAAAGCGTTGCGTGCCTCATAGCTGTAATGATTTCAAATGGAATGAGAATTTAGTGGAAACGTGCATTCATGTGACTGAAAATAATATTAGAGTCAATTTAAGCTTCAATATGTTACCGATTTAAATAATGTGCAAATACTATTATAAAGCTTCACTTATGTAAATTGCTAAAAATGAAGAAGTGTATGTCATTTTCTTTTTGTTGACCTCTACTCAGACTCGAATTCATACCTCATTAGCCAAGCTAGAGATACTGGAGAAAACAGCAACAAACTAGTACTTATAGTATTTTTTTAGTGTTCCCTACCGAACACTTATGAGATTACTTCGTCTGTCTGTCACACCCGATTTTCTCGAAAACTATTTATCATAGAAAGTTGAAATTTGGCGCTAATATAGGAATTAATGGCCTCATCAGAGCGGTGTAGTTTTGCGGGGTAGAATCGAAAGTAAAAAAAAAACATTTAGCAGGTCATCGAGTGAAGTATCAAATGAAAGCTTGTAAAAACACGAGTTCAAAAATATATGTAATATAATACTTGCATACACTTTTCTTTGCATTATTTTTTAAAAAATTCGTAAAATCGCTGTCCCCCCACCTTTATCTCCAAAAATACTGATCAAAAAATTTTGAAAAACTCTGGAATTTTCTCCACAGGGTGTGGATTGAACGAAAAACAAAAAAAAAAAGAAAACTTTCAAGGTCAACAATCAAGAAAAGATCGGAAAAAAAACTTTGTTGAAAACTCCATAAAGTATAGATTGAATGAAAATTTAATTTAATAATAATTTATCTGGCATATAAAAATTCAAGGTCATCAGTTTTCAACAAAAATCGGAAGCAAACTTTGTTGAAAACTCATTTAGGGTGTATTTTGTGAAGTCACTGATCATTTTGTACCTTCGTAACATAAATTTTTATTTCAAAAGCAATCAACGTACGGAACACTAATTGCGCAAGTCCAACTTGCACTTGACCGGTTATTATATATGGGCGTGGCACACGTGCGGCAACGGTTCACGTTGGTCTTGAATCGCTGTAAGTTATACTAGGCGGAAAACACAATCCTGGGCAAGTCATTCCAAAGGGATGATGTTCTACGTATAAAAGACTGTTTCAAAAGTGTTGTAGAAAGAGTAACAACAAAAGTGTACAGAAAACCGACGTTATTTCACTTGTGCATTTTTTGATTACTATGGCAGGTATTACATCAGCGCCAGAAGCTTTTTCAGTGTCTAGCTTCATTAAAATACGTTTTATGATACGCTGTTTAAAGACAACATCGGGCATCCTTGACTCCACTATGAGAATAGTTAGCCTTTAAGTGTGGGCGATTTTTTTTAACAGTTTCTTGGACGTGAAGTCTCACATATTACGTTCATAGTAGAATTTTTTCTACGGGAAAATGATTCCCGATAGTTAAAAAACCACATTCATCTGTAGGTAAACTTTTCTCTCGAAATTTAATAAAGACAGATACAAAATACAACATAAAGTAATTTCAGATAACAGAAAATAAAATTCTGAAAATGGTCTTATAAGACCTTAATTACTGGCAGTTATTGCATAAAGGGCGAGAACATTACAGGAAGATGGGCCTATTGCACTGAGTACAAGTCTAGGCGGTCTTTCTGTGCATTTTAGTGGACCAAGTCTGCATGTCTTTCTACTTCTTTGACTAATTTCTTGAGCCTGAACATCTTCCACTACCCAAAATTCTCGTCATAACCGACCTCAACTGTCTCGGCAATTTGATATGAGCAACCACTAGCGAACCGGCTAAGCCATTTACAGAAATCTCCCCTTTCAATATTCTTTGTTTGATGCATGTTATAAAGAATGAAAGCATTCATGCCGCCCAAATCCAGAACTCTATAGAATACCACCATCTTGTTCGACGGCTACTCGAATACATGGAACAATTTTGTCTGCTTCATCAACGCTTTCTTTGGTAGAATTGTAATAGAGTATAATTTTAGGTTTGGTAGTATCTTCATCAACCTCGTTATTATGATTCATTGAGGATACGAGTATCACAGCTATATTCTTCTATGGCACGAAGCATGAAGTTTTTTGGTTTGTAAAACCAAACAAGGTAGACCCAACTTCTTGATTTCTCTACTGCAGAAATTCACTTGGTAGCTCTCTTTTATCTTTTTTAAACTGTGCCACATAAGTTTCCGCTTCGTTAGTTCATCTACAAGCTCCATAGACGAAAATATTATGTTGCAGTATAGGTATCGCTGCTAACTTCTTCTTCTGAAATGTCCTGAGTATCCTCCGCATCTTTACCTTGGTCACTTCCATGATGCTGAATCAGATATCATAAACTCTCGAATCTCCTTATTATCCGACTGATCCGAAGCTATTATCACAACGTTGACCTCTTTCTCAAAAGGCGTCTACTCGAACTAATTTTCTAGAAGAGTACTCAACTGAACTGGATAGTTGCTTCTCATTAGAACTTCATGCCCTACTATTTTCTGTCATTTTATACTAAAATAAACAAAAACACTTTTTAACATTTTGTATGACAATAATGGACATGGGGGTCTGACAGACTCCGGCCAATCTTTCGATAGGTGCTACTTGCGTGTAAGGCAACGGTGATGCAACCTCCTTTTTCGCAGTCATTTCGCAACTAAAACTGACGCTACAGAGCCGCATGGCCATCGAAAGGGGGGGAAAAATGTGCTATTCTATGAAATCAAAAAGGGCGCGGAGTCTGTGAGACCCCATGTCCACACTTAAAGGATAATGGTGTTTTTCCTTGGAAATTGACAGCAGAATGATTACACTTTTATTCAACGCTTCTTACAGCAGTGAAAACAATCTAAAATTTCCATAATAATTTTGCAAAATATATTCCAAAAGACTTATTGAAACTAAAATTTAGCAAGAAATTCTATGCAGCATACCGTAGTCATTTTCTTATATTTTCAGTTTTATAAATAAAATATATCTATTTTATTGTTCCGTTTTTCGTATATGAAGTGCCCAAATAACAATCTGTCTTTTCGTGGAACTTTTAAGGTCTACCTGAGATATATCCAAAATGACTACGAAAGTAGACGTATAAAAGATATGGGATTTTTTTTCTGTGACGTGCATACTGATATCCTAACGTAAAAAAGAAAGGAAATTTAGATTCTTCTTATTTGAAAAGTGACATATAAATTACTGAGCAGATATTTTTTTGCTTAAAGAGATTTAGTTATGGTAGTTTTGGTGGTAAAATAATGGTAGAGAGTTGGAAAAATTTAAAAGCAATAAATATTTTAAAACATAAAAATATTAGAATTTAAAATGAGACATGGAAAAAGGAATTGAAGGTTATTATAAGTTATTCATTAGCTCATGAATATAAAGCTCAGCAAATTTTCAGGTAATGGTTAAGGTGAATACTTTACAATATAAAGTTTTTCATTGACTGGTATGAAATTTAAAATTATTTATTTGCCACCGCCTATACACACATACTTATTCAACTACATATACAGTTAGGCAACTGCAAAGTCTTCATATATATATATATATATATATATATATATATATATATATATATATATATATATATATATATATACACATATATATATATATATATATATATATATATATATATATATATATATATATATATATATATATATACACACATAAACGTGGTAGTTTTCTTTCTTTATCATTGACTGCATTATTTAGCCTGTGATGGGATATTATTTCTTTAGGCTCATCAGAAACTGAAAAAGAAACAGATACGTTGCTATGGCTGGGTTTGAGTTTATAGTTCTTGACGCACTGATGTTTACCCTCACTATGATGATATAAACTTTCTCCTTCATTGGCAGAGGACACGTCATCAAGTATCATTTGCGGCCGCCTGTGCTTTCACTGATTATTCGGAAAATGTACAGTGGAACCACAGATAAAAACACTCTAGACGTCACCAAGACTGAAGCCTTAGTGTTAAGGCTATTGAAGCTCGATAAAAGTTCCCCAGATAATTGATAATTACTACAAAAGTTTAGAATTGATGAAATGACTTTTAAACTACAAAACACTTCTTAGCCTAATTCAAAGAAGAAATCCACTTTTTCAAGAAATAAAGAAACAGTGCAAAGAAACGGGTTTTTGTTCTAGAGGTTAAGCTACCTTCCTTAACTTTTGTAGAGTATGAGAAGGAGCACTTTACGGCACTAGCGCAATAAATTACTCCCTAAGATATAATGTAGAATAAGTAATCTTACCTAAGGTACAAACCTTTTTTTGCATTAGTTGTAAACAATTTTTGACAAATATATTTATAACAAAATTTTAAGTTTAAATCTCCAATGCCACCTCGCAATGTGGCACATTTACACAGAGTCCCTATAAAAAGCGATAATCGAGAAGTAACTAACAAGTTGCTTCCCATACTGTCTACATTTGTTGGGTGAAACAAGGCACTCCAAGGAGGAGAGTATGATCGGGTTTACATCCTTTATAAAGTTACCGTCACAACCCAACATATATGACAGTTTTGCAGGTTCCAGTGTAAATTAACCGTCAATAATGTCACCTAATTTAGTTTACTGGAACACTAATTTCTTAGGTTGATATATTTTTCGACAGTTTAAACAGTTATTTTTGTTCATAAAATAATTAATGCTATGTTACAATGATTTGCATTTCATTTATCACTTCCATTATTCCATTGTAAAATAAACTAGAATTTCCCCTTGTAACTGTCAACATAACCCAATTGAAGGCCTGATATAGTAAAATCTTTGAATACTAAGGGCATATACCTAGTCAAGGAGCCGAAAAAAAGCGGTCTTTTTGGATTTTTTTTTAGCGAAACTGTTTATTACATAAGTCTGGTTTTTATTTTATGTAATAATACATAGCTTAAAATACAATTTGTGAAATTTTAATTAAAAAAAAAAATGGAGGCGCTGCACGCGTTCTCTGCGACCCCATTTTTTTAAGGAGAATTGCGTTGTGAACGATTACTGGAAGCTGGATTATCTAAAATCAAAATTTTCAAACAAGTTAGTTTACTAGATGATCAATCTTGATTTTGAATGAAGGAATATTGTTTTTATCAAGAACTCTATTTTTAATTAGCAAAAATGAAAATGCGGCAACGTTATTTTTTCGCTTTTTTGGTTAAACCAGTGCCATTTGATGATTTTTTTTAGTGTTTTGTACGGAACACTTATCACTTCAGTGTCTGTCCGTCTGTTTGTCTGTTACACCCGATTTTCTCCGAAAATATTTGACATAGAAAATTGAAATTTGGTACTAATATAGGAATTGATGTCCTCATCAGAACCGTGTAATTTTGAAAGTTAATCTTTGACTGAAGGGGTTAGTTTTGGGGATGAAATCGGAAGGTTATCGAGAGGGGTGTCAATTGAAAACTTGTGAAAATACGAGTTCAAAAATATATATAATGTAATACAAGCGCGCCCTTTTCTATGTATTATTTTCAAAAATTGCCAAAAATCGCTGCCCCTCCGCCTTATCTCGAAAAGTACTGATCAAAAAATTTTTGAAAAATACTGGAATATTCTCCACAGGCTGCAGATTGAACGATAATTATCACCAGTGCATTACCTTTAATATTTTATAACAAAAATTTCAAAACCATTAGTTTTCAGTGAAGATCAGAAAAAAAAACATTGTCGAAAGCTCATTTGGGATGTGTTTTGTGAAGTCATTGATCATTTTATACCTCCGTAACGAAAATTTTTATATTAAAAGCAATCAACGCACGGAACACTAATTGCGCAAGTCCAACTTGCACTTGACCGTTTATTGTATATCCTTCGTTTAAAGACAAGATTGATGCTCTAGTAAACTAATTTCTTTGGAAATTTTGATTTCAGATGATCCAGCTTCCAGTAACCGTGCACACTACAATACTCCTTAAAAAAAGGGATCGCAGAGGAACGCATGCAGCTCCGCCATTTTTCGTTTTATTTTAATTAAAGTTTCAAAAATTGTATTTTAAGCTATTTATTATTATAAAAAATAAAAACCTGATTTATATAATGAATAGTTTCTAAAAAAACTCTTTTTTTCGGCTCTATAACTAGGTATATGCCCTTAATGCAACTTGATGCAACTAATCGTAGAATTAGCAGCCATAGTACAGACACCTGTAAAACGTTGGTCAAAATTACACAATGAATTAACGGAACCCTACGATCTACACAAACAGATTAATTTTAAAAAATCTCGAACAAAAAACCGAACTTTAAATAATTACCACCAACTTGTCAAATGAATACGAATAACATGTATTCCATTTTGTTTGAATTAGTATTCTTTACATGTACAACAAAGCCTCAAGTCTTTTACACTTTTGCTTTTGTATATATTTTTTCCGATATATCTGGGAAAGACCCGATAAGTTTTTTGCCAGTCCGACGCATTTTTTTTTCTCATAAGCAAAACTGAACAAAAAGATGTTTAATTCAGAAGCAGAAGATATTTTTTGTGTATCTCGGTTGCTTCGTGGATGTTACAACGGAATTTTTGCAAATTATGTTGATTTTGGTGTTGGAGGGTGAATATTTCTTTTTTATTAAAACTTTCTATGTTAGCAGGTTCCTGATGACACTTTTTTTCTTTACATATCTTGTAAATTTTGTTGCATTGTAAGAAAATTCTCTGTTTTTTAAAACATAGTTTGATATACAAGGGTAGAATGAAAAGTCTTCTAAAAAACAAAGCAAATAACATTTTTTTTTGCAAAAAAAAAATATTTCCGAACATAATCTTTACTTCAAAAAAAAAATGTTTCGAACTCTGCATTATACTCGCTTGCAGTACAGATAATCTCTTAATTCGACGAAAAATTTCGCCTCACGATAATTTTTCAGGCTAAGCAGAAAAAAAAAGGGGCCAAATCCAAAGAATAGGGTGGGTAGAGAAGCCAGGCTCACACACTTTTTCCATTGCAACGGCCGGTGTGTGAGCAGACGCATTCTCCTTGTGAAGGAGTACTTTGTTGAGCTTCAATCTTGGTCACTTCTGTTTCAACTCAAAATACAAACGGTCCAGTAATGATACGTAATAAGAGCCAGTCCCTGTTTTACCCTTTTCCAAATAGTAAATCGTGATGATACCCTGTGAGTGCCAAGAAAGAGGTGTCACCACTTTTCCCGTTTTCGCTTTTTAGTTGCACTTTCACCTTCGTCAACTCATTGTTTCAACTGCTGTTTTGTCTCCGGGGTATAATAGTGTATCCACGTTTTGCCTACAGTCACAAAACAATACCAGAAGTCCTTTGGAATATCCATCCTCGTACATTTTCGGTCTGGAGATAATAAACACGGCACCCATCGCGCAATCAGCTTTTTTATTTCTAGGGCTTCATGAAGGATATTATGTACCCGTAAATATGAGATGCCTACCATCTCAGCAATCTCACGAAGCTTAATATGACGATCTTCCATTACGATATCATATATTTTATGGACCATTTCTTCAGAAAATCACTAAATCGGGTCTCCTGAATGTGCATCATCTGCAGGCTCGTACGGTTACGTTGAAATTCATTTATCTACTCATAAATGGTCTTAGTGCTGGTATAGAATCTTAAAGCATTTCCGTCAGTTCAGTTCTGATCTGAACCGCAGTCTACTTTTTGAAATAGAAATGTTTTATCACTGTACGATCCATGGCTTTATCTATTTTTGCCAAACTTGTAACACCGATGACTTACGACAGCTGCTAACAAACAACTGCTCGTTGTATTGTTTAACATTTTTAGCACAACCGTCACAAGAGTCACGCTACCACTTAGCAATAAACCCTCATTTTTTTTTTATTGTATATGGAATTATAATCAGTCTTTTTTATCTTCCCTCCAAACATACGAGGGTTGTATGATAAGTACCTCGCCTCGGCCAGAGATGGTGCTACTTCTATTTAAAAAATAATATTTTTCGTAAACTGAACTTTTCACAAAAATCCTGTCAAATTATCAAGTCGCTTCATGATTTAGTTTGTGAGTGGCAGTTATCTAAATAGAATAATTTTTGTGATTTTACAACAATGGAAAAAACTGAATATAGAGCAGTAAAATATTTGTTTTTGAAAAAAAACGAATGATAAGATAAAACCGAAACTCAGCGAAGTTTGCAGAGACCCTGCACCTTCGTTATCCACCATAAAATATTGGACAGCTGAAATCATACGCAGCGATAAAAGCATTTTTGGTAAAAAACTTCCAGGTTGTCCAAATGAGGTCACCACATCAGAAATGATTCAAAAAATCCACGATATAGTGATAAATGATCGAAGAGTGAAAGTGCGTGAGATTGCTGAGACTGTACGCATCTCAATTGAATGGATGTCGAACATTTTAACAACTCATTTAGATATGAGAAACCTTTCCTCAAGATGGATCCCGCAATTGATCAGCATTGACAATAAGCTCGCACCTGTGTCAACTTCAAAAGAATGTTTGGCGATGTTAAGGCGCAATCGAAATGATTTTTAGCGTCGATTCATAACTGTTTACGAAACATGGATTCATACATACTAGAGACCAAAGTCATGCCCACAGTGTTTGGGATGCACGCGCCCTAATCCACGTCGATTACCTTGGAAAGGGCAAAAAGATTATTGCAGAGTATTATGTCAACTTATTGAATCGTTTCAACCATGCTGTGAAAGAAAAACGTCCGCGTATAAAAAAATAGCTAGGCGGAAAAAAATTTGGCTCAAACGACGAGGTGATTGCTGGAACAAAGGCCTGTTTGGAAAGGTTGGAGAAACTATAATTTTTAAATGGGATACAAAAGATAGAAAAACATTGCACTAAGTGTAACGAGCTAAAAGGGAAACAATAATAAATTTTACAAATATTTTTTTTTCTTGTCAAGGCCAGGTACTTATCATACAACCCTCGTAAAATGTGTATAACACTTATTTTTCACAAACTGACGTTGCTGTATTCGTATAGTATTAGCTTTAAAGTAACAGAAAAGCTATCTGATAAAAATCAACACTTGTTATAGTTAATTTATGCTTTTTCTTACTAATGCGGGGCCTAACCTATTAGCAGGAGACTCAATAAGGTATTTAACAAACTAGGTCCCACATTAGTCCATAAATTCTCGGACAACTCAAAAAATATCGGTTTGAAGGACAAAATCCAGGAAATAAAAAAAATATTTATCTGAGATAAATTGTAATGCTGTGACTGGATGAATATTAAACAATCTATAAGATCGATTAAAATACAACTGTAAAAAATTTCATACGATTCAATATACAGTAGGTCAGAAAAATCAAACATCACACTCTTGAATAAGTGTATTAGTTTTTTTCACTGGCCCTAAGATTCCGTTCGAGTAATAAAAACCGTTAGTATAAATACGAGGCTGGTTTGAAAAGTCCGTGCAAAGTCCGAGAGATGGCACCACCGGCGCGTATCGAGGTCATGTTTAGTTAGTAGCATCTCTTAAATGAACGCACACCAAGTTTCAGCCATATTGGTCTATTTCTTTGTGTTTGGCATTCGTGTGAATGAAGGAAGTCGAGTGATTTTCAAGAAATGGACGAAAAAGAATTTCGTGTGGTGATTAAACATTACTTTATGAAAGGCAAAACGCCTCAGGAGACTAAAGAGAAGCTTGATAAACATTATGGTGATTCTGCACCTTCGATTAGAACAGTTTATAAGTGGTTTCAAAATTTTCGGACTGGCCATATGGGCACAAGTGACGCTGAACGTTCTGGACGGCCTGTGGAGGTTACGACTCCAGAAATCATTGATCAAATCCATGATATGGTGATGGATGACAGAAGAGTTAAGGTGCGTGAGATTGCTAGTGCTGTGGGCATCTCGACTGAACGGGTACATAATATTTTGCATAAACATTTGGACATGAGAAAGCTATCCGCAAGATGGGTACCGCGATTGCTCACGCTTGACCAAAAACGGGATCGTGTGAAGTGTTGCAAGGATGGTTTGCAGCTGTTCCAGAAGAATCCGGAGGACTTTAAGCGTCGTTTCGTCACTGTGGATGAAACATGGATACATTACTATACTCCTGAGACCAAACAACAATCTAAACAATGGGTTACCAAGGGGGAATCTGCACCAAAAAAGGCAAAGACCGTTCCTTCGGCCGGAAAGGTTATGGAGACTGTCTTTTGGGATTCGCAAGGGATAATCATCATCGACTATCTGAAAAAGGGTAAAACTATTACAGGTGAATATTATTCATCGTTATTGGACCGTTTGAAAACCGAGCTGCAAGAAAAACGCCAGCGATTGGTCTACAAGAAAGTCCTTTTCCATCACGACAACGCACCAGCACACACCTCAGCAGTTGTGGTCGCAAAATTAATGGCAATAGGATTCCAACTTGTTCCACATCCCCCCCGATTCTCCAGACTTGGCTCCCTCGGACTACTATTTGTTCCCCAATTTGAAGAAATGGCTGGCGGGACAAAGATTTTATTCAAACGAGGAGGTGATTGCAGACACTAATGGATATTTTGCAGACTTGGACAAATCCTATTATTTGGAAGGGATTAACAAACTAGAACATCGTTGGACGAAGTGTATAAGCCTAAAAGGAGACTATGTCGAAAAATAAAAAAGGTTTACCCCAAACACATAAGTAGTTTTTATTTTTGCACGGACTTTTCAAACCAGCCTCGTAGATATTGCTAGTAATTGTTAAATTAAATTACTCCTTATTCAGGGAACGTTAAATTTAGTACTTTCTTTAGAACTAAGTAACTGCAAGGAAGGTGGAGAGTAAATTACCTTGTCGATTTTTTTGAAAATGGCACAAGTGCATAAACCAAAAATATGTAGATATCTTAAAATGCTATTGCAATATGAAAGATGCTTTATTGAAAGATCCCCTTCTCTTTCAAACCCTTCCTGCCTTGCTAACCTTAAAAAGCATATATAGCACTATATATATATATATATATATATATATATATATATATATATATATATATATATATATATAAAGCAATCCTTCTAATCTCCTCTCCTGCTACTTTCATGCCTTATATGTTCTACTAAAAATATTTCTACATAAAATCATCATTTCCAACAAAAATATCTATATTATTATTAAAACCGTTAAAAAAAAACTATAGGCTTCATTCCTTCATTAGATATTTTAAATGTACCAAGTTTGAAATTGATATCTCTTTTCGTTCAAGAGTTGTCGTGCTAATAGACCGACAGACCTTCAGACATACATCATCACCATTAGCTTATTCCATCGATAGTTGGATGTAAGCCTCCCTAAATTGTCTCCAATGAGCTTTGTTGTTTGCTTTTTGCATCCAGTCGTGTCCTGCTAATCTTTTTATGTCGTTCATCCAGCTTGTCTGCGGTCTACCTCTGCATCTTTTGTGTTCTCTAGGCCTCCATTCAACTATACGGCATGTCCATCTGTTATCATTCATCCTTGCGACATGCCCCGCCCAATTCCATCTTAATTTACAAATTCGTGGTATTACATCTGTTACTTTTGATATTCTTCGTATCTTGATGTTAGAAATACGATCTTTAAGTCTAATATTTAGCACTCTTTTCTCCATTACTTTTTGAGTTACCTGGAGTTTATTTATTATACTTTTATTTAAAGCCCAGTGCCATATGTTAATACCGGCAGTACATATTGATCGGATACTTTGGCTTTTATTGTATTTGTGATGTCTAATTTAAATGTAGATTGTAACCTTCCGAACCCAGACCAAGGTAACGATACCCTTCTATGCAAGTCAGCCTTTAAATTATTTTTTGATATTCCGATTTTTTGTCCTAAATATATGAATGTTTGTATCTTTCCTTCATCTTCTATTAATAGTTCCTGGCTTTTATCTTCACTTTCATTGTTCGATTATTTGGTTGGTGAAGTTTATTTTTAGACCTACTTTCCGAGACTTGTTATTTAATTCAAGCATCCTTTCTTATAATTCTTCTTTTGTGATTTAATCGTTCACCGTCCGTTAATATTCCTTTATTTTCCCACTTTGACCATTTGAACATGTCTTCTAGAGTCAACGTGAATAGCTTTGGGATATTGAGTCACCTTGTCTAAGTGCTCCGTTAATTTTGATTTTTTTTTCTTCAAGCATTATTTGTGATATGGCATTTTTATATGTGTATTCAAGAAGAGTTGTGTATCTTTCATCGACTCTGCTGTTATCTAAGGCGTCAAGGACTGCCCATGTCTCTACCGAATCAAATGCTTTTTCGTAGTCAACTAGTGCCATCCACAAGGGGACCTTATATTTATTTGCTTTTTCCACTAGTAATCTAACTGTCAGACAAACAGACCGACGGAAATGAGTGACTACGTTTTTCGTGATTCAGGAAACTCTAAAACGCGAAGAAAAACAAAAACTTAGAAGTATGTTTTTTTCACGAATTTTTTCTTTAGCAAAAAAAGTAAAAACATAAATTCGCAACAAATATGCGAATTTTATTTAATTTAGCATGTCTACTTTGGCTTAAAAGCTCTTTACGAGACAATAGAAATAAATTTTCCCACGTAATAACCGTTTGCTAGATTGCTAGCTATTAGTATTCCTAAAAATAAATGAGACAAGTAAAATTTAACCTATTCCCCCTTAAGAAACCACGTGGAATTCAATTAATAACAAGGAACAAGTTCTTATTAAGACATTAAATACATTTTACCCAGGGTAACTTTATCATTGTCAAATTGGCTGCTGAGTTAGTAAAGATCTCGCGAATATGTCTGGAGGAATTGAAATAGGGTGCAGATGCTTAATAAAATTAATAAAGGATGATAAACTTCATACATCGTTGGTTTGTTTAATATTTACCTGAATATAATTTAGGAAATTAAAATCCTTGGATCGGTCATTGCGAGAAGACACTGTATTTGATTGTTAATAATTTTTAATACCCTATTGGAAAAGTAACTCTCCAACTCTCCAAAATTTTTAATTTTTTTACGTTTCAAGTCCTAAATCTTCAGTCAAAAATTAGACTTATTTCCTTTGCAGTTCTATGTTTTAAATGTAATTTTTTTACACCATCCATACTACTTTATGTAGCTTATAAAGCTCAGACGCCATTTTCTCGAAACTATTTTTTTAGCTGTAGAGCAAACCAATCTAATAATCAGCAGATGAGTAGCTTCGTATGAATTCAGCATATTATGGATTTGAAAAATGAAAGGAAAATAACTTATCGAATGAAACTGTAATCATTGGATAATATTATTATTTACTTAATTGTTATGCAATCTTCGGGTTACTAAGCTTGAACTTTGGTAAATTTGTGGTCGTGCAAATTATGCTTAAGCAATATATTTCGAATAGAGGTGTACCTTAGACTAGGTCCTTATACTGCACCATTTTTATGATGATTGCGGAAAGGCATAAAAATAAGCTAAAATATTTATTTCATTTTCTTCAATAAAAGTTACAAAAGTTACAGACCTAGGTAACCTTCTGGGTACTTTCAAAGAGGAATTGAATTTAGTGAAATTTTTCTGAATTCATCTAAATTTCTTTTTAATCATTATTTGTAAATTAGGACATATTTAGTTAAACTTTCTGGAAGTATCTTAAACTGGGAGTCTAGTATATTATTAATATTCTTAGGAAAAAAGGTAATCGCAGTAAAAAATGCAATAAAACAGGCTTTTTGGATGATTTTATTTGTTGTCGAAACGGCAACAATTCTAATGAGCAAAGGTGAATTATGCCACTCATCTGTATATTGGCAATTGACAAAATAAGCTAATGTACATTAAGCTACTAAAATCGAACAAAGTTCATTTTTAGCAGTTTTTTTACTATTCTCTCATCAGTCAATCCATCCTAGAACGTACACCGCTATTTCACGGCTCTTCGGCTGAGCTAGGATCGACGAAAAAATGTAAAACTAATGAAAACAGACAAAGTCCATATTTCAGCATTCTACCAACTGTTCTCTTATTTGTCAAGCCGACAGAGTACTGTATAAAATACACTTCAATGCAGGCGGCACAATTTTTGAGGAATCTCCCTCAGGCATATATAGTTTAACGTAAAACTATTGAAAACAGACAAAGTCCATATTTCAGCATTTCACCCACTGTTCACTTATTTGTCAATCCATCCTGCTGTATCACGGCTCATCAGTTGAGCTAGGATCGACAAACAAGAGAACTGAACTTACTGGTCCTTATCCAGGTACTTGCGTAATGGTAAGATTCAATGTGTTGTACCAAGTACCCACACCTGATAACTCCATCGTAGGTTGACCCAGCAGCCACAAGCCGACAGAGTGGTGGATAAAGTCAATACTTCAACGCAGGCGGTGCGGAAAATATTCTGAAGAATATTTAAATTTAGTGTTTACCAGTACTGAAGTAAATGAAGAAGAAAGGCCCCTGTGTGTTATTTGCTAAAAAATCTTGGCAGCAGACAGCATGAAACCAAATAAACTTAAATGATATTTGGAAACGCTTCATAGTGAGTACCTTAACATTCTTCGAATTAAAATTAAAATCATATGTAAAGCAGAAATCATTTTTTAAAAAAACTTTGTCTGTGAATGAAAAAGTTTTGCTTACCTTTTACAAAGTTTCGTATAAAATAGCCAGATGTGAAAAGCCTCACACCTTTGGTGAAGAACTTGTTTTGCCAGCAGCAATTGAGATTGTAGAAACTATGTTTGGAGATAATTTTGCCAAACAATTACCATCCATACCTATATCAAATGATACTGTTGCCCGTCGATTGGTGATATAGCTGAAGATATACAGGATCAGCTTTTAGGGAAGTTTTCAATTCAGCTTAATGAGGCAACAGATAGCAATAAAGATGCTCATTTGATTGCCTATGTTCAATTTTGTGATGGTATGTCAGCAGCTATCATCGACCCGTTAGTATTCTATGCAATCGAGCAATTTTGAAAGTTCTTTTTTTTACCGTTCACCTCTCCGCCTGACTAGGGATTTTATCCTTTTTCATATCCTGAGAATATCCGCGAAACATGCATTTTTGTATTTCTCGGCACCTTTTAGCCAACGCGGTAATGCTGCCACGGACGTTATTGCATTTCTGCAAACAACTACTATCGTTGTATGTGACCAGGTCATATATACATAAATAAAAGTATACCGACCTGCCGGGATTGGAACCCCAGACCTTCTGTACCGCAAGCAATTTTTTTTTCAAACTTAAAAAACTTCTATATTTTATAAATCATATTTTACATGTTATTACTTACAGATGAGTCTTAACTTTAGAATATACAATATATCATTTCGACTTATTCATATCCTATAAAACACCTTATGGTGCGGCTCGCTTTGGAGCCAGGTAAGTATAAAACATGCTTTGGTAAATTAGTCGGACCTTTTCCGCCACCTTATGATAGCTCCACACGCTTGCCAAACCTCGACAAGCGTTCACAAATTTGAACATGTGGATCGGGCGTTTGGATGGCTTGCTTAGGTTTGCGAGCGCTTGCCATCGCTCGGGTGGAGTGTTGATATTTTGTGCGTGTGTCAAAGAAAGCTTGGGGCAAACGCTTGCGAAGCATCCAGCTTGTGAGGCATTAGTACAGATTCTGAACGCATTATGGACGCACGTCGTTCTCTTTTTGCTCGCATTATTAAAATAACCAAAAATGAGTGCCTGGTCAAACGAAACAATTTTATGTTTTTTGGAATGCTATCAAGCGGAGTTCTGCATATGGAATCCTACGGACAAAAGTCATAAGGACAAGAAAAAAGTTGCCGATGCTTGGCATCGGTTAAGCAATCTTTTGAATAAGCCCGTAAAAGACCTCCAATAAAAAATAGAAATTTTGATGACAACGTTTCGAAAACACTTAAAAAAGAAACAAGAGTCAACACGGTCTGGTGAAGATGCTGAAGACATTTATAAACCGATTTGGTTTGTATACGAGGTAATGGAACAGTTTATAACTGTAAAATTTTTATCATCCGCCATCTTCTTTTTTTACTAATTCTTCGTTTTTTCTTACATTGCTTCACTTTAAAATAATAACAGGTTAGCGCGCACATAGCCGCCGCCGTAGTTACTTCGACGTCCGCCATGCTTGGAGGCTCATGACTTACTAGAGCACTGGCAAGCATGTGGATGTCGACGTTTGGCTTGCCTGCAGCTTGCCAAGCGGGTGAAGGTAACATCCCAAGCTCGTTCTTTATTTGGTTGTGGTCACCAAAACATATTTTTCACTTATTGTTGGTTTCTATTGTTTTTTTCTTGGTTTTTTGGTTTTATTGGAAAAATTTGTACATGCAAAGAATCCTGCTCTTCAAGAACACCGCAAGCAAGTACTACGCCATGGGCAGCCACATGGGATGATTTATCATGTTTTAAAGTAAATATGCCGAGGCTCGATTTACAACCAAAAATTTCATTCAAGCCATGCTCCATTGTATGCTCTAGTGATATATAAACAAAAAAGTAAAGCTAAGAATGTTTGTTTCGGAAGCCAAGTAAAATCTTGTTTGACTGGTAGATAATTAAATACAAAATTTGTTTAATAAAATGTGCCAATGAAGTAATAGAAATTTTGCCTAGCATTTGGTTGAATAGATGAACAAATTTTAAGCATACATATTTATAGTAAAACATATAAGGGTATCGTTTTAAAAACTTAAGTCCCAGAAAAGGCAGTGAAAATGGTCCACGAGTAAAGCACTGTTACCTTTCTCACCTGATATTACAGACAAAAGATCCAAATTATCTAAAGAATATTCAACATATCTGAAATAGTTTCAGCATAAAAAGTACAATTCCTTTTCAAAATGAAGATGTTCATGTGGTACAGTGTATGTAATAGAAACCAAAAGATATTAGCCTTAAGAACCATAAAAGATCTAAAAAAAATAAATTGTCTAGGCAACTGCAGTTGAACATCAACACTCTACAGGCCACTTCATTATTGTAAGGAAACCTGCTTCGATTTCCATAAAGTCAAGATTAGGAACTTATTCGAAATTGAAAACACCCTTATAACATCAACACAGGGTCAGGGTTCTGTAAATACCGGTCAGGTATAAATACCTCGGATATGCTTCTCTACGCATATTTAATATTTTAGTCTCAAAGAGTAAATATCTCTAAAGATACCTTGTGCAATAGTATGTGAAACGTTTCAGTGTTACTCTAATTTACTACTCTGATCACATGAAGCATGATTTTTCATTATCAGCAATTCATAATTATTCCATTCATTGTATAGAACTATACAGAAAATTATTATTTATTTTATTTTATTCACAAGCATTATTATTAATTATTCCTTAAATATTATTTTTGCAATATAAAACTTCTCAAGCAACTACCTGAAGTTTCGTAAATAATTTAATCAAATAAATTCTAATGCTAAGCGGTTAATTATATTGAGCAAGCAGACGAGGAAGCAAGAAACTAATTAATTAGTTCTATAAAATAGTCGTGATGATGAACTGAAAATTGATTTTGCAAGATCAGCAACTCAAAAAAGCTAAAAGCAAAGCAAAGTTCAAGGAAATTGAAAAGGATGCCGAAAATTCTTAAGGTTTTGTAACCGAAACTACATTGAGTCGCGACAAGTGTAATGTACTTGTACTTTAACAATTTGGAAGCACTTAGCGTAAAATAAGTAACTATATTTTCCACTTTTATTTGATAAAATTTAGGTCTAAATTTGTAGAAAAATTTGTAGAAAATGTTTAAAATAAAAATATCACGCAGATGTAAAATATATCTTTCGGTTTAGTTTATTTAATATTAATTTAATAGATCTCTGCTCATTTAAAACCGTTTTCTAAGAATTTAACGCCATATGTAAGAGACTAAACAAAGCATCTATTGTACGTTATGCGAGAACTATATCTTTAAGGTACATTTTCATCTTGTAGAAATAATAAATATGAAGAAAATCGCTCCTACATATTTGCTCTTCGATTTAAAAAATGTTGCCATGATCTGTGGCACAGAAGGATCTGTGTTTTTGCTAGTTACCTACTCCTAGGGTGCAAAATCAGCGTTTTACCGTTTTCGACCTACTTTAAGCTCAATAGTTCTCAAAAATTCGGCATGTAGATTGTGTGTTTTTTATTGTCATAGCTCATGTGCTACAGGAAGATCCCCTGTACTCTGCTCTGAGAGGAATTAATCGGGTACGTTCATCGAACACTTTCCAAGAAAGCACTTGTAGAATAGACCCAAGTTGTCAATCGTTCTTTGATGTTTCAAGGAATCAAGGTTGCTGGTGAGTTCTATGCCTCCAATCAAGCAAACAACTTTCTTCTCTATAGGGTCTCGACATAACTATATCGGGTTCAGCAAGGTTAACTTGGGTTCTATTTCTCTAACCAGGCTAACAGCTCTAAATAGAGTCCAAAAAATGCAATATAGGTTTGGAAACAGAGTCCCACATATGGGAGCTGAATTTTATTCCGATTTGAGCTTATTTGGATGCAAAATGTCATATTTCAGTATCGCCAGGGTTAACATAGTTTTCTAAAAAACCATGCTTGGCAAAGAGGAGTAAGTGACAACTCTTTGACACTACATAGGATTAGTCTTAAGTTTTTGTTAAAATTTCTGGTACTACATGTCTGAACTACATGCGCTGCTCACTTTTGGTACATTGTGAAAGTGAATTTTTCTAGAACTTATATTATTTTCCTAACATTTCCTGTCTAGCGTTTGAATAGCACCAAGCAAATACTACGGAAAAAGTAAGAATTGTTTATGTCTTTTTTGATCCTATACCAAAGTGAATCCAAAGGTTCTAAAGATATATTGTGTCATGCATAGTATCTAGTACATATAAAGACATCTATATTACATGTTCTAATGATGGTTTTGTTGCTTTTAAAACGTTAATATTCAAAGATGAAAGCTGCCCCTTTGCCGGGCGTCATTTTATAAAAAACTATGGTAACAATCGTTACACCATTATCCGAAATTCGACATCTGGAGCACAATTTACATCCAAATTTCAGTCTAGTAGCTATTAGTTTGGACCCAGAGCAGGTTAAAAATAAAACGTTACTTAAGGTAAGGAAAAATCCAAACTAGGGATTCTACTATGCCACTGATCGTGTCAACATTTCTTAAATTGAAAACAGTGACAAGTATCTATACTATTTCTCATTTCTTAAGCATGAAATACAAAGTTGGCCTATAGCAGAGACCTAAAATCCAGACTAAAGAGCACAAAGAATTGTAGTTTAGCCGGGTTATTTAGACTATCAATCGATATAAGTATAATAAAAACAGAAAATCTACACTGAAAAATATTCCCGTAAAAAAGTCAATAGATCTTTAACTTAAATTAATTTACCATATAACTTGAACTCTTTTAAATATTAGATTAGTTCACTGATTGGCAGATGTGGTAGAACCATGGATGATTTTTTTTATCGTTGACCTCCACACCTGAGTAAGGATTTTATCCTTTTTCATATCCTAAGGCTATCGGCGAGGATGTCTTAATACCCGTCAACGTTGTCCAAGTGCCGAAACATAATAAATAAGTACACCGACCTGAAGGGATTGGGGCCCGAGACCTTCTCCACCGCAAGCAAGTACTACGCCACGGACCCAGGGGCCGCCACATGTAAATGAAATTAAGACGTTTAATGCAATAACATAATTTGGACTATCCATGTCCGAATGATAACCTTAGATGCTCTATAAGTTTCGGTTAACATTATTAGTTAACAATATTTAATTAATTAATTAAATCTAAAAATATTTAACAGAAAGAAAGCTTAGTGGCCTAATATCCATAGTTGTTCTTAAACCAATATGTCGTTAGGGAGGCTGTATCAATTTCTCCAAGGTTGAGTTAAATATTTGTTTAGTCAAAGAAAACTGATCTTGTATTAATTATCAGATCTCTAAAAAATTTGACGTAAAGGTTAATAAAAGATTTAATAATACCGAAAATTTATATCACCACCATATCTAGTCATTCCATGATAAATATCAATCATAAAATATTAACTGATATCTTTGGTCAATCCAAGACATATGAAGTTAATTAGTAATTGCAACAGAAGTATGTTGCGTATTGTTTTTTCTTTGTCAACTAGAGGAAAACAGTCTAATATAGAACGCTCAATCAAAGAGCCAATTTGATCTACGCAAGCTTATTTTGTCATTGTCCATATACAAAATAGTGCCATAATTCTTAAAATTTGCTTATTAGGGGTTTAAATAACTAGCAGCAACGTCAAAATAGTCTACTTTGTTGCATTTTTTACTTTCATTATCTCTTTTCCTAGGATTATCAATAATATATTGGACTCCGACTTTAAGGTCCTTATCGTATATGTAAAAACCTAAAAATATCAAAGAGTAACCCCAAAAGTCGCCTGTTTTGGCACTCTTGAATTCTGATACAAATTGTATGCTAAATGATGACTTTCCCATGACAAAATTTCAAGTTGAGTATACATTTGTTTTTTGAGGTAAAAGAGATGGAAGTTGCCATTTTTGCCTTCAAACTTATTTGGATGTATGTTACACAAATGGTGTTATAATAAGCGATATAGACATAACTTATGTGTTTAACAAAACAGTCCATTTACATTTTCACACATAGCAATGCCAAAAGCAAGCCGTATTTTCTAGGGGTAAAAATCTAACGAAACTGGGGACGAAAGGGGTGCAAAAGCGGAATGCCAAAAATACGTTTGTTCGGCAAATTCGTATTGGAGGGTTTTTGAAAGTGCTGATATCTAGTGGGGTAAAAATCTAGCTATAGAACTTTATTTGATCGTGCATATTTGCTTATATCACCGGCGTATTATAACTCTAGTCTCTCATACCTTAAAAACCAAAAGTATACTCAACTCAAGACTTTGTCATGAGTAAGCCCTCATCGTTAACAATCTTTTAACATACAATTTGTATCAGAATTCGAGGGTGCCAGAACGGGCGATTTTTAGCCTGTTTTTGGGGTCACTCTTTTGCGATAAGATTGTTTTGTCTACTAAATGTTCTCTAAAATTCGAATATTAGTTAATATTATATGGCAAAAACAGGCGATCGTAGCTTAGTGGGCAAGGTATCTGCTTTCTACACCGGAGACCCGAGTTCGAATCTCGGCTCGGTGAATAATAGAATATAGCGTGATGGTCACCTTTCTTAGGAAGGCAATGGCAAACCACCCGTAGTATCAGGCCTAGTAAAGCCCTCTCACTTTGGAAGTTGGGAACTGGCATTGAACCTTTGTCTATGGAACACTTAAAAAGGCACTAACTACAGGCGAAGATGAGAGGGTGGCCTACGCTCATATTGAATATCACAATTTTTCCCAACTTGTCATTACTTATGGATTAATTTAAGATTTAGGTTTCGTGCACTAGAAGTTTGTAAATTAATTTTTGGATCATGATTAATACTTAGATTCAAACATTCGTGAGCTTAAAATTGACTTAATATTAACAAAAATTAAGCCAACTTAACTTTGGTTTTATTTATTTTTTTTTCAGTGTATTAGTACTTAGATGTTATATATAGATTAGGTGTCTTCCCAAAAGGAATGCAAAGGGGTGAGAATCGAGAGCGATAAAGATTGCAGATATATTAACTTGGTCCCATTTGGGCGGTTATTAATTATTAATATTCCTGATCGAAAATTAATGCTTTATATATGTGACGCTGCCTAGCATCAATTTGCGGCATCTAATTAAGCAACCTAATAGAATGTTTTTTCCCTTCTCCATTCCTCAAAAAATGTTTCTTTAATATATCAAGACAAATTTGGCAAACATATGAAAGGAACTCGTGTTTAACCACGGCCAAAACCAAACGGCAAATTGACCCAAATTACGATCCCTTAAGGATTAACTAACGGCTAAATGCTGGACACAAGGATCTCATGTTGGATTTGTTGCTCTCTAATTTGGGTAAACAAACTTAATTAGCTAAATTAGGATTAACATTATTCGATTTATTTGCGCAACTGGAAGCACGAGTTGTGGCATGGGGGTTATTTATGTAGCAGATGGTAAGTTATGTTTATTGAAAGTAACTTTAGAACTGTATTCTCGATTTTCGATGCAAATTATTTCCTTATTTCTGTTTTTGTTAAACTGGTGTATCGTACAAATAGTAGTTTTATAATTTCCAGTTAATTGTCAGCAGGGATTCATAGTTTTTCTATAGACACTCTGACTCTAGAGATTAAATAGTGACAAATTTTGATCAATTTTGACGACACAAACGTACTGATCAACTTACAATGGCGGACTAACTATTACAGATGTGTCGATTAATAAAAATCACTAGCGAAATAACAAAAATATTAAATAATAATCTTTTATTTTACATTAGGTTAGAAAATGTTTAAGCACCTAATTTAATATGCAAACTCATTATAGCGATATAAGTAAAACCAGATATGCACTTGGTTGGTTATTGCTAAATTATTTGTTACATCTTGATTAATGTTGGTAAATGCAACTACTTGCTTTAAAATCTATCCGTGTAACTTTGTCGCCTTCTTCTTTTATTTACACACAATTCCTTGGACATCTGATTAACAGCCTTATCTGTCTTTCAAACCGGTAAAAGCAAGTTAAAGTCTCTCAGTTCTCGTTTTTGATTAGCCTGACTAATTATAGTAGTGTGTAAGTGTACGTTGTGTAAATAAAATAGTAAATGTAACAGTGTATCGTGGTCTTATGATGAAGTAACACGGATAATTTCTAAGGCATTTAAAAATTTAAACGCAATTTTTTAAAAAAAAAAACGGTAAAATTAACTCCAAAAATTTTTTTTTAAAAAAAGGCATCGGCAAGCAGGCGTCGAGACCTAATTTTTTTTTTTAAAAAAAAGATCTATTTTGGACCAAATGGCATAAAATGGCGGGCAATTCAAGTTTTAAATAACAAATTCGATTGTGCCCACTGGGTTCAATATTTTTGTACTAAAATTTCAGGGTATTTTTGCTACAACAGAGGGCATATTTTCTGAAAGTTTCACTTAGTCGACCTGTACAATATAATGAAAAAAAAAACAGTTTTTTTGCCTGTTTTTTCAATTTTGTAGATTACACTTGAGCGACTCAAAACCAACGGGGATTTGTTGGAAATTTCATTACGAAGTTTGTTTTTTTTTGTCTCGATCCGACCTATAAAACGCGTTTTGAAAACTTGTTTATAAACAAAAGTGCACAAGTTTTGCTAAGTCCAAAACTCAGGACAATACTCTTGGTAATACCCCCAGGGAGGATAGAATCATAATATTGCTGTATCTAGACTGTGCAAATTCAAATGCTTTTTTTTACTGCACTATTAAATTACTATTATTTAATCTCCCTTTCAAAAGGATCTTTATGGGAAACTGTAAATCGCTGCTGACAACTGATTAGAGATAATATAATGTTTTGCTATTCTAGTCAGTCAATATATAAGTAATTTTTCTGCAAAACTAGAAACTTTAAATGAACAAAACCATGCCATTCATGTACATAACTCAATATCGGCATCTACTGCATAAACAACCCTAAAGCGATTTCGAATGAATATAAAATCTGTGGCATGAATAGTACAATACCCCCATTCCTACTTTCTGTTGCCAAAATAAAACGATTAAGGGTTATTAATTGAGGATCCTAATTTGGCTAATTACGTTTGTTTACACAAATTAGAGCACAACAATAAGATCTTTTGACCAGTATTTAGCCATTAAACCCTTAGTCAATCCTTAAGGGATCGTAAAATAGGTCAATCTGATTCTCGATTTTTACTCTGATTAACAAGGTTTCCTTCATGTGTTTATCAAAACTGTTTTGGTAAAATAAATGCACTTCTTTGAGAGGAGAAAAAAGAAAAAGAGCTATATATTTTTACGTTTTGGAATATATTTAATTAAAAAAAAAAATTATAAATAAAATAACCAGCCAAGTGCAAGTCGGACTTGCGCAATTGGTGCTCCGTACGTTGATTGCTTTTAAAATAAAATTTTTTTTTACAGAGGTATAACATGGTCAAAAACTTCACAAAACATACCTCAAATGAGTTTTCAATAAAGTTTTTTCCGATCTTTACTGAAAACTGATGAAATGAGTTTTTTTGTATATATACCAGGTAAATTATTAAAGATAATGCACTCGTGATAATTTTCGTTCAATCTACACCCTGTGGAGAATATTCCAGAATTTTTTCAAAATTTTTTGATCAGTACTTTTCGAGATAAGCGATCTATCACAATTTTTTAAAAGTAATACAAATAAAATGCTCAAGTATTACATTATATATATCTTTGAACTTGTGTTTTTACAAGCTTTCATTTGATACCCTACTCGATGATCTGGCAAAGAATTTTTTTTTCACTTCCGATTCAACCTCCAAATTACACTAGTTGAGCTTCTGGGCAGTATTACTCAGCTTCAATTTTTGCACCAGGCATAACACAATAGGACAAAACATCCAAAAAATGAAAAAAAACTCCTAAAGTACTTCCGTAATATCACTTACTTATTTATAGTGCCAATTCTAATAAACAAAGAAATGTACAAAAAAAAATTTAAGAATCGGAGTATGATTTTCTCATAAACTTAATTCTTTACTTGGGAGAACATGCGGCTAATATGGAAGGACCAGGTTACAGCCTTCGCCAAGAAAGTCAACCAACTCCTCGGCAGGCCCTACCCTCTACTCAACTCCAGCAAATTATCAACTCGCAACAAGTTGTCAATCTACAAGATGATCACTGGAATTGGACTGACTTACTTCAGACCAGCATGGTGTCGGATGTCACGCATCCGCAGATCCACTCTTCAGACTACCCAAAACAAGGCCCTCCGCATCATCGCCAAAGCCCATGGTTCATCCGCAACACCCAACCCCACTGAGACCTCCAGATATCCACAATCTGTGAATTCCTCGACAAAGCCACCCACTTCCTCAACCTCACAGTTAGGACCGCTTACTGACCCCCTCCACGTCATGCCCGCCGCGATCTGCCAAGACCCAGCGACCCTCTGCCTCCGGATTAGCTTAAGTTAAATTAATATTAAGCTCAATTTTAACTTCATGTTCGTGAAATATCTTAAGTTACAATATCATAGGTTCTCTCAATATACTTATATAAATCCCTCACCGAGGCTAAGTTAATTTGGTCCCTGCCATATATATGTACATACTCGAGATCTAAATTGTTATTGATGTTCTATCATATCATTGTTACGTTATAGAGATTAGCTAGTTGCCAATAAATGAAATGTGTTGTGAGAACATGACTTAATTTATAACAAGTGCATTTTTCTTTAAAAGTACAATAAATAAAAAATCTACCATTATAAAATTTTAATTTACGACATGTCTTTTGCGTTCACAGCAGTTTAATTGCGCTTGAATCTTATGAAAACCCACACAGCAGTCAAAATATAGAAAGAAGCATTCGCAGTGCAATGTGAAATATTATCAAGCTTCTTCAACGGAGAATTCCACTTTTGTGTGGGAGTTGAAAAATACGAGTAGTAAAAAATGTGTACGATATAAACACAAAAGTCGAGCTGTAGTTCTAGTTTAAGAATATAATTTAAATGATGAGAAAATATTCCTGTGATTTATACATTTTCTTAATCATTTTTGTCGAAATTCCGGAAACAAGAATATATGTTTTTTATTGCAACTTAGATTTATATTACATTATAAAGAAAAGTGTTACATACAATCGATCAACAAAACACAAACCTAAACTGTTTCCACAATTTAATAAAATCTTCCTCAAAATAGGTTTTCATGTCATGATAATTACAAATTTTAATTACCTATTTAAACTACTCAGTATACATATTTAAAACTAAAAACTGACATTCTCGTTTCATGTTCCTTTTGTCAGAGACAGACGTAATGAAAAAATAACATAATTTCAAGATTTCTTGACCTTAAGAGTCCTATAAATGATATAACATGATATATTCAAAGTGACCCCCTCCAGTCTTACATAATGAAAAATGTAATATTAAATAACACAGCCACACAAGAAAAAAGTTCATTGTATTTTTCGACGCTAAATTCGAATCGGTAGTTTAAAAAAAGGATTTATCATGTCATTTTTTTTGCCCCTTGAAATGGGCTAAAACTATAGTAATAATGTAATGGCGCTTAATGAAGTCTGAAAAATGGTAGATATTTTATAGTTTAGAGAAGAGAATATGCCTTCAAACCACGGCAAGCTATTTCTAATAATTAAACCAAAATCCACCCTTATAGGGGGTGAAAAGTACCTCATATAAGACACGTAAGTTTAAATAACATGTACAAAGGACAAATTCTTGTAACTCTTAGGACAAAATATCTAAATCCGGTAGGACAACCAGACGTTACTCTTAAAGGTTTGATACTCACCTCTCTAGAGTGTTAAAACCACCCTCACCTATGTAGGTACCATAAGTTTCAATAACGACGAAAAGAGTTCAGGCTTTTGTAGTTTTAGGCAGCGTGAACAAATATAGAGTAGATTCGCTTGAACCACCGATACACGACCATAAACTATCCTTAGAGAGTGATAGAAACTACCCCTACGTTCTAATGATGCACATGGATGTTACTGAAATTCGGAAAGGATCAAGTACTTTTATCTCATTGTGCCAAACTTTCAAGATAACTAGATCATTATCCTAATATGGTCGAAAATAATCCCTCGGAAGGGGGAACTACTTCCTGGAATTGATAGATCTTAGAAGTTCTAGTATTTGAGAATAATAATACAGTATGTATTCATCGATTCTGCATGAGACTACGAAAGCCTGTATTTTTTTTTCTCAGATCCTAGAATTTCTAAGATCCATCAATTCAGTAAAAGTACTTGAACCTTTCCAAATTTTAGTAACATCCATGTGCATCATTAGAACGTAGGGCTAGTTTTTACCACCCTCTAAGGGCAGTTCATAGTCGTGTATCGGTGGTTCAAGCGACTTTACTCCATATTTGTTCACCCTACCTAAAACTACAAAAGCCTGAACTTTTTTCGTCGTTATTGAAACTTATGAAATATCTCCGTAGGTGGGGGTGGTATTTACACCCTATAGGGGTGAGTCTCAACCCTTTAAGAGTAATGTTAGGTTGTCACCAGATTCAGATATCAGAGCTACAAGAATTTGTCCTTTGTACATGTTATTTAAACTCACGTGCGTTATTTGAGTTTTAAAGGTACTTTTCACTCCCTATAAGGGTATGTAGTGTTACCCCATTTCAAAGGATGTTTTTGACCAAAAAAAAAATGACACCGTCAATCTTTTTTTACGGGTTCGAATTCAGCGTCGAGAAATACGCTAGATTCATGTATTTTTGTTCGTGGTAATGAACTTTTTTTATGTGGCTGTGTAAATGTAGAAAAGTGTTTAGGGTCAGGGCCTATAACAAATTAATAAACTTAGAGCGTTATATTTTTACATTCTACGCAGTAAATGTTGTTATTTAAAATAGATTAAGATTAGTCGTTGTTGCCAAGTTGATACGGATTGACATTAAATAGTTATAAAATCAAAACGCATATTCTAAAAATAACTTTTTATTTCTCGCATGCCCCAGGGAACATAAATAAGCGACACTGAATTGAATTATGTCGCAATATTTTCGTTTCTAATATGTATAAATAATATTTGAAAAAATTGTTTTCAAAATGCCATTTATTATATACAGTGTTTCTAAAATGCAAACAACATAAAAAATAATGAAAGAAACAAAAATAGTCCATATTAGCAGCTATTGGTTTACCATTTTCTTTTTATTGCCTATAACCACTTATATACGTCAGTATCATTTCCGCCATCTTTCTTAGTTACTGATATATTTACATCTCATCGAATTGGACTATTTTTTTTATTTTCCTATGCCATGTCTGTCAATGGTTCGCAAATAGTTAAGTTCATTACATTTTACGTCGTAATTTTACTCAACAGAGTGAAATTTTTATTTTTTATACTATCGTTTTGATATTTTTTTGGTTATAGGTAAATAATTACACCTAATTAAGATCTATAATGTAATTTAAAGCGTCTCTTAAAATTATGTTAATTAATAGATAGAATAAATAGATAATTAGTATCGCAGTAGTCCACCGCCGGAGCCGTCTCCAGTTACGTTCGAAGGCGCCAAGTGCGTAATAAATATCTTCCTATCCTGCTTACTGAGGTTACAAAAATCCATTATGAAAGACCACCGCACACTGCAAGCAACTCCGTAAATGGTTTTAAGTTATCGACTTTGTATCAGCTTCGTTTCCATTCCCTAGGGCTTGGGAATCGGATTCAGCAGAATTGTGACTTAAGGGTGGTTAATTCGTTTGAGCAGTATTGCGGTTCAGATTATTGACCAAATAAGGAACTCCAGACCTTGCCGGTGAACAGTATTGGGGCTGGCTTTTGCTTTTTCCGTATTGGGAGACGTACTTCAGTGAGTAGTATGGAGATTGAGGGGTTGAAGTGTGCGCTATGCATATTTCCGTATTACGGCAGAGGGGTTGATAACTGTTCGACCAGTTTTGTGGTTCAGATTATTGACCAAATAAGGAACCCCAGACCTGCCAGTATTGCGGCTGGCTTTTTCTTTTCCAAACAGAGAGACAGACTTCAGTGAGCAATATTACAGCTGGTGGGTTGATGCTCTTTATGCGCCATATGGAGACACAGACCATCGTTTAAAAGCGTCTTTTGATTCGGACATATCCCTTGGATTTTTGAACCATATCAGCGGACACTATTGCGGCTGAAGTTTTGTGCCCTGGGTACTCCGTATGGAAAATTAAGCGAAGTTTGCGTCATATGGAGAAACCCGTGACCGACCAATAAAGACCTCTCGTTCAACCATTCTTTGATGTTCCAAGAAATCAAGATTGCTGGTGATTTCTGGGTCTCCAATCAGGTGAACCTCTCTTCTGTTTGGGAGCAGAGCCCCAAACATGGGAGCAGTATTCCATCATACAGAATTAAAAAATGTTGCGGAATGTAAAGCCTTCTAGTTCGAAATAATATTCTCAGCTTTACAGAAGTTATCTTTGGTATGCAGGTTACATGTTCATGTTAAGACATATTTGCTCCCAAGTTACCTCCTAACAAACTGAGTGACGATGCTAGAGAAACGGAGTATCTTAACATAACTGCGTCCGCGTCAGCAACGTTAATTTATTTCGAAAAAATGCCGCCTGAGTTTTTGTAGCGTTAAATATGACTTCACTCCAAAGAGAATTTCTTCCAGATCCTTGTCAATTGAACACCTTCCTGCTCTTTGCGATATTTGCATGAGTAACCGATGTTCTAGCGTTCAAAGTAAATTAAAAAAGAAGCGTGCTGTCATCTGCAAAGCCGTATATTGAATTCCTGGACAGATTGTTAATGTAAAGGAGAGGGAAAATAGGGGACAGTATGGGGTCTTGGGACATACCGTTAATAGTAACAGTATTAGAAAGAAACCGTCACCTCCTATTTGTTTAGAATGCTCTTAGAGAAAACAGGAGATCCATAAACAAAATTTGTTCAGGCATGCCATAAGAGCGTAGCTTAGCCAACAATCCGTCATACCAAATACGATCAAATGCCTTGAATATATCAAGGGCAACTGCTCGAGATTCTCCAAAAGATTCAATTGCGTTGTTCCAAATATGTGTGACATAAGTTAGAAATTCTGTTGATTTTTTCCATACTGATGGTCGCTAATAATATTTAATTCTTCTAGACATTTTAGAAGATAGCCTTTTCCATAATTGTCGATATTATTGAAAGCAGTTGTTTGGCAAGATCTTCTTGCCTTCTTGGGGTATCGGCTGAGTTATAGTGCATAGCATAGCGCACAGAAAACTTATATTAGATAGCTAGTAATGTTTTTTTTAGAACTATAGCAGGTATTTCATAAGGGACAGAAGCTTTTTTGGTGTTTAGTTTCGATAAAATACTTCTCCGACACACTGTCTGAAGACAGAGGCGAAGAAATAGTACTAAAATATTCTGCTGCTTTTCTATTACTTGCTTAAAATCAAAAAGCTTCCATTACGCACGCATTCTTTGCATGTTTAATTATTTCATAATTTAAATTTGATATAAAGGAAAGCTTGAAAACAAATAATTACAAGGTAATTTAGGTTTATATATATTTCAGATAAAATCATTTATTAATTAAACTAAATCCGAAGTATTAATTAACATTATTTAAATAAAATAAATATTGTTAATGTATTGCTCCATCTAATCATTCCATTATGAAGCATAAACCATCATCTATCCAAGAATAAGACTAAAACATATTTTACTTACCAAGCAGATATTCTACAAGAATTCCAACAGTAATCTGTACTTGGAAGAAAGTTCCCAATGTGCCACGGATCGAAATATGCGACAGTTCTGCTACATACATCGGGGCGGCGACACTTATTGCACCTCCTGAAAGGCCTGCGAGAAATCTTGCAAAGTATACCAGCATGGTGACATGGCTGAAAATGAAATTTGAGATAAATATAAAAAATATGTACATGAAAAAAGTGAATTCAAAATAGTAAAAATTTATGTCCTATAAAAAGTATAGGTTTCATCAACAATAACCATTTGTTGAAATTATATCTGATCATATTATTATAAAAATTATTTAAATTATTATTATTTCGAAATAATGATTACTTTGGCTTGCTGGGTGTTACAGTATTCCGTTTATAGTCGAGTCAATGAAGCGAAAAAATCGTTGAAACTTCTTAATTCTGAAAAACAGTAGCGATTTTGTATTTTTTTTTTTAATATTTGTTTTAACATATTATTTAAAATCAGTGGCGGACATAGATATTTATATTGTTTAAACAATAATAATGATATTTATGGAAAAAATTCATTTTTTTTTTTGATATTTATTGAAATTTTAAATAGCAAGGTGTATTTAAAGTCTTTTTCTAATTACGTCATTATTTTATTTTATTTATTTTATTTTTTTTATTTTTATCCTACATGCCTTACAGGTCACAAAAGACCCAACTACAAGGCCGAAGATACAGATAAGAGCCACTATACATAGAAATGTAATACAATAATAGAGTATTAAGCAGATACAAATTCCAATCACAATAATAATAATAATAAAAAAACAATTAGATATGAAAACCATAAGAAAAGAAAGACGTTACAGCCCCTCAGTGTTGCAATATTTTACTTATCGTTAACATAGATGTGTTGAAAAAGTCCATGCTTATTTCTTGATATACATACTACACATTGAAAAAAGTGGGGAAAATTTTAATACATTTGTTCTTGGAATAGTTAGATAAAAAGTGTTATATTGTCTGCTAGTTATACGCGGCACACTAAAATTTATTCTTGACAGAATAGTGGGAGAATCTATATCATTATTTATAATTTTGAAGAGTCGTCAGTAGCAAGTAAGCATGACGAACCTTTAATAACGAACAACCGTTATCTGTAAGTAGTACCTTTTTTTTTTTCCTCATGCGGAAACCCCTGTTGTGGATAGATACCATCTCGTTTAAAGCTAATATATTTTAAAAATTTGCAAAAAGTTTAAATTATATACAAAATTTTCAAAAATTTTTATTTATTATTAATTATGAATAGAATTTTTTTTAGATATACATCTAAGAATGATATAGAATTGATATATATATATATATATAATATATATATATATATATATATATATATATATATATATATATATATATATATATAATAAAATAAGGAAATTTTTTTAGTATGTTGAACAATTTACTAATTTATAATTTAAATATAAAAAAAAAAGTTCTAATATTCATTTAAATTTTTGAGTATTGGAGACTTCGTTCTCTTTAGGTGGTGGGTGGTTATCGTAGTCATTTGCGCTGCATGCAGATGAGCAATGCAGACCACTCTTTCTGCAGCCTCATGCTGCACCGTGTCCTGTTTTGCACGAGCAAAATATGATTTTCAAGACATTGTTCGGTGTTGCTAGTTGCGTCATTTTTACTGGTGTTAACTAATTTTCTCTCTGTCAACCCCATTGTTCGAAAGGTATTGGAGAATTATTTTTCCATTGCAAAACTTGTGTGTGTGTGTTAATATATTGTTTGGCTGCATCTTCTGTCGGAGGTAGTGAACTAAGTTGTACGCTTTTTTTCTTCGAGACTAACGTTATAAAACGGTTATATCTAAATTCATTTAAATTTTTGACCGTTTTAGTGCTATACAGTGCGAGAATACAATACATTTTCATTGAAAAATACTTCTTCATTTTGATTTTCAATTATAAAAGTTTCAGCTGCTGCACGTAACTTATAATTATCATTGAAAATTTTAACAAATTAATTTTTTACCTTTTCTATAAAAAGCCGATTCAGTATCATATCTTGTAAAAATGCTCTTTTTTGATATTTGCAAACTGAATTAAATTTGCTATCGTTGAATATACTCTCTGTAAGACATTATTTCTTGGTGGTTTTAAAAAGTGCAATTCTTAATCATTTGGTGATGAAGTCATCAATAATACTAACACATCAATGTCCTCTGCTACAACAGCTACATGAGGCAAGAGGCCATCTAGAGCTGACTAGACAATTAAACGGTCATCATCATTTTCCGCTTGACCACACTAAAATTATTTTCAGCTTTTTGTAAAGCAGATTAATAAATCTATTTTTATTTTTGCTGTTCCTTAGTAGTCTTTAAAGGCATGTCTTCTTCAAATAAATAATCAATTGAAATATTACCTATTTCTCTTAGCTTTAGTTCCATCATTATTATATCCAATAAATATAATTTTAACATTGGTGCTATAATTATTACGTAGATATCTGATGTATGATTGACAAATGTCGGAAAAATTTTGATTTTGTTCCCATTTTAATCTGTGCAGTAACATTGTTAACATCCATTTTACATTGTTTAAAAATATTATATAGTGATGATTTAGTTGTTTTCCTCAGTCCAGCATTATCAAAAAAGGAAAAAGGAAGGGGGGCCAATTTGTAGTTAAAATACTTCCTAAGTTCGTTATTAGTTTTTCTTAAAAAACATATACGTTGAAAAATTAAATTTGGAAATACATGTAATATATACATAATATACATATTTCTTGACTCCCATTATACCCCATTTTTATGTTATTAAAATTGAAAAATTGATTTGTGCTAGAAATTCTTGCTTAAAAAGTACTTCTTATACTACAGTTTCAATACAACATAACGGGTCAAGTGTAAGTTGAACCTGCGTAATTAGTGTTCCGTCCGTTGATTGCATTTAAAATAAATTTTTTTGCTACGGAGGCATAAAATGATCAGTGATTTCACAAAACACACCCCAAATGAGTTTTCAACAAAGTTTGTTTCTGATCTTTACTAAAAACTGATGACCTTGAAATTTTTTTTTTATGTATACTAGATGAATTATTAAAGGTAATGCACTTGTGATAATTTTCGTTCAATCTACACCCGGTGGAGAATGTTCCAGAGTTTTTCCAAAATTTTTTGATCAGTGCTTTTCGAGATAAGGGTGGGGGACAGCGATTTTTCGCGATTTTTTAAAAATAATACAAGGAAAATTCTACGCAAGTATTACATTATATATATTTTTGAACTCGCAATTTTACAAGCTTTCATTTGATTCTCCACTCGATTACCTAGTATTTTTTTTTCACTTCCAATTTCATCCCACAAAATAACCCCTTAAGTCAAAACTACACGGTTCTGATGAGGCCATCAATTCCTATATTAATACTAAATTTCAACTTTCTATATCAAATAGTTTCGGAGAAAATCGGGTGAGAGACGGACGGACACCGAAGTGATCTTATAAAGTGATCCATACGGAACACTAAAAATTACTTTTTAATAAATATCATGAAAAAAAAATGAATTTTTTCCATAAATATCATTATTATTGTTTAAACAAAATAAATATTTATGTCCCCGCCTACAATATTTCTGGTTTCAAATAATATATTAAAGCAAACATTTAAAAATAAAAAAAGATCAATATCGAAAACTGTTCTTGACGATTAAGAAGTAAAAATCTTCATTGATTCGACTAATAAACCACTGGCGAAGTTCAATATTAACAATTTATACCAAATTGATTTTAGCTCTAAAAGATGTTTCTATTGACACATGGTTAATTTACTTAATCTACGATACAAGTAATTACTGCTATAAATATTTTTCAATGCTTTTGAAATTGACCTTTTACTAAAGCACAAAAAAATACTTACTAAAAATATGCGATAAGGATCCATGACAAAAATAAAGGCAAAATTAGGAATTGCAATAATCTTTTTCTGCCCACTAAGTGTGTTAAAGGTCCAGCAGGAATTGCACCTACAAAAGCTCCTAGTGTTACCAACGATCCTATCCAGGCACCCTGATTTTTTGTTATTCCTATTTCTTGTTCCATTACTGGAAGGGCAGACGACGTCCAAGTAAATACCATTCCTAAAGATACTGCTGATAATGTGCCTAAAATAACATGCACGTCTTTAATAACATTTCCTTTTTACTTTTCTTGCTAAAGGAAAACATTGTATTCATGAAAAAAAATCACATTCCCAAATTTTTGTTTCACATTTTAGGGTTCCTATATCATGAAAAACTTAGTCATCCATTTCCTTCGGTCTATTGGCATGGTAACTTTCGAACGAAACAAGATACCAATTTTAAACTATATATATATATATATATATATATATATATATATATATATATATATATATATATATATTTATATTTATATATATATATATATATATATATATATATATATATATATATATATATATATATATATATATATCCTATTGTCACGACTGGTAGGTACATTGAAAATTTAATTCACGTGAAATTAATAACCTCAATGCCTAATTATTTTAATTTGATTTACAGGTTCCCCACATAGGCTAGCAATTTTTGACGCTGAGGAGAGGAAAAAAAATAGGAAACAGACAACAAAAAAATGACAATTCCCCCCCCCCCCCAAAGAGAAAACTGCAGGGAAAAAAAACGCGTGGCTGCAAAAAAAGAAAAATCGAGCCCTAATCATAAGACGAAGACGAAGAAAGCTAACAATCGGCATAGGATGATTTCGATAAAGGAGATTCCTGTTGCATTTGCGAAGCTCCCCTTTGAAATTACGCTGGAGATGAAGAAGTGTTTCAAATGTTCGAGCGGTTTGGAGTTTTGTTCCAAAAATGTGCCTCGAAAGGGGTTGAAAGGGGCGAGGGTAGTTTAATATTGTATAATTTGGGTTGCTTGAATGTCTATAAATTTCATATATGACATTACTTAAATTATCTTTCAAACTTTAATCTTTTAGTTTCGAGAATATGTATTTAAATGATTAATTTCTAAGCTGGTAAAGGATTAATGGATTAAAATACAATCCTGGCTTGGGTAAGTTAATACATGAAGAATATGATTCCAGAGAACTTCATTTGACGGAACGTTCCAGACCTTAAAGATTCCGGCTTTTCAGTCCTTGAAGATTTTTTAGTTGATGTACTGGACAAATATGAAGCATATTATGTATAGTAAAATATATAAGAGGTTAAAAAATGGGATAGGGGGTTAATCAGGTTGATTTCTATATATGGTGTTAGAGTTTTTTGAGATTTGTGAAGTCGAGGAATCTAAAAATTAAGTTATTTTTCATTACTTTCAGTTTTAATGAGGGAAGGGCTGAAAAAGGTCGGGTGTTCAAAAATTGAATGGTTTTAATAGTATTACGGTATTACCGTATAAAAGGAGAGGAAGAGAATTAGAAAGGTGATTTTTGTATTTATTTTTCTATAGGTATTATTCAGAGTCCTTTGAATTAAAGGCATAATGCTTTACGTTATTTTTTGTTATTTGTAATATTAACAGGGGCTGAGAGTTAACGGAGTGGGAAACATTAAATATTGTATGGTTTTAATATTATTATAAAAAGTTTGCTAATTTTCGGCTGGGACATTTTTTTAAAAATTAGCTAATCATTTATAGTAAAATATATATAAGGTGAAAGGAAGGGTATAGAGTGTTAGTAGGCTGGCTGCTCATACATAATATACTTCTATGACAGTAATCTTGTTTTTTTTCATTATTTTTGCTGAAAAAAAAAGAATTTGCTCTGCATTTTTATTTTCTATGTGTTTTAATGTTCTTAGATCACGAGAAATATATTCTACTAGCTGCGCCCGCAGCTTCGCTCGCGTGGACTACAGAATTATTGTTTGGGTTTTTTCCGACTTGATTCACTATTATCGTCACGGCTTATTCCTAATGTAACGAAATATATGTTGCAGGCATAGCAAGGAGAGCTTCTCAAAAGTTAGGAATATTATTTCGAACCAGAAAGCTTTATACTCCACAACAACTGTTAATTCTTTACAAAGCTCTAATTCGACCAACTATGGAATACTGCTCCCATGTTTGGGGCTCCGCTCAAACATAAACTGCATTTGTTGGATTCTATTCAGAGAAGAGCTGTTCGTCTGATTGGAGACCCGGAACTGACCGGCGGCCTTGATTCGCTGGAATATCGAAGAACGGTTGGCGACTTGAGTCTGTTCTACAAGTATTTTCATGGAAAGTGTTCGAAGGATGTAGCCCGCTTAATTCCTCCCAAAGCGGTGCATGTTAGAAATACGCGTCGCGCTGGTGCTTCACATCCGTATGAGGTTCAGCTTGTTACTCCGCGTACAACGCTTTTCAAGCAGTCTTTTAAATGGAGAACATCATCCCTTTGGAATAAGCGAGTACAATTTACAGCGATTCAAGAACAACGTGAATCGCTTTTTCTGCACACATGCTGCTCCTGGAGCGCTTTAGGGACTTCGCTGCAGCACGTGTGCTAGACCCATAAAAAAAAATACTAAAAATTGGCCAGAGAACATATGTATGAATTAAAAAAAAAACACGGAAATTGAATAAGTGGTTCTCGAGTGATAAGTGCACTAACCGTCAGACAGAAAGACGTTGCCTTTTATAATATGAAGAGGATATGTACCCATTTCTATCGGTCTATTTATCCGACTAGCAGGCTATCGGTCTGTAGAATATTTGGAATAGGGATGAAACCTATAGTTTTTGAGCGGTATCGTCTTAAGGATAAAGAGTGAAAGGGATGAGTGTGTTTCTTTTTACTTAGAAAGTTAAATTCAGTGCTCATTTTGAACTGCATGTTTGCAAGGAAAGTACTGGGTAAATCACCTCACCGATTTTTTAAAAATACTTTGAAGTGCCCAGTAAAGGTGCCCTTTATAAATAAAATGTCATTAATATTATGTTGAAACAACACTTGAATCGCGCTAGCTGAAAAAGGTGTGTCGAGATTTTCTATTTTTATTTTTTAATTTATTGTCCAATCCTTTACTAAATAAAAACTCATGTGACGTTGTGTGTAGGCTTCAATTTTATTTATTTAATGTTATTTTACGACAGAAACGTCACCAACTCTATTCTGGAAATACATATATGCGTTGTGAATGTCAAGGTTTGGCGCCGCTAAAGTTGGCTTAGTTAACTTTTTAATATTTTTTTGCCCATATTTTTGTGTATGTAAACATGAAATTTTACTCCTTAAAATTATTTTTGGTACTGTCCGTAATGTAAAAAAAGAATGGGGAATGTACTGCGGAACAACAACAACTATCCTATGTATATATATATATATATATATATATATATATATATATATATATATATATATATATTGGGTTGCCATTTATTGTTTATATTTCATTTTTACGATTAATAATTTATTGTTTATAAGCAATCTACAGGTAACATTTTTTGGAGTTATTCGAATATAGTTAACTTTTGGTAATAGAATGGTTTTGATTTTTATAAGATAATTATCGAAATGATCTCTATAGCGTGAGATATGCAATTGTCATCCAAATTTTGCTATTCTTATTGGCAATATTATTATCTCACAAAGAGAAATCTAACTAGACAACTCCTGAGATTTTGCTTCCCTTCAGCCATACGTTACGATGAGTTAGTGATGATCACACTTTACGTCCATTTCATTGGTAACGATCGACTAAGATTATCTGCCTGAGCAATCCTAGAAATCCAAGGATAACCGCTGTCTACATCTTCAATACAGAGAACCAACCAGTATTTTTTCAGCCTTTCCAGAAATATATTGTTAATTTCTTAACAATTGCCGAAAACGCAATTAAAATATTTTTATCATGATACTGGTCAACATGTAATGAACATTCTGTCTCATCAGAATGAAATATACTGACAGTCCTTCGAATAGAAATGGATATTGAACTAAAGATTTTAAACGTTTGCTTTAAAAATTCAACTCCTAGACCATATAGTGATAAGGATACATCAATAGATATTGCAGTCACAGAAAATATAGCTATTGCTACCGAAACACAAACAAGTGGAACAAAAAGTCGCCGCTAAACGAAGCTGGCTGGCTATTGTTGAATCGTTAAAATGTGCCTCGTCGTGTTTCTTAGATATGTCGGGAATATTTTTCCCTATTATTCTTACATATAATACAAGTTTTACGTGCGTGACATCTTTGAGAAACTCGACGATGCACATTTTAATGATCCGGCGGACTGTTTTTGTGTTGCGATAGCTATATGTTCTGTGGTGTAGTTACTTAAAAGATATTTGCATAACCTTCACACAACACTTGTAACAAAATTGAGCAATGCTTGACATCTCCTTATAAACAGAAAATGTTTATAAAATTCCCTATTCGTGTAGCATGGCGTATGTTGGAGAAACTAGAAGATGAATATCGGTTAAAATCAAGAGTCATGAAAGATGTATGAAATAGAGACAACAAGTTGTATAGTCCACAGTAGCTTAACATCAATACTTTAGAAGCTAGACCGTCAACTGTAACTAAACAGCAATAAATAAATGTTTTCCTTCAGTCTCCAATTTATATAAAAAGAAGTGAAAAGTATCAATTGAAATTTTCAACTCTCCAAAAAAATGATTAGAGATTCGAGTTATGGTTTGTATCTCACGAATATTAATTTACGTATAAGTGTTCTAAGATCTCTCAAGATGCTTCGGTCAAGCCTATACGAATGGTCGGAAAAATCACTCTTATTTCACAAGATCCAATCTAAAAAAAACATGATTAGTCACATATTTTTTTTAGCTATCTTATGGAACATTAATGTATTAAGTTTGTTGAACTCAACCATGGTCGGAAAAGTGAAATCCAGACATTTTAAGGACTAGCTTGATCTTGTCGGGACAATATGGCGGCGCAAATACTTCATCAGTACTAAATGTAATTTTAAAATAGTAATAAAGTATAAAGGATAAATTTATGAAGTATTGAGCAGACTAAAACTAAATGTATGCTCAACACTTAATGTTTTCCAGATCAGTAACTATACTACTTTTACAATTGAAGAATAATTTGTCAGCTTATGGCTAAATATCGGCAGACTGTACAAAACTAACTTTAATTTTGCTGGCAGCTGCAGCAAATCGATGTTTCCATAGAACCTGTAATGCTGGGGCTTTTCTGTGTACTATCTATAGAGCTATTAGTGTCCTGCCATTTTTTCACTATCTAAATTCTAAACAGTTTCAAATCTAGTACAGTAATATTTTCGTTTTGTTAAGTTAAGTGACTCAAGTTTAGTGTCACACCGAATTCTTCAGCTGCATCGTGTGCCCCTCTAAACAAAATTGTTGTTAACAGGAGATCGTCTAGCTTCCAACGGTTTGAAACCTTAAACTCGAGTCTCACCACCACTTGATTAAGCAGGTATTCTTAGCTTAAGAGTTCTCCTCCACTTTGATGACAGGAAATGTATATACGAGAAACACAGGATCGTGGATGATGATTTCAGTGAATATGCACGATTACGTAAGAATATTATTTCAATATTATTGTTATTATTTTTAATATAAATTAATGGATATATCCCACGCCATTTATCATCTGTTTGACTTATTTCGATTGGATTATTAACGAAATTCGGTTTTTAATTTTTTTTAATAAATACTCTATCAGTACCTCTTAATAAAACGTTATATTGTTTTATATTGTTTGCAATTTGATAAATTCAGTATATAAATAATCTTTTTAAAAATGAAATTATATTCTATACTAAGTAGATCAAAAATTTCATCAGTTAATGGGAAAACCTTAATTTTTTAATAGCGTCATGTTTTCTGTCTCAGTCAGATATCGAACAATTGTATCACATATTATCATTTTTCTTGTAATTTTTAGTGCCCTTTAAAAACAAAAATGTATTTATTAATACAAGTCGTCTAAATACATCAATATGTTGCCCGTATCCAAAAATAAGCGAGATTAAATTCAAAATAATAACTTTGACAATATACACCAGCTGCTATTGAATAGTAAGAACGGAAATATTAAAAAGGAAATCCAAGTTTATAACCAGTTTAATTTAGCCTATTGTCCCCTATATTTTTTATTTTATTAAATAACATATTTTTTGGATATTTTGCTTGTAAGATAATGAGTTAAACCAATTAAAATTATTATTGCATCATGACAGATAACATTTTTTTCCTACGCTTCGTACATTGATTTATGTTTCATAAGTCAAAAAAGAAACAAATTTTCTTTAAAACCGTATTTCTTTTTCAAAGAGAGTGGTTAAATATATACTTCAGGAATTTTATGATACCATATAGGTTACTTATCGCTGAAAAATTTTAAATTAGATGCCACAACAAAAGCACAAAATTTTACTATTTTTGTATTTGAACTAGCAGCACCATGAACGAAATGAATTAGTTTCATTTATGGTGAAAAAATTTAGCAAATTAGAAAAAAAATATTTATACATATATCTTTATTGAGTCTGTTGCAGATTTTTTAGCATGTTGTGTCATTTGAGACATGAAAACGGAAAAATAAGATTGTCACGGTACTAATCTACATTAGATTTTTTTATCCTACTAACTATTCTGTATAATTAATACTAGTGATTTGATTTTAAGAGTGTCCATCTTCCTTTATTACCCTAAATACAATTTAAATTTAAAATGAACGTGTTCTTATTCTCATCGCAAGCTATCGGTGTGTCACTGGTTAAATACAAAAACAAAAACTGGTTAGGTGATGGCTTCTATGGTACTCTTCCCTAATTATTTATAAATTAGATAATTAGTTTTAGGGAAAAAATTCCAATTATCCAACGTAGGAATGAAACAAACGAAACACACAGTACATATCTTTTTTTTTGACTAGCTTAAAAAAAAATAATCAAAAACCAAAATTTCGTAGCTTTATTCTTGCCCTCTAATAATAATATATAAACTGCATTACTAATATAAACTAAATTAATAAAAAAAACTTGTGTCCTTTTATTTTAAATTTATCTCTTTAAAATTAGCGATAATTTTGTCAATGCGGCTTAACCATCTATCATTTATATTGGAAGCAATCTTAATTTATGAATATTTTATATTTTTTTATAGGCCCTTCAACATGTCATAGATTAGTTTTAAAGAGTAAGTAAGTACGGTGAGAAGAAAAAATAAGTCGATAAAGTGATTTACCCAGCACTTCCCTTGAAGGCACGCTATATTAAGGTCAACAGTGATTTTTATTTTCTTACACTGAAAAATAACTTAAAACACGTATTATATCTCGATATTTTAAATGTGGTCAAAGTACTTTTATAATTATACTCTGATATATCCAATTACGTATTATTTGGAAAAAACTGGAAAAAGTGCAAAAATAATACAATTTTCAGATTCCTTTAACCTCCCCCCTTCCCTTTACACTGCATATTACCGGTGAAACATATAATATTTAACCCTTTTTACCCTTTCACCCCCTTTCACAGAACCTATATGGGTAAAAAACTAAAAATTTATCTTCGACTTCAAATATTATATGTGTACCAAATTTTATATCGCTATTTCATTTTGTTCGAAGTTATGGGGGCAACAGGTAGACAGACAAACCGATTGAGAGAAAGACCGACGGAAATTAGCAAATTATATTTTTCAGACCCTGAAACGTGAAGAAATGTAAAAATCAGGAAGGCTGATTTTTCCCAAATAAAATAATTTCAGCAGGGGAACTAACGATGATCTTGTAAGTAAAACGTAACTGAAAACTTTTTTTATAAATTAATTTGATTCCGCGTAAATAGATGATTTCCTAATAAAAAATATAAATTATCTTTTAAAATTCACCTATTACTTACTAACAAATGCTGCAACAAATTGTGGTAGTTTATTGGGTGGTACTTGTCCACTAGCTGTCATAAGGGCACTCCGCGAATTTTCAGATAACAACACCGGTCGCGTCATTTTGAATTTCCTTGTTTCTAGTTGCAGTGTAAAGAAATTCAGAGCTCGGTTAGAAGAGGTATCCTATTATTATAACAACACTTTACTACGTAACATCCACTTTTAAAACTATTTCGTTCCCCGGTAAATATTTGTAATCGTCTGCCAACGAGATAGGTTTGCTTAATTCTTTTATATCTTGAAAAGGATTAGAGGTCAGTACTGATAACTTTTTTGACATTTTATCTGTCGAGCCCCTTTTCACACAAGATTTTTTTGTCAAGGCGCTAGAAATTACTTTGGTTAATCCTAACCGAACTTTTAATGAAGTTTAAATCTTTATTAACAAGAAGAGTTTTATTATATCGAAAAGTACTTTTAAATAGTTACACACGAACTAAATCAAGACTGAATTAAAATTTTCAATATTGTCGGAGATTTATGATATTATTTATTCAACTTATTTTCTAAAAACTGTATGTTTTGCAAATCAATGGTTTAACGATGCTTACGTTTTCGTGTTATTTTTAAAACTTCTAATACTATTAATTATATCTCGACGAAAGAAACTTAATGTCGTGAGTTTGAAGAGAATTATAGACAACAAAACCTAAACTGGATGTTAGGGCCCACCATGTTCGAACGTCTGATGCATGCTTCAGAATATATTTTAGTAAAAGAATTTGGAATCGAACTGCATTATTCTAAATAGCTTCTTTTAAATATGTGTAGCCATAAATGATCATTGAAGATTTCTATTACTCTGAACCAGGGATGTCAAAGATACGGCCCGCGGGCCGCATCCGGCCCCCGGGACGTATCAATAAGGCCCGCGATCGCAATGAAGAATCATAATTTTTAACAACCGTATATTATATACTATATAATTAAATAAATAAAATGTTATAATAATTCAGTACATTTTTTTTATTTGAATCTGGCCCGCCTACACATTCTAAATTTAATATATGGCCCTCTGCAAAATTGAGTTTGACTCCTCTGCTCTAAACTATATAAAAAAACCGGCCAAGTGAAAGTCGGACTTGGGGATAGCTTTTAAAATACAAATTTTTTACCGAGGTATAAAATGATGACTTCACAAAACACACCCTAAATGAGTTTTAAACAAAGTTTGTTTTCGATCTTTGTTGAAAACTGATGACTTTGAAAAATTTGTTTTTTTTTATATACCAGATAAATTATGACAAATAGATGCTTATACTGCACTCTGTCGGTGACTTACAAAGTCTTTTCAAGCAGAGCGGCACAGTACGCCTGCCTGAAAAGACTTTGTAAGTCACCGACAGAGTGCAGTATAAGCATCTATTTGTCATAGTTTTCCGTTAGTACCTGGATAAGGACTAAAAATGGTGTTCTCGTATTTGCTGAACCTAGCTCAACTGAGGAGCCGTGATACAGCGAAACGCGTCTTGGGATGGTTCAGCAAGTACGAAGAATACTTTTGGTGACTTCTGAAAATGCGAATCTTTCGGTTCGTCTTTAGTTGTTATACCAATGTCAGATAAATTATTATTAAATTCAATTTTCATTCAATCTATACCTTATGGAAAATATTTCAGAATTTTTTCAAAATTTTTTGAACAATAATTTTCTAGGTAACGAAAGTGGACTGCGATTTTTGCTGGTTTTTTAAAATATCATGAAGAAAAAATTGCGCGAGTATTACATCATATATATTTTTGAATGTGCTTCCAATTGACACCCCATTCGATGACCTGTTAATTTTTTTTTTCCTTCCGATTTCACGCCTCAAAACTAACTCTTTAAATCAAAATTTAATTTTCAAAACTCAAGGCTCTAATTAGACCATCAATCGTGCCAAATTTCAACTGTCTATGTCAAATAGTTTCAGAGAAAATCGGATGTGACAGACAGATAAATGGACAGACAGACCGACAGACAGACAGACAGACGGACGGATAGATGGACAGACGGACAGATGGATACCGAAGCGATCCAGTAAGTGTTCTGTACGAAACACTAAAAATGGTGAATTATATAAATATCTGACGCGGTACCAAGTAAACTTTATTATTGGGTTGATTTAACAAAACAACTACATAATAGTATATTTCGTAGAAAAGTAAAAAGCATAATATTCCCCTATAAGTATGACAGTTTGATGACATGAGCTGTAAGTCAGGCCATACGAATATGGAGAGAGCCATTTCCATGGTGGTGTAGTCTATAAGATTTTCTATGATCGTATGAATACACAAATACACCAACAAATTAAAGGTGAAGTGATGAGATCATCTCTATCACAAGCCGTCGCCAATCTCTATATGATCTATTTCGATTGGAATGGAATCAAGACGGCTACAATGAAACTGAAGCTGTGGAGTCAATACTTTGATGACTTATTCGTCGTAAAGCCTGTCGGTACACCGTCTAGATTTCATTCATCGGGTAATTTGGTCTACCGTAAAAATGTAACCAAACAAACAGCTGCTTTTCTAAGACGTACATGTCAACAAAACTGACTACGTACATTGGGAATATACGATGCACAGAAGGCCAACAAATATATTTATTAATTTAAATTAATAAACTGTAAAAGTTAGTAAAAGTACACCCACATGATCATAATAAATATGTATGAAACATTTTGGAAATATTAAAAAAGGTATTGATTAAAAATTTGAATTAACTATTAAAATTATATTTAATTATGTAAAATTCATTGATGATTTATAATAAGGTTGTTTTGGATAGAATGGCAAAATAGAAGGAACAATTTCAGAAGAAGTAGTAATACATATTTATCTTAAATTTCTCAAGAAATTGGACGTATTCAGAAGATTTATTACTACTATTACGTCTTAAAAAATTAATGTCATAAAATTCGATTTATGGTAGTTATGTGAAACTATTGGTGATTTAAATCATACATTTTTTTTAAATCTCTGAAATATACCCAAAATTAATAAAGAATTACTGGACACAAGGATGGTTAAACTTTCTATATGTATTCGCATTTTTAGCCAATTTTCAACTCAATCGTCGGGTCTTACTCACGAAAACAAGATTAAACTTTCAATTCTGAATATAAGTATTGTCTTGTTTGTTAAAAATTCTCTCTCTCTCTCTCTCTCTCTCTTAAATTTATATATTATCACTGGCCTACCTGTTTGCTTTAAGATGCTCTGATTGACCTAGAGCGAGAACAGTGTAAAACTATGTATATTCGTGTTAGGGAAGGTCGTTTTTCATCATTTTGTAATAAGTAGCAGCTCAATCTCTGTAAATAATTTTTAATACAGTAAAAGTTCAGTATAAAGTGTTCCAATTAGCGACTGGCTGTATGACAAAACTGCCCAAGCCCAAATTTGAAAAAACTCTGTTCTCATTTAGTTACGAAATTGTATTTGTCAATTTTGAGAAATACAGTTTCGTAACTAAACAGGTAATTTTTCATCTTTCTTGAAGCCAAAGCTACTGGTACATTTCATTTTTAAAAGTTGTAATAAAACATGTTCCCATATGATGCGAACTTTTTGGCGGACACTGTATATAGATAGTAAGTTGATAAACCTATGACTATTTCACATAACATTTCCTTATATTTATGCACACTATTCATGGCAGTCGTAGAACAAACATATTTTCGTTGACAGTAAAAATACTCGAGTTATTATTAACACTTAATTTGTCCGGTTTTTCTTTTCGAAAATACGTGAACGCTTTTTAGAGATAAGTTAAGCTTTCTTCTGGAAAACATGTTAACTAATGTCATTGTCTTGATTATCTGAAATATTTTTTTTTTTTAATAGGATTATCAAAAGATTGTATAAATAATTACTATGAAAATATATCAATTTTTTAAAAAAAGTAATGTTTTTGGTATTCCGTACGAAACACTTATAAGATCACTTCTGTCTATTCGTCTGTCTGATTTTCTCCGAAATTATTTGACGTAGAGAGTTGAAATTTGGTACTAATATAGAAATTGATGGTCTCGGCAGAGCCTAAGTCTAATTATTTAGTTTTGAAAGTTAAATTTTCAGTTAAGGGGTTAGTTTTGGGGGTGAAATCGGAAGGGAAAAAAAGTTTTTTACTACATCATCGAGTGGGATGTCAAATGAAAGCTTGTAAAAACACTAGTTCAAAAATATATATAATGTCTTACATGCGCACACTTTTCTTTATATTATTTTGAAAAAATCGTGAAAAAATCACTGTCCCTCCCTCTATCTCGAAAAGTACTGATCCAGAAAGTTTGAAAAAATTCTGGAATATTCTCCACGGGGCGTAGATTGAACGAAAATTATTATGAACCTTTAATAATTTATCTGATATATAAAAAAAACTAAAATTTCAAGGTCATCAGTTTTCAGTAATGATCGGAAACAAACTTTGTTAAAAACTCATTTGGGATGTGTTTTGTGAAGTCACTGATCTTTTTATACCTCCATAACAAAAATTTTTATTTCAGAAGCAATCAACGCAAGGAACACTAATTGCGCAAGTTCAACTTGCACTTGACCGGGTATTTATTATTATTAGTTAAAGATAAATAATATTGACAGACTGATCAAGGTTAAATAAAGATCATTTTTATGCAGCAAGAATACAAAGTTTAATAGGCCATATTGGCAGTAATCAGTTATTATATAAAAATATTTTATAACATCATACATTGATAAGAGTACTTGTATTGTTCATCATCTATTAATATTTTCATACATATATTTCTTATTACATAGTGTACAACATGCACAGCGACAACCCTTAGTTAATATTTTATAACAAATTGTTTTAGGGTAATTACTATTAACAGATAAGTTTTATCTTTAGCTAAAATGCCTGACTTACTCGAATACTATTAATGTTGTAACGTCTCTTTTTGCGGGGCAATTTTTATAACCTCACGTTTGCAGCGTTATTTTGTATAGCCTCACGTTGCGGCTCTATTTTATATATCCCCAACTTTCTTTATTTTTAATAAATATTTTATTTATTAAATAGAAGCCGTTATTTGCCCCTTATTTATATTTTAATTTTTAAGGATGGATTGAGTGGATATTAATACTGAGAGAGCAAAAATTTACATATAAGCTAGCTCGTTTTTTACTAGTAGAGAACATGGAGATCGAGGTAATTTTTGTACGCGTTTTGAAAATAGTCTCTATAGTTGTTTAAAACATGATCTTAAAATCTAGAAAAAAATAAATGTTACAATATACTAGAAAACACCATTTACAATCTCGGTACGATAGACATTAATTTTCATTCGCGAATATTAAACGCATTTTATGTATTTTCTGTTGGATTTTGCATGAACGAAAAAACTTTAAAATCTGCAATTTTTCTAATTATTTACCTTGCATATTTATACGTGTATAAATATAGACATCATGACTGATAGGTTGTTCTAACATAGATTAACTCGGTCAATTAAACACGACATACTCGTAATATTTATTACAGGTAATAATTCTGCACCATTTTAAAGTTTCCTACTCATTTTGATTGAGAATTTACTTTTTTATTCCTGGTAGCTACACCAACTCAAATATATTATCAATTGGCTGCATTTGGAGAGAGATATTTAATATTTTAAACAAATGAAAGCCAGAAAACACTAAATCTAAACTATATAGCCGGTAGACCATTCCATCAGTACATTGATCCCAATTAGTTATGTCGTTATTACATGGATTGATAATTATTTTTTATTATTATTATTTTTTTCTTAATTTATTTATTATATCATATTATTACAGTAGTAAGTAGTAAGGGCTCGTATCAAACTAGTGTTGAGATTGATCACTGGCCACTGTTACCTGACACTAGGTGGTGGATGCATGTGCGGCTTTAACTCAGAACATATATAAAATGTTCGGAGATTTACATCGTGGTGATAAATTACCATATGAAGGGCTTGAAAGAAAGCAAATAAACCTTCTTAAAGGGACGAAGCTCATGTAATCAAGAGAGGGGAGTACAATGAGCCAAGAGGCTGCAGTGCATAAACAGGCACAATTTGCCTTCAACCAACCAGTCATTATAGTAATACTTTTATTTGTTACAATTAAAAAGCCGAAGAAAAATACAAATAAAATAAAAATACGCTAGTGGTTAATGTAAAATAACTGAAAACGGACAAGGCCCGTATTTCAGTAGTTAATCCATCCCGAGACGCGTTTCGCCATATCACGGCTCGTCAGTCAGAATGACAAACAAGAGAACAGAATTTTAATACTTATCCAAGTAGTTACGGAACACGATGTGACGAATAAGAGAACAGTGGGTAAACTGCTTAAATATGGGTTTTTAGTTATCTAACATTAACCACATATACCTGAGGAAAATCCCTCGAAAAGCGCTGTCTGTGCTTGAGTGTTGACCGTGTCAACCACTCAATTCGTTTTATCCTACCAAAAATACGCTACTATACAATATAATATAAATCACTGATTTGTACATATATTACAAAATTAAAACTCAAATACGGAGAACTAGGGGCTTGTTGTAACAGCGGTAAGTAGTAACACGGAATTTTTACTGGGAATCTGAACTCTATAAACCCGCTCGGCGGGCGGTGCAATGTGATGTTTGCACATGCTTCATTTTGGCTAGGTAACGTAAAATATTGAGTTCGTAAAATTTGGCTTTTCGTATCTGTAATTAAATAATTTAAAACTCTTAGTTTTGCATATAGTTCCAAAATGTACTTAGTTTTAATATTCTTTAAAAAGTTTTACGTTTACCGACATAATTTTATGAAATTTTTGTTAAATGTAGAAAATTATGATAAGGAGCTTGTAACAATATCTTGGGCCACATTGTAATGTGTTTTCCAGCATATGGCCTTTCAATGCCGATATCTTTCAAGATAGTGACCTATGTCACTGATCGTCCAAATCCTATGAAAAAGACAGAATAATTTAACGTTGGACCTCGAAAATCAAGAATTAGTACAATCTGCTCCCGAACTTGACATAAGCACTTCTGAAATTATACGTGACATTAAAATTATAAAAGAACCAACCCCAGGTTGCTTAGGTTTGCAAAGACCTTTTTCACCTTTGGAGGTTAGACCTCTTCCAAAGGCTCCACCGCTGCAACAAACAACGCATAGCAGACGCTAAAGAAAATCCACTGTGTTAACTGATACACCTGAAAAGAATATGATAAAAAAATGACAGGGTGACAGAAAAAATATGGTAAAGATGGATCAAAAGGAAAGGGAAAGGGGAAAGGAAAAGGCAAGGGTAAATCAACAAAAAAGAAAGATGATAAAGAAAAATTTCAAAAAAAGAATTTTGAGGTCTGATTCAGAACCTGAAACTGAGGAGTGACATTGTCTAGTTTGCGGTGAAGCGTGTAGTAATTCTCATAAAGAGGAATTGGTGGAATGTATATCATGTAAAATGTGGACACATGTGAAATGTGTGACAGGAGATACTATATGATTTATTTGCATAAATCGTTACTTTGATGAAGGCTGAATTTAGTCATTATGTAGCGTCTGTTTTTCGAAGGCTGATTATTTTTTTTAGATACTTGTAATGGGTTAAGTAAATAATTGTGATTCAAAGTGCTATGTTGATTATAAATATAGTTTATCTAACTAAGAAATTAGTTAAGACTTAAATTTTTAATGTTGGTTGTTTTTGTAGAAGTACGTTTTAGTTTCACTGATGATAAATTTTATAGATATTGTAATGTAAACATGGGGGCAAGTTGTACCAAATGTCTGGTGTGAAGTATATATCAATAATTTTGATCTTATTCCTTTTCGGTATAATAGAGGAATAGTTAGGCTATTGACTGACGCTCCTTTAATGCTAAAACAGCAAACAGATATTGAATTAATTTATTTTTTCTAAAAATTGTTACAAGACCCTCGCTTCCCTACTTATTGGGAAGTCTTCACAAGGATAAGGCAGATTTATCGATTGTTAAGTTGAGGAAATTATTCTTACTACAGAATACCCTGCCATGTTAGAGGATTCCTGGTCTTATTTTTGAAACTAAACAATAATAAATGAGGAGAAATTTTTAAAAGAAGTTGGAATGTAAGATACAGAAGTAACTTGATATAATCCTGATGGAGTTTATTCTGTATTTGAGTTATTTATTATTCTTAGTACTTTACGTTACTGTCCCGAATTTACAGCTGGCTCCTGAATACAATTTATCAGTCTCAATGACCTGTGAGAAGCAATTAGAGCATGATTGGCTGCCATAATAACTAAAGTGGTAGAGATTCTCGACAAACATTACACAAATTTTATTTTATTTATGTAGTAGATGACCAATATACTGCAGTTACCACTTTGTTGTTTCTTCTAAAGGTCTTTGAGACAACAATAATTTTAGTGTTTTGTTACTAATTGTGGCATTATGACCTTAGGCACTAACTAGCAAATATTTTCTGTGATATTTGCATATTTAGTATGTTGAGTTATATCGTCGGCAAATTATGTTAGGGTTGCTTAAAAGATTGGTAATATATATAATTAAGGAGGAAAACTGAACCCAAAACTATTCTATTTGAAGAAAAAAAATTATTAAATCCGATTGTTTGTTATTATATTAAACTTTGTTAAGAACTACTGATTATATTTTGAACAGTGTTATCAACTTCTTAATATTTATTTTTTTTCGATAAGATAGTTGCGTAACATACAGTCGAAATCTTTAATTATATTATAAAATTCCCAAAATTATCCTGTTTGCTAATAAGGACCCATACGAGGCAAATGAGGATAACATAGATGTCGAAACGTTAGTCTAATATTCTAGAGTCAAATTTACTAACAAAATATTCTAGAACTCGACTCCACAATGACTCAAGTTCATTGCTTGTAATGAAAATTATGGTGGTTACTGGTTATGTTTATAGAAAATGAAAGAAAATTATTTAAAAAATAATCAATCTGACTATATTAAAATATATATATAAATACAAAAGAGTATATTTGTGTTATTTATTATGCTAAAATTCTATCGTTATTGACTAGTAATGTATATTAGTTGTATACAAAGCCGGGACAACGAATTTCTTCTCTCCTCTCAAAACTGGAGCACTTGCGGCTGCTACTGGTGCACCAGCTCCAGCTGTTGACACAGCATTAGCTGCTGAAAGATGATTTTTATCTACAGGCAGATTGCTAGCTGATACTCTAAATCCAGCTTTATCAGCAATGTAGTTTACATTTTGAACAATTCCAAATGCATCAATGTATGAATATCCTCCCTGAACTACGCCATTAGCTGATTGACTTTCTGATTGTGCACTGTAGGGTCCCACGTAACTAAAAAAAAGAATCGGGTGAAAATTATTTAAAATTTTCTCAAAATTATTTATTAGCATGGAATCAAAGCAAACACGCAATGGGTCCATAGGCATATACCCGTATGTATACCTGACCGATATATTTATATATATATATATATATATATATATATATATATATATATATATATATATGTATATATATATATATAAATCCAAATTTTATTTTTATATTGGGATTACTTACAAATTAAATATATGGAAAGCGTTGTAAAATAAAATAAATATTTTATGATCACACAACAAATACAATCATGTATTTTATTTAATGAAATTGAAATAAGAAATAGGTTTACGCACCTTAAATCCCACGTTTCTTAAAAATATCTAGAAGTACTAAAAAGGGAGAATAGGAAAGTGTTTATATTTTAGGAATGTTCACTTTTTCTGGTATAATTAATTAAGAATGTGGAATTAGAGTATTAAGATTTATTTCTTCGCTACGCAATATTTATTGTAGTAAATTATAATAAATCTAACTTAAATTACTAATATCCTGCTGGTCAATAATATGTTGTTCTTTGTTTATACGAATCATTTCTTTTGCTAGAAGTTTGTGGTAATCTCTTTCTTGGCTGACGACTCGTGATTTTCATTTGATTTGTGCTTTTATGAGGCTGTAGAAGCATTTTTGTGAATTTATGTCTATTTAATCTATTATCCAAGTATTGTGTTATTATTCCAATATATTGGGCGAAGTAGCCCAGCTGTTCCAAGAAAAGATCCCAGAAACCGATAAGCCAACAACTACTTTGCATCAGATTTAAAATAACATCATATTAAAAAGTTTTTGATAAAGTTTAGCATAATACTATTGTCAAAATGACGAAGCGTGGAACTCTTAGAATAATGTAGAAGTCAAGGTTTTTTTTTCAGGTTAGAGCTGGCGGCAAACGCTCAAGCACCAGAGGTTCAGAAAATCCCCAAGATCCTACCTTATTTCGTATTCCGTTCTGTACATACTAATAATTCCAGATATAACAAACCAAGTCTATTAATCTCCGCTGATAATACAGGCATTACTAGCCCATGTAAAAGTTCCGGACACTTCTAATGCGGACCAAATTTTACCATTGGAAAAGAGTAAACCCATCCAAAACCTGGTCAATATTTGTCACGAAAGTTAGTTTGGAAAGACCCAGCCAAAATAACCTGCAGAAAGGCCAACATCGCAACAACTAAAGTTTAGTCACTACTAAACAGTAGTAGCCAACCTTCAACGAAGAACCAACTCACCATTTATAAGACTATAATATGCCAGGTATTACTAATGCCTGCCAGATACAGGTACATCTACCTAAGAACCAGTTGACTGCAGTATAAAACCGTATCCTAAAAACAACGGTATGAGAATTTATCACACAACAACTATCATCACTCCCTCCCATAGTCGGACGTAAGCCTACCCAAGTTGTCTCCAATGATCTGTCTGTGGTCTGCCTCTACATCTTTTATATTCTCTAGACCTCCATTCAACCATACGGCGTGTCCATCTGTCATAATTCATCCTTGAGATATGCCCCGACCAATTCCACCTTAATGTACATATTCGTTGTATCACATCTGTCGCTTTTGATCTTCTTCATATCTCAATGTTAGGGATACGATTTTGGTCTAATATTTAGCCCTTTTGTCTCCATTGCTCTTTGTATTATTTGAAGTTTTTATATAATACTGTTATTTAAAGCCCATGTTTCAGTGCCATATGTTAGTACTGGCAGTACATATTGATCGAACACTCTAGCTTTAACTGCATTTCAGAAATTCAACATATATGTGGATCGTAACCTTCCGTACGCAAACCAAGCTAACGAATCTCTTCTATCCAAGTCAGCTTTTAGATTGTTTTTTGATATTTCGAGTTTTGTCCTAAATATATGAATGTTCGTACCTTTTCTATTTTTTCACATTCTATTAATAGTTAATTAATTTTAATTAAAAATAATTAATAATTAATAGGCTGTTCTCTTTAGTCTCATTGTTCAAATTTTTGGTTTTGGTCAGGTTGGGGCAAAGTGCTGTATCCCCGTTTAAACCTCGCTTTTTTCCCTGGTTGACATCTATCTAATTTGTTCGTTAACCTATATGTTATGATTCAAGTTAGCAATAACTGTACAAAGGCTTAAATATATCAACATTTAAAGAATATGATCGTTTATTGTAATGGAAAATTACTAGGTGCTGACACATGCTTTCCAGCAAATCCAGAATACCTGAACAACTTATAAACTTCCATCCTGGATTCAGCAGTGTAAAATAAAACGAATAACAATTTAAGCATTGTAAACACATAGTTTCAATAGTGTATTTTAAAAAATACATGATTTTAAAAATATCAGATGTTAGATTAATGCAGCCTGATGCACTTAAACATATATGCAAATTTTCAGGTGTAAAATTTAACTTACGCTAACTTATACAATACCTAAAAATTATAGATTATGTAGTAGACAGTTTTATATGTATCAGTAGGAATGAATACCTAAAAAGTTGTGTCGAAATGCACTAGTGTCCGAAGATCTTTAGGAATTGACAACATATCAGTTATCGTAAAAAAATTCTCTGACTTAACACGTAGGCTGAAAAGTTTTTGGTCTAATACATAGATGTCCCCCTTTTCAAAAAATCCATATAATTTTTAGGAAGTAGCAACCTCAAACGATACGTGTGAAAATTTCATGATATTTCGACTACTGGTTTAAAAGTTACAGTGGTTTTAGTTACCTTACTTTTGCTATTTTCAAAATAATGAAAAAAATCGAATTTTGTGTGTTGATTAAACACTGTTTTTTGATGGGAAAAAATATTGTTCAAGCAAAGCAATGGCTTGATAAGTGTTACGGGGACTCGGTCCCTGGTAAATCACTCATTATTTACTGGTATGCTTAATTTAAACGCGATCGTACAGATACAAATGATGCTGAACGCTCTGGACGCCCAAATGAGGTGGTTACACCAGAAAACATCAAAAAAATCCTCAAAACTGTTTTAGATGACCGCAAAGTGAAATTTCGCGAGATAGCCGACACCTTAAAGATATCAAAAGAACGTGTTGGGCATATTATGCATAAACATTTGGGCATGAGAAAGCTCTATTCGAAATAGGCACCGCGCTTGCTCACAGTGGAGCCAAAACCACAACGTGTTGATGATTCTGAGCGTTGTTTGGATCCGTTTACAATAAAAAGGATTTTTTCATGCGGTATGTGACAATGGATGAAACATGGATCCACCACTACACACCGGAATTAAATCAACTGAGTGGGACAGCAGCCGGTGAAAGCCGCCCGAAGCGACTAAAGACACAACAGTCGGCTGGGAAGGTTTTGACCTACGTATTTTGGGATATGCATGGAATAATTTTCATCGGCTATACTGAGAGGTAAAAAACCATAAATAGCGAATACTATATAAAGTTACAGGTGCGTTTGAAGGCGGAATCGCAAAAAAACGGCCCCAAATGAACAAAAAAAGTTCTCTTTCATCAAGACAATGCACCGTATCACAAGTCAATAGTTACGACGGCAAAATTGCATGAATTGAAGTTTGAATTGCTTTCTCATCTACCGTATTCTCCAGATTTGGCCCCCAGCAACTATTATGTTTTCACAGACCTCAAAGAAATGCTCGCGGAAAGAGATTTGCCTTCAATGAAAAAGTTATCGCCGAAACTGAGGCCCATTTTGAAGGCAAAGACAAATCCTTCTACAACGTATAGAAAATCGTTGAATTGATTGTATCGTTCTTGAAGGAACTATATTGATGAATAAAGTCGAATTTTGCAAAAAAAATTGTGTTTTAAGTAGCTAGACCAAAAACTTTTCAGCCTACGTGTTAAAATCAATTATTATTCATATTGCAAAGTTATTTACTTTTTTTTTTTAATCTTATGTAAAACTTAACTGCGTGCACTGGTTATTATGCACTAATTTTAAAAATTTTGATTATTGTACCTGATACAAATATTTTTAAATAAATTTTCATACTCTGATAAATCCATTTTTTTTTCTAAAGTTGAATAAAATAGTTGGGTGGACAATATTTGCTATTATGTAATTTGGCATTCTTTTGATGTTTGTTTCAAATGATTGAATAAATACAGATATTAAACAGATATTACGCATATACATAAATTAGAATACTGTAAAAGTCTGAATAAGATCAATTTTATAAAATTTTATGACAAAAAACCGGTAAAGTAATTTTTACCCAGTAGATTCCTTGCAAACAGTAGTTCTAAAATATGTACTGAAATTGATTTTCTCAAGTAAAGGGAAAGTAAATCTCCATAATATAAATATAGTTATACATAAAGTCGAGAAATTTGCACATGTAAAATGACCAACAAAGATCCCATGAATGCTATATTCCACGCCTTTTCCTCCTACGGCTATAGTTTTTGAGCCTATACTCGTCATCGCCTACCTGATGAAGAGTATAGGACACGGTATCGATCGTGAAGATCCGAGTACCGTGGAGAGTCAAGTCGGAATGACTCGCTGGTTTATAGCAATCATGGTACCTTAAAAAAACGAGATACTACTCGTTGGGCAAGATACAGACCCTTGCGCCATCTGTTGAGATTTTCTAACTTCGAAAAACTGCTCAACTATATAAACCTAACATTGTTAGGAAGGGTAAACTAAATCGATATTCCGAAATAAAATTTCGGAATATGGTTTGTATAGTTGAGCAGATTTTCGAAGTTCGAAAATCTCAACAGATGGTGCAAGGGTCTTTATCTTACCCAACGAGTAGTATCTCGTTTATTTAAGGTACCATGATTGCTATAAGCCAGCGAGAGTCATTCCAACTTGACTCTCCACGGTACTCGGATCTTCACGATCGATACCGTTGCCTAAAGCCTATCTAATGAAGAGTATAGGCTCAGAAACTATAGTCGTAGGTAGGAAAGGCATGGGTATAGCATTCAAGGGATCTTTGTTGGTCATTTTGGATGTGCAAATTTCTCGACTTTATGCTGTAGTGACCAATCAAGTAACAAACCATATTCCGAAATTTTATTTCGGAATATCGATATAGTTATACAGTTTATCGACACCTGCCTTTTTCGTGCTCTTTCTTTGAAAGAACAGCGCTCGAAAACTATAGATTTCATCCGTTTCAAATATCATATCACTTCGTTTGACTATTATGATGTCATCAGAGCGAGAGCTTGACAATCGGATACAGACCGATGGAAATGGCAGTATATTTTTCGCAATCTAAGATCACTAAAATATAAATAAAACCCAAAATTGCAATATGTAATTCTTCCCCTTTAGCAATAGACATACTAACAATAATTTACCTACTGTGCCAAAGTTTCGGCCAATTTAACTATTGGCATTTCTAAAATTTTTTCTGTAATTAACTGACCATTTTTTACGTTACACGGTAACCAGATCTTAATCCTTCCTATATACTATTTCTTTTAAGATTGGGCATAATGAAAAAGTAAGAACCCTGAAACAAGAAATATATTATAATATATACTCAACCATCCTTCTAACTCTTTGCCCTATTCCTTATATATTTTACTATAAATGATTAGCCAAAATTTTTCAAAATATTCCAACCAAAAACCAAGCCAAATTGTTATAATATTGTAACTATACAATATTTAATGTTTCTCACTTCTTCCATCCTCTACCCCTGCTAATATTGCAAACAGCAAAGAAATAATGCACTATTTCGTTCTATGGACTCAGAGACTCTGAATAATACCTAACACGTAGGCTGAAATCATTTTGGTCTGACACATAGATGTCGTCCTTTTCCAAAAATCTATATGATTTTTAGGAAATACCAACGTTTCAAACGATACATGTCAAAATTTCATGACATTTCGACGATTTGTTTACAAGTTAAAGTGGTTTTAGTAACGTTACTTTTGATATTTTCAAAATAGTGGGAAAAATTGGGAAAAATCGAATTTCGTGTGTTAATTAAATACTATTTTTTTTGGGAAAAAATACCGTTCAAGCAAAACAATGGCTTGATAAGTGTTACGGGGACTCATCATTTACTGATATAATGAATTTAAACGTCGTCGTACAGATACAAATGATGCTGAACGCTCTGGACGTCCAAATGACGTGATTACACCGGAAAACATAAAAAAAAATCCACAAAATTGTATTGGATGACCGTAAAGTGGAATTGCGTGAGATAGCTGACACCCTAAATATATCAAAAGAACCTCTTGGTCATATTTTGCATGAACATTTGGGCATGAGAAAGCTTTGCTCGAATTGGGTACCGCGTTTGCTCACAGTGGACCAAAAACAACAACGTGTTGATGATTCTCTGCGGTGTTTAGACCTGTTTAAGCGCAATAAAAAGGATTGTTTCATGCGATATGTGACAATGGATGAAACATAGAAAATCCATCAATAGCGAATATTATATAAAGGTATTGGGGCATTTGAAGGCAGAAATTGCAAAGATACGGCGCCAAATAAATAAGAAAAAACTACTCTTTCATCAAGACAATGCACCGTGTCACAACTCTATGGTTACAATGGCAAAATTGCATGAATTGAAGTTCGAATTCCTCATCCACCGTATTCTCCAGATTTGGGCCCCAGTGAATATTATCTATTCGCAGACCTCCAAAAAGGGCTCGCAGGAAAGAGATATGATAAAGAAGTTATCGCCGAAATTGAGGCCTATTTTGAAGGCAGAGACAAATCCTTCTACATCAACCTACGTGCTATATTACAATAAATATGAAATCATCCTTCTCCTTCTAACTCCCTTCTTTACCTCTTATACGTTGCATAATAATATATAGTAAATATGTAATTATTACATTCAAGGTTAATTCAATATCGCAACCATCGCATCTGAAAAAATACTATTGAAACCATGCAATATTTGACCATTCCGCCTCTTTTACCCCTTCCTCCATTAAAATTGAAAATAATGAAAAAATAATTTAATTTTTAGATTTCTTGACTCCACAAACCCTGAAAAAGACCTATAGCACCATATATAGGAAGCAACCCCCTACCCCATCCTTTAAACTCTTACATATTTTATAATATTATCCAGTACATCAACCAAAAAACCTGTATATATCTCAAAATGCTATTGAAATTATACAATATTACACAATTTTCACACCCTTCAGCCCCTTCCTGGGTTAAATTTGAAAACAATAACGTAATTTTTGGAATCCTAGATTTCAAAAACCAAGAAAAGGATATATGATGCGATATATAGAAACAATCCCCGCTTATCTCCTCCCCAACCCCTTCCACCCCCTATTTATACATAAAACGTGTTTACTATTCAACAAAAAAAAAAACAGAGAAAGCTTCCGTATCGCTATTAAAACCTTGAAAATTTATCGACTTTCACTTTTTTTCACCCCCTCGTTCTGAAGCGATATCGGCTTCATCTCTTTTTTAGTTGTTATCTACGTACCAAGTTTGAGATTGATATATCATTTCCTTCGAGAGTTATCGTGCCAACACACCCGGTAAATCAACAAACCGACATATCGAAGGAAATGAGAAACTATGTTTTTTGTGATCTAGATTAAAACCTGAAGAAAAGCATAAAATTTCGAAGTGTGATTTTATTTACTAATATAACACTTTTCTCTATTCCGAATTATTTCAGAAAGGAATGTCATCGTTAGAAACTATAGGTCGGTCAATAAGTTTTGGAAGCGGAAAAGAAACAAGTTGAATTAAAGGGTCGCAATACATTTATTCTTCAGTATAATCTCCCTTAAGCTCAATACATTTTTTCCAGAGATTTTCCAGTTCATTTACCCCATATCTGAAGTGGTTTTCGGAAAGACATTCAACATACCCATCTACGGATGCTATCACCTCACCAAATGTTGAAAGGCGCTTGCACGTAGAAATCTTTTGAGGTCTGGGAACAGATGAAAGTCAAACGAAGCTAGATCTGGCGAATAGGGTGGGTTCTAACAATTTGTACTTTAGTCCGACCAGTTTTGCCGTTGCGAAAGTACCTCAGTGAGCAGATGCATTGGCATGATGAAAGATAATTTTTTTTTTCTGCAAACCGGGTCTTTTCTCACGAATTTTCTCATCCAACTGGTCCAAAAGTTTGCAATAATACTTTCCTGTGATTGTTTTACCAGTTTGAAGGTAATTAATTAACAAAATTCCTTTTGCATCCCAGGAAACTGATGCAATAATTTTTTTGGACCACTTTGACCACTTTAGCTGCTTTGGAGCTGAACAACCAGACTGTATGGTTTGTTGTTACAGTTTAGGATCATACTGGTAAACCCAAATCTTATCCATAGTTACAAATCGATGCACAAAATCCGTTTTATTCTTTGTGAAACGAGCCAAATATTGTTTAGAAAGTTTCTCTTGAGTGGGTTTTTATTCCGATGTTAGCAAATGCGGCACCCGTCTTGTGAATTGCTTTCTCATACCCAAAACATTAGTTAAGATCTCATGTACTTATCCATGTGAGATGCCTATTAAATATCCATGGTTAATCGACAGTCTTCCATTACCATACCTTGTACTTGCAGAACAGTTTCTTCAGTTGTTGCAGTTTTTTTGACATTTTCAACGTGGATCATCACTGACGCTTACACGACCACGTTTAAACTCGAGTCCATTTATGAACAGTTGGAAATGAAGGAACAGACCCCTTTAACACTTTCAGTTGCCTATAAACCTCTCAAAACAAAGAATTTTATCACCGCACGATATTCAATATTTTCTATTTTTAAAAAATACTCAAACACGTCTACTTTAACCAGCTGATAAACAATGAAGCTTCAATATTTGGTTCAAAACTTATGGACTGACCTGAAAGTAGACCCAGTAAGAAAGTTTCAATCATAGGTATCTAAAATATAGTATTATTAATGTGACTAGACTTACAGTATGTTATGCTTGACCATCAAGAATTTTTTTAATATAAGGTTATTCAATAATTAATTCTCAAATAGTTATTGATACGACCAACTGTGGCCCGATAAAATGGGTTTATAGGTCAACTTTAAAATAAATCAAATTAAAAAGCTTCGTATGTTAATACAGGATTTCCAAAAATGTTTTTATTTACACACATGCCTCGTCAGATAAAAGTATATGTAGAAATGGTAAAACGAACTTATTAAAAGAAATATTGTACAACAGTAATTATTTCATTTTATAAAAACTTTTTAAACATATTTTGCTTCCATGCTGAAGGGTCGTTTGAAAAGTAATGCGAACGAGAAAGAAAATAGGAACAAAACTGAAAAAAATCACCTTTATTTTTTAATATAATTTCGTTCGAGTTCGATACATTTCATCCAGTAATGTTCTCATGCCATTAAGCCATTTTTTACAAAAAGGTTTTTCTAGACGTGCATTCACGGCGTACATTGTTTCGTCATTTCCGTGAAATCGTTGACCTCTAAGAATTTTTTTGAGGTTTCGAATAAAAAGAAGTTCGAAGGGAGAAGTTCATGAATTTCGGCCAAGGCAACTAGTGACGTGTAAGCAGGTGCATTGTTGTGACGTGGTACCTATCGTGCACACAGCTTTTGCATACCTAAATGTTTACGCAAAATGTTATGCACGCCTTCACTTAAGATTCTTACAATGTTAGCAATCTCCAGAACCTTTAAATGGCCATAATTTAAATCATTTTGTGGATTTTCGTCACAATATCTGGAGTTTACACACATAGACACATCACGGTCACGTTTAAACTCGGAAATCTAGCAATTTACGGGCTTCAGTGAATGAAAAGAATCACTGAGAACATTGTCAAGCTTTCCTCTTATTTCGGTTGCCGTTTTCCTCTTCAAAAAATAAAATTTTATCACTGCTCGAATCTCAGTTTTTTTAATGATGTCGGAAATCGCATAAACACATTTGTATTTTGACCGAAGAAACAGAAACCGCACTAGGCTCTAAACTGTAATTCTGCATGTTATCTTCTAAGGAATGAAATTATATAGTCCAATAGTAATTTCGATTATAGGATTTCCATATGTATGTCATTTGCCTTACTTTTCAAATGACTCTCATACACTCGCAGAAAATTACATTTCGATATTTTTATATTTCTTAAAGTTTTAGGATCGTAGACTATGAAAAAACATTGTTTGCAAGTTTCATTAGTCTATGAATCTATCTGTCTATTCATCTGTCTAGAGGTCCGCCGGACTTTCTGTGGGTCCCCCTATCTGTTGGCGTAACTCTCGAACGGACAGAGAAATTAATTTTGGTACTAATATAATACTTGAAGTAGCAATGAAACCCATAAACTTTCAGTAATATCGCTTTTTCTCTAAAGCGAAAAAGAGAAAATAGTGGTGTTCGATAAATTTTATATAGTTTCAACAGTATTATGAAGAATTTTTCAGGTTTTTGCTGGCTATAATAAACAAACTGTAAGCAATATTCATCAGCAACATCATCATTAGCTTATTCCATCCATAGTAGGATGTAGGCCTCCCCAAGTTGCCTCCTCTGAGCTATGTTGTTTGCTTTTTGTATCCAATCGTGCCCCGCTAATCTTTTTATGTCGTCCGTCCAACATATCTGTGGTCTACCTCTGTATCTTTTATATTCTCTAGGCTTCCATTCGACCATATAGAGTGTCTATCTGTTTTCATTCATCCTTGCGATATGCCCAGCCCAATTCCACCTTAATATATATATTGGTTGTATTACATTTGTCACTTTTCATCTTCTTCGTATCTCGATATTAGGAATACGATCTTGGAGTCTTATATTTAGCATTCTTCTCTCCACTGCTCTTTAGATTACCTGGGGCTTATATATAATACTTTTATTTAAAGCTCACGTTTTAGTGCCATATGTTAATAACGGCATTACATATGGATCGAACACACTGGCTTTTATTGTATTTGGGATGTTCAATTTAAATGTGGATTGTAACGTTCCGAAAGCAAACCAAGCTAACGAGACTCTTCTGTCCCAGCAGCCTTTAAATTATTTTATGATATTGCGAATTTTTGTCCTAAATATATGAATGTTTATACCTTTCCTATTCTTTCACCTTCTATTAACAGTTCCTAGCTGTTATCGTCAGTTTCAAATATTGAGGTGGTAAAGTTTATTTTTAGATCTATTTCTCGAGAGGTCTATTCCATCAGCATTTCATGTTATTCATCTTTTGTGTTGGAGATCAGAGTGACATCATCTGCGAAGCTTAAGTAATTTAGTCGTTCACCGTCTGTTAGTTCAGGTTAGCATTGTTATTTGTAGTCAAATATAGAAGGGGCTAGGAAGTTAAAAGTATTGCTCCGAATATATCTTTCTGAGGGTTCATAGCGTTAGGAAATTTGAAATTTTTATCTGTTTAATTAAGTATTTTCTATCTCTTCAAAAATAAATAGTATGTAGTATGAAAGAGAGATTTCAAAAAATATATTGCTTGCTCAACTTCTCGTGGCAAGGGTGGGTAAATAACTATACTAATTAGTGTTCCCTACGGAGCACTCATAAGATGACTTCGATGTCTGTCTGTCTGGCACACCCGATTTTCTCCGAAACTATTTGATGTAGAAAGTTGAAATTTGGTAATAATATAGGAATTGATGGCCTCATCAGAGTCATGTAGTTTTGAAAGTTAAATTTTGACTTAAGGGGTTAGTTTTGGGGGGTGAAATCAGAAGTGAAAAAAATATTTTTTTACTAGGTCATCGTGTGGGGTGTCTAACGAAAGCTTGTGAAAACACGAGTAAAAAATATATATATATAATGTAATACTTGCGCGCACTTTTCTTTGTATTATTTTTAAAAAATCGCGAAAAATCGCTGCCCCCCGCCTCCATCTTTCGGGCAATTTGTGAATACCACGCCAGTAAAAATCTTCCCCTTTTGCTGTGAACCATTCATCGAGCCATTTTTTTCACATCTTCGTACGAGCCAAAGCGCTGCTCAGCAAGTGCGTCACCCGTCGATGCAAACAAGTGGTAATCGGAAGGAGCCAAGTCTGGTGAGTAAGCCGCATGGAGTAGAACTTCCCAGTTGAGTGCTTCCAACGTGTCGCGAACTGGTTTTGCCGTATGTGAAGGAGCTTTGTCATGAAGAAAAATGACTTTGTGTGGTCTCTTTCGGTATTCTGGCCTTTTTTCAAGCAGCGAACGGTTCAATCGTTGTTGGTAACATTAATATTAACCATTTCTCCAGGTTTTAACAGCTCATAATAGACCACGCCCCTCTGATCCCACCAAACACAGAGCATCGTCTTTCTGCCAAAGCGATTCGGTCTTGCGGTCGATGTGGATGGTGCTCCTTGGTCTACCCATGATTTTTTGCGCTTGGGATTCTCAAAATAAATCCACTTTTCATCCCCTGTAACTATACGATGCAAAAACCACTTCCTTTTGAAAAAATTCTGGAATATTCTCCACGGGGAGTAAATTGAACGAAAATTATCATGAGTGCATTACCTTTAATAATTTATCTGGTATATAAAAAAAACAAAAACTTCAAGGTCATCAGATTTCAGTAGATTGGAAACAAACTTTGTTGAAAACTCATTTGGGTTGTGTTTTGTGAAGTCACTGATCATTTTATACCTCTGTAACAATTATTTTTATTTTAAAAGCAATCAACATACGGAACACTAATTGCGTAAGTTCAATTTGCGCTTGACCCGTTATTTTTATTTATCTTCCATTTTTGAATTTCTTTAGCTTTTTAAGATCCTGGATCACGAAAAACATAGTCTCCCATGTACGTTAATAACTCTTAAACAAAATGAGATATCGATTTCTAATTTGGTACCTCTATGATACTTAGGGTGGAAATGGAAGTTTTTGAGGAATATAACTTCAGGGGATAGGAATAAAAGGTGTAAAAGTTCAATAAACTTTGTAACAATGTATAAGTTTTTCCTGGTTTCTGGCTGACAAAATAAACAAATTTCAATTATAATTAATCTTAATTGAGTTTTTCCTGGTTTCTGGCTGACAAAATAAACAAATTTCAATTATAATTAATCATAATTAAACATATAAGAGGCTAAAAACGTAGTAGAAGTGAGTAGAAGGATTAATCGTTTATATCATATTAAATTTCCCTTTTAGGTGTCTTGGAATCAAAGAATTAGAAAATGTCGCTATTTTTTCATCATTCGAGAGGGTTTATTAGTGTTATCTTAACTGTTACATGATACTTATTACATTAATAGCTCAGTAATAAGAGCAGGAGTAACAGTGTGTTTCGGTAAACGTTCTGAAAATGAGTTAAATAAACGAACTCTAATTAACTTTTTGTCAAACTTGGTAACCGAAACGCATAAAACTATTCAAAAACCACACGGCGATAATTGTTTATCCTATTCTCAAATGTAGGAGTGACTTAAATGATTTTAAAGTGGTCATGAGATGCTTGAGGACGACAAAAGGTCCTGCATTAAAAACTGGACTAAAGGAAAATAACATTAGAGTAAAAAAAATAAATCATTGGTGAGATTGATTAAAGTTGAATTTTTCACTGAAATAAACGTTACTGTTGGACAACGGGATGTTTTTATTTTCTCTTAATAGTTCGGTTTGTTTTTGGGCAGAAAAGGTATTCAATTTTATTATACTAATATAATATATTAAAATTTGTTCTACTCGAATGATTGCATTTACAACTGTTAAAAAAACACATTAATACGGAATACTAGGTATACTATATATATGTAATGTTAGTTTAAATTAAGTTTTTTAAAACCATACAGGTTTCTATATAAATTGTTTACTTTCTTTGGAAATAACTGCATTCTGCCTTATTTACTATCATAAAAGTTAGAACTAAATTAAAATGCTTTTTTATTAAAATATTGTTTATAAAGTTGATAAAAAAAAAGTGGTGATGTCTTTATAAGAAGATGTGACCATGCGTGAATATTTCTAAATAAATACTGCAACATATAATAATTGTTGCTAATGTTCCATAATTTTAAACAGACTACTTTTTTCAAAATCTAAATATGTAAAAATAATTGCTGTTCTGTTTTATAGATAATTTCTATCAAAGACTACACAAAAATATACACAAATGTAAATTTAAACTTGAGGGTACGGTAAAGTTGTTAAATAAAAAAAAATGCATTTGATGCCATAAAATAACAATCACCGTCTTTTTGCTTTATTTTTTAGCTCTTTGAGTAGTTTTGTAGTGTTTATTAAAACCAAATCATAAGAGTAAATTAACGATGATTTTCTTTAATTATTTTATACGGTGCCGGTGTTGAGAAGTATTTTTCCTTTAAAATGTTATTTGTCTCATTAGAAAATAATTTCAAAACTTTTTCTTTATTTTTATAAATAATACTTTTCTGCAAGTTGCTGTTCTGTAAAATAACCAAATTCTCACTTAGTTCCTTTTTTCTCGCAAGTGTCAATAAAAATTGTTTGTTGTAACAAGTTACATTTGACATAGAAAGTTGAAATTTGGCCCTAATATAGGAATTGATGGCCTCATCAGAGTCATGTATTTTCGAAAGTTAAATGTTGACTTAGGGGTTAGTTTGGGGGGTGAAATCGAAAGTGTTTTTTTTTCCAGGTCATCGAGTGGGGTGTCAAATGCAAGCTTATAAAAAGATGATGTCAAAAATATGTAGAATGTAATACAGGCGTATAATGCTCTTTATATTATTATTAAAAAAGTGCGAAAAATCGTTGTCCCCCCACCTTATCTCGAAAAGTACTGATCAAAAAAATTTAAAAAAAAAAACTAGAATATTCTCTATAAGGTGTAGATTGAACGAAAATTATCAGGAGTACATGACCTTAATTTATCTGGTACATAAAAAAAATAAAAATTTCAAAGTTATAAGTTTTCACTAAAGATCGGAAAAAAACTTTGTTGATAACTCCTTTGGGATGTGTTTTGTGAAATCACTGATTATTTTATACTTCCGTAAGGAAAATTTTTATTTTAAAAGCAATTAACGTACGGAACACTAATTGTTATTTATTTGCTACCTTGTTAATATACATTATACGTATTTTGATTTGATTTAAGGCAAGCCAGTTAAAATTATTTACAATTAAATTATATATGTAAGTCTTACAAAAATAAAATAAAATTGGATATATATATATATATATATATATATATATATATATATATATATACATATATACATATATATATATATATATATATATATATATATATATATATATATATATATATATATATATATATATATATACATATATATATATATATATGTATATATATATATATATATATATATATATATATATATATATATATATATATATATATATACTAGTAATAAATAAAAATAAATAGCAATGCCTTGATTTTTTTTTTGTATATTGGGTATTATATATATTATATTATATAAAGACTTTTTCCTAAAAGCTCTTCCTTATGGAACACCTATTGGATCACTTCGGTGCCTGTCCGTTTATTACTCCCGATCTACGAAACTATTTAACATAGAAAGTTAAAATTTGGCGTAAATATAGGAACTGATGGCAAAATCAGAGTTGTTTAGTTTTGAAAGTTAAATTTTGACTTAAGTGGTTAGTTTTGAGAGATGAAATTGATAGTAAAAAAATTTTTTTTGCAATGTCATCGTGCGGGGTGTCAAATGAAAGCTTGTAAAATTGCCTATTCATAAATATATATATATATATATATATATATATATATATATATATATATATATATATATATATATATATATATATGATGTGCAAACTTTTCGTTATATTATTTAAAAAAAAAGCCGAAAATCGCTGTGCACCCACCCTTTCTCTAAGAGCCCTAATTAAAGAATATCGAAAAAATTATGAAATATTCTTTATAATGTTTGGATTGAATGAAAATTAGCACGATTGCATTACCTGTGATAATTTATCTAGTACATAAAAAAAAAGGCCACCAGTTTTCAACAAAGATCGGAAACAAACTTTGTTGAAAACACATTTGGGGTATATTTTGTGAAGTCACTGATCATTTTATACCTCCGTAACAAATTAATTAAAGGCAATCACAGTATGGAACACTAATTGCGCATGTCCATCTTGTAATTGACCGCTTTTTATTTTGTAAATTTAAGTATTTATTCTGTTTTCAATATACCTACATAAAAGGTTGCCTTTCTTATTACATATCTTTAGAATTCTCGTACTTTATTTTATAAAGAATTTAGTTTAGCGTAACGTTATTTTTCTTATTACATATACATAATGCATAACGCGACATGATTTTTGTATGAACCATATGAAGTATTCAAATATTAATCTCTCATTTGGTCGAGTTTCAAAAGCAAATTTTAAACTTAAACAATTTCGCAACTTTACACTATGTACATTCCCTGTTTAATTGAAATCGATAACATATATTTATTACATATTTTTGGAATTCCCTCCGTTTGTTTTTGCTTAATTTACTTAATATTTATTTTTTATAATGTTTATGTAGTAAATAGAAAATTGAAGCGTTTCGTTTTGAGAGAAAGACATACTTAGTGTATACTGCATATAAATTAATAATTTTCCCATTAAGCTACTCTACTTAGAATGTGTACATTATATCAGAGTCGGGTAAAAAGTACATTAAATTTTCTCCGCGGTAGGCTAATCTCAAGCGGGATTCAATAATTAACGATTTTTAGAAAAACCGAGATAACAAACTGTAAGGAAGTGCGGGTTTACTCAGCAGCGTGTCACTGGGGCGGCATGACAGATCTAAATAGTGCTTCATCCACAATCTGATGGTAATTAAGTAGAATTTAACGCCACACAAACTTAAACTTTATTTACATGAATATATATTAATAGTTTGTACGAATAAATATCTGCAAGAGCCAAAATTGGTTTATTTTATGTATTCCGTCACAAATCTCTATATGATAAACCAAAAATTAATCTAATAAGCTTTTCTTGAATAACAAATATCCTATTCGTATCTGCTGCCCGTCCATAAAGCAAAATATTTGAACTAACTTTGGAGTATATATATATATATATATATATATATATATATATATATATATATATATATATATATATATATATATATATATATATATATATATATATATATATATATATATATATATATATATATATATATATGTCTAATAAAAATGAACAGCATGATTGAATTTTTTTTTATATCGAAAACATATTTTTTTGCATTTTCTTACTAAGTTGTTCTCTTTCTGGATCAAACTTTAATTTGAAATTAACCAGAATTTCAAGAAATTTTGCTTATTCTTTCACTGGAATTATGCTATGCTATGAGTATTTGTAACGAATTTAGGGACTAAGAGAGAGAGAATATTGATACAGTATGTTAAAAACTCGAAAATAAAGCTATTTTCCAATGTACGTCAAATTAATAATTTTTAACTTGAAATTCCAGGATCACTATAAGTTATTTTTAAAATTCTGTTTAACCGAATTTTGCTGCGTTCGATAATACGACATGTACATGAACCCGGGCTACATTCATAATTTTTTACACTAGCATCACCATTACTTTAGATATTTTCTGAAAGCTACATTTTATTATTCTAACAACACCAGCTGAGAAAGCCAACTTGTAAGCCGAAATTTTTGCTTCTTATTGTACTGTCGATTTCGAAGGAAAATACCACAAACTATTCTCATGGTGCAGTCAAGGATGTTCGATATTGTTTTCAGACCGCTTATCTTAAAACGTATTTTAATGAAGCTAGACATCAAAAAATATTCTATACTCAGTATACTCAGTCTTCTCATTTCAAGGCTTCCAGTTGATTACTTTATGGGTCCATCAATTATCAGAGAGTCTTCCGATATGACCCGCCCAGTTGCACTTCAACTTGCTTACCCTCTCAGCTACATCAGTTATATTGAACATTCTTTCAATTTCAGCATTAGTCAGCCTATCCCTCAACGATATTCCCAACGTCCTCCTTTCCATCGCTCGTTGAGCTACTTATAGACGATTTATAATTACTTGATTCGAAGCCCATGTTTCCGTTCCATATGTCAATACTGACAACACGCGTTGATCAAATGTGTTCGCTTTTAGTATACTTGGGACATTGGAAAAGAAAATGTTCTGTAATTTGCCAAACGCCGACCAAGCTTTCAAATTTTCTTTGGATATGGCTATTTCTTGTCCAAATACGTATGAATCCGTTCTTGCGATTTTCGCGTTTTCAATGTTCAGTACTGCTTCTTTAATAAAGTCGTCATTTGTCATAAACATGGTTTAGGCGATGTTTACCTTTAGACCAGAAATGAACAGGAGATCGCTTATGTAACACACGTATGGAACAACACAATTGAACACTTTGAAAGACCTCGAGCGTGTGCACTTGACATATCCAAGGCATTCGACCATGTTTGGCACGATGGATTGTTGGCTAAGCTACGCTTTTATGGTATGTCTGAAAAATTCTATTTATTGCTCTTGTATTTCACTTCCTGTTTTTCCGAAAAACCGGTGTACAATTTTCAAAATAAAATTTTTTCAATCTTTTGTATTTCATATATACCATGACAAGGGGAATGAAATAATCACATAAAACTTATTGTAAATTAAATGTCCTGTACAAAAAATAGAATGGCAGCATCAAAATGCAAAAATTGTTACCAGTAATATAGATATTAAGCCAAATATGGTACAACGAACTTATATTTTAAATTATCACTCTTTTACTCAACGATAGGCATTTAGGGGTCAAATTTTGAAAAAGCTGATTATATTTTAGTCTTCGGATTCCTGTGAGAGTCCAAACTGTTAGTCACTAACAAGTGGAATATTTTTAAACGTTAATAAATTATGAGCACTAACCAAGTGATTATTATTATGACTGACCTTTGTTTTATTATGACGTATCTTTAGCATAAAAGTGCAAAGCTGATTTATCTGTTTATTGATAATTTTAATAATGCAAATAATAAGAGCATAAATTTGATTAATTGTATTAAATGTCTCAAGTAAATTTTAGGAATGTAAATATTTGCTTTAATATTACACTTTAAACCTTACTTATTTTTGCGAAATAGTAAATTACATATTACGCTTTATGAAAAATGATTTCAAATTGAACAATAGGAAAATGTAAAATTTGCATTTTAAAAACGTCAACACAAGTTTTGTCCCTTGAAAACTGTACCTTCAGCGAGAAATTTTACATAAGAAAATTCCGAAATTGGCATTCTGAAAAGATCAATTACGATAAAAGAACTGATAGCGAATAAGATAAATAAACGGGATGAAATGAAGAGGACTTGCGCAATTAGTGTTCCGTACGTTGATTGTTTTATAATAAAGATTTTTGTTACAGAGGTATAAAATGATCCATAACTTCATAAAACACATCCCCCTGTGGAGAATAATCCAGAATTTTTTCAAATTTTTTTGATTAGTACTTTTCGAGATAAGCTATTTTTCGCAATTTTTTTAAAATAATGCGAAGAAAATGGTTTGCAAATATTACATTATACTTATTTTTGAACTCGTGTTTTTACAAGCTTTGATGACCCGGTAAAAAAATGTTTTTTTCACTTCCGATTTCACCCCCCCAAAAACTAACCTCTTAAGTCAAAATTTAACTTTCAAAAATACACGGCTCTGATGAGGCCAGCAATTTCTATATTAATGCCAAATTTCAACTTTTTATTTAAAATAGTTTCGGAGAAAATCGGGTGTGACAGACAGAGAGACGGACATCGAAGCGATCTTATAAGTGTTCCGTACGGAACACTAAAAATAACAAAGATAGAATCTGTTTAATATCAGTAAAAGGAACATAAGGGAGAAATTACCGTGTTTTAAGAAATCTATCAATTTTTTACTCTTATATGCCACTCGTGAACGAATTTGGCTTTAGCTATATTAATTTTCAATTTTCATTATATGAAATTTTCTTTATTACTAAACAGGCAATTGTGCCTATTTATTACTATATTCATCTATCTTACAGAGGAACGGTTGTCGTCTTTGAAATTTTCCCATATTCTTTCTTCCTAATAGTGCCCTGTTTCTTGTAATACTCATCATTATTTTTGCCGTTAGTCTATCTATATGTTTATCCCCTTTCTCTTTTTATTTTTAACAATATCATTGTCATTTGCTACTTCTTTTTATATCCATTGGCATATTTTCAGCTATTTGACGCACTATCTTTATCTTTGTTCATTAGAGCCTTTGTTTTGTTATTCATGTTCTGGTTTGCGTTTCCGCTGTATCCGTAAGTATAAATAAAATTGGAGATTTTATTTAAGTTCTTAATTAATTTTGTCGTCATATCGCATAGTTTAAGTATGCCACTATTTTTCAAAACATTACGTTCTGGTCTTCTGTGGCAATATCACCCAGCCTGAATTTCCTCGGTTTTTAAAATATTGAAACGCTACTGTGGCTATAGAATCCCGGTCGTTTATTAATGATTGTTTAATTTTTCTTCCTGTCTCTTTTTCTTCTTTTCTGAAAAGTTCTGCCAAATATTTCACATATGTTTTTCTTTTATCGATTTCCTGTTGGTTCACCACATCTTTTGCTGAAGCTTATGAATAATTTTTCGAATTTGTGTGAAAATCTCCTTGTGTTGCCCTTCATTTACCTAACTATTGAAATGTAAAATTACGGAATTATGATTCTGCAATCTGTATCTTTAGATAATTTAGAAAAAATCCTTTTGGTGTTTTTTGTAGTGCTCTTTGATTTGTTTGTGGAACCAAGGTGTTGTGGAATGTCTATAGTTTTACTGGCTTATATTATGTACTGTAATTACTTCAAGAGCTGCTTTTTTTACGTTAACTTCTTTCTAGCCTTTAATTAATTCGCAAATTATTTACTTTATAATAGAGGTTCAGTTTTTCTAAAATATATTTTAATAAAATTATACTTCATACCATATACTTTCCATTTCTCATACCCTCTCGTGAACCTATATTGCCAGAGAAACAATTACAAATGGATGATCCTCGGTTTCTGGCAGGTTAAAAATAGCTCATAACGGTTGTTCTGAATCCCACCAATAACCGAGGATATTAAGAATTACCAGGTATGGAAAGGCTGACAAAGAAAGATGACTAAAGCTACTTATAATACTCAGATTCTCCAAACTGAAAATGTTCAATGGAATTCGAAAGTGAGATTGAAGATAAAAAGTGAGATGTAATAAGACGTTGTGAGTTGAAAAAGAAAAAATGGACAACGTAGAAAACTATTATCTGGAGACACCTTGTACTATATCAAAAGAATACTAGAAAATAATCCAAATAAAGCAACAATTGGATTTATATTACATAAATAAATATTAAAACAGAAAGTAAGTTAAATACGATTCATTTCACTAAGATATGGGTATCTGATATCACCAATTCCAAAAATACGAACTCAAAATAATTTAAGATCAGCCTCGGAATATGAAGAGGAGGAAGTGGCTCAGTTGTATGAAGACACAACAGCAGTAACAACCAACAAAACACACCTTTACATCATAATGGGAAATGGCACAGTTCCAAAGTAAAAAAGAAAGAAGATAAGGAGAAATTAGTTTAGCTTGATATTTCTTTAAGTTCACTGAAAGAATTGGTTACTTATCACATATTTCATTCACACATTTTAATAAAATTATACATTGACCCTAAACAACACTAAAATAAAATTAAGTCAGTAGAGTAAATACTTTAAATGTTTAAATTATAGTGACAAATAGCCTGAGAATTTAGCTCGAAAGATAATTAAAATGACTTAAATAAAGGGCAGTGACTTCTCCTGTCGAGGAAGTACGGTGAGTATTCCGGAGTAAATAAAATTTAATAGTTTTTTTTACTATAAAGCAATTGTCATACTCTAAGTTACATAAACTCATTATTTACTAAAAACTAGCTCAAGAATTAGTTCTGTGGTATTCTAAATAATCTACAATACTCTTTAGTCCTTTATATATCTGTTGGTGAATAATCGTACCTAAAATTTGTGTATTATCACAACCAAAAACCATACAACATTTTAACATAGTGACCTAGAAATCCAAAAATGTGCAGAAACTTCAAATGACATTTTTTTTCAAGGTTTTGAAATAATAGAATTCAATTATTTCATCAAGCGGGGAAGTTAAATCGTACTGACGTTAAAGCTAATAAAATTATTACCCATAAGAATATGGTCCATAACTATACTGCTCTGGAGCATAAGCAAGTTGTGGGGCTTCAGCTACGGGGAGTGGCTCAGTCCCACCTACGTGTGTTTGAATTGGTACTACTGATCCACTGAGATTTTCAGGAATAGGGCTTAACGCAATTTCTGCTCTAAGCTGTGCCTGCCGACTTCGCTCTTGTTCCACTGCCGCCAAGTGCTCAGCTCTAGCTTTGACTACCTATAATAAGACTCATATATTTTAGATATGTTTTATACTGCTGTTGGATTTATGTTTTTACATTTTTAATGGTTTTTGTCATTCATAAATACTAATATTAAAAAATGCCATGACACTTTTAATTTTTTAAATTTCAATGTAAATAAAATCTTTTGTAATGCCTTTTTGTAACATTTCTTCTACATGTGAATGATATGTTGAATGTAATAATGGAATGAAATGTAGCCCAATTTTATTTATTTTGAATGGCAGAATTTATTCAACACACAATATTTTGCCAAAGTTACCGCCTAAAACAAACAAAATCAAGAAAGCATCAAGCTCCGTATTCACTTAGCAACATATTGGCAAAGTGTCATTCCACACTAACATTTCTGTCACGAAGTACGATTAAGGTTTTTGTACTAACCTCAGGTAGGTCTTGAACTGGTTGTGGTAACCCATAGCCAAGTTGTGCTTCCTGAGCTCCTCTGTAAGCGGCATAAAGAACAGCAAGATGTTCTGCGCGAGCCTTAGCAACTTCTGGAAGGTCAGTTACAGGTTCAGGAAGCTTAAAAAATTTATAAAATTTTATTTTCTATCACGTGCTTAAGGGGAAATATTAATTTTTTTTATCAAACTCTAGCCAAATATTAAATACATATTCACCAATTAATAAATAGTCCACCACAACAAATTCGTTTCTAGTGTTCCGTACGGAACACTTATAAGATCACTTCGGTGTCCGTCTGTCTGTCTGTCACATTCGATTTTCTCCGAAACTATTTGACATAGATAGTTGAAATTTGACACTAATATAGGAACTGATGGCCTCAGTGGAATATCAAATAAAAGCCTGTAAAAACACTAGTTCAATTAATATATATATATATATATATATATATATATATATATATATATATATATATATATATATATATATATATAAAATATATTTATATAATGTAATACTTGCGCATACTTTTCTTAGTATTATTTTTAAAAAATTGCGAAAAATCACTACTCCTCCTTATCTCGAATAGCATTGGTCAAAAAATTTTAAAAAAATCCTGGAATATTCTCTACAGGGTGTAGATTGAAGGAAAACTGCCAAGAGTGCATTACCTTTAACAATTTATCTAGTATATAAAAAAGCAAATTTCAAGGTTATCAGTTTTCACTAAAAATCGGAAGAAAACTTTGTTGAAAACTCATTTCGGATGTGTTTTGTGAAGTCATTGATCAATTTATATCTCCATAACAAAAATTTTTATTTTAAAAGCAATCAACGTACAGAACACTAATTGCACCAGTCCAATTTTCTCTTGACCGGTTATTAGTTCTCAAACACAAAGTAGCTTCTTTTAGGTTTTAAACATACAAGCTCTAGATTGTGTATTGGACACACAACACATAGGAAGAATGGCAAGCAACAAGATAGTACGGATAGCAAGAGACAAGTCACCGAATGGAAGAAGATCAATGGGACGACCAAGAAAGAGATGGAGCGACGATCTATAGAGCAGGGAACAAAGAAAAAAGGAAATAGTGTCTAGCTATAAGTCGGAAGAAGAAGAAGAAACTTTAGATTATCATAGAGTATACTTTCTGCATAATAGCATTAAGTTGTAAATATAACATACAAATTATGCAACAGTTATAAGTATTTCGTAGGTTCAACTTTTGAAATGTAATATTGACAAATTAAAAAAAAAGTTGCTAGAAGATTTTTTAAATCAAGATAATGTCTGAAGCTTAGTATTTTTTTTTAATTTTGGAACTAACTAACATATTCTAAGGTCAAAGCGACTAAACTGAATCGTTACAGAACCAAAATATTTAAAGAAATTTGTGTCGTACTTTTTGCAATTTTACATTTCTTCCGTCTTTCCTCTTTATAATATCCCAGATTTTTAATTTTCTTGCAGATAAAAATTACAGTTTGTTATAAGTCGACTTCAACATCAGAATTTAAGCGAATAGTATTACGAGCAGATTTTTTAATGTACTGGCTAATCTATTTATAGTATTTTAATGCCTATATATCCTGTTATGAACACTATTTCTTAGTTAACGTTTAAATTATATATATATATATATATATATATATATATATATATATATATATATATATATATATATACATATATATATATATATATATATATATATATATATATATATATATATATATATATATATATATATATATATATATATATATATATATATATATATATATATATATATATATATATATATATATATATATATATATATATATATATATATATATATATATATATATATATATATATATATATATATATATATATATATATATATATATATATATATATATTATCAATTGAAAATATAAAATACTAAGGTTAGAAAAAATAAAAACAGGCGCAATTGATGTTCCGTTCTGTAATTGCTTTGAAAATAAAAAAAAAAATAATTTTTGTTTTTATACACCAGATAAATTATCAAATGAATGCACTTGTAATAATTTTGATTCAACCTAACCTTATGGAGAAAACGCTAAAATTTTTTTGATTAATATTCTTGGAGACAGCGTGAGGCAAAGGCGATTTTAGGAACATGAAATAATATAAAGAAAAGTCTCCGCGAGTATTACATTATATATATTTTTGAACTCGTATTTTTTTAGCTTTCATCTGACACTCCATTCGATGACCTTAAATTTTTTTTTTCACTTCCGATTTCATTCGCCACAACTAGCCTCTTAAGTCAAAATTTAACTCTTAAAACTACACGGCTGTAATTGGGCCATCAATTTTTATATTTGTGGCAAACTTCAACTTTCCATGTTGAATAGTTTTCGAAAAAAAAAAAAAATCGGCTTTAACAGACAGACACCGAGGTGATGATACAATTTTAATTCGGAACACTAATTAAGCCTGGAATATAAAAAACATATTCGCAATACGTATATTGCAAAAATAACAACAATTTTTATTATTGTTTTTAAATGTTTATTGTACCTTTAAATCAGCCGACACCAGTGGAACTTCAGCGTGTGGTACTGCAACAGGATTAAAATAGGGTACCAATGCAGCAGCAGCAGCTTTAGCTCGTTCAGCTTTAATTGCTTCAAATTCTGCTAAATGACCAGCTCTAGCAGCAGCTACGTCAGGAGCTTCCACGGGAAGATTGGAAGCTGCAACTCTAAATCCATGTATGGCATCTGCGGTATATTGGACGGTTTGTAAATGTCCATTAGCATCTGTAATTATCAAATATGTGGAATTATTGAAGTTTAAGCGCATTATGTGAAAATCAATTCTTAGTAGGTATCCTGCGTCAGAGATCAAAAACAGCGGAAAGAGTATTTTGCAGCTTACAAAGTTTACACAACTGAATATGGGTAATTAGTATTTTCAAAAACATAATTTTCAACTAGTAACCACCAGTGAATATTTACAAGTAAATTACCTGGTATTAACTTTCAATTTACTTGTATGCACCAAGTATAGTCAACAAAATAATATCTGAAACCTGTTTTCTACTAATCATTTCTATCTAACTAGAACAGTAGATAAATAGTTCTACAAATTAAAGCTGCTTAGGAACAAATATGCAGCTAACACGTAGGCTGAAAAGTTTTTGGTTTAGCTTCTTAAAACACATTTATTTTGCAAAATTCGACTTTATTCCTCAATGGAGCCTCCTTCAAGAGCGGTACAATCAGTCCGACGCTTTTTTTTTTTTCATTTCTATACTTGTCTAGTAGAAAGATTTGTCTTTGCCTTCAAAATAGGCCTCAGTTTTGGCGACAACCTTTTCATTGGAGCTTAATCTCATTTTCCGGAAGCAATTTTGAGGTCTGCAAATAGATAATAGTCGCTGGGTTCATTTGGGGCCGTTTCCTTGCGATTTCTACCTTCAAATGCACCAATCACTTTATACAATATTTGCTATTGATAGTTTTTTTTCCCTTCTCAGCATAGTCGATGAAAATTATTCCATGAGCATCCCAAAATACAGTGGCCAAAACATTCCTAGCCGACTGTTGTGTCTTTAGACGCTTCGGGTGACTTTCACCGGCTACTGTCCACTCAGCTGACTGCCGATTTGATTTCGGTGTGTAGTGGTAGAATCCATGTTTCATCCGTTGTCACATATTGTATGAAAAAATCCTTTTTTTATTGCGCTTCAACAGGTCCAAAGAGCGCTCAGAATCATAAGACGTTATTGTTTTGGTCCACTGTGAGCAACCGCGTTTCGAACAGAGCTTTCGTATGCCCAAATGTTCACGCAAAATATGACCAACACATTATTTTATTATCTTTAGGGTGTCAGCTATCTCACACAATTTCACTTTAAGGTCATCCAAAACAATTTTGTGGATTTTTTTTTATGTTTTACGGTGTAACCACCTCATTTGCGCGTCCAGAGCGTTCAACATCATTTGTATCTGTAAATTCAGCATACCAGTAAATGATGAGTGATTTTTCCAGGGGCAAAGTCCCCGTAACACTTATTAAGTCATTGCTTGAACGGTATTTTTTCCCATCAAAAAATAGTGTTTTTTCAACAAAAACGAAATTCGATTTTTTCCAATGTTGAAAATATCAAAAATAGTGGCACTAAAATCACTGTACCTTGTAAACTAATCGTCGAAATGTCATAAAATTTTGACATGTATCGTTTGAAGATTGGTACTTACTAAAAATCATATTAATTTTTTGAAAGGGGCGACATCCGTGTATCAGACCAAAACTTTTCAGCATACGTGTTATGTATAATGTTATGCTAATTAGATACTGTAGCAAATGCCTCTGAAGTTAGTAAATTAACTATCCAGGATATATTACTACTATACCAAACACGTTACTTTTACCCTCGACGCGCGTTTTGTTAACTATATTAGCTTCATCAGGAGCGATGAGAGCCAGTCATCGCTCCATATCCAGATTGTATCTCTTTAAAATAGATTAAACAAAATGTGTTGTGAACAAGGGTATGTTATTTCTAAAAAGTATAAGTATTTTGCATACCTATATAAGAATATCCACCATGTGTAACACCATCAGCCGTTTTAGTTTCACTGCTAGCTATTGCTGGAGTTGAATATCCATAAACATATTGTCCACCATAGGTTTGACTATGATATAATGATTCTATGGGATGGTAATACTCTGGTGACAGTTTTATTATTGGACCAGAAGGAGCTGCATGCAGCGAGTATATAACACAGGTAAGAAGTAACTGTAAAAACGGATAAGATCTAATGAGTGAAGGTTAAATTTTTTAATTTAGTTTAATGGTATTATGAAGTATAAAGCTCCTTAGAACCTACAAAACTCTTCAGAATGTGGAAATTGGTGAGAAAAACTTCCATTTTGACTTATGAATATGGTTCTTGCATTAATAAATTATACAGAGTATATAAAAAATTCAAAGAAAACATTTAGTTACATGGTCAAAATAAAATCATATAGATGTCAAACTAAAACTATTACTAATATAACTAATATAACTAATAGGGTGAATGAAAAAATTTTCATTCCTTACGACATAAATCACAGAATCACAAAATAGGCAATACATCTGCTATTCGTGTAACTTAAATATTGGGTGTGGACATTTATTTATATTATATTTATTATTTATTCTATATTTATCGAAATTAAATTATTTTATAGTAGTTCAATAGGCAAAACTTAAATTACCAGCCACTCTGGGAAGAGGACAAATTAAGAAAAAATTCTGTTAGCACCTTCTTACAAATATCATCCTTGAAATTTTCTTATAAATTTGTATAAAAAATTACATTTTCTGTGGACTTCTGATAGAAAATATTAGACGTTTTTAAGTTATATTTCGGAATAGGAATAACTGGATATGCCACGACTGTAGGGTGCCACTGTAGTGTGCGGTCTACTTGCAAATCTTAATTGTTGCGTACGGTCTTCGTGTAATAAATACATTCCCAAGCAAAGCAATAAAATAATAGGGTAAGTTTCGTTATTAATGACAATCACAAGTTGCTAATACGTATATTTCAAAAGAAGCCATGCTTTTGCGAGATTTTTTTATTAATATTACTTTTAACGAAGATGCAGTCGTGACTTTTTTACAAATGCATAATCTACTTATGCAGAATGACGAAAAAAACATCTGTGATAGGTGCTGTGAAGCGCGACTCGTGAGTCGCTGAAAATATAACAGGAATATTTCCTCTGATTATAGATATAAGTTGTAAATATATTCGTAATAAAATCATTATTAACAATAAGTTGTTATTATCAATTATTATTGTATAGCAATGTTATAGCAGGGTAGAACTCAAATTTTTTGATAGATTGCACCTTACAGCTGCACCCACTGTAGTTTAATAATAATTATGACAATAGTTTTTAATAAAATAAAGCTGGTAAATATTATAAAGCTTTAATTATTATCCATTAATGAAAGTTGCAGTTTTGCTAATTGGACTACTAAATGAAACTTAATACTGCTCCCATGTTTGGGGCTCTACTCCCAAATATACAATGCATTTGTTGAATTCCATTCAAAAAAGAGCCGTTCGCCTGATTAGAGACCCAGAACTCATCAGAAACCTTGATACATGGCAAGATCGTAGAACCATTATCGACTTGAGTCTATTCTACAAGTATTTTCATGGAAAGAGTTCGATAAATGTAGCTCGCTTAATTCCTCCCAGAGCAGTGAATACTGTTAATATATGTCGTGGTAATATATCACATCTACATGAGGTTCAGCCTGTTACTTCTCGTACAACGCTTTTTAAGCAGTCTTTTATATCAAGAACAATATCCCTTTGGAATAATTTGCCCAGGAGTGGGTTTATCTCTGAGTACAACTTACAGAGATTCAAGACCAAGGTGAGTGGCTTTTTCAGCAGACCCTTGGCTCCTGTAGCGTTTTAGGAATTTCTCTACAGCACATGTGTTAGGCTCATAAAAAAAACTTAATTATTCTGCTAGTAATTCCATTATATACTATGAAAGAAGTTCAATTACTTCTGTAAAAAGTTAAATATAGTATAGATAGTGATCCATCTACTAAGGCAGAAATTAAATTACCGTTCCAGTAATTATGTTCCTGCGAAAATAATTTACTTGCTGTCAATATACTTCAATTACTCATAAAGAATTACCCATCACATTTAATCATAGTTTACAACTACACTGTTAGGAGTGTAATTGAATTTTGCCACGAGTAACTAAATTATATTTTCAATAGTGTAATTGAGTTACAGACATCTTCCAACCGTACATAAGAGTGGTCTAAATATCCACAATATTCATCTATTTGAATTAAATGTTATGCCCTTGGTTTAACAGAATTTATTTGTTTTCATTTTTTTTTTTCAACTATAAATTTTAAAAAGTAACACGATCATTCATTAGACATTTATAACTGCTTATCGTAAATTATTATCATATATCATATATTATCTCGTACTGCATTACCAAAACGCTATTTTTGGTTTATAACTCGGTATCTTTTTTTTTTAATTAGTTTAAATGTTAACACTTTCTTAATTAAACGGTACATTAACGTGGTGCCAAAAATAATCATTAGGAAAGTTGTAGTCAAAACAAATTATTTTCAATCACTTTTTATAAAAGAATCTAATCCTCGTTTTAAATAAAGTTGTCTCATTGTGCAGTAAATAAACATATTTTTATAAATTTTAAACTTATAAAATATGTAGAAGTATGTAATATTGCATTCTTCTCGGCTGGTAAAGTAATTTACACAGCACTTCGCTTGCAAACACACAGTTCCAAAATCGACACTGAATTTGACTTCCTTCCGAAAGACAATTAAATAAAAGAAGGGCTTCCAATCAGGTTGAAAATAATGAAGAATAATATAATTCTAAGATTTCTTGACACCAAGAATCTTGAAATGAACGTATATTAAGATAAATATTCATCCAGTTCTTTAACCCTCTTATTAATCCATTTAACGCCATATTTTATTTAATATAAATAATTATGCCAAAATTATGTACAATATGTTTTTTTTTTTTTTTTCTTTCAAAAAATCTAGAAAAATTATCATAATGCTATTAAAACTAATAATTCCTCACTTCTTTTACTCTCACACCTAGATATGAAAAAAACACTATCGAATTTTTCTTCTCCAAGAAGTCTAAAATAAACGTATAATAATAAATATGAAGGCACGATTCTGGTCTCTTCTTTACCCTTTGAACGTTTTATATTACTATTGTATGCATATACTTATGCTTAAATCCATTCCTTAACAAACCAAAAATTCCTCTAAATACTATACAATATTTCACCTTCTTTTCCTGTTAAAATTGAAAATACTAGAAAAACATTATAATGTTAAGATTCCTTGAATCACAAAAAAAAAGCTACAGCATGGTTAATACTGAGTTGTTGTAACTCTCTGCACCCCTTGTCCATCACCAGAATCAAAAATCAGGATATGTTCCTAGAATACTATTAAAACTATATAATAGTTAACAACTTCTACTCCTTTCACCTCCATCCCCTGTTTTAATGAAAATATAATTTAATTTTTATATTCTTCTACGGCAAGAACCTAGAGCTATGCATAAAATAATAATATTAAAACATACAAAATTTGTGTAACGTAATTCAAAAACTAGAGGTTTTATCCCCACTTTAAATGTTATATGTTTACCAACTTTAAAATTGATATCTTATTTTGTTCGAGACTATCATGCCAGTAGACCGAAAAGTGACAGACCTGCTGACATAGAGACAGATCGACGAAAATAGGGAAAGGTTCTCAGTGATTTAGATGTTTGAATATAAATAAAAGCAAAAATCTTGGGGGTAATTTTTTCAAGATTGCAAGAGCCTGTCCAAATTATGTCTGCTTGAACCTAATGTTAACTACTATAACTTAGTTATTAGTAGAAGAGAAAAATCATGAACCTAAACCAGTAGTTTTAGCGCTATTATTAATTACTAAAGTATAAATTAGGCGGAGGGTGTTACTTTAAAATGTGAAACATGTTTTATAATTCAGTTTTTTAATCAACTATTTTTCTTCTCCCTAAGAGTCACCTATTTAAGAGTTTTTTTCTAAATGTCTGACAATGTCCTTTTTACCGGAAAAACTAGTATTAATTATACCTTATCTAGATTAAACATATATGTTGTTCAAAAATTTGACGATGTTCAACATCACAAAAAAAAATTCGTATGCCATAAAGTCAATATGATTTTTGGAAAGTTTTTCATAATTTTTTCGAAAAGCATGCTTTGAAGGATAAGACTTGTGTTGTATTTTTTGATATGTTTTTAATATCCGTTTAAAATTTCCCAACCTGAATTATATTGATATCAATCTACAATTTTGTTAATGTATGTACATAATTACATTAAATGCGTACAAATCCCTTAGAAATAAATTTTTCCTTAGGGTTTTTCTCATCATAAATACATTTTTTAGAGATTTTCTAATAAGTAGTGCGTATATATATCAACATATTTTTAATCCTGACTTAATGCCATGGAACTAAGAACGATCTAATTCGAGAATCTCTTGTAATACCAATTTATTACTTACCAAAATCCGCATTCTATTTTCTTGTCAGCCAACACAACATAAACCAACTACTTATTAGAAATGTGACCTTAACGCCTTATATAGTGTACCCCGCCTATAAAGATTTTGCATAAGCTACGTACTCTACATGAGTTAAATGATTTTTATTAATTTAAAAAATTCTAAAAATTTAATAATTCAATTTCATTGTCAATGAAAAAAAAAATTCAAGGTTTAACGCGTTATTCCAATTTGTAACAGTTTTCGTGTAGGCCAGTTTTCAAGATGGTATAAATTTCCTCCAAGGTGTGGTCGGAATTACAAGAAAATTCTAGGCTATTTGCTAAGAAGATTTTAATTCAAGGGCATCAACTAGGAAAAAAATAATGGAATAATTTGTTTTTTCAATGGTACTAAAATAGGCACGAGTTATTTTGCCGATATGCATAAAATGGAATGTACGGTAAGCATGTTATAATATTTATAAAGCAGTAGTGCCCCCCTCTTGGATAGGTGGTACACGGGTGAGGTTAAATGCCTGCAATAGATTTAAATTAAATTACTACGTTCAATTTGTCACGAATTTCTTTTCAATTGATAATGTTGTATTTGTCATTTGATGTCGTATTAACGTCATTTTAAAATAGTATAATTGGTATTTAATACCGACAATAAGATCAATTAGATATGGTAATTATCATTCATTCATCTGCCTACGATATGGAAAGAGAGTTTAATAAAAAAATGTGACTATGCTTGAAAACAAAAGAAAATCCTTGAGTAGTTTTAATTTAAAAATTCTAATAACACTAATGGGGGGCACTTAGAGTCTTTAATTCAACAGTTCATTTTTTAATGCTTTTAAGTTATGTGTGCAGATCCGGCAATAACTCGAAAACGACTGAGTTAATTCTCATGCAATAGCCTTTACCTTTCTATCTTAGTTTTTTATTTAAAATTGAAGCAGTAACGCCGAAAATATCGGATTTCATTTATTTATCGTATGACTATACATCCATGTGTAATATACAATAATAAACTTAAAAAGAAAAAACCGGCCATGTGCAAGTCGGATTTGCGCAATTAGTGTTCCGTACACCCCAAATGAGTTTTCAACAAAGTTTTTGTCCGATCTTTACTGAAAACTGATAACCTTCAAATTTTTGTTTGTTCTAAATACCAGATAAATTATTAAAGATAATGCACTCGTGATAATTTTCGTTCAGTCTACACCCTGTGGAGAATATTCTAGAATATTTTCAAAATTTTTTGATCAGTACTTTTTGAGATAAGGGGAGGACAGCGATTTTTCGCAATTTTTGAAAATAACATGAAGAAAAGTATGCGCAATATTACATTATATATATTTTTGAAATCGTCTTTTTACAAACTTTCATTTGACATTCCGCTCGATGACCTGGTAAAAAAAAAATTCACTTCCCAGTACTAACCCCATAAGTCAAAATTTAACTTTCAAAACTACATGGCTCTGATTAGGACATCAATTCCTATATTGGTGCCAAATTTCGACTTTCTCTGTCAAATAGTTTCGGAGAAAATCGGGTCTGATAGGTAGACAGACCGACAAACAGACAGACGGACACCGAAGTGATCTTATAAGTGTTCCGTACAGAACACTAAGTACACATAGTAGTCACAAACGCAAATCTAAATTATTAACATCGCAATCAGAAAGTAATTTGGCTCTCCAGTATAGGATCTTGAGCAAACACTTCTATTATATGCCTCATGGTTTGTCTGTTGGCTCCACAGTCATACTGTGGGCCTAAGATTTTCCCCAATTTAAACAGGGAACCTCGACAAATTTCATGATTCGTTCGAATTCTGTTTATTGCAGGCCAACTTTTTCAGAGTAATTCAAATTCTGATGGCCTCTCCTCTATGTAATGTAAGTGTATCTGTTCTACTAGAAAAATGACATCACTTTCTCTTAAAATCATTGAAACCTCTCAGAAAATTAATCAAATATGATTTGGATGTCGGAACAACAGTTATTTTGCACTAAAACATGAGTTGCCAAATATTTGCCAACATTTAGTGAATTAGAAATTGTAATTTTAATTAGCTTTGACGGTCATAAAAATATCTAACCTATTGTTATCCCTACGATATTGGTAGAAATTTTATTATTTAATATTAGAATGTAAAGTGACGTACTTTATAGCTATGAAATGACCCTATAATATTATTTGGAAGTAAATAGACACAAATTTTGACACCTGTAACCAAAACAAAAACACCTGAACACAATTAATTCGGTATGATACATGTACATAAAGTAATAAAAGGTAACGTATATGCTAAAAGTTTTTTTTTATTTTGTGCGTATTTTAAACCTTTTTTTTGTAGTTTTATATTTAATATCAAGTAAGGATCATCATATAGATTGACGCACAAGATAGATTTATATCAACCTGCGGAACAGGCTGGATTTCGAAAGATATTCAGCACCATAGACCACCTACAGACACTACGTATGCTCACTGAGAAAGCCACGGAATATAATATACTCTTACACACTTGGCTTTCATAGACTACCAGAATGCCTTTAACTCTATAGAAATGTGGGCAGTCTTAAGAGTCCTAGATAACCCTAAGATAAACACCAGATACTCGACTCTTACTAAATATATCTATGAAAATGCGTAAATCCAAACACTAGTAAATGAAGACATGAATTCCCCAAAAATACCGATAAAAAGAGGAATACGTCCAGGAGATACGATCTCGCTAAAACTGCTCACACTGGCCCTGGGGGACATTTTTAAAACCTTAGACTAACAAAAGAAGGGGACTAACATAGGTGAAATACGACTTATTTACGTATGATTTGCGTATGATACTGTTCTAATCGGTACTACAACCAATGAATTAACAACTATGGTGGAAGCACTGTATCATGCATCGCCACGAGTCGGACTGGAAATGAACCTGAGCAAGACAAAGATAATGAACCCAGAGAAAATAGTGATTATCATGGAAAATCGGCCATAAGAGAACATATCCGAATATATATACCTCGGACAAAAAATACTACTAGGAAAGGAGTACCAAACAGCAGAAATTTCTCTAAGAGTAGCGCAGTGCAATGGAGAGAGAGCTAAGCTTGGTGTGTGTGACAGATAGAATCCCGAATGAGGAAATCCGGAGAAGAACACAGCTGACGAACGCTCTGAAACGAGCGGCTCAACTAAAGTGGAGATGGGCTGGCCACGTAGCGAGAGAGAACAACGACAGATGGGCTTACAAGCTTACAGTATGGCTCTCAAGGGAGAGTAAGAGAAAAAGAGAATATCGCAGGCAAAAATTGGAACGGAAGAGCTCTGGACAGGGAAAGATAGAAAGATTTGGATGATGTCTATATGTAGTGTCTGCAATTTTACCCTCCTCTGTAATCCTGAATTAAAAATGGTTAGAATATTATAGGCTAACACTTTGAGATAGAAGTCATAAATATACTAAGGATAGCAACTACAATGGGATTTTGGATTCTTCGGCACAATTACATTATACAACAGCTATCATCACTATATCAAGTACTCTATTCTTGTATTTAATGTGCGTTCTGCTAACCATGATAGTATTATCAATAGCGATGATGATCCTTCTTCTTTCCAGCCTGCTCTCATCCACTCCTGGATGAGTACTTGATGTAGTGATGATAGCTGTTTTATAATGTAATAATACCGAAGAATCCAAAACCCCATTGTAGTTGCTATCCTTAATATATTTATGACTTCCGTCTCAAAGCCAATAATATTCTAACCATTTTTAATTCAGGATTACAGAGGAGGGTAAAATTGCAGACACTACATATAATCAGTTGTTAAGGAATGTAATGAAAGACTAATATTGTCAAATTTCCACTTCATTTAGTTTCATTGAAACTGTATGACGCGTTTCGCTATACTATAGCGTCTTCTGATACAAAATGATATTTTAGTATTAGTGTTGTTACATTTTTATAAATACCCTAAGGTAGATAGGTAATAAAATTAATACTATATGCTAATGAATATTGCTGGGAAATCCATTCTGCATATTAATTGTATAAATTGAGTAAAGGGGAGTTACCATGGGCCAGACAGGTATCTTTTTGTTCGTTTAAAATGATGTCTGAATTTTTAATTCTATTTATTTCTAAATTTTCTAATAGGTTTAATTTTACGCCTTTGTTTTGTATGTGTAGAATTTTTAATTTATCGTCAAAAAGATGATTTGATTACTGTACGCTGAGTCAGTTTTGTTTTTTAAATAGCTTCTTTTATGTTCTAAAATCCGAGTTTCGAATGAGCGACCTGTCTGATCTATGTAACTTTTAGGACAAGAACCACAATTTAACTGATACACTCCAGATTTTTTTGATCTATTTTGTTTTCCCTTTGCGTTTTTAATGAATTTTCCTAACGTGTTATTTGTTCTAAAAGCTATGTTGATATTATATTTGTTTAAGTGGTTTTTAATTTTCTTTGACGTGTTACCAAAATAGGTTAAAACATTAATTTTTTTCCCTGTGTTTTCTTTCTTGGGGAATATTAAAGAAATAGCTTTATTTTTTAATTTCTTGTTTAGAATTGAGCCTATGGTGTCAGGAGAATATCCGTTGTTAACAGCAGTTTGTTTTATTAGATTTAATTCTTTATTAAAATCATCTACAGATAAGGGGACACTTACAAGTCTATGCAACATACTGTGGTAAACTGCCAATTTGTGTTGTAGGGGGTGAGCTGATTTTATGTTTATTGTAGTATCTGTATGTGAGGGTTTGTGAAAAATAGAGAATTTGTGTTTATTGTAATGTCTGGTTATCGTTAAGTCAAGAAAATTAATTTTATTGTCGACTTCTAGTTCCATAGTGAATTTAATATTTTTATGTATTGAGTTTATATAGTTAAAAACATTGTCACGTTGACGCTCTGTACCATTAAAACAAGCAAAGATGTCGTCTACATATCGGTACCAATATATCGTATTGGTACACAGGGAAAAAAATTAATATTTTAACCTATTTTGGTAACGCGTCAGAGAAAATTAAAAACCACTTAAACAAATATAATATCAACATAGCTTTTAGAACAAATAACTCGTTAGGAAAATTCATTAAAAACGCAAAGGGAAAACAAAATAGATCAAAAAAAATCTGGAGTGTATCAGTTAAATTGTGGTTCTTGTCATAAAAGTTACATAGGTCATTCGAAACTCGGATTTTAGAACATAAAAGAAGCTATTTAGAAAACAAAACTGACTCAGCGTACAGTAATCATTTAACAGAATCAAATCATCTTTTTGACGATAAATTTAAAATTCTACACATACAAAATAAAGGCGTAAAATTAAACCTATTAGAAAATTTAGAAATAAATAGAATTAAAAATTCAGACATCATTTTAAACGAACAAAAAATACCTGTCCGGCTCATGGTAACTCCCCTTTACTCAATTTATACAATTAATATTCAGAATGGATTTCCCAGCAAGATTCATTAGCATATAGTATTAATTTTATTACCTATCTACCTTAGGGTATTTATAAAAATGTAACAACACTAATACTCAAATATCATTTTGTATCAGAAGAAGCTATAGTATAGCGAAACGCGTCATACAGTTTCAGTGAAACTAAATAAAGTGGAAATTTGACAATATTAGTCTTTCATTACATTCGTTATGAATTTCCATCAAGTAACAGCCACAACAATTCAAAGTTGTTAAGGATTTTTTTTTAGAAAGAGTTGTAGAGAGGCAGGGATTACAGGTCCCAATATTTTCAGATGACACAATCAAATTTATGTTAATTGAATTTTAATATTTAGGCATAGATCACCAATTTACTTTAATTTAAGGGGCTTTTTACTTTTATGGTTCATGTGCCACTTCTGTTTTATGGTACATTTATGTTACAGTTGATGTCTTTGAAGAAGATTTGCATAAACTTCCATGTTTATTTTATTATAATTATTCATAGATAACGAGAAGGCATTCAGTAATGTGAAGCACGACAAACTAATACATTTGACAAAACAGATTGGATTAGATAGAAAGGACATAAGGATAATAAAAAAACTTCTTCTGGAATTAGTCAGCTCACATAAGGATCGGAAACAGGACGATATTGGGTTTTCAAATTATGAAGGGCGCCGGACAGGAAGTGCATATTATCACCACTCTTTTTTTAGTTTCTGCTCAGAATCTATTTCCGGGAGGCCTTAGAAGATATTCAAGTGGGAATAGAGATAAATGGGAAACCTATCCGCAACATCCAGTATGAAAAACGATACTCCTTGCTAATAATGAGAAAGAATTACAATGCATATACATATATACATACAGAGTCATAAAACATCAGCCTACTGAGTCAGGATAAATATAAATATAACAAAATTCATGGTCTTTAGTAAGATAAATATTGACAACGTTAGACTACGAACAGGAAAACGAGACATAGAAAGAGAAAAGAGACTTAAGTACTTGGGGTCCCGGCTCAACGATGAATGTTATCCCAATGAAGAGATTGAATGTAGAATTTAAAGATTCCGAAATACTTCTTTCAAAATGAAAACAATATTAGGTAGCCGGGACATAAGTCTGACTACTCGATGGCGGGCTAAAAATTCTACGTACTGTCTATAAGGTTATATGTAGTTGAGGGATGAACATTAAAAGTACGAACCATGTTACATCTGGCTTCATTTGAAATATGGTTGTACCGACGATTATTAAAACTATCATGCACCGAACGAGTACCAAATGTTACAGTCCTGGAGAGGATGGATAAAGAAGAAGAAATTCAGCTTATTTTGGCCATATTTTTAGAAACGTTAAATGCAGTTTTCTAGAATTAATTATAGAGGGAAAAGTTGAAGGAAGACGGTGCATCGGACGTAAAAATTCCTTTGGGTGCGGAATCTGCGTCAGTGGTTTGTTATTAGGGAGGCTTGTACACTTATCCCTTGTGCTCAAGATTGGTTGCCGACCTCCGCAGAGCAGAACGTACGAATATTTTGTTTGTAATTCAAAAAATCTTTTTTTTTAACAAATTTTTCCCTAATTCAAAGAATACTAATTTCTTGCCAGTGAGAGAATAAAAAAATCAGGTTAATAGTAATGGTTATATTAACTGAATTATAACTTGTAATCATCATTGTCTGGTAACCATTCAATGGCACCTTTTGATTGGTCGTAACTAGTTTGTTAATCTGGGGGCACGGCAGTGCCCCCCGCCAAGTCGAGCAGAAAACACAGCCGTACCATCCTTTTCTCGAAGCCACTCACGGCACTTTCGAACCCCCTGTAACTTCGTTGCGGATAAAGCTAGAAGTCTGAATTTTCAGTGACCATGAGGACATACTATACTAGTTGTATTCCTAAATTACCTACTATTTATACCTTATAGTTTACGAGTTATCGCCAGTCGAAGTTCTTTCATTTTGTCACTGACACTCACCGATCATCAAAATTCTAAGGTACTTCTAGCAGACACACAAACTTCAAATTTTGAATTTAGTTAGTGTTTAGCCTATAAAGGAAGGAAAAACTGAAACATCCCGAAATTTCAGTCCCGTTTTCTAAATGATGCAATCACTTAAGCCAAAAAGAGGGTCAACCTCGGAATGAGAGATAATAAGCTGTAAACCTTTATTTTGGCTTTATAAAAGTTGTCTCAAAAGTCTCAGAAAATCTCGTGGCCGCGTCTTAAGATATTCAAGGTCAAAGGTCACAAAAATCGGTTTTTCGCAAATATTTGGCTTCCTATGGCTTCAATGATATTTGCATTTATTATAAAAATTGTAGGGCATAAAATTCTCTACAAATTTTGTTCTAAACATTTTTTTATACGCCTAACCATTTTTGAGATAGAGCGCGGAGAGCATAATGCAAGGTCAACCGTGAGTCCCGTAAATAATACGTCGTATAAAGTTAATTAATCACTAGAAAATCCATAATTATGAATAATTTGTATTATTTATTAATTAATATGTTATATTTAATAATATTTTTCATTTATCAAATATATTGGTTTAATAATACTTACCTACTTCGTGTAATTAAAAAATTGTTAAGTGAAATACTTTAAGTATATTTTAATTATAAAAAAGTATGAAGATGATGCTTCCATGACAGTAGGGCTAGAAGAGAATATAGTTATTAAAATAGGAGCAACAGTCACGTTAAGACGAAATATTGACGTAAGTCTTGGCTTAGTCAACGGTTCTATCGGTATTGTACAAGCAGGAAAGGTTGATCCTGAAAATACAAATAAAAAAAAAAAATACATATTACATTTAATAATGAACATCTTTACGAGCTTGGTCCAGTCAAAACTAAATTTGAAATTATTAATAGAGCTTGTGTTCATCGCGAACAGTTTCCACTATGTATAGCCTATGCTGGACATCGGTTCTTCAGTGTTCACATGTGGTCAAGCATACGTGGTACTTTCGAGAGTGACAAGTCTGGGCAGATTACATATAATTAATGTCGACTTCGGTAGTATCAAAGCTCAGGAGTCCGTAATCGTTGAATATAATCGTCTTAGAAGCACTTATCGTCCAGACTTGTCAAAAATTGTTACATCATAGCCTTTGAGAAAAACCAATAGAGACAGGAAGTGGGTTTTAAGAAAATCCATAGCTGACGTACAAGAAATATTACCCGAGAAGAAAAAAAAAGAGGACTACCTACAACAAGAAATGAGATCCCATCAAAACATAAAATGTAAAAAAATGCCAAGTCTCGCAACGCAGTCCTTCCACCACAAAAAGTTGTAAGATCTCATGTAAAACCAAGTCAGTTATTTTAGTTAGTATCTATCGAAGCACCTGTTTAACAACTTTGTCATAAATTGTTATCTAACTAGTTACCTACCAACATTTATAGTGACCGTATCAATATTAGACATCTTCACTTCTATAATAAATATAATGACTTGGCAATCGCACGGCAACATAATCACATAAGAATAATCTACTATTTCGATTGCTAAGTAAATCTAAACAGTGCACTTAAGAATAAAGTATTTTAAATAGTAGATTATTCTTATGTGATTATGTTGCCGTGCGATTGCCAAGTCACTATATTTATTATAGAAGTGAAGATGTCTAATATTGATACGGTCACTATAAATGTTGGTAGGTAACTAGTTAGATAACAATTTATGAGAAAGTTGTTGAAGAGGTGCTTCCATAGCTAACTAAAATAACTGACTTGGTTTTACACGAGATCTTATGTTACAACTTTTTGTGGTGGAAGGACTGCGTTGCGAGACTTGGCATTTTTTTTTGTTTTATGTTTTTGATGGGATATTTTATTTCCCGCATCTTTTCCGTTCTAACATATCTGTCAACTTTTTTCGGCATAAAATTGATCTACAAATTTAAAATTGATATTTATAATCGATGCATATTTAAAAGCAACAAGAAAATGATTTAGTACTTCTATATTTTCATAATAAAAACAAATTATAAGGAAAACCTAAAACATGTATAATAAAATTTTGTATCACTTAAAGTACTTTTTTACTGTAACCACAATAACATATTATGGCAGGTTACGCTAGAGTGACACAACTAATTTGTTATCATCTTCAGCACTAAACAAGCCTTAACAAGCAATTACTTTTTCCTTGGACTTTCTTTGAATATTATAAATAGTAAAGTTCTTTTACAAAAATTGTTACAATATAATAAAAACATTGTTTAATTAACCGGAAACTATGTGTAAAATTCCAGATATATCGTGAGTGGTTTGTATTTGAGTTACTGTTCAGCATTTAATTTTTTTTATGTATTTTAAGCTATATTTTAGGTGTATCTAAACAAACAAATAATACTCTTATATAATTATACCGTTAAGATATTTATATTAATTCTTTACAGGTTAAAATTTCAATCGAACTTTTCCTTTTTTTCATATATCAATTACCTACCTCTTTCCATGGATATCAACGTCTGAAATATACTAGTAATCCTAAATGACTTTCATTTATAACATTCCTATGACTGAAAAGAATAATTACTTTTATCTTGACTATCAATTGAATGAATTAAATTACTAGCCGGGCCCGCGGCTCCGCTCGCGTGGACTTGATTCACTACTGTCGTCACTGCTTATTCCTTATGTTACCCAACGTAATAAAATATCTCCCATTATTTCCTCTTATCTCCCATTATTTCTCCTTTTCTCCCATTATCTCTACATAATTTTCATTATCTAGACTTATCTCTGCTCATCTCCCATTATTTCTCTTTATCTCCCATTATTTCTCCTTATCTCCCATTATCTCACCTTATCTCCCATCATCTAGGCTTGTCTCGACTTATCTTGCAATATTTCTCCTTATCTCCCATTATTTCTCCTTATCTCTCATTATCTCACCATAACTCCCATTATCTAGACTTATCTCTGCTTATCTCCCATTATTTCTCCTTATCTCCTATTATTTATACTTATCTCCCATTATCTCACCTTATCTCCCATTATCTAGGCTTATATCGAATTACATAGAACATATGTATAAATTTATAAAAACACGTAAATCGGATAAGTGGTTCTCAAGTGATAAGAGCAGTAACGGACAGACAGACAGACAGGCAGAGAGACAGGCAGACAGACAGACAGAGAGACGTTCCATTTTATATATATTCTAGATAGAAGATTATAGATAACCTGGCCATTAAAAAAAAACACGTAAATCGGGTAAGGGGTTCTCGTGTGATAAGCGCACTAACGGGCAGACAGATAGACAGAGAGATGTTGCATTTTATATATATTATAGATATAGAGTATTATTATTATTATATAACCTGGCCAAAGAATATATTGCAAGAGAACGGGCTAACGGCAAACTTTTCTCCGACTTAATTCACTATTATTGTCACTACTCATTCCTTATGCTACCTATCGTAATAAAATATAGCGTATAACCTGGCTGGAGAACATATGTGTGTTTAAAAAAAAAGTACGTAAATCGGATAAGTGGTTCTCCAGTGATAAGCGCACTAACGGACAGACAGACAGACAGACGTTGTATACGTTGCATTTTATATATATTATAAATGTAATAAAATATATATCTATAACCTGGTCAGAGAACATATGTATGAATTTAAAAAAATCACGTTAATCGGATAAGTGGCTCTCGAGGGCGCACTGACGGACAGACAGACAGACAGAGAGACGTTGCATTTTATATATATTATAGATATAGAGTATTATTATTATTATATAACCTGGCCAAAGAATATATGTATGAATTTAAAAAAAGACACGTAAATCGGATAGTGGTTCTCGCGTGATAAACGCAGTAATGGACAGACAGACAGACAGAGAGACATTAAATTTTATATATATTATAGATTATAGATTATAGATATTCTCTGCTACATATTATTGTTTCATATTTAATGGTTTAGGCGCTGTATTGCAAGGGAACGCGCTAGTGGCAAACTTTTTTCCGACTTCATTCACTATTATCGTCACTGCTGATTCCTTATGCTACCTATAGTAATAAAATATAGCCTATAACCTGGCCAGCGAACATATGTATGTTTAAAAAAAAAAAAGTAAGTAAATCGGATAAGTGGTTCTCCAGTGATAAGCGCACTAACGGACAGACATACAGACAGACAAAGAGACGTTGCATTTTATATATATTATATAGATGTTATATAAAATGGCAGTTAGCTAATTACGCGGAGTATTGTAAGGTTTTTAGCGTTATTCAGCTTCTAGAATTTACAAAAAAATTTGATTAAAAAAGAAAATTACTTTGGACGTGGGAAAAAATATATATTAATATATATATCGTATATATACATATATATATATATATATATATATATATATATATATATATATATATATTTATATACGATTGATGTCTGATAAATTTCTACGAAAGGACGAAAAATTTTGTTAAGCAGCATGACTGTTGGTAAGCGTGATTTTTTTCTTGTATTCGTTGTATTCAAAGATTCAAACGAATGCAAGACGCAGTTATTTATTGGCAGCTATCGTAAATGATAGATAGATGTTATACGTTTCGAGGAAATGGATAAAGTCGAGTATCGTGCAGTAATAAAACATTTTTATTTAAAAAAATGGCTGCGTCTAGATAGAAATTGATCCGAAGAAAGTTCTTGGAGACTTTACACTAGCTCTCAAGATCATTTATTACTGAATAAATGTATTTAAACTTGACCTTACGAGCTGCACATTCAGAACGTCCAATTGGGGTTTCCTCTGAAGAACGGATCAATAAAATCCACGGTATCGTGATGGGAGAGCAGCCCTTTAAGCTTCGTGAGATTGCTGAGATGGAGAGGCATCTCATATGAATGGGTACATAATATCCTGTATGAAGTTCTAAAAATGAAAAAGCTGATTGCGCGTTGAGTGTCGCATTTGTTGACCAAACCAAAAACGCATTTACGAGAGACAAGTTGGCAACCTTGGTTACGAAATCAATCAGCTGTTTGAAAAAGAAATAGTAAACATAACCTAATTTGTTAATTTCAAAAGGTCAGGGATGAAACACGTATAAAAATTGCGACAATTCCTGAAATGTATAATGTGAATGCTAATATGATAGTATGATAAGCTGAACTATCGCAAAATGTGTTTGAGATGGGTTCCAGCACACCTGACTCAGGATCATAAAGACAACCGATCTCGCATTTGTCTGAACTCAAATGATGGCCTTTAAGTAAGAAAGTTATGGCTTTCTAGGTCGTATAAAAACCTGTGTTTCACATGGATTCATTTTGAACCTGAATCCAACGGCAAAGTCTTTGGTGAAAACATTCTAGTTTACAGGAAAGAAAAAAATTTAAAACCGCCGCATCTGCCGGTAAAGTAATGTTAACGGTGTTCTGGGACGCTCAAGGCCCAATATATTGTGATCATTTAAAAGATCAGGTTAGTGTGAGTAGTGAGTACTATTCAAACATGCATCAACAGAAAGTAAAACCCGTCATAAGAAGAACACGCCAGGGCTCTCTTTCAAAAGGTGTGATTCTGCTGCATGATAACACCCACTCTCATACCGCTCAGAAATGCAAGATGGATAAGTTGGGTTGGAAGGAGTTACCCACCCTATAGTGCCGATCTCGCACCGTCCGATTTTTATCTGTGCGACCCACTCAAAGAGATTTGTTCCAAAACAACGAGGCAGTCAAAAATACTGTACGTGACTGGCTCAGACAGTAAGGTGAACAATTCTACACTACAGGAGATCGGAAGCTCACAGAACGACGGGAAAAGAGCCTAAATGTTGATGGTGGTTGCGTTGAAAAGTAGTGTTATCATGAAATAAACCTTTTTTTGTTCACATCCTTTTGTCTCGGTAATTATTGAACGTCCTTTGTACATAGATGTTTCTTTTACTAATAGTAGTAATAGTTGTGGGTAAGTATAGGCAAATAGACCACATGACCTTTTCTCCCAAGTCCAAAGTAATTTTCTTTTTTTACTCAAATTTTTTTGTAAATTGTAGAAGCTGGATAAAGCTGAAACCTTACATTACTCCGCGTAATTAGCTAACTGTTGTAGTTGAAGAAAGTTTATGGCTGCCAGTTTATATAACATCTATATAATATGTATAAAATGCAACGTCTCTTTGTCTGTCTGTCTGTCTGTCCGTTAGTGCACTTATCACTGGAGAACCACTTATCCGATTTATGTACTTTTTATATAATAATAATAATCTATATCTATAATATATATAAAATGCAATGTCTCTCTGTCTGTCTGTCTGTCGTTAGTGTGCTTATCCCTCGAGAACCACTTATCCGATTTACGTGATTTTTTAAAGTCGTACATATGTTCTCTGACCAGGTTATAGATATATATTTTATTACATTTATAATATATATAAAATGCAACGTATGCAACGTCTGTCTGTCTGTCATGCTGCTTAACAAAATTTTTCGTCCTTTCGTAGAAATTTATTAGACATCAATCGTATATACATATATATATATATATATATATATATATATATATATATATATATATATATATATATATATATATATATATATATTAGAGTGACCGGATCTCATAGAGGGGAAAAAAAAATGTCGGAATCTTGTTCGTCTGAACCCCACAAAACGATTCCCCTTTCCAGATATTGAGATAGCCGAAATTTGAGCGCGATTAAACGACGTTAATCCTTGCCGCTCGTCGCTCAAAGTTTGAAAAAATCCAAATTTTTGGCCAAAAAGCTGACATATGGAGCCATAACTCCAGAACGGTAAATAATAGAAACACCCTTAATATCTCACAAGAAAGCTAATGTTGTTCTTCAAAATTTATATTCTATGCATAATTGTTGTTATTTTAAGTCAAACCGAGTTACAACAGCCTTTAGCCCCAAAAACGTGACCTGGTACCAGTAGGAGTTTGGGAGTATTCTAAGAATTTTACGGGTTTTTACATAATGTGTCTCGGAATTAACATTTTTTTGTTAAAAAGTATTTTGGAACTCGATTTTCAAACATAAAGAGCATTTTGTTCAAATTTAATCTTTTATTATATGAAGATTACCTAACTAGTTTACCAAAGAAAGACCCGTTTGACAGGTAAAAAGGAGGGTGAATCTAATTTCTATTTTAGGGATGGTGATTTTACGTAGATTTAGCGTACAACCGACCTTTTATTTATTCAGTTTAGTTTCTAAAGTGCCTTTGAGCTGGTTAGATCGAACAATTATCTAGTGAAGATATTTTAAGACACTGAAGAGGACAGCATCTACCAGGAACTTGAGAGCTTGGAGGAAATGGACATCCCTGAAGAAGCTGCAGAAGATCCAGGACCATCTGAGAGCAAGAGGATGAAAGTTTCATTTGCAAGGGGCGTTAATATATATATATATATATATATATATATATATATATATATATATATATATATATACATATATATATATATATATATATATATATATATATATATATATATATATATATATATACATATATATATATATATATATATATATATATATATATATATATATATATCGTATTTTCAATATTTTTTGATGATGAGCTATCTGGACTTAAAAGATAATTGCTATTATGAATGAAATACATCTAAAAAAACCCCGTTAACTAAATAAGTGCACTTCTGCGCAGGTTGAAAAAGCCAAACACAATTGATAAATTATCTTGTATATTTAAGAAACATAGAAAAGAAAAAAAAAAGAAGATAACCAAGTTTATCTTGCCAATAAATTAATTCTTAACATTTTCATAACAATGTTCCGCTTTTTTTTTTTTTGTTAATCCATTAATATATCAGAATACTTAATAATTTTAAATTATAAAAGTCCAATTACGATGATTAGTTAATTAAAATAACTAAAACAAAATAACAGTATCTTAAGTTGATAAAAATGTGAAGGACCGATTAGATCTTGTAGTCGGTGATCTTCTCCCTTTTATTTAGCATAGATTATTCAATTTTTACTTATTTCACATTTCCTAAAATTTAAAATATTCTTCTACTGCTGTATCTAATCAGTACAGTTTTACGATATAACAACTTGAAGCAGTATTGCCAGGTTTCCTTCTTTCTAGTTAATTAGATTTGTTTAATACATATTCAATCAAACATTTCGAATTCTTTTCAAATACTTTTGTAATTACAACATTTTTACGCACACCTAGGACCTTATTGTCCATCCTAATAGGCTCTTAGTATTACTCTATAGCATCATAAAAATTATTTAATCAGCCAACAATATTTATTTAGTAGTTTAAATCCCATTAGAGAATTGAATATTTTCGTAATACGAGGTGTGCTTACATAAACACCCTGTATATTTATTCTTATAAAATTAATAAGTTATATAGTAATAGTAATATCTTCTCTAAAAGCGATTCTTACGATAATTTATTTTTTTGGGTTGTACAAGATGGAGTGTGACGTTCTCCATAAGGGATTTTTTATAGCAGATGCTTATCTGTGTAAATAATTCCTGCGCTTATATCGAAAACTACCCGTTACGTACGTTCTAGACCTTGTTATATTTTTTATCGTTCATTGTGATTTTCTTTGATTTTAAGTTGTAATAAATAAATTGCGAAATCTTTGTAGCATTATTAAAATATTTGTTCTCTCAATTGAAGTTATATGAGACTGGCCATGTATTTAGCTATTCATCAAAATTAGCCACTCCTTTAAAAGAAATAATAACAAGCAGTTAACACAACAATTGTTATAAAACGGATTTCTGGTGGTTATTTTAATTTGTTTCATTCATTCTTATTATACTAATAGTACAAATAATATTTGGAATAAAGGAACGTCTGAGGAGTGGTTTTGCATTTTGATTTACATTATTTTGATCCAAAGGACCCCGCACATTTCTTATGGGAAATGGCCCTGGGTGACATTATCTGAAATCGATATATGTTTTTCCTCTCGAACTCCTGATGAATAGTTCCCATGAACACAAAGTCGGAAAATGGATAGTTTTTTTGATGTTGGGTGTAGAAAGACGATTTTCGAAGATCTTGTCGACAACAACGTAGAGCCGTGAGGTTGTTTATGCGCCGTTCTCCGGGGTATACGAGGTTTTTTTCGGTCGCTAATTCCACATCTGGTGTTAAAAATGACATTTGACAGTTGGCAGCTATCGAAAAACGGTCAACGCGCCTTATTTTATTTCTAATAAAATGTCCATCAGGATATACATCGGGGTGTTTTTGCGGTCACTGATTTCAATTTCAGTGTTAAAAATGCCATTTTTGACATCGAAATTGTTTTCAAACTGAAGGCATAGATTCAGGTCATCACGTGCGAAGTCATGAAATCAATTCGCTAATTCCGTATTTTAATCTGGCGTTGCAGTCTTTAAAAAAACTTCTATGCGCGACTGATGCTAGATATTACAACGCTTTTGGTCAGACTTTTAAACAATACATATGAACAATCACAATCAACTGGAAATCGTCAACTGTTATCGGAGGTAACTGCGTTAATACATTCTATACATCTTTTCGATTTGAAAGATTTTTGGAAGAAAATACATATTAAATACCTATAAGCCAATTCTCTGTCAATCTCCATTACGCGTTTGATTCTTTAATTAATTGATTACCAAATTGTATAACTCATATTTGAACGAGGTAGTGGAATTTTGTGATGTATTAGTCTTAACAGCAGAGAGATCAGCTGTGGTTTTTCATTCAGTTTACTTCTTGCCTGATATTTTTTTTCAAAATATCGATTACATTTCAATTGATTCAATTCGTAACATCACGAGATTTCTTTTTGTCAAATAGCTTTTATACTTCTGATCTCCAAGGGAAAAAATCAACAAATGGGTGGATTGGGAACGATAAAGAAAAATGACAGCCCGCTGTAGCTCGAAGTGCTGCAATGGATTTACCAAATAAAGATATTGTAAATGATACGCGGATCTGTTTCAATTTTAATAACGGCCTCATAAGAAAATTAGCTGCAGCAGCAGCAGACCATGTAAGTTTCAATGCCATTATTCAAAGAGCAAATAGGGCATGTTTTATTTGCAAGCTTTCACTTTTCTCCACTTTGGTATCTTCATTCTCGAAAATATTAGGATCCATCCCCGACATCTTAATGACAACGGTAATGTCATCCCTGCTTCATGGCGAGGGATTGGAAAGGGAGACGATCTTGATGATGCAGAATTCGAAAGCTTATTTCCAATTAACAAAGCTCCCTTTGAAGATTTATTTACCTATTGCGACCCTGTCCCAGATCAAAATATTCATCGGCATGTAAGTAGAAAGGATCTTATGACTTTTTAGTGTAAATTACTTCAAAACCTATTTGTTGAATTCTTGATAGTGCTTTTCAACTACTCCAGTAGAGAGGCAGTCAGTATAGCGATAAACGTTGTTTGCAGATCCTTAACTGAAAGGTTTGTACGGGTAAACCTAGGATAGCAATCGATTACACGCGATGCGTTCATCAACGAACATATAACCCCCTTTGCAAACGTCCCCTACAATCCTCAACCTAACATTCCACTAGCGATACTGATCTATTATGCAACATATGTATATATTGATCATGCAAACAATCATCATACTTTTTTTTCTATACAGACAGACAGACATTTATTGAAACCCATATTGATAATGGGAACTGATGGCTATATCTTCGACGTTTTTGGTCCTTATTTTAAAGATTACTAGATTAACGTTGCTGCTATCCTTCAAGCTGTCCTGAAGTGAGTTGACATTTTGTTGGTAGCTGCCAAGTTTCAAATGTCATTTTTGACACCGAAATTGGAATCAGCGACCAAAAAAACTCCCGTATAATCCGGAGAACGGCGCATAAGCAACCTCACGGCTCTATGCTGTTGTCGACAATATCTCCGAAAATCGTCTTTCTACCCTCAGTATCTGAAAAACTGTCAATTTTCCGACTTTGTGCCCTCGGGAACTTTTGATCAGGAGAGGAATAACATATCGATTTCAGACAATTTCACCGAGGGCCACTTCCCGTTAGAAATGTGCGGGGTCCTTTCGAAAATATTAAATTTCATATGTATTTTGAATTATCAGTCTATTAAGCATATATGTCGAGAAAATATTTTAGCTGGCAATGAAAAACGAAACAAAATAAATAAAACTTACAGGAAAACTGGCTAAGAGGAATTTTAAGAAACCATAAACAACATCACCAAGATAGGAAAATACTATTACCTCAGCATAAACGTAAGCAAAACCACATTGAAAATAATAAGATGACAATGCTCAACATCTTAAACATGATGAAAAATTGAAAACAGTAAGATGTGTACCAAAATAAAAAAATCTATATTGAAAAATCAACCAAAGTTATTATCTATGTTGGGAATTTGGAATCTTTGGCACAATGACACTAATCAGTGTATATCCCCAATACACTAAACACTTTAATTTTACACTCGATGCGTGTTTCTCTAACCATGTTAGCTTCATCAAGAGCGCTGATTAACTACTCAATCAGTCAATCATCGCGCCTAATGACATTATCATGGTTAGCAAAACGTTCGTCAAGTGCAAAAATAAAATGTTTGGTGTAGTGGTGATATATACTGAGTAGTACCAAGTTATTAAGACAATTACTACGGAAATAAAACAAAATATTTGTTTGCACATTTATTGCACATTGTCCAGTCGTATACAAAGTTATTATTTTACACAAAATATATTTACAAAAGTAAACAATACAAAATAAGAATATAGGATTACATATCATACATATCAAAAATTACTCACTTTTAATTAAAAAATATTATTTACTGTTGAAATTTTAAAAATGAGAAATTTAAAATACGTTGCTTAGCAGTTACTAGTCATCTAATCGGCTAAGAAACTAGCTAAAACACAATTTCTTAGACGTAAAACTATGACCAAAAATTTATATAATACAAGCTTCAAGCACCTGTGTTATATATAAAACAACCATAGATCATTCTGAAAATTCTAATAATTTTAAACTTTTGTTTTTCTTTATAAGACATGTTGGAAACATACAAATAATAAAAAAAAGTCCCTACTACTATAATGCCCAGGATTAGTGACGAGGGAAAATTAACTTTAAAATAGAAGAAAAAAATAGAATAGTGGCAGGAAGTAGAAATACAATAAAAAAGGAAAAACGAAAGCTTAAATTCGTATGTATATGTCTCTTGCCTTGGTACATTTACTATTTATTTTTTGATTAGTAGTAATGTCCGGGAGCAGGTAAGTGAGAACCGGAAAGGGCAGCGCCGTAAGCAGCAAAGTGATAAGCTTTGGCAGCTTTGACTTCTGGAGTTTCAACAGGTTGTCCATCAGCTCCAATGGTGGCTTGAGGTCCGTAATAACGGCGGTAGGGTTCTTCATAGAGAGCTGAGTTATAGGCACCAGAATCAGCTGTAAATGCAAAACAATAAATATTTTAAATAAGAGAAAATGTGTTTAAAAGGGAGTAACAATATTGCATTCGTTATTTTCTTAAAAATAATATCGAAGTTTTTAAACTCCAGATACTGACGAGTTAACAATATTTTAAAATAAGGCATGGGTTTTTCGACTCGTAGGCAACAATAAATACATTGAAAAATGTTATTTCTTATTAAATATTGATATATTTATGTAGGGAAACTATTTAATGGTAATTAATTAAATTAGTAATCCATATTTACGGTCAATATCAGGGTCGCAAGCATTAATATCGTAATTAATTGATAAATATTGTAACTATAATTGCAAATTAAATAGTAAGCTTCAGTTAGAAAACGAATTTTATTTTCTAAACTAATTATTTATATTTTATAATTTCATAGTAAATAGAAGCTATTGAGAAAATGAGAGAAAAAATGTATTTGGATCAGTTCGTGGGTTATCAAATTATTATTTTTTCATTATAATGATGTAAATAGTTTGGCTTTAATGCAGAGGTCGAGACAATCCTCTATTATGAGCTACCTTGAGGTAATCCATAATAATGTGATGGTATTGTGAAGCACATAGGATTTAAATGCTTTAAAATAGGGATATTTAGGAAATAATTCGACAGAAGAATGATTAACAAGAACTACAATATGGATAGATAAAGTAACGAATCACTTAAGTGATATTTTTTGAATTTAATATTCGTATAAATGAAATATTTTTTAGAGTAACGGTATACTTTAAATGGATACAGGTTTCCAATTAACAAAAATGGCCATTACAATTCCGACCAGCTCGTTCAGTTCCTATTTAGAGGAAATACAAAATTTTACTTCAATAAATAGGGAGTTTTATAGTTGGATAATCATTTTCACATTATCTGAATTCATAACATAAGTTCTCAGTCAATTCATAAATTAACTTATGAACTATTGCACACGATATCATCGTTATTTCACTAAAAATTATTCATAACGATAACTTAATTATTACTAAATTAAAAAAGAAATATCTTTTTTGTGAATAGAGAAGCTGTTCTTGTGTTGCATGCGTTATTCAGTAATAGAGATTAGAAAATCAACTATCTTAGTAATTATGAATCACCGATAAGGAATTTGCTATTTCAAATAAAGGAAACAGGACTAAAATTTGACGTTATTGGACAATTTTAGGAACATGCAGATGACACGTAAATAACTGCAGAGGGAATCGTAGAGAAAAAGCAGCTACCAAGACAAAATAATTAAAGATGAGGGGGGCCTTTTTATCAGAAGAAAATACCTATACATATCGTATGTATTCATATACTTACAACCATCATAATAGGAAGATCCAGGTCTTGAGTTTGCTTCTGCAAGAGCAGCTAAATGGCTAGATTTAGCAGCTTGTACTTCGGGGGTCTCTACTGGAACACCATTGGGTCCAATAACTGGAATATGATAACCACCGTATACAGCGCGTTTTCTACGTCCAGCACGTGAGGCAGCTTCGGCATGGGCTTGGAAGTGTTGAGCTTTAGCCAGTTGGACCTTAAATAGAGTATTATATATATATATATATATATATATATATATATATATATATATATATATATATATATATATATATATATCAATGACTTAATGAATCGCATTGCATAAGCAATAAAATAAGCACATGCCCAGTTCGAGAGATAAAAGATTAAATAAAAAAATAACGGGATTAACAAAGGATTGTTTGGCTTACTTTCACATCTAGTTTCGGGTAATGTTACTCCAAAGTACAAGATAGATAACTATGTATTTCTCTCAAAAACATTATATTATTCCTTGCGTTTCATGAATCTTATAAATCAATTTGGAAACCACAATTAATCACTTGCAGGATATATATAAAGTTAGATTTACCTCAGGAGTATCTACGGGGTGTGGTCCTGCTAGAAGAGGTGCAGCTATTAGTGGAACATGAACACCATTACGTTGCGCTGCTACAGCAAAATCTCTGTAATGTTGAACTTTAGCGGAAGCTACTTCCGGTGTGTCCAATGGCAGTGCATTATGAGCTAGAATTTTGAAAGAAACAAATTGACATATTATAACAGCATAATAAACGAAAAAGTTTCAAAACAAGTTGGCAATGGTGTTAATTTTACCTTTCTTCTTTGACTTTATAAAGATCAAAAATATCTTAGTAATATTTTAAGCTGAAATATGCTGGTTATCATCTGATTACACAACTCACTGTTACACCGCAATGGCAGCAACAGCACGACAGTATTGTTGAAATAACTTCAAGTAGTTTAGTAGGATATTTAGTTTCCCACAAAAATGTTATTAACATGACGGACAAAACGTTACCAATGCGTCATTTTTATTACGGACATTCATGCTAGAAGTCCTGATTATTTGGGTTATATAAAATTCACATGATGCGTTAAATTCTGTACTAGCTTGGAATATATATAACCCTCGGGGTTACAAAACTTGTAAATTATCTAATAATTATTCATATATTCACAAAAGTCAATTATCAATCAATTATAGTCAATATTCATAACAGTGATTTAAAGTAGTGATTTATTATTAGGTAGACGTAATTATGGTGTTACTGAATTAATTAATAATAATAAATTAATCAGACAAGTAAAGTAGCTCTTTGGCATTTTACTCTAATAAACGGTCAAAAATATTATGTTCATGTAAAATGTTTAAGAAAAAAATATAGAAAAAATCTTCTGCAATTTTAGGCAAGAAAATATAGCATATGTTACAAATAAATAAAAACAAACAAATACCATTTGTCGGTTTTAAAAGTTATCAAGGGTTACCTATTGAAATCAATACCTTCTTGCCAAGTTGCATTTAGTCAACAAAAATGTTCGATTCAAATTATACATTTTCATCCAAAACCCTACGAGTTTATAATTAAACAATTATTACCTCGATATTAACGACAAACGTTAATCATAACATTCTCAATTTAGAAAATATCGTTATTTTCAAAAATTTGATAAATGGTAATTTGGCATATTTTGATAGGCCTAATATAATTGATTCAGTATTCGGAAGCATGGACAAACTCAACTATAGACTTAATACAACTAATTGACAATATTCGATGAATATATGTGACAGTTTGCATTTTTAAGACCTCTTTAATCACTATCAAGACTATAGGAAGTCAAATTTTCATGTAAATAAATTATCTCAACTAGAATAAATTAATTCCCTAATTTATTATTCGCTAGTTATTATAAAACAGTCTTACTAAATTGAAAATAGATAAATTAGACCAGTAATTTATGATCATAACTAGTTTGTAATTTAATCCTAATATGGTGTAAATGAGACTATGTTTAAGGTTTTTCTTCAAAGAAAATAACTTCCGCAAAAATCATATAAAGAAATATGTCTGAATAGTATATAGTACAAGAACTTATTGTTTTGTAAAATTGTAACTTTATTGTATAAATATTAATTGTCAGTTATGTGCCTGTCGATGTATTGTCTACCATGTTGACCTTTACAAAACTTTATCTTCCTTACAAATATAGGTATGGCAAGATATAATGTCCAGTAACTAGGATCAAATTAAAGGTTTATTATTTATATGCAAATCTTTTTATTATGTTTTCAACTCATCAAAAAGCTAAGAAAATTGACCACTGCTCAATTCTACTTAATGTTAACAAAATTGTGGTTTATTGTCAGTTACTATGAAAAGGACAGCGGAAGTCAGTTTTGAAGTTCAAACATAATTGCTACTATCGGCTTTGTGTTTTAAATTTTTGCAATCGTTCGGCTGTCATTCTTATAGTTTGAAAAATCTAACAGTTCGAGAAGACACTAATGTCAAAATTCCAGACTTTTCAACCATCCTCAATCTAACTCTAATTTTCATTTCAGGTGAAACCAGCATTAGCATTTAGGAAATGAAAGAGACAGAAGAACTCAGACTGTAAGTTCGCTGCTCCAATGGTATAAATTTCAAAAATCTGATACTGTTCTGATCAGTTAGCAAACGAAAAAAAGTGGGCTAATAAATGTAGCCAACTAAGTTTGTAAGCTAAATCATTTTTGTACAAACTCTAATAGTATCCCAAAAATGTCTGATAATTGTGGCTAAATTCTTCTTGAGATAATACTATTTTTATCTGAACTATAATCTTAATAGGTCAATGCATGTACCTGGGTTTATATTAATCAAGTATCCTATTGCTGAGGTATTCGAAGATGGTACAATATATGTATCTGTTTTTAATCGTAGAGGACTTACCTAGAGTTGGTAATCCATAGGCCGTGTATGGAGCCGCATAGGAAGCGTAGTAAGGCGCAACAATAGCTCCTCCGTTAGCTGAAGCTACTGCAGCTAAATGATTAGCACGGGCAGCTTGTACTTCATGAGGTTCAACTGGTACGCCATTGGGTCCTATTACTGGAATATGTTGCGGACCAAGGTAGACCGCGGAAGCAGCAGCAAGAGCACATGAAAGAACAATCTGCAGAAAAGGTATTCTATGAATTTTTTTAAGTAACTAAGTTTTTCTGGAAAACTTAAGAACATATTCGCCATTAATCTGCAAAAAATAAGCTTCCAAAATTCTTAAAAGTTCACTACAATTGCTAACAATTCAACAAATAATAGAATCATTAAATTTTTTTTTTATTGATGAACTTTATTTTTATATTAAATTATTTTTTATCATAAAATGTACACCGAACCATAATTATAATTTTCGCAATAAATAGCAGAAAATTTCATGTTAAGCAGGTCGACAACACCCCGAAAAAATTGTTTTTAATAGGGTTTTATCAACTCAATATCATTAAAAAACTGAAGGTCAAATAAATGCTATTATAGTTAAAGCATGTCTATGAATTTCGCGAATCACAATAAAAAAAGTTTTTGGTTTTGATCACAATTTTATGGAGTCATGCGGTTGTTTATGGGAATTTTTCTTTCATCTCCTTTTCTTAATTAAAAGTAAGTTATTGAATTGGCTGTATAACAATAAAGCCATAATATTAAAAAAAGATTGATGATTGAATGAAACGAGACTATGAGACAATAATAAATACCATTCATATTGTGATAAAAGTGTTAGCAAGAAAATAGGCGGTATTTATTGATCCGTTAAACAATGTACACTATTACGTGCAATAGATCATACTTGTCAACTAGACACCCACTGAATGCTCTGAATTAAATGTGTGGCGTATTGTTACATACTACCTACTAAAAATTGATATCATTCTAAAAAAATCTTATTAGAATTATGCATCGCTATGCGTAAGTAATTTATTTAAAATATTTTTTGTACATACTGGGTACTCCAAAAATGCATAGAGGGATAAAGTTGAATGTATATGTTTAGATACTACGCTCTTTCCCTGAAACCACCTTTTCAAATTTGGAAAGACATAGTAATCGATGGAGGTCAGATCTGGTGACTATGATGGATGAAAAAGCAATTCATAGTCTAATTGGTCCAATTTCACCAACGATATTACGGAGATGAGATATCACCATTTTAACGTCCCAATGAACCAACATAATAGTCTTCAGTGATTTTGTGCTCCTTTTCGAGATAGTCGATCAGTATTATTCCATGCACATCCGAAAAAGACTTGTCAAAACCTTTCCAACTGATATTTGTGTGTTTTGGACGCTTCGGTCCACTTTCATGTGATTTCAGCCATTCTGTGGATTACCTGCTGGACTGGCGTGTAGTGGTGGATCCATGTTTCCTCTAGTGTTACTAATCGACGCGGGTTACGCCGACCATCGATATATAGTTGCTTTCATGCAGATGTGCCATAGCACTTCTCAAGCCGTTCTGGAGCTCTGGCTGTATTTTTTCATATCAAAAAGCAGTGATTAATCAACAAACAAAATTCTTTTTGTTCCATCGCTTTGCAAAAATCAAACGGAGCGTCACTCAAACAGCTCGCAAATTAATAGACAAAATGTCATCAAGAAATTTTACAGGAATCTTCTGAGAGTTTACATTAACTGAAAATCATATGATTCTTGTGTTTGTGCTACAATCTCTCGGAAAGTCTAGGGACTTTTCACCTCACGTAAGTATTTGGATTATGTGGTGCATTCTAGACAGATTTTATATAACTTACGTCATGTCAAAATCAAATACAGCCCCTGTTCAAAAAAAATAAGCATTGAATTTTATTTACTGCCTACACAAAAATATAAGCTTTTGGTTTGACCGACAGTATATGTCAGATATTTCCAGTCAAACTGGCATTTTTAAGTGGAGAAAAAAAATGAGAAGTGCAATTTTTCAATGCGTTCATTTGATTTAAATCTAAAATGTGTTGAGAAAAATGTGCTTAAAATTAATTATGCAATCAAAATGTCCGTAATCTTGAACTTTTCGTTGCCACGTACTTTTAGGGCGTTTTGTATATATCAAATTTAATCTAAAAGGAATCACTTTGCTAGAAAATTTGTATCAAACACACTCAGCGTTGGGTAGAGACCTGTCATATGCGATGGCCAGCTGTAATTGTTAGGAACTGAACAATTTTTCTATCGGTTGGTGGAGGTGTGCCTTCAAAACTAGGCTTACAGCGGTCAGAAAGGCAAATTGCTTTATGTAACTCATTCTTGCACTAGGACTGTGATAAGTCCTTTGAGTTTGTTCTTTTTCTGTCAATTCTAGCTTGGTTGAAGAGCCGTGATATGAAGAAACTTGTCCCGAGATGAACTGACAGTTAAGAGGTGAGTAACTGCTAAAATATGGACTATGCTCGATTTTAGTTGTTAATATTGATTTTGAAATACGTGGAGTAGAATACTGGCACACGCGCTGCCTAGCGATAATTTTTAGAAACTTACTGAACAGTGCCACTATCGATCTGTAGCCTTAAATAGTCCCCAACACAAGATAGGTATATCTTCATAAGTAGGCGCACAGCAGTGAAGAATGCAAATTACCTTATCTTACTTGTCCTACCTAAGTATCTTTTGGATTATTCATGATACAAAATAGACCAAAATCATAATCACGCCAAAATTATTGTTTAGTATATGGTACGTGTGATGCAATAAAATCAAAACCTATTTAAATATTTATCAAAAAACAAATATTTAGACAGGTCTACCAACACATTGAATTTTTCACAAATAAGTTGTACTTAACGTTGAAATTTATTAAGAATATGAATATATCTACGAATTAGCCTTTAAATAAGGCCACCTTCTATGCTGTTTTGCATACGAATTCATTAAGTTAGGGTAATAAATTTGATAGCTACACTATTAAACTGGATAGTTTTTTAATTAATTACCCTTAAGAAATATTTACGTATTTACTTGTGAACAGAACAAATATTGAATTTCGTAGATAATTTAAATATGTGAAAAATTATTTCGATACGATAATTCATTTTGTTAACTTCATTAGTTCAGATTTATTAAGTTCATTTAAAGAATATTTCATTCCTATTTCATTATTTTTATATCATATAGGGGAAAACACATATAAATCTATACTAGAAGTGTCCTACAGTTGCCATAATTTTATCAAGGAACATAGGAGTTGTCTAATGTATTAAGATGTCCATAGCATGATGCTATCGATCTAAAATATTAATGTTTGCTAATTTACACCTTATAAATGATATAAACAGAACTTTGTCAAATGTTCGACTATTAACATAGCTTAATTGTCTAACCCACTAGTACATAGATATAGATGTAGACTCTAAACAACATTATCGACATACCTAAATTTTTAAGGGGTTACATACGAGTATACCTCGAAGTTTCAAAAATTCGATTTTTTTACGAATTTTTATTCTCTATACTTCTAAGAATTATTCAAAAAAAATTTAAGAAAATTCCATTCCATTACAATGTTATAGCATTAAATATGACCTGGCGTCCGATTGGGACCGCTACCTGTCCCAATTTCATGCCTCTAGGCAGCTGCGTTTAGGATTTCTTTGGTCAACCGGTTTCTTTTGAAAATAAAGTCAGACTATTACATCCATTAGTAGAATTTACCAAGTTGCAAGAGGAAGAAGGCATACAGTACAAAGCTGAAATGGGAAACTAGTCGTAAATTAGCTTTTTATCTACCCGAAGCTCTAAACGCGTTTTTCTCGAAACTATGTTTTCAGACACTGTCTGCAATATTACTCAGTCAATTTTTAATATCTTTTAACTTTTTCTTTTTTTAAATCTTAATAATTACTTTTCCCACAAAATATTCAGAGGTTTTTTTTTAAATTTTTCTAATAGACAATTTTTTATAAATAATTAAGCATTAATTTTTTGATAGAAAATTGCATATTAAAGTTTGAAACACCGTAAATTCTTTGTTTTTGAAAAAAAAACTTCTTCGAAAATATTTAGCTATTACAATATTTTACTTTTTATTTTTGCAGATTGGACTATTTTTCGTGAAGTTATCTTACAGACAAGGAGGCGCCTTAGTTTTCATCACCCGATAAAAAATAATGCTAACATTTAAAACATATTTAAAGAATATTTTTTTCTTATAACTTGAAGTACAATTAAAATATATGATCGCCATTCCTTTGTATTATTCACTTAATAACCCTTCTAATATTTTTTTAAATATACATAATTTTTTGCAGCGCCCCGGGTATGTAACCCCTTAAACGTTGATAGATGGTACAATAAATCGTTCTTTTAGATTTTAATAAATTAAAGTTACTAATGAATTACTAAAAGAGTAAAAGTTAAAATCATTTTAGTTGCTTTGAAATATAAAACTTCTAGCTTGTTTTTAACAATGTAGTATATGTTTATTGTAAATATCAGCATATAAACGTTTTAAATAAATAAAAAAAAGCACAAAAATCGAGAGGAGTTAAGGTCTTGAAATACGAAGAAAATAAAACAGTGTTTAGAATTTTAACTCAATCTTTCATTTTTAGCTGTTAAACAATAAATAATATAATTTTTTAGTCCTATAATGTATACGAGTACTATCTGCGAGCTAATATTAAAATCATCTTTATCCAAAAAAAATATATAAATTACCTCAAAAATGGTTGATTTATTCAAGTCTAATAAAGTGCGGAAGTATAAAGTTTCGAAAATGATATATAGCAAGACCTTGTCAGCATATTATGCTTACGTGTTTATATAAAAGTCGGGCTGCCCCAAAATTTCCTGAAAAGGTTTTTTAAAGTGATAATAGAGGTTTGCTCCTGACATTTACATAATATGACAAAAATATATCGCTAGTCTTCTAAAACTTAGGAATAAAAATATTAAAGTAAATTTTCAGATACCATTGGTTATTAATATCGCGATAAAAAGAACTATAAGGGAATAAAGGTATTTGAAAAAAAATGTCTTTTCTTTCCTTCTTACTTAATGATACCACATAAAAGACTACCAAACACAGTGTTTTATTTTGGTATACAATGTATTATGGTTATCGATTCGATAACAGCTTTGACAACAGGAAAAAAGTTTCACATTCCACTATACATTTATGATTTTATCTTATCTGAATCACTACGAGGTTAAAATTTTTGAATCCAGACTTGAATTTTCAGACTACTTTTTAGAAGAATAAAATTATGCACTACAAACTTAAGAAAAATTTGATGTACTGGGCATAATGCCTATGAATGAAAGAAAGACGGCAATAAAATTATTGTGTTGATATGAGAAGGAATATAAAATTACAAAGATGTAGTTGTACTAAATAAAAGTAGGTAAAATTGAAAAATTCTGGAATCTTAATAGATATACTGGTAAAATGAGACATATCGTCAGCTCATGAAAAGATCATTTATTCATTTCAAAAATGGTATAAAAAAATAGCAACAATTTTGCCAGTTATCAAATTACCGTTTCACTTCACGCATTTTAAGAGGTTTTCATGAAAATGTACGTTTAAACATTTACATTAAAATTTTAAATTATATTAATACTTTCAGCGCTTGAAATGGAAAGTATTGTTTATAAAGGCAATATTAAAATGCTTTGGATTCACTGACCCAGAGTTTACGAGCAAAGTATGATTTAGTCTGAACAGAAAGACAATAGCAATGTCTGTTTCTATTTTATCTTCAATTACATAATATTTATTTTAAAGATTAAAATATGGAATCGTTAGTAAAAGCCCAGTGAAAAAAAAATGAATGAAAAATAACTAATTATCAGCTCAAAAATTAGAGCGGTTTCTAATTTGAAGCAGAATGTAAAAAAAATGTAAGTATTTATTCACATTCAAAAATAAAATTAAACAATGACGGAGTCAAAAAATTTTGTCCCTGTCAATGATAGAAAGATCAGAAAAGGACGTAATAAATTTTTCAACGCGCACCTTTATTTTAATATTATAAAAATATTTATGTTTGACTATATAGATTCGTTTTCACATCACACTAAATATCTCGTACATTACACCGAATTCGCGAGTTATCTAGTAGAAGTGGTAAATAAGCACTGTGCAAGCACTATCACACTGTCACCCTACTTACCAAAAATTTCATGGTTGCACTATTTAACTCTACCTCCTATTAGCTAGGACTGTTGAGTTGGTACTGTATGCTGATAGTGCGGCCCCGCCCGGTATATATAAAGCCCCCCAATGTGTAGCACCATCTGAAGAGCAAGGTCCCTTTCACTTAGGATCTTGGATAACAATAAAATATTTAAATTTTCGAAAACTTACCCTTGAAAATCGGTTTTTTGAATTAGAGAAATGACGATAAAAAAAGAAAGCTATTAGGTTATTATCCGATGAAATTATTGTCTTAGATGTAACAATTATAAAAATATCTTTTTTTTGCGGCCGTAAATATCATCAATTAAGGATTTTTTTGCTAAGCTGAGCTTCAACAAACTTTAAAGTTGGTTGGAAAGGGTTTTTAGGACCACTTAGGTAATTTTAAGGAACAATGGAAGGTAAAAAATTACCAAGTAATAAAAATTCTTAATATTAACTACTTAGTTCTTAGTAAGTGTAGCGTTTAAAAAATTCTACAGGCTAAAATATTTATAAATTATAATATATATTTTTGGTAGTTCGAAAATACTAGCTATATATATATATATATATATATATATATATATATATATATATATATATATATATGTACATATGTACATATATATATATATATATATATATATATATATATATATATATATATATATTATATATATACATATATATAATATATAACAGAAAATGTCCCCCATTATTATATTTGGGGCGCGACATCATTCTAGGGAATGAAAATCAGAGAGCAAAAATAACCTGAAGACTGGCGCTAACTTGAACCTTATCTGGGAAACTGGCTAAAATTCTGAAAATCCAGAGATCCCATAAATCTAAAGCGGAAAGCCTGTAACTTATAAATTTTGCCTGTTGCCACGGATTGGAGACTATGGCCCCTTACAAGACAGAGTACAAACAGGTTTGAGGTCACTCAAAGGGCAATGGAATGCGCTATGCTGAACGTATCTTTGAGAGATCGAATTAGGAGTAAAGAAATAAGGAAACGAAGGAAGGTGAGGGATGTTATGGGTAAAATAGTGGGTTTGATGGGAAAATAGGCAGGTTATGTAGCCAGACAGGAAAGCAACAGGTGGACTTTGAAACAGTTTGGTCTCTTGTAAAGAGAAAGCTCAGAGGAAAGACTTTGAGAACTTTTATTCAGTTGTCTCGCGAGAAATTTGGAGATCATTGTCGCGCAAATATCCAAAAAATCTCGTCGACAGCATGTCTCCAAGATGACAGATGATTATTGATGCAGGAGGTGATTAGACAACTTACTAAGGTAATTATGCCGTTGTTAGCAGAGCAAAGAATACATTGATGCCAAAAAATTTTTTGTGATTAATCGACATACCGGGATAACCACTGGGACAGTTTGAAACTATTTCTGGCGATGTATGGTTTTAAATTTCTCCCATAAATCGTACTATTTATTAATTTTCTTATTTTACTTTTTTTCATGTTATGATTATTTGGATGAGCCATATCAATAACGAAGCCAGCTCCCACTTTCTTTCTAATCAATGTGATGTGATATCCGGTCGGTTGGCGGCTGCAGGTTTATCTATTATTTTTGGAGTATCAAAGTATAACAGGTACTCTTCATTTTCCAGAACAGGTTGAAGTACATATTTAAAATGATATTCCGGGTTTTCGACTAGGTTACACTTTTTTGCTAGTTTTAAATGTATAATATTTGAGTGAGGCTATGCCTCTGAAAATATTCATTCCCTGCCAGTACTATACATCCTGTCATTATATAATCCACAGTTTCAGGGGTTCTAAAACATGTATTAAGCCATAGAGATTCTATATGATGCCATCCCGTATTGCAACAATAAATGCTACCGTTTCTACCTATATTTCTTCTCCTATCAACCTGCTTGATATATTAATTTGACATGTTCTAATTTTTGTGTATTAATAATATTATTACCATTGTTGTTAATAATAATAATTTATAGATTGAGGTTGCTATTTAATTCGTAAATAATTAAATTATATATATAATATATAATAAAGCATTAAATGTTCTGAATAACAACTTCAGATTTCTACGTTACTGATTAGACTCCAGTAATTCAATACATAATATTTGAAATAGAAATAGCAATGGAAAATAACAAAAGGATTATTTACTGGAATCAGGCCTCTCGTACTCGGATTAGCAATACCCAAGGTAAAAAAGTATAGAATAAGATAAACAAGACTACCAATGCTCGATGGTAATGTGAGAAGCCTTTGGCACAGAACCTAACAAGGCAATAGACACCCTGTTAAAGCTACCACTAGCGTTTATATATGAAGTCCGAGAAATCGAGAAAATCTGGCACTGACAAACTGGTTGAAACGACGGACAAAAAGTTCGCAAGAGTTTCAATCGAGACAATAGGGATGAGATAGTTTAAATCTGAGTATACCAGGTTTCTGAAATTAACCCGGAAAGAACGAAGACTATGACAGGGAAGCTTATAGTATACTGCTTCCTAAATCAGCACCTAACTCGCATAAGGGTCAAATATAATCCATATTACAGATAACGCTTGGAGGAACTCTACTTCTAATTACGTTTCGTCTAACAATCACACGAGCGATACAAACTTACCTGGGATCGCCAATAACTTTAAACCGGCAGTGAAATGAAAGGAGTCAACTTGAAAGATCTAAAATGAGGTAGGTGCGCAATTCCTCTTAAGGAGTCTAAGTTGTGTAGACATTCAATCCACTTGTTACTCGTCTATTTATATAGGATTATCAAAAAGGGTTTTTCGACATTTGGTGTTTTCTGTAGAATGAGAATTACGCTGCTGTGTTTTTAAGAATAGTATATTCTTCGCCCGACTGTTATTACCCCTGATAATTAACAATGAGAACGGAAAAGTGGTTGTTCTTCTTTTACTTCATCTTTTAAGGCGATTGAGTTTGGCTGACGTTTACTTATCAAATGAATGAGGCTGTTTAGTCTGGTCGTAAGCAATTATTATCAATATTAAGTTTAGCTGTCGCGACACCTTGTTGAATCAGAGCCAACAAGAATATTCAAAATTGTCTTATCATGAGCTGCTGATACATAAATTAACAAACAAAAAGGAAATTATAATAAAGTTAATCATTCACCAACAAGTGAAAATAATAAGAAAAAACTTTATTTTGTTGAAGAGAGTCGTAGATATTAGACAACACCTACTAGCATGCCAAATATTAATAGATTCAAACAAGAGAAAAATCTAAAAATATCTGCTATGAAAGGAAATATGCAAATCTTGCCCTTTATTTTCTTAGCTATTAATCCAGATCCAAATTTTAAAAAACTAGTAAGTGTTCTAAGTAATATTCAGAAATACTTGTTTTTTGGTAACATAGTAGAGATCACCCGTTCTAATTTACAATTGAAAAGCTGTTAAGCCTGTTCGATAAATAATCCAGCAAAGTTCTGAGAAAACAGAAAAATAGGAAAAATTATAATAATATTGTTTAACTTAAAAATAAGCTTAAAAAATGCTTGAAATGTGTAATGAATAATTCATTATTTTTTTTTAAATGGGAGTGGTCATTCATTATGTATATTTTATAATTATTTCTTGATTACAACGGGATTCTTTTCTAGAACCTTGATCTTCAGATGCTGCGGTTTTATTGTCTACTGATTTTTATTTAATTCCTAGGGTTATATACAGAGTTGCACGTAGTAATTCTAGATTAGATATTAAGTATGTTATAGCCAAAGATTCATGGGTTAAATTATTTTTGGGTAATGAATCAAAATTTAATTTTATGAACATATTTATGTGCTGCTGACAAAAAATGTTAAAAAAAAAAAATAGAAAATCGTAAAATTTTATCATTTTTTTTTAGACAGCATTATATAATAAAACTTTGAAAACAATAAAAGAAAAATTGCCGGCCAAATAATAGTTTTTATATTTCCTGGACAATATTGTTCCTTTTTAGACAACAAGCAGTGAGAAAAATATTTGAATTCTAAACCTAAAAAAATAAGTGGCATTTGTGAGAAAACATCCCAACTTTCCGTTGAAGCTATTATTATGAAGGTTGAGCCGATACGCAAAGAAGCTTTAAAGAAAAAACAGAAGTTTTCTTGTTAGTAGGAGTGACCACATACAGAAAGAAAAATATGCGTTAACAAATTAAGGTATTTTGTTTATTAATGTTCCTCATGCTTTGTGAGTTTTCAAGTTACACCAAACAGAGCATGAAAAGAAATATTAACGTTCGATTATGGTAATCTGTAAAAAGTAATATGTGACATATTTAAATTAAACAAGAAAGATTATATGATACTGATAATTGATCTATCCAATTTTAATAGATTTACACGGTAAATAAAAATGCACTGTTAGCATAAACTGTTTAATATAATATAAAAGCGTTTAATTTTATGTAACCAGTTCAAAAATTATTAATTTTAAAAAAACACATAACATTTTTCCTTAATAATAATTCTATATATCAAAGTAATTAAAAACAATTTAATTTTTAATTACCAATTTAATATATTGCTACAAATGAAAACCATATATTCTATAAATATATTGGACAGCAAGGCCGTAAAATGCAACATTTTCTACAATTGCAAGAAGAACTTTGTAAATTGTTACACAAATTTATAATATATCGAATATAATTTTTAGAAACAAAAGTATTGTATATATTTTTGTTTTAATACTCAGAATTTTAGACATATTTCAGTTAAAGGTATTTGCATGTTGGAATACTAATTATATATTTTGGAAAGCTCTCTGTAGTTTACTGTGGCTCCTAAGCTACTACAATTCAAATAATTTCTATATCATTCAAAATGTCCTTACAAGATTCTAAATACATTTTCTCTTATATCTATGGATTCTACGAATACAGGGTGCTTTAATAGCATCCTCATTCGTATGGAATGCCTTACCGGCGGCTGGTGTTCTGCAATTGGTATTAGAACCTTGTGTGTCTGTTTATGAAATTATCATTTCCGACAAGGTCTTACATGATATTTTCTTTATTTATTTTATGATAAAAGGTGTTTCTGCTATTAGTTGTTTATATTTGATGCGATTTTTAAGTTGTTGTTTACTGGGAAAAAACGACAGAAAAAACTCAGTTTGGTATGATCAGGTACATTGTAGCAAAATTATTTACTTTTAACATTTCTATTCTAATCGCCTTCATTCTTCTTCCTTTCATTCCTTTTCTCCCATACTCTCTATCTTACCAATATGTTCCATTCACCCTTTTTTTTTTTGTTTATTTGTGATATAGCTTAGCCTATTTTATATACATATTTACATTTATAATTGATATACATATATACATACATACATATATATATATATATATATATATATATATATATATATATACATACATACACATACATACACATATACATACATATACACATCTTAATCTAATTTATGTACACTTTTTTTTACACATTTCTAATTTTACTGCACTTCACTAGCAATGAGTTTTAAAGCTTTAAATTTATTAAATTATATTCTATATTTTGTACAATTTAGATTATCCTGTTTATGTAGTTTTAAAGGGTTTGTCCAAACTACATTCATTGCAAGCACTATGGTGCTTCGAAATAAATTAATGATCTATGGTTAGTGGTTTATGTATAGGATTATGTATAGTTCTAATTTGCGTCAAGTCTTGCGTCAATGTCGATATTTGCGGTTTGTATCTGTAAAACTTTTCGGCAGTTTGGTCCAAGTATTCTCGTACCGTTTGTATGTTTGTCATATTATGTAGATCTCTAATTCTTATATATTTGTCACTACACACCCAAATATTTTAGTTTGTTTCTGATCGGTATTTGGGTGTCATTGATTTTGATAGGCATATTAATTTTATTTTTTGTAAATTTTTTTGTTAATATAATTCCTTCACATTTGGATGTATTTAGTGTTATTTTTTCCAGTGTTTTAGCCAAGGGAGTAAGACGTTTAGATGACTATTGATATGCGCTCGTGCAACATTTGCATAATAAGAGTGCGCTAAGCTACTACACCTCGCATATACTTCTACTATACTAAATTAAGCTTTAAAGATAAATAATAAATAACTAGCCAAGTGCATACGTTGATTGCTTTTTAAAAAAAATTGTTACGGAGGTATAAAATGATCAATGACTTCACAAAACACCCTAAATGAGTTTTCATTAAAGCTTTTTTTCCGATCTTTACTGAAAATTAATAGCCTTGAAATTTTGGTTTTTTTATATACCAGATAAATTATTAAAGGTAATATACTCGTGATAATTTTCGTTCAATTTACACCCTGTGGAGAATATTCCAGAATTTTTTCAAAATTTTTTGATCAGTACTTTTCGAGATAAGGACAGCGATTTTTCGCAATTTTTTAAAAGTAATACAAAGAAGAGTGTGCGTAAGTAGTACATTATGTATTTTTTAACTCGTATTTCTACAAGCTTTCATTTGACGCCCCACTCGATGACCTAGTAATTTTTTTTTCACTTTCCATTTTACCCTCCAAAACTAACCCCTTAAGTCAAAATCTAACTTTCAAAACTACACGGCTCTGATGAGGCCATCAATTCCTATATTAGTGCCAAATGTTAACTGTCTATGTCAAATAGTTTCGGAGGAAATCGGGTGTGACAGACAGACAGACACCGAAGTGATCTTATAAGTGTTCCGTACGGAACACTAAAAAGAGATATATTATAACTTAAGTTCGTAATAAAATTTTACATAAATAAAAATGTATTACTTTTTTGAGTTGGACAGTTCTTACACAAAGTTTTTCAGTTTTTTTTAATATTATTTTTCTACATGTTTTAATTTGCCAAATATATGTCGGAGTAGATTGAACCATCTCTATTTCATACAAAATCAAGAAAAGGAAAGCGCTCTTTCTTAAGAGGAACATATTCTCTTCTTCCGGAGCTCATAGCATTTTAGAATAAATGTTGTATCAAGTGATGATATAATTGAGTCTTGGCCCCATCGAAAACGTTTAGACAAAAATTTTAATTGAAGATAAGATGGGCCGTCATTATCGTGTAGCTGACGCATTTTTTCATAAACAACGTTTTGTCCATTTCCCTCTTTGGTTTGACAATTTATCACTGAGCGGCGCATTAAATTATTTTTACTCATTATTAAGTATTTGTTAAACAGCGACAGTAATTTGAACACCAAGCAATTTTTTGTATGACGTCATGGAAAGGTTATGGAAAAGGCTAACAATCAGCATCTTCTAAAATATTTTGAAAGATTGAATTTTATTAGCGACTTTAAATATCGCTTTCGTAAGCAAAGATTAATTGGAAATTTATGTAACACATAACACGTAGGCTGAAAAGTTTTTGATCAGACGTCGCCCTTTTCAAAAAATTTTTTTTGAAGTACTGACCTTCAAACGATACTTGCCAAAATTTGATTCGGAGCTCTGTTTGGACCTGTTTAAGCGCAATAAAAATGATTTTTTCACGCGATATGTGATAACAACAACAAAGTGAAACATGGATCACCGCTACACACCGGAATCAGATCGGCAGTCAGCTGAATGGACAGCAGCCGGTAAAAGCCGCCCGAAGCGACCAAAGACACAACAGTCGGCTGGGAAGGTTTTGGCCTCTATAGTTTGGGATGCGCTTGGAATAATTTTCATCGACTATACTGAGAAGGGAAAAACCATGACTAGCAAATATGATATAAAATTATTGGTGCATTTGAAGGCAGAAATCGCAAAAAAACAGCCCCAAATGAACAAGAAAAAAATGCTCTTTCATTAAGACAGTGCACCGTGTCACAAGTTAATGCTTACGATTGCAAAATTGCACGAACTGAAGTTTGAATTACTTCCTCATCGACCGTATTCTCCTGATTTGGCCCTCAGTGACTATGATCTATTCGAAAAACTCAAAAAAATCCTCGCGGGAAAGAGATTTGGCTCCAATGCCAAAACTGAGGCCTATTTTAAAGGCAAAGACAAATCTTTCTACAAGAAAGGTATAAAAATGTCATGAAAGCATTAAACTGATGTTATCGCTCTTGAAGGAGACTATACTGATGAATAAAGTCGAATTTTGTAAAAAAAAAAAAAAAATGTTTTTTAAGTAGCTTAACGAAAAACTTTTCAGCCTACGTGTTAAAAACTCCCGGACAGCAGGAATTTTGATTTTTTTCACACCATTTGATGACATTCCTTCATTCAAAGACTATATTGATCCTCTAGTAAGCTAATTTCTTTCGAAATTTTGATTTCAGATAATCCAACTCCCAGTAATAGTGCACATCGCAATGCGCCTTAAATAAAAGGAGTCGCAGGGGAACGCGTTTTTTTTTTTAATTAAATTTTCACAAATTGTATAAGTTAGGTATTATTATATCAAGTAAAAACCTGATCTATATAATGAATAGTTTGCTAAAAAATATTCGTAAAAAAATGCTTTTTCTCGGCTTCATGACTAGGTATATGCCCTTAATGAATTAATAAAACAGGCAAAATATTATTTTTGTTGTATATCAAATATAATTTTTCTTCAAATATTTTTTAATATTTTGCATGCATTTAAAAATTTTCTAGTTTAAACTCCCATATCAGGCCTTTTCCCTCATTTTCTTATTAATGAAAAATTTAAATAGTCATAATAGATATGAGGGTTAGATGGCTTCAAGTATCAAAGATATTAGATTTTTTGAAAGTATTTTTAAAAAAATTCTGTGGACGTCCTTAAAAATTCAACGAAATTTATTATTTCATTGCACAATCTGTCTCCACTAAATCGGGACATAAACTGCTCACAGGACTTGCAACAGAGCCTGAATAGAATGCCTATAAATGTCGGGTGCTACGACAAATATCACATGATACTTTTTTTAATTAACCTGTACAGTGTTCTGTTTTTGCTAAGTATATAAGGACTATGCCTATTTGTAGTTTTAACACAGTCAAATGTTTTGTGACAATTGCTTTATCAATCGTACAATACTCTGTAGGGTGCGGTTGATTTTGCAGATAAAATGTCACAATAATATATCGCCCGACTAAACCAGGTACTGTTTCTTTAATGTTATGATGGTATCATAATGATTGACACTATGGCTATTAATGCATACAAAATGAAGATGAACTATAAGTAGACTACACTAAGCGGGGTCGTTAAGTAATATTACAAGTATTATTATATAGAATACTAACCAAGCCAACGCCGGCGAACCGATAAACGATAAGGAATTTCATGCCTGTGTTGTTTAAAATCCAATATAATACTTTTTTTAAATTACTTGGCAATGTTTGTTTTTACAGTAAGTTTTAAAATGACCTGCATGATAAAATTTTTATAGGTAAATTACGAAAAATGAGAAAAAAATCAGCTCTTTCTTTAAAGGTAATTTAGGCGCATTTTGAAAATTTATGACTACTATATTTATTCTACTCGTAATAAGCTCGTATATCAACACCAATTACGATTTGAAACAGATTTTTGTCCTGAAAACTCTAATTTCCAGTTACACAAATATTGGAGAATTTAGTGATGCTAATCTGACTTTAGTATTTTATCATTTCTACAACAGATCAGCTTTTTCAATAGTTTTACAGATAAAACGGCCCTTTCGTTGTATTTGAAATATAGAATACACATCATTAATATAGAAGCATTTAATTGAACAGCAATAGTTCAAATTTATCAATCGCTAGTAGTAACAAATTGAAAAAAACCACGGTACCTCCCAAAACATAATGAAGAAATTCTAAATATGTGGTTTTGTACAGTTGGTGATTTGTAGAGTATTAATCTGTTGTGTATTTAGTCTCAGTATTAACTACTGAAATTTTCCAGTATAAATTTTTAAATATATTTTGATTGTCAAGTCGCTCAACCTAACAAAGACCTGGAAGAAATTCTATCTTGGGGTGATGGTAACCAAGTAGAATTTAACACTAAAAGAACCCAAGTAGCAGTTTTTCTCAAAAGGTTAACGTTGCTGGACCCGACATAGTTATGACGCGGCACTTCATTTCTCTAGCATCGTCACTCAAATTGCTGGGCGTTATTTTGGGAGGAAATATATCTTGGCATGAACATGTTGCAAGCATAACAAAGAGAGCTTCTCAAAAGCTGGGAATATTATTTCGAACTAGAAAGCTTTACTCTTCATAACAACGGCTACTCGACGGAACACTGCTCTCATGTTTGGGGCTCTGCTCCCAACAAACTTTGCATTTATTGACTTCTATTCAGAAGAGCGCTATTCGCCTGACTAGAGACCAAAAGCTCACCAGCAACCTTGATTCCTTGGAACGTAGAAGAACGGTTGGCGACTTTAGTCTATTCTACAAGTATTTTCATGGAAAGTGTTGGATAGATGTAGCCCGCTTAATTCCTTCTAAAGCAGTTTAGCTTGTCACTTCTCGTACAGCCCTGCTCAGGTTAGCAGTCTTTTATATATAGAACCTCATCCCTTCTGGATTCATTTGCCCAGGACTCAGTTTCCCACTGAGTATAATTTACAGCGAATCAATACTAACGTGAAGCTCTGCTTTTAATATATATACATATATATATATATATATATATATATATATATATATATATATATATATATATATATATATATACAGTCCCTGGCCAAATTATTAGACGCACTGTATTTTTTTTAGTAATTTTATGTTTCTTAAGAGTTTTTATGCAATAATGGTATATTTAAACTACAATATTATTGATTTTTATTTAAAAGAATTGTTGTAGACTACATATTTGTATTTATTTTTAACATATGGCAACACTGTGTTGACAAAGTGATACATGAACGTAAAGAAGTACAAACCTGTATCAGTCGCGATCGGAATCGAGTCAGGTACGGACGTGTTTCTGTGGCTTTATGGACTGTGATTGTTTGTTTAACAGTTTTATACTACTCAGTTATTAGTTTATTTTGTATGCAGTGTTTTAAAAAAGTAATTGGACTATTTTCATTATGGGTAGAAAAGGCGATCTTTCACCACGTAAAAAAGCTGAAGTGAAGGCCCTTGTGATTGCGAAAACATTTACAAACCGAGAAATATCACGAAGATTGGAGGTTTCTAAAGCTAGTGTACAACGCATAAAAAAGAAAATTGAGTCAGGGAAGGAATTAAGCCCGAAAAGAAAGAAAAGATGCGATAGAAAACCAATTTTCACTCCACGGTCAGAGAGATGTTTGAAGAAAATTTGTGTAGAAAACAGATTTGCTACCACAAAGGTAATAAAACCACAACTCCAGGATACTAGCGTAAATGCTTCTGAGCACACTGTTCGAAGAAAATTGAAAGAATTAGATTTTAAGGCCTGTCGCCCCGCCAGGAAGCCCAAGTTAACAGCTGCAATGAAAGCAAAGCGCCTGAAGTGGGCCAAACAATGGCAAGACAAAGATGTGGACTTCTGGAGATCGGTAAGATACAGCAATTTAATCAATAATTGATACATTATTATCATTTTCAGTTAAATAAAGCAAATAAACAAGTTTATATATTTTTTTCTATTTTTGACAGGTCTGCTTCAGTGACGAAAGCACATTCGAAATTTCGCAGAATAAAGCTCAGTATGTGCGTCGTCGTCATGGAGAAAAGTTTCATCCTGATTGTGTCGTCCCGACGGTTAAACATCCCACCAAAGTGATGATTTGGTCAGTCATCAGCGGCAAGGGCACTGGACGTCTGTACGTCGTCAAAGGAATAATGAGGCAAGATCAGTACAAAGAAGTATTACAAAATCGGTTGATTCCGCAGCTCAGAGAATGGTTTCCAAAAGGGAAACCATTCACTTTCATGCAAGATGGAGCTCCCTGCCACACTGCTCGGTCTGTTAAAGCTTTTTTGGCAGAAAAAAATATCCCTCTGTTGGATTGGCCGGGTAATAGCCCTGATATGAACCTCATTGAAAATGTGTGGGAGCTGATGAAAAGAGAAATGGCTAAAGATGTGATTACCAACAAAACCCAGCTCCTAGAAAAGATTATTCATGTGTGGAATCATCATCCTCAAATGCAGGAGATAGTACAATCTTGCATTGATAGCATGCTGCGCAGAATTAAAGCTTTGAGAGCGGCTAAAGGTGGCTCAACTAAATACTGACTTTTACTAACATTAATTTCACTTTTCTTTAAAACTTAATAAACTTATACTTTTCTAAATTAATGCTGTTTTATTTATGTCAAATAAATAGGTAATTGATTGGACAATATAAAAATAAAAAACAAATCAATCTAAAATAATAAAACGGTACAATATCACTCGGTAATTAATATTTTACATGAAATCTTGCAGTGCGTCTAATAATTTGGCCAGGGACTGTATATATATATATATATATATATATATATATATATATATATATATATACATATATATATATATATATATATATATATATATATATATATATATATATATATATATATATATATATATATATATATTGGCAGCGTAACTAAATTAGTATGTATATATTTAATTAACTTATTTATATAAATGCTTATCTAAACGACTTAGGCGCCTGCTTAATAAATATTAATTATCTAAAGGCATACAGGTATCTTTAATTGATTAGTATCGACTTGTTATTTTTAAAGTGTCATAGGTCAACTTATACAGTGTTTTTTCTTACCTTTTTTTGATAAAAAAATGATTTGTTCTGTATATTATAAATATATAGTATAGCTACTAGCTTAAATTGAATCATAATTGCTAATTCTACCACTACACGTATATACAACTATATTTTTAGGAATGTTTTATTGAATTAGGCTTTAGTTCTCGTTAGTTTTAAAAATGCTGCATTGTTTCTATCAAATGATATGCATAAAGCATTTTCCACATTTTTAAGATGCACTAATTTAATGATTCATTAACATTATTCGATATTCATTAAAATTCTGCCACTGATGTCTGGATGACTATTTCTGTTACAGTTCTTTTCAAGATATTTATGTCCCAACTTTACAGTATTATTCTCTGCAAAGAATAAATAAATTTCCATAGTAACATTGAAAATCACACTACATTTCTTTTCTTACATATACATACATATTTATATATATATATATATATATATATATATATATATATATATATACATATATGTATATATATATATATATATATATATATATATATATATATATATATATATATATATAAATATATATATATATATATATATATATATATATATATATATATATATATATATATATATATATATTTTTCAACGTTACTTCAACTGTGGAAGAGATAGAGTTAAAATTCGACACATTTTCTAGGGACAAACTTTACTTTTCAGGTAGTGTCACATATTATTGGAGTCGCTGAACACAATACCATGCTTGAAATTAACAAAAATACTCAAAGCAAGATTTAAAATGTTCATTTCACTTCGGTGTCTGTCTGTCTGTCTGTCCGTCTGTCTGTCACATCCGAGGTTCATCAAAAACAATTTCGTGTTTTAATTTTACACTGCTTCTTGATGGGAAAAAATACCGTTCAAGCGAAGCAATGGCTTGAAAAGTGTTATGGGGACTCCGCTCCATCAGAAACAACAATAAAACGTTGGTTTGCTGACTTCAAACGTGGTCGTAGAGACACCGATGATGCAGAACGCAGTGGACGTCCAAATGAGGCGGTAACACCAGAAAACATCAAAAAAAATCCATAAAATCGTTTTGAATGATCGAAAAGTGAAGTTGCGTGAGTTAGCTGACATCGTAAAGATATCAAAAGAACGTGTTGGCTTTATATTGCATGAGCATTTGACTATGAGAAAGGTCTGTTCAAAGTGGGTGCCGCGTTTGCTCACTGTTGATCAAAAACAAGAACGTGTTGATGATTCTGAGCAGTGTTTGGCAATGTTTAAAAAAACGTAACAAACCGGAATTTTTGCGTCGATATGTGACAATGGATGAAACATGGATCCATCACTTCACTCCGGAATCAAAACGATCGTCATCTGAGTGGACAGCAACTGGTGAACCTCCCGACAAAGTCATCTCGGGGCACTCCATTACCCTAGCATCGTCACTCAATTTGTTGGGCGTTAATTTGGGAGCAAATATGTCCTGACCTGTACATGTTGCAGGCATAGCAAGGAGAGCTTCTCAAAAGTTGGGAATATTATTTCGAACCAGAAAGCTTTACACTCCACGATAACTGTTAATTGTATACAAAGCACAAATTCGACCAATTATGGAATACTGCTCCCATGTTTGGGGCTCCGCTCCCAAACACACACTGCATTTGTTGGATTCTGATCAGAGAAGAGCTGTTCGTCTGATTGGAGACCTGAAACTGTCCGGCGGCCTTGATTCGCTGGAACATCGAAGAAAAGTTGGCGACTTAAGTCTGTTCTACAAGTATTTTCATGGAAAGTATTCGAAGGATATAGCCCGCTTAATTTCTCTCAGAGCGGTGCATGTTACTCCGCGTACAGCGCTTTTCAGCAGTCTTTTATATAGAGAACATCATCCCTTTGGAATGATTTGTCTAGCGCTGTGTTTCCCACCGAGTACAATTTACAGCGATACCAGAACAACGTGAATCACTTTTTCCGCACACATACCGCTTCTGGAGCGCTTTAGAGACTTCCCTGTAGCACGTGTGCTAGACCCATAAAAAAAACTGCCTTATTTGGTTATTTTATTAAATATTGACGATTATAATTTTTCAAATAAGAAACTTATTTCGTAACATGAAATATTTTACTGCAAAGAAAATTAATTTACACTAAATTAAAATGTAACAGACAAACCTTCGCGCAAGAGAATTCATTGGTTACCATTTGACATTTATTTAAAAAATCTTTACAAGAATGTAATGTTATACTAAATTGAATAGATAACAAATATGTAAATGCTTTTGTTAACACGTCCTATGATAAAATTATTACAAGAAAAAATATTCCATGCAGATCCGGCTAGCCTAATAAAAATTAACGCTCTGTGTTTAAACTACTCGTATTTGATTTACATTTTAAAAACGTTGTTTATTGCCTGCTATTAACTTTTTGTGCTTGAAACTATTAACATAATTTATGGATACTTTATGTTTTTTGAACTAAGTATGCAATTTTTTTAATTGTCATCGGTCGCAGAGGTTAAATTAATGTAATTAAATTAAAGACCGGAATAACATAATTGAAAAATAGTAATAAAAGTATTAAAAATTGGTCTCGATTAGAAGACAATAAATTATTTGGAAATTTAACCTATTGTGATGATTTAAATAATTTCGCATGGTTGTTGCTTCTACTTGATGGAAATTCATTATAAATGTATAAAAAAAACTTCAAATTCATTACAAATATATAATAAAAAAACTTTTTAGTCAATTTGCACTCGTTTATTTATAAATTTTCTGATGGCACGTTTCGCTTTCGATGCAGCTTCATCGGAGTGTATAGATGTAGATCTGAAGAAGCTGTATCGACAGAGAAACGCACTATCAAAAAATTTATAAATAAACCAGTGGAAATTGACTAAGAACAAACTTTTATTATATAATGTAATAATTGGAAAGTTTCTTTGGATTTTCTTAATTCTTTACTAAACTGATGAGTCAATATCTGGAACATCTAAACTCTGTACTGGTCTTATTCATATGTTCGTTCTGCTGTTCTTTTTCAATAGTCAAAGGTATTGAAGGTATATTCGAATAACCCAAAAGTTCCATTAAATATTCGTTGCTTAAGAAACACAATCACGGTTTAATTGTATTGAAACTTTTTTTAGTGGCTTATAGCTTATAATTTACTCGGGCTTATCTAGATAACCTTGTTCATATTATATTTTGTTGATTTTGGTTTAGACCTGTTTTGGAAGGATGCGATTGCGGCAGATGACTTAATGGTTACTGAACGCGTCTTCTTGTAATATGAAACAACCTGGAGTTCTCCGTTCAAAATTGTTTTCTTTGAAGTAACTTGGTTAGACCATAGTAGGATGAATATATTTCAGCTAACACGTTAACAGCAGCTGGACTAGTTAAATCTTATACTCTGCAGCCTGAGAAAAATCTTATAATAAAAGCTCCAACTAAATACAATAAAGATTATAAAAATTGTCTTAGATTGTTCTTAGTTTTTTCTAAAAAAAGTTGTTGGGCGTTAGTTTGGTAACAAATATGTCCTGGCATGAACATATCGCATAGCAAGGAGAGCGTCTCAAAAGTTGGGAATATTATTTCGAACCAGAAAGCTTTACACTCCACAACAACTGTTAATTCTTTACAAAGCTCAAATTCAACCAACTATGGAATACTGCTCCCATCTTTGCGGCTCCGCTCCCAAACATACATTACATTTATTGGATTCTATTCAGGGAAGAGCTGTTCGTCTGATTGGAGACCCGGAACTGACCGGTGACCTTGATTCGCTGGAACATCGAAGAACGGTTGGCGACTTGAGCCTATTCCACAAGTATTTTCTGGAAGGGGTTCGAAGGATGTAGCCCGCCTAATTCCTCTCAGAGCGGTGCATGTTAGAAATAAATGTCGCGCTAATACTTCACATCCGTATGAGGTTCAGCTTGTTACTCCTCGTACAACGCTTTTCAAGCAGTTTTTTATATGGAGAACATCATCCCTTTGGAATAATTTGCCCAGGACTGTGTTTACCACCTAGTACAATTTATAGCGATTCAAGAACAACGTGAATCGCCTTTTTCCGCGCATGTATCGCTCCTGTAGCACTTTAGGGATTTCACTGCAGCACGTGTGCTAGACTCATAAAAAAACAAGCACAGATAAGGTCTAGTAGGGGTCGAAACGACAAGCCGAGAAGACACAGCCAGAGAGAAGCGACAAAATCTCCGAATCCTTTGTTCTCTCTCTTCAAATCCCCTACAGCAGAATATGTTAACTACATGGATGAACGAAAACGATACAAATAAATGGTCAGATGGTTTGCCCTTTCTTCAATTTGCCAAGAACACAACATACCACGAAGGAATACGCTAAAGTCCTTATGAAGCCGTGTTTGGCGTTAAACCATAAAGAAGTATAGCATCGTCATCTTTGCATAGCGAACAAATCCCAAATATTGAAACCGAAGATTAGCTCTAAGAAATTGTTAACACTTTTGAAGAAAATTTGAACAGTGACCATACCAAAAACCATATTCCAAAGGAAAATATTATAGAGGAGCTGCAACCTACCATGTGTTCATATCAAGCCCTGACTAAACAACACGAGTTTATTTCTATAAAAACCGGTCAAGTGCAAGTTGAACTTGCACAGTTAGTGTTCCGTACGTTAATTGTTTTTAAAATAAAAAAATTTGTTAGGGTGGTATAAAATGATCAGTGACTTCACAAAACACACCCCAAATGAGTTTTCAACAAAGTTTGTTTCCAATTTTTACTGAAAACTGGTGACCTTGAAATTTTGTTTTTTTTTATATACCAAATAAATTATTAAAGGTGATAATTTTCGTTCAATCTATACCCCGTGAAGAATATTCCAGAATTTTTTCAAAATTTTTTGATCAGTCCTTTTCGAGATAAGGTAGGGGACAGCGATTTTTTTAAAAGTAATACGAAGAAAAGTGTGCGCAAGTATTACATTATATATATATTTTTTACTCGTGTTTTCACAAGCTTCCATTAGACACCACACTCGATGACCTAGTAAAAAAAAATTTTTTTTCACTTCCGATTTCACCCCTTAAAACGAACCTCTTAAGTCAAAATTTATGTTACGGTGGTATAAAATGATCAGTGACTTCACAAAAACACCCCAAATGAGTTTTCAACAAAGTTTGTTTCCAATCTTTACTGAAATCTGATGACCTTGAAATTTTTGTTTTTTTTTATATACCATATAAATTATTAAAGGTAATGCACTCGTGATAATTTTCGTTCAATCTACACCCCGTGAAGAATATTCCAGAATTTTTTCGAAATTTTTTGATAAGTACTTTTCGAGATAAGGCCCGGGACAGCGATTTTTCGCGAATTTTTAAAAATAATACAAAGAAAAGTGCGCGCAAGTATAATATTACATATATATTTTTTACTCGTGTTTTCACAAGCTTTCATTTGACACCACACTCGATGACCTAGTAAAAAATTTTTTTTTTCACTTCCGACTTCACCCCCCAAAACTAACCCCTTAAGTCAAAATTTAATTCTCAAAACTACATGGCTCTGATGAGGCCATCAATTCCTATGTTATTACCAAATTTCACCTTTCTATGTCAAATAGTTTCGGAGAAAATCGGGTGTGACAGACAGACAGGCAGACAGACACCGAAGTGATCTTATAAGTGTTCCGTACGGAACACTAAAAAGAGCGACCGCGAAAGAGAATTTTCTACTACAAGCAACGAAAATGTTACGAACCTCAAAAGGAAAATTTTCTCCTGGTTAAATTGGTAATACCGTACAAATACAAGTCCCTAATGTCGACCGTAGCCGTACAGATATCCGAAATATGTTGGCGGTTGAGACTCCGACCATTTTGACATATATCATATATTAAAAAGTTACATTTTTGTCTTAACGTAATAAAAATATTTCTATTTACCATTTACGATCAGTGCATGCTGATTGTCGACATTTCCCGGTGTAAGTGAGAGAGAGAATGATATTTAGCAACTATTTCGTACATATACCAAGAGACTATGTGAATGCTGACATTCACCGTAGAATATCGACATTTGCCAGTTATCTTTTAGAACAACATATATACGAGTACTATACTTGATATGGCTTACCTAAGAAGCCAGCAAGACACATAGACGTATAGGACTGAGGAGAATTAGAAGAATGTAAATTTTCTGAGAACTACAACGTAGAAATAAATGCATCAAAATCAACTTTTATAACGTTCGGAAAAAATCGTGGTTTATGACAAAACAGTATTAAAATAAAAATCGGTTCAGATGAAGTTTCAGCCTTTGCATTCTGTAGAAATGTGGAATTATTGATTGATATCATCTTAAGTTATAAACCACATACAACTAATTGTATTCAAACTGCCTATGCAAATTTAAATAGATTATTTCCACATAAATACCTTTTATCTAAAATCACAGATTTCTCTAGTTCGTAGCCATTTCAATTTTTGTGACGCTGTTTACGGTTCCTGTATTGATAAAGAAGATAAAAATAGATTTCATCGCGTTCAAATTTCCTGCAATTGCTTACAGGTTAAGTGAAACAGCATGGCTTTCTATGGAAAATCGCAGAAAACTGCTTGCAAGCATCAAGTACATTTAATAATACTGTTTAATCGTCTCTTGTATCTAACTGCTAAAATTAGTTACAGAACTGACGAGCACACATTTAATTTAAGGTATCGTGGTTACATCTCCGCTTCATCTCACACTGCTTCTTTATCAAAGATGCTTTTCTTACAATAGAGAGATTTTGTAACACTTATTTTTCACATGCCTTTGTCCTTATCGTTATCTCAAGCAAGCGTAGTGTTAACGCCAAGGAATTGTAAAGTTAGGTCAGTATTTATAGTATTTATCTTCTAAAAATCTAGGGGATGTTTTCATTCACCTCATGGTTAAGCACACCGGTCATTAGTATCTGATGGGTCAACACAAGTTTCTGAATTTAAGTTGGGTCTAGCATGCACTTCCTTTAATATTTTGAAGGTAATACGAATGTGTGATAAATAAAATTTTATTCAAAATTAGCACTACACACACTGTAATGCCATTGTGCCAAAGATTGTAACATCTCAACATAACGTGAACACTAATTAACTGTTTTCAGTGTTATTTGCAATAAAAGATTATCATTTCAATTTTGCTGTATTTTCTTAGTGATTTGTATACCTAAGTAGGAAAAAAAGGCCTTACCATAACAGCCTCTCTTATAAGTTCCTAAATAAAGGAAATCGTTATCCTTAATAAAGGTCTCTCTTATTTTATTTCAATACTGCACAAGCTCCAAATGGTGTACGCATGCTTCAAATAAAGATGAAGACAGTGGCCTACCAAAATAAACGTTGCAAAATCTCTCTATTATCTATAAACTTTACCACAATATTTCTGAACGTTTTAGAACCTTGTCAGTTCATTCAAATATCAATTTAAAACATTCCTTTTTTTGGGGGACATACACAGGGACCTTATGTAATTTTCTGGGGAAAAATAATATTTTTGCCTTTTAGGCAGAGCCGGTGTAATGGTAACGAGCAAGGCAGTAAGAGAATTACTTATTTTCTAAGGGGGTTAAACCGAAATCTTCTTAAAATTCATTGTTAATCTCCTTTTTGCCTTTTACGTAGGTATAGGTAAACAATTTTTTTTATTATGTATATTTCAATTTTGCACAAATTGGCAAATAAAACAGTATTATCATTATATTAAATTAAGGTTAATAAATAGCATATATGTAAATGCTTTTGTTAATACGGCCTTTGATAAAATTATTACAAAAAAATGTTCTAAACAGATCCGGCTAAACTAATTAAATTAACGCTATGTATTCAAACTATTTGATTTACATTTTAAAAATATTGTTTATGATCTGTTATTAACTTTTTGTGCTTTAAATTATTAACATAATTTATAGATTTATTATATTTTATGAAATAAGTATGCGTTTTTTTACATGGGTATAGGTTCCAGAAGTTATTATTAGGCAGCAGAAAAGTATAATTAAAATGTTAGTTAGGTAGGTATTTTATTGTGACCTACGAACTGGTAGGATTTAAATTACTTTGTTTAACTGGGTGGGATTAAAAATAAAGTAGTAATTATTATAATACCCCATGTTAAGTAGAAAGGAGGAGTACCAATGGCCAAAGTACCCCACTTAAAACTGTGAATACATTTCCAGAAGCAAAAAAATATTCCTGTAGAATGAGTTTACACAAAATTATTGTTAGTTCACTTGGACATTTTTTACGTACAGTAAGCTATTTTCATCAGGGCTCGAAATTACTTAGTGTTCCATACGGAACACTTACAAGATCACTTCGATCTCTGTCCATCTATCTGTCCGTCTGTCTGTCCGTCTGTCACACCCGATTTTCTCCGAAACTATTTGACATAGAAAGTTGAAATTTGGCACTAATATAGGAATTGATGGCCCCACCAGAGCCGTGTAGTTTTGAAAGTTAAATTTCGACTTAAAGGGTTAGTTTTGGGGGGTAAAATTGGAAGTAAACAAAATATCAAATTTATGTACCAGATAAATTATTAAAGGTAATGCACTCGTGATAATTTTCAACCAATCTACACCCTTTTACAAGCTTGCGTCTGAAACGCTACGCGATAACCTGGTAATTTTTTTTTCTACTAACCCCTTAAGTGAAAATTTAACTTTCAAAACTACACGTCTCTGATGAGGTCATCAATTCCTATATCCATGCCAAATTTCAACTTTCTATGTCAAATAGTTTCGGAGGAAAAAGGGTGTGACAGACGGACAGACGGACAGAAGTGTTCTTATAAGTGTTCCGTACGGAACACTAAAAAGGAATCACATTTTATATATTGCATTGCAGTATTAATCGCGGATAGAGAGTCTGTAAAAAGAAAATACAATACTTTAATAAGTTATCTAGATCTTATCTAGATCAAAGATCAGATTATACCAAAATAAATACGTAGATTTGGATACTTGTGCAACTATCGAAAAAATTAATTCTATTATTAATATATTTATTAATTTTAGTACAGATGACAAAATTATTCTGAATACAGAATATATAACGCTTGACCGAATTACATACCTTCTGGTCTGGTAAATTTTATAAAGGAGTGTAGGGTATATTTAAGACATATATTGAGAGAAGCTTGGTATTTCACAACAAAACCTTTACGCCAAAAGAAGAACAAAGGAGAGCGAGAAAGAGAGATTGAAAACAATTTTCATGGCTCCGCAACATAAGAAACTATTTCGGTATAATAACTGCTGCTACCGTATTGAAAGAGGCCGAGGATGATAATCTAGTTATATTGTGGTAAATGTTGAGGACTGTAATGGATAACTAATCGACGATGCTGTTGGGAAAAGAAGAATAATGTAGAAAAGATTTTAACAAACTATTTCTAATCAGTCTGAAACAAAAATTCTGACCCACATTTACACTTTACCTGCTTCTTACAATGATTAATAGTTTTTGCGAGATACAGTTCAAAAATTGCAACACTATTAGCGAAGAAACAGGTATTCCCGGTCTGACTCTCCTGACTAATCTTACTCTACTTTCCGTAAAGTAATGAAAGCAGACAAAAAGTATTTTTACTGAGATGAGGCACGGTAAACATAAAATACAGTTCGAGTTTGTAATGATCACATAACCTCTTGCCATATTACTGGTATGATGCCCGCGAGTTTTTGAAATGTTCAAATTCCCTCTTTCAAGAAATGTCCTATTCTGTAGAATAAAAATTATTTTTGCTAATTGAAAGCAAGAAATGAAAAAGTTTTTTTAAGAACATTTTCTTATCAGGGAAAAAAGGCAAAGAGTACTAGAAAAAAATAAATTTGGCTTCAAATCCTTTTGTATGTTATTTATTTATATATCTCATTGTTGAATTTATATTTCTCAACTATTAGAGATATTGTCTGGGTAGAAAAAATGTTCATTTGGAGAATATATCTCTGCACACCTTCCGCTTCGCGCCTATAGTATCAACAATTATGCTCCTTATATTTTAGCATATCCCAGGAATCTAGAGAGATTGAAAATAATTATAATTATTATTTTAAGATGAGATCGTCTTCCTTCTGAACTTAAACATAACTGTTTTACAAATAAAATATATCTTTAATATGAAAACACAATTATCTTAATCTTTATATAATATATTGCATAATAGAAATAAAAAATTATAAATAAATTACTTTTTAGGATCTTTGGGAAAGCTAAAAAAGCTAACTCCTTCGGGGATACCACATGTATTTTTACAAGCACTAACCGCACAACAAAAACTTCCTCTTGACATCTTTTTTTATAATTGCAGCATCGGATTGCAGAACTGTCTCTAGACGTGATCACTGTTTCCCTAGTAAGTAGGAGAGAAGATAACGATGTGGACTAGTCCATTGACGGACAAAATCAATTTTGTTAATAATCAACCAATCAAGTTGATTTGTGCATAGAAACACTCTTTAGGCTTGTGAGCTTTTTAAGGATGTAGTCGTATGATAAAATTGTTTGTTTAATTGGTTATTAACTATGAATAAATTTTACGCTGAAAAATTTCAATATTAATTAAATAATTGGCCAAAATGACCAAGGTCGGCTTATTTTTCATACATTTGCAAGTATCATATCAAAAATTCAGGTCAGAATGTTAATTTTTGCAGCGATAATGTGGATAAATAAACAAGCGCGCACGAACTCTTAGCGCACGGGCGCGTTTTCATGCAGCTAATCGCAGTGAAAATTTGTTTTTTCAATGCTTCCAGCTGCCAAAAAACATATTGTTTTCTTATTTGCTTATTTTATTAGTAAAAATCTTTTTTTTTATAATATGACACTCAAGTTGAGTGTACGAAAATACACTCAATTAGTTAAGTGTTTGGAGTGTTTTTTGAGTGTTTTTATGTAAGGGTATGTAGATATAAAATTTTTCAAGTAAGAATTATAAAAAGGTGTATGCACGCTTTAAATTCGTTGCAACAATTATTAACCCAAAATTTAAAAACCATTTGGTTTTACAATTTGGTTTTTAGAAGAGTTTAAAGGAACAGATAATGATAAATTATTATTGTATGTTTAAAAAACAAATGTCTACACAGAAATTTAGATTGTATTTTAATATATTTTTTCATAAGTTCTCTCTCATTACAGATCATTATTAATCCTAAAACATACATCTGCACATCTTTGAAAATACTTTTAGGATACATTCGCAAAGATTTACATACGAATCAAAGAAGATTCTTTTTTTCTTTTCCCAACTTCTTTGGTTTCGTATTCATTACACTTAAATAATAAAAATTGATACTTTCAAAAATGGTAACCATGGTAACAAATATTTGGTTCTCCAATTTGATTTTCTTACTAGTTTAACTAAACGGAAAAGCCAAATTGTAAAACCAAATGGTTTTTGAATTTTAGCGTTAAAAATTGTAAAAACGATTTTGAAGCATGCATAAACCTTTTTATAATTTTTACTTTGAAAATTTATATCTACGCAGTTACACCATTTAGTTTCCTTATTTGATTTTACTATGACATATTAACAAATTAACATTAATATTTGGTTATTTTATTTTCAAATGAAATAACCAAATAAGAAAACAAAATATCTTCTTGGCAGCTGAAAGGATTCCAAAAACAAATTTTCACTACAATTAGCTGCATGAAAACGCGCGTGTCCGCTAAGAGCGCGTGTGCGTTTGTTTATTTATCCACATCACTGCTGCAAAAACTAACATACTGATCCGAATTTTTGATACAATACTCGCAAATGTATGAAACATAAGCCGACATTGTTCATATTGTCCAAGTTTTTAATTAGTATTTAAATTTTTCAGCGTAAAGTTTATTCATTGTGAATAACAAATTAATCAAACAATTTTGTCAAACGACTATATCCATAAGAAGAGCACAAGCCTAAAGAATGTTGCTATCCAAAAATCTCCCTGATTCGTTGATTATTAAGAGAAAAACAACGAGTTGATTATTGCGTTGTAAATTAGTTTTGTCCGTCGATTGAAGCTTTCACAGCGTTATCTCTCTCTCTTTCTTGCCTACTAGGGAAACAGAGGTTACGCGTAGAGGCAGTTCTGCAATCCGATGCCTCAATTATTTCCAGTTGTAATGTCAAACAAGTCATTTACTTATGGAAAAATTATCAATAATGAATTTTGGAGGACGTTATAAAAAGGTTCTTCTTGAAATCCAGATGTAAACACAACCCGAGACCGCACAGAGAGCCATGTTGTTAGTATGATAGGAGACGCATGCGTGATAAGAAAATAGGACCTAAAAATTTTCTTGATTTTTTGTTTACTCTGGCTGAGGTAGTTGTCAATTACTAAGTCAGATAAATGACATAGCATTTTTCGAAGGTATAAGTGTGATCGCCCATACCTTTTAAACACAGATAAACATCACAATGTTGGAACTAAAAAATGTACTCATGTTAATTATGATATTTTGTTTAATTTTAACTTTAAATTAATAACCATAAAATGTGTTTTAGACGTTAGGTTAGGTCGTAATTGTTTTGATATTTTATTTTGGGCGGGGCATCTATAGCACAGTCACGTATACCACAGAAAACTATAGAACTAGATCAGTTTTATTAGAACTAATTTTATAGTATGGATAAAATTTAAAGTTTAGAAGCCTTTAAAGACCTTTATATTTTTATTTCTTGATTACTATGACTAATCGGTAAAGGAGTACCTGCCTACCTAGTTCCCACGAATATGAAAAATTTTAGAATGAACTCTACAATCGTGCAATATAGAATTCATTTGAAAATATTTAAAGAGTTGATTGATTGGTCCGTTACTTTGTGACAGTATATTTTAACAATAAAATTACTTACTTTGTTAACGGACACTAAATATATTTTCAGTAAAGATTTACAAATGCGTTATCGCGATATCGCAGTACAATTACATTTTCAAACGTTTAACTAAGATTTGGTTAAGCGTTTGAAAAAGTAATTACACTACGAAATTACGATAATGCATTTATAAACCTTTCCAAAAAATATATTTAGTGTCACTTAACAAAGTAAATAAGTAATTTTATTGTGAAAATATTTTATTAAGTTACATAAACCTCGTTCCTTCCGTTCTTTCCTTTTCTTGTCTCTCTCTCCATTTTTCAATATACAGTCTGTCAAGTAAGAACGTGTACGAGAAAATTCATTTTTAGTCCCTTTATCTATGACGCATTTTAGTAAAAATATCAGTCGATTCCGAACTTTCATCAAAATCACGTAAAATCCAAAATGAGTAACTTGTTTACGCGCCGGTTCGAGGCAGTTTTTTTTTGTTCCCATCCAAAGGGGCCTAAAATGACACATTCCGCATCCTCTAAATATGTTATAGAGTCGATGTCGTTTGTGAAGAAGTAGGTAAAACATTTTAATGAGACAAAAAGTGTCAACGACTTACCAAAACATGGCTTCGAAAGACGAAAAACGAATCGTGTCTTGGTTTTCACGGGACCTGAAATTGACGCTACCTCAAAGAGCGGCAAAATTAAGAAAATCGGGTTTAATTGTTTCCTAGGAGATCATTTGACAACATCTTCGTGCTCATGATGTCAAATTCTGAAGCTCGTTAAAGAAACCTTTGCTGGGCGAGAAACACGTTGCGAACCGGCTCGCTTGAGCCCACCATAAGATATTAGAGTGGCCCTCACAATCGCCGGACGCAAATCCTATTGAAAACACAACTCACCAAAGAATAGCTTCATGGCACAAAATGTTCTCGAAACATATTTTTTCAAGAATACGAGTGGTCACGTTCTTACTTGACAGACATAATACATTTTAATTTTTCAATAATTGTGGGGAAGGAAATTACCAGGTCATCGAGTGGGGTGTCAAATGAAAACTTGAAAAATATATATGATGTAATACTTATGCACACTTTTCTTTATATTATTTTTAAAATCCCCTCCGTACCTCAAAAAGTACTGATCAAGAAATTTTGAAAAAATTCTGGAATATTCTTCACAAGATTGAACGAAAATTATTACGAGTGCATTATGACCTTTGATAATTCACCTGATACATACAAAAAAAAACAAAAATTTCAAGGTCACAAGTTTTCAACAAAGATCGGAAACAAATTTTGTTGAAAACATCGTTAGGGTAACAAAATTTTTTATTTTAAATGCATTCACTGTACAGAACACTAACTGCTCAACTTCTACTACAATTTTTTTAACACCTATGACGATGACAGTACACCATCGATCTTTTCCACGGTAGACATTTCTCTAAAATTTTTTTAGATTTGTCAATTTTACGTCAGATGGTGCAATTTATCGGCTAATATCTTTTGAGCACCACATGCGCTTCCTCTCTGCTTCTGTAAATGAGAGAGAAAATAACATTCTTCTAGGAACAGATTTATTTTTTAACTAGTGGCCTTTTAATGTTCCATCTCTTTTTATTCTGCACTTATTTTTACTGTATATCTATACATACATATATTGAGATATATTGACTGGGATGTCATGATATCCGTCAATAAGCAGTTAAGATTTAATATATTCATAAAATTTGCTATATCCCTAATCCAATAAATGCATATTTTTTTGTCAATTTATCATGACTTATTTAATAGTTTTTTTTTTCAGCTAGTACTTCTAAAATAAAATCCTCACATCGATGCAAAATCTGAACCTGTTGTTGGACTACCATTGTTACTAAATTTCGTGGCAAGAGTAACAAAACGATTATAGAAATATAAGCTCTAAGATCCCTTTTTCACCTTAATACCTTGAAAGCTATATTAAAAGAACAGAGGATTGAAGATGGACACTTCGGTTCAAATGCTTAATTTTCCGTGTATCAACATTTATGGCTCTTAGTTTTTTCGTCCACTTCTCCACTAAAAATAGAGAAATACCGACAGAATAATGAAAGCAGTAGTATATATATATATATATATATATATATATATATATATATATATATATATATATATATATAGATATAGATATAGATATAGATATATATATATATATATATATATATATATATATATATATATATATATATATATATATATACGAGGCTGGTTTGAAAAGTCCGTGCAAAGTCCGAGAGATGGCACCACCGGTGCGTATCGAGGTCATGTTTACTTAGTAGCATCTCTTGAATGAACGCACACCAAGTTTCAGCCATATTGGTCTATTTCTTTGTGTTTGGCATTCGTGTGAATCAAGGAAGTCGAGTGATTTTCATGAAATGGACGAAAAAGAATTTCGTGTGGTGATTAAACATTACTTTATGAAAGGCAAAACACCTCAGGAGACTAAAGAGAAGCTTGATAAACATTATGGTGACTCTGCACCTTCGATTAGAACAGTTTATAAGTGGTTTCAAAATTTTCGGACTGGCCATATGGGCACAAGTGACGCTGAACGTTCTGGACGGCCTGTGGAGGTTACGACTCCAGAAATCATTGATCAAATCCATGATATGATGATGGATGACAGAAGAGTTAAGGTACGTGAGATTGCTAGTGCTGTGGGCATCTCGACTGAACGGGTACATAATATTTGCATAAACATTTGGACATGAGAAAGCTATCCGCAAGATGGGTGCCGCGATTGCTCACGCTTGACCAAAAACGGAATCGTGTGAAGTGTTGCAAGGATGGTTTGCAGCTGTTCCAGAAGAATCCGGAGGACTTTAAGCGTCGTTTCGTCACTGTGGATGAAACATGGATACATTACTATACTCCTGAGACCAAACAACAATCTAAACAATGGGTTACCAAGGGGAAATCTACACCAAAAAAGGCGAAGACCGTTCCTTCGGCCGGAAAGGTTATGGCGACTGTCTTTTGGGATTCGCAAAAGATAATCCTCATCGACTATCTGGAAAAGGGTAAAACTATTACAGGTGAATATTATTCATCGTTATTGGACCGTTTGAAAACCGAGCTGCAAGAAAAACGCCAGCGATTGGCCCACAAGAAAGTCCTTTTCCATCACGACAACGCACCAGCACACACCTCAGCAGTTGTGGTCGCAAAATTAATGGAAATAGGATTCCAACTCGTTTCACATCCCCCTATTCTCCAGACTTGGCTCCCTCGGACTACTATTTGTTCCCCAATTTGAAGAAATGGCTGGCGGGACAAAGATTTTATTCAAACGAGGAGGTGATTGCAGACTCTAATGGATATTTTGCAGACAAATCTTATTATTCGGAAGGGATCAACAAACTAGGACATCGTTGGACGAAGTGTATAAGCCTAAAAGGAGACTATGTCGAAAAATAAAAAAGGTTTACCCCAAACACATAAGTATTTTTTATTTTTGCACGGACTTTTCAAACCAGCCTCGTATATATATATATATATATATATATATATATATATATATATATATATATATATATATACATATGTATATATATATATATATATATATATATATATATATATATATATATATATATATATATATATATATATATATATATATATATGTATATATATATATATATATATATATATATATATATATATATATATATATATATATATATATATATATATATATCATATTGCGGGAGTCCTCAAGACCAGACTTTTTATTGTTGTCTGCCATACCTATTGCGGCAGACAGTTTTTATAGTTGTCTCTTACATGTGATGTTGAGCCATATCTAAATAATTGTAAGTTTCCTCAACATTTAAATAAAGTAAAATGCTCCCTTGATAACTACTTATTCTCTGGATTTTCATAATACGGTCTTCTAAATATTTGGATAACGATAGATTTATTCACACCAAATTCCTGACCGCTATTTCAACTATTCTAAGTAATTGATTTAGGTCTCGCTTTGAAACAATATAAAGTTGAGGGCCAAGTATATTAAATATTGACGGGAAAATATATAAAATAAAACAAAATTAATTCGTTGAAGAACAATAAACTTTTTCTAGAGTACTAATAAAACAGCTTACTTTAATTTCACAAATGAAGCTCAAATAACCGGGAATTAAATCAAAGAAAATTTGATTAAAAACATCAAGCTTTAACGTAACCATATAAAAAGAGGTTGTAATTCGAAAAAATGTATCTCAAAGCTTGGACTATCACAGCAAGAACTTGAAAACGACACTTAAATTTAATGTCAGTAACGAATGAAAATAAATATCAAGTATTATATTTTGGCCAACGGACTGAAAAACTTTATTGTCATTTAAAAAAGCCTCTTATATTTAGTTTCTTTATAAAAAATTTAGTTGGATACTGAAAAAAAAATCCCCGTTAATAATTGATTTCCTGGTAGACTACAGTTAGACCCACAGATTTAACGCCCAGGAACTGAAAGAGAAGGTAGTGCAATACAGAATCAAAATAAATGCAAGTTCTACCTTTTGAGCAATTGATATAATGATAAATTTGGTTTTCCCGAGTAACAATATATATTGTTAGCAGTTAATTAAAGAAGTTTAAATCTTCTTAACAGAGGAAAGATTAATTCCTGAAATGTTATGTCGAACGTATTTGGATGATCAATCCATGCCATAGTAAGATATCTCTTGTATAATAGAAAGTTCTCGATAGGACATTTATCAATAAGAATATTCTTTTTGCAACCCGGTCTTTTTCCTTCACCCTGTGTCCTGATATCTTGAAGAGTCAGTTCAGCTCTACTAAATAAGGAGCTGCAGATAATATCTGTGGATATTTTGTAACAAAAGGTTAAACGCGCAAGCAGCTTATGATGTTTGAAGTCGTGTTGTCGTTTTGAGTAGTCCTTTTTTAGAATAAGTATCGTTTTACCTTGGACAAATCACTAAGGAATTGGTTTTCTATCATGTAATAGTGTGTATGCGGTGTTAGATACTATATGTAGATGTTTGTGAACGTGAATTTCCTACAATGACTTTTAATTAAAACTTTTAGAATGCTTATAAATATTTTAAGTATAATTAATATTAAATTAATAATAAATCCATAAATATGTTTTATGTCAATTTTAAAACCATGTGAGTTTTACCCATCGAAAATATGCAAAAAACAGAAACATAAGAAAATACCTCCTGAAATTCGACCATAATTTAAGAAAACTATAACTAATTTATTTCCAAATGTATACCAGGCAAAGTAAAGGATAAATCTCTTCATGGATTTTTTTAAAAATAATATTTATTAAAAATTTATTAGCCTCTATATTAACCAATAAACAATATCGTCAAATGATAAAAAACAAGTTCCTTCCATAAAGTTGTTATAGGTGTGGTATTTTTTTAATGAAGAAGTCCAATGTAAATTTTTCCTTTTGTCCTTGCAATTTTTAAGTTAAATAATTCATTAACATCATAACATGCTGAGATCTTGTATTGTCTGCAATTTTAACCTGCTTTCTTGTTATTAAGGCAAACTAGCAATTCCTAATATTTTTTAAAAGCGTAGGTTTTTATTTTAATAGGATACGCCTTAGAAAATGAGTAATGAAAAAATTACCTTTTATACGATAAGAAGTGATAAAGTTTTATTTTATGCTTTTAATATAAAATAAGTTATAAATTATTGTAAGGAATGCAATGCATGCTAAGTTGTATCCTGTATACCCTATTTTATTGATTGATTATGATTAGTTAAGTTGTCCTATTTACCATGTTACAGCTATACCATATTCAGTCAATTGTATAAGTGATGGCGCCATCCTTCTCATTATTATACAATTTTAATTGAGGCAATTTTTAATGAATGAATGAATATATTCCTTATCACGAAAAAGTTTATTGTTGAAATTATTGTATTTGTAAAAAAATCACTCCCTGAAATGTATGCTTTTTTCACGTTTTAGGGTTCCTAGATCACGAAAAACATAGTCACTTATTTCTGTCGACCTGTTTGTCTGTTTGTTGGTGTGTCGGACTGTTGGTACGACATCTCTCGAACTAAATGAGATACTAATTGCTCTAAAAGATTTTAATAGTAATATCGAAGTTTTTCCTGGCTTTTTGTTGAATAATAAACAAATTTTATGCATATATATTTACAGTAAAACATATACGGAGAGAAAGAGATGGAGCAGGAAATTACAGGAGGTTGCTTCCCATTTATCGTATTATATATTCTATCCAAAGGTTTTAAACCTTAGGAGTTCAAAAATTAGGTAATTTTTTCATTACTTTCAAGTTTAACCCAGGAAGGGACGGAAGGGAGCATATATAACTTTAATAGCATTTTAGGATATTTACAGGTAGTGCAGTTAAAAAAACATTTGAAATTGTACAGTCTAGGCACCGCAATATTATAATTTTATCCTCTCTGGGGTATCAGGAATACTGTTCTGAGTTTTAGACTTTGCTCTTTTGTTTATAAAAATTTAAGTTTTCAAAACGCGTATTTTGAGCCTAAAATGTGAATAACTCCATTCATATAAGTCGGATCAATACAAAAAAAACTCTTCTTAATGAAATTTTCCACAAATTCCCGTTGGTTTTAAATCACTCATACATAACCTACGAAATTGAGAAAACAGGCAAAAAAAATGTTTTTTTTTTTTATTTTACTATACAGGTCGACTAAGTGAACCGATCAGCTAGAAAATATGCCCTTTATTATAGCAAAATTACCCTGAAATTTTGATACAAAAATATTGAGCCAAGTGGGCACAATTGAATTTGTTGTTTAAAATTCGAATTGCCAGCCATGTTATGCCATTTGGTTCAAAATGGATCTCTTTTTCAAAATTTAGGACTCGACGCCAGCTTTCCGATGCCATCAAAAAAAATTTTTTGGAATCATTTTAACCGTTTTTAGTGTTCCGTACGGAACACTTATAAGATCACTTCGGTGTCTGTCCGTCTGTCCGTCTGTCCGTCCGTCTGTCTGTGTGTCCGTCTGTCTGTCCGTCTGTCTGTCCGTCTGTCCGTCTGTCACACCCGATTTTCTCCGAAACTATTTGTCATAGAAAGTTGAAATTTGGTAGTAATATAGGAATTGATGGCCTCATCAGAGCCATGTAGTTTTGAAAGTTAAATTTTGACTTAAGGGGTTAGTTTTGGGGGGTGAAATCGGAAGTGAAAAAATAATTTTTTTTGCTAGGTAATCGAGTGTAGTGTCAAATGAAAGCTTGTAAAAACACGAGTAAAAAATATATATATAATGTAATACTTGCGCGCACTTTTCTTTGAATTATTTTAAAAAAATCGCGAAAAATCGCTGTCCCGCCTTATCTCGGAAAGTACTCATCAAAAAATTTTGAAAAAATTCTGGAATATTCTCCACGGGGTGTAGATTGAACGAAAATTATCACGAGTGCATTACCTGTAATAATTTATCTGGTATATAAAAAAAAAACAGAAATTTCAAGGTCATCAATTTTCATTAAAGATTGGAAATAAACTTTGCCGAAAACTTATTTGGGGTGTGTTTTTGTGAAGTCATTTTATATCACCGTAACATAAATTTTGGCTTAAGGGATTCGTTTTGAGGGGTGAAATCGGAAGTGAAAAAAAAATTTTTTTACTAGGTCATCGAGTGTGGTGTCAAATGAAAGCTTCTGAAAACACTAGTAAAATATATATATATATATATATATATATATATATATATATATATATATATATATATATATATATATATATATATATAATGTAATACTTGCGCACACTTTTCTTCGTATTACTTTTAAAAAATCGTGAAAAATCGCTGTTCCCTACCTAATCTCGAAAAGTACTGAATTTTGAAAAAATCCTGGAATATTCTCCACGGGGTATAGATTGAACGAAAATTATCATTACCTTCAATAATTTATCTGGTATAGAAAAAAACCAAAATTTCAAGGTCACCAGTTTTCACTAAAGATTGGAAACAAACTTTGTCGAAAACTCATTTGGGGTGTGTTTTGTGAAGTCACTGATCATTTTATACCACCCTAACAAAATTTTTTATTTTAAAAACAATCAACGTACGGAACACTAATTGTGCAAGTTCAACTTGCACTTGACCGGTTTTTTTACATTTGTTTTGTTTATTTTCGCGTTAACGAAAATGATTTTTTTAATGAAGGTCTCGCATTTGTTGTTATTTGATTTATAAACAAATGAAAAAAAAATACGGTTAAAATGACTCTAAAAAAATTGTTTTAATGGCATCAGAAAGCTGGCATTGAGACCTATATTTAAAAAAAAAATCTATTTTAGACCAAATGATGGGCAATTCAAATTTTAAATAACAAATTCAATTGTACCCCTTGGGTACAATATTTTTAGACTAAAATTTCAGGATATTCTTGTTATAACAAAAAGTTTCGAACCGATCGGTGCACTTAGTCATTTTTCAATTCATTCGTAGGTTATGTACGCACTTGAGGGACTTAAAATTAAGGAGAATTTATTTGAAATTTCATTACGAATCGTTTGTTTTTTTTTGTCTCGATCCGAGTTTTATAACCGGAGTTATTCGCATTTTAAGCTCGAAAAACTCACTTAAGACTCTTGATGATTCTCCAGAAAGGATAAAATGATAATATTGCTGTATCCAAACTATGCCTTTCTCATCATTATTTTAACTTTTTTTTTACTGCACTAAGGTTTTTTTTGCTTATGTACTGGTCAAATTTTGAACATATTATTTACAGTAAAATATGTTAGGTGTTATCCGTCTAATTCGTGGTTTGTGGAGTCGAGGAATCTGAAAATTAAGTTATTTTTTCATTACTTTCAATTTTCATGGGGAAAGAGATGGAGTGGTCAAACATGGTATGATTTCAAGAGTCATGATGATTTTTCCAGGTTTTTAGTTGAAATAATAAACAAATTCTAAGCATAATAATTAATTTATTATATTTATATTAGGCAACGTATGAGAAGTAAAGCAAGAGGTTAGAAGGGTGTTTTCGTATTTATTACGTAATAGATATTATTCAAAGTTCTTTAAATTCAGGCAGCAAAACATTATATTATTTTTTCCTATTTGCAATTTGAACAGGGGTAGAGCATGAAAGGGATGGGAATCAATAAATATTGTATAGTTTCAATATTATAAGAATTTTACCTTGTTTTTGATTAGGGTATTCAAAAAAAATAGCTAATCGTTTATAATAAAAGTTTAATAAAAGATATACAAGGTGAAAAGAACTGGGTAGAGTGTTCGAATGGTCGTTGGGCATATAATATAATATACTTCAATTTTAGTGTTCTTGCTTTTTCAGTATTCTCAATTTGAAATAGGGGGCTATAGTTTTTGAGCGATATTGTTTTAAGGAAAAAGGATATATAGGCATAACATCAGTAATAAAATTACTTATTCACTTTGTTAACTGACATTATCGATATATTTTTGTAAGGATTTACAAATGCGTAATCTCGATTTCATAGTACAACTACATTTTCAAACGTCTAAATAAGACTTTTTATAATAAGACGAAGATTTTTTTAATTTATTTTTATATAATTAGAGAATGTGGGTATCTTAGTTGTTATAAAAGTTGGTAAACGACGAAATTTCCGACGTCTATTTGACTATTTAATAAATTAATACTATTATATATTATATATTATATATATATATATATATATATATATATATATATATATATACATATATATATATATATATATATATATATATATATATATATATATATATATACATATATATATATATATATATATATATATATATATATATATATATATATATATATATATATATATTGTATACAGTGAAGTCCGTTTATAACGAAATCCAAAAATCACTAAAAATAGTTCGCTATCTCCGAAGTTCGTTACAAAGAGTAAACAAAATCTAATATCATTTTTCACCACTTTTTTTATTTAGATTAGGCGCTAATGCTAAATTAGAACCAACAATTTTCTTTTCTCTGTATATAACATATATATATATATATATATATATATATATATATATATATATATATATATATATATATATATTACACATCTCAATATAAAATTCACATTGGAAAAGGAAACAGACTATAAAATAAATTTTTTAGATATTACAATTTCAAAGAATGGAAACATATTAGAATTCGATATTTTTCGTAAAATAACCTCCAGGTGTCACCATCCCAGCAAACTCAATACACTGTAACTCCCATAAACTAGCAGCTTATAGATCCGTAGAGCCTTCAATATCTCTCTTAGTAAAAAATATTTTTAAAAAATGACCTGACACAATCAGAAATGTAGCACTCAATAACCGCTTCCAACCTAAAATAATTAATACCCCAATAAACCGTAAACAAAGCTTTCAATTTCTGCTTAACTTATCCCATAAAAGAATACTAAGAGAGAAAAACATTCATTCCTCTGACATATTTTGGTGCTATCTCGGATAAAATATCTCAAGTTCTCACAACCGAAAAAACAAGAATAGCTTTAAAATCCGCTCAAAAATTATCCAATATATTTTTCAAGGCCAAAGATAAAACCAATAAATATAATAAATCTGGAGTTTTTAAACTTAAGTATTAAGGTTTGCAATAGCTGTTACTTAAGTCGAACAGGACGGAATTTTAAAACAAGATTCGCAGACCATCATGCATCATCTTATAGGTTTAAAAATGAAACATCACATTTTGCTAAGCATTTTTTAGAAACGGACCATCCATTTTCTAATATTAATTATTTATCAGTACTCCATAGAGGTCCTAAAGGGTCGAAACTTAATTTTTTAGAATCTATAGACATTTACAAATATTCAAAGAACCCTAATATAAATTTATTAAATAGTCAAGTAGACGTCGGAAATTCCATCCCTTACCAACTTTTTTAGCAACTAAGATACCCACATCCTTTCATTATCTAAAAATAAATACAAAAACTCTGTTTTAATCTTAATTAAGCATTTGAAAATATGGTTGAACTAGGAAATCGCATTATAAATTTTTACAAAAAAATCTTTTGTGTTAATTAATAAGTAATGTTATTGTTAAAATGTACTGTCACAAGGTAACAAACCAACCAATCAACTCTTTGTAACATTAGCAGCTCGACATTTTTATGGATTGCATTAATTTATTTGTCGTACTGATTTTTCACGAGAAGCTACGTTAAAAAATAAAGCCACTAACAATTGAAATCATGTCAAGTCATACTAGTTTAAACAGCAGCACGTACTTTAGAACAGCTGATGGACTTTAACTGGCAGATATCAAATATAAATTTGACGGAATTACTCGTTAGATATATTAGATAAATATGTAAATAATAATATTGCAAAGAAATTTATTCTTCTTAAAACAGCAACTTAAAATCCTGCCCGGAATTAATTCTAAAAAATTGAATTAAAAGTTAGTATTTACATTTGTTGCTCCCTTTCAATGTAGACACAAATTAACATTTATAGTTATATTTGTAATAAGCCAGCAGAACAAATCATTATGAAAATTTAAAAATTTGTATTGCAGCATTGTTTATAATCTGTTACCAAATATAAACGTAAACATATAGATTACAGGACGTGACTAAATTGGCATGTGGGAACTTATGTTGGAGATTTCTGCATGGACAATTTTTTTTTATTATGTTTGAATTAATTTAGTACCTGTGTCTTGTCTTTTTTTTATAATTGTTAAATTTTTTATTACATAATTCAAAATTTTAACACAGCTTCGTCAAAACATGAGTTAAAGTAAATAAATAAACGAAATTTGTTAGCGTCCGTGAGAAATACTATTAAAAGTATACAGTAACATATCGGATGAAGTTCGTAGATAGGTTGTGTGTTTATATTAAAGTTGCGAGAGGTTCAAGAATAATTAACAACCTGGGCGCGCCGTTTGTACATCGCCAAAATAGGTCATACCAGGGTTTGCTCCATTTCAGAGCTGCTCAGCTTGTTTAGGTAAAAATGACACTTTTGGGCATCTCTCTGTTACAAGCTATTGTAACTGAGGGATTGATAGAATATCAATACATTCTGCTATTTCTGGTTTGCTAGCAACTAATATCTTTTTAGATAAGATTCTCAAATTTTTACTGGTTTAATTATATTTGCGAGTTGTTAAACAGAGTAGCCTTCACATGCGGAAACTAATAAGCTTTCAATTCAACGGAATAAAATACTGCGTTTTCTCCTTCGGTGACAGGAAGGGGGCACGTTCGGGTCTTCCATTATTCTTGGACCTTTTTCTTTTGCATGGGCCAAACTTAACAGTCTACGTGTGATCTGCCATTATATATTTTTGTAAACAAATAAAATCAATAAAAAAAACAAGTTAATTAAATAAATATAGGAAATATCCATATTTTTAAAGAAAACGGCAAAATTTTTCATAGATTTATAAACATATAACACGTATTTTACACACTAGAATCTCAAAAACCATTTACATAAACTACTTTGCAGGTATCCATTATAGATAACTTGATCCTCTTATAATAAACTATATTTATAAGTAACTACACCCACCTAACGCAATCTCATTGACGACTAACAAGAAAGATACATATCTGGTTATTACATATTTACATCAAATAAGATATAGATCACCATTAATAAACATGTAATAGAACAATTTGTTAGCAATTTGCCATGTAAGTGGTAATCACATTACTTAGAAGAGACCTCACGGTGAATTTATTGTAGTGGTGTTTGTAAAAAATGGGTAATATGTATTTTAATTATAAGTTGATATAAATCTTAATAATGTATAATGTATTAAAATCATTTAAATAATTCTTCTCAGAAAATTTATTTATTTTAATGAACAACGCCGATCTTGGACGTTTTATTGTATAAAAGAACGTGATTAAGTACAAGCTGCTAAGTGCCATATTGAATTTAGGGAAAGATAAAGATATTTCGTTTTGGTTACTCCACTTCTCCATAACTCCATAAACAATAAAAAATTGTATTTACTATTCGTAAGTAAGATGGAAAACATATCTAGCGGTTTAGTGCACGAAGCCATAAGCAAGTTCGGCCTAGGCATCAAGTACGGGAGCTTCAAAGCAATGGACAACCCGACGTACTGTTTACCATTAAACAAGAGCAGCCAAAGTTTATGGACCATATCTCGAGAAATATTGATTATGGCGTCGATCGTTACTTGATGAAAATCCACAGTAAAAACTTATACCCAAAAGTATATACTTCGTACGTCAGAGGTAGCAAAGCTACGAAACATGTCATGTGATTGTTAACATAGAGTTAACATCAATAAAGTGAAAATCTAAAAACTAAATGTTTAAATTTCGAGAAATATTAGTAACCGGCAAACCTTATAGCCCAGTCGCCAGGAGTTTTAAGCATTCATTAAATGTTAACAGGCCGCATTTTGGCACACAGGTATTTTTTTAGACGTAGAATACGATAAAAAAGTTTGCTAAAGTTCCAAAATAAAATCAAAAATTCGGTTTTTCGGTAATATCTCGAAAACTAAAAAAAATATCAAAAAACTAATAACACCATGTGAAAAAGCAGGAAATATTACAAAAAAAAAGTTTTTTTCCAGATTTTTTTATTAGCGTGAGAATTTTTTAAAATTTCGGATCGATGATTCAAAAAGTGTAGCGCGCCAAATGGGCTTATTTAAAAGTCTACGTGCACCGCTCGAAGGTTAATCGACATTAGTTGTTTTCAGAGTGAAAAAAAAACTACACATCTATAATATATATAAAATTAAATGTCTCTCTGTCTGTCTCTCTGTGCGTTCTCTTTCAATACAATGCCCAAACCATTAAATATGGAACAATACCATGTAGCAAAGAATATAATATATATAATATGCAACATCTCTCTAGCTGTCTTTTTGTCCGTTAGTACGCTTATCACTCGAGAACCACTTATCCGATGTACGTGTTTCTTTTGTAATCCATACATTTGTTCTCTGGCCAGGTTATCTATAATCTAATATATATAATATATATAAAATGCAACGTCTCTGTGTCTGTCTCTCTGTCTGCCGGTCTGTCTATTCGTTAGTGCGCCAATCACTCGAGAACCACTTATACGATTTATTCGCTTTTTTTTAAAAAATACATATGTTCCCTCGTCAAGTTATAGGATATATTTTATTACCTCAGGTAATAAGCAGTGACGATAATAGTGTATCAAGTCGGAGAAAAGTTTGCTGCTAGCGCGTTCTCTTGCAATACACTGCCTAAATTATTAAATATGGAACAATATCGTATATAAAATGCAACGTCTCTCTGTCTGTCTGTTTGTCCGTTATCTCTCGAGAACCACTTATCCGATTTAAGTATTTTTTTTGTAATTCATACATTTGTTCTCTGGCCAGGTTATATATAATCTTCTATAATATATATAAATTGCAACGTCTCTGTCTGTCTGTCTATTCGTCCGTTAGTGCGCTTATCACTCGAGAATCACTTATCCGATTTACGTGCTTTTTTTTAAAACATGCATACGTTCCCTGGCCAGGTTATATGATATCTTTTATTACGTTAGTTAACATAAGGAATAAGCAATGACGATAATAGTGAATCAAGTCGAAAAAAAAGTTTGCCGCTAGCGCGTTCTCTTGAAATACACTGCCTAAACCATTAAATATGGAACAATATCATTTACCAAGAAATATAATATATATAAAATGCAACGTCTCTGTCTGTTCGTGAGTGCGCTTATCACTAGAAAACCACTTATTCTATTGAGGTGTTTTTTTTATTCATATATATGTTCTCTTTCCAGGTAATATAATAATAATAATAATAATTTATAATCTATAATACATATAAAATGCAACGTCTCTCTGTCTGTCCGTTAGTACTCTTAACACTCGAGAACCACTTATCCGATTTACGTGTTTTTTTTTAGATTTATACATATGTTCTCTGGCCAGATTATAGGATATATTTTATTACGTTAGGAAATCAGCAGTGACGATAATAATGAATCAAGTCGGAAAAAAGTTTGCTGCTAGCGCACTCTCTTGCAATACGCTGCCTAAACCGTTAAATATGGAACAATATCATGTAACAAATAATACAATATATATATAAAATGCAACGTCTCTCTGTTTGTCTGTCCGTCTGTCCATTAGTGCGCTTTTCACTTGATGACCACTTATCCAATTTACGTGTTTTTTTTTTAATTCATACATATGTTCTCTGGCTAGGTTATATAATAAAAATAGTAATCTATATATTATAAACGGAAAGTGTCTCTGTCTGTTTGCCTGTCTGTTAGTGTGCTTATCATTCGAGAACCACTTATCCGATTTAAGTGTTTTTTTTTTGAATTCTTCATTTAATATTTATCAAAAAAAAAATCTATAATATATGTAAAACGTAACGTCTCCCTGTCCGTATATCTGTCTGTCCGTTAATGCGCTTAGCACTCAAGAAGCACTTATCCGATTTAAAAGTTTTATATAAAATACATGTGTTCTCTCTCCAGGTAATAGGATATATTTTATTATGTTACGTTACATAAGGAATAAGCAGTGACGATAATAGTGAACCAAATCCACGCGAGCGGAGCCGCTGGCACGGCTAGTATTTAATAAAATATAGTTTTTTTCAAAAAAAAACCTTGTACGTATATCATTATTATACCTTAAATTTCGATAAAAGAATAATTAAAAATACTCACATTTTCTGTGTTATTTAAAAGTTGAGTTTTAAAATATGAAAGTTTGCCTTCTGTAGTGCGCCGCCGGCAATTTTACGTTAAAAAAAGTCGGAAATTTTTTTTTAGTTACAGTTAAAAGTATACTTAATATTAGAAAATCATTAAAAACTTTTAAAAAACTTTTTCTTTTTTTGTAATTTTGCTCTTAAAAAGTGTTCATGATAAACGTATCTTTTGGTTATTATTAATCATACAATTAAACGTAAAATAAGGTGGGAAAAGAAAGATAAAATTCTAAGCTTTAAGTATAAAGTATTTATAGTTCATATAAACATCCAGATACAAAGAAAACAGTTTTTGAAAACACAAAAATTCTAAATTACTCGAGGAAATTAAATGAATTACGTACTCGCTGGTCGTCATATAGAATCCGCCATTTTGAATTTTTTAAATCTGTCATCGAACCTCCAGAAACTGCTTAACAGCTACTTTCAAAATATTTAACGGTATCGAGAAACGTTAATTTAATCTAATATGAGATTGGAAACATGATTCCCACTATAACTGAAGGGGTTAAACCAGCAATTTTATTTTAAATATTTTTTAAATTACGGTAAAATAAAAAAAAAATCTATATTCTATTTTTTTTGTAAAATTCCCCGTTCTTCCACGTGGTGCTATTAGTTTTTCTATACCTCTTTTATTTTTCGACATATTTGGAAAAAAAAACGAAATTTTCATTTTATTTTCGACTTTGTAGGCTTAGCAGACATTCTAGAGCAGAAAACTTTTTTTATCGTATTCTATATCCAAAAAACTACCTGTCTATCAAAATGTAGCCAATGAACATTTAATAAGAGCTTTTCGTCAAAATTTGCCTCTAACGCATGGGCTATGAGTGGTATTTAATCTGAACCGCTGAACTATACTCTAAGTGTAAATATATATGGGCAAATAAGGTACTACTAATGCTACTGCAGCTTCGTGGATTCAAAGAAAGTACTTTGGTAATAGGTACATACATCTCCATTTTTTTATTACAAACGTTTATTTGTTATTATTTTATAGTGCCTGAAAATACACAAAAAATTATTTCCTTTAGCAACCAAATTATTCTAATGTGTTTTATAAGAACTTGCCAGCAGTTTTGTGCCAAAAAATAATAATAAATTCTTACTTCCCTTACCAAAGAAAAATGCTGTATTCTTGCAGCCAGAGATTTTTGCATTTCTTCATGTTCATATTCCCAAACAAAATAGAATATCGATTTCAAAATTGGTACACAAACAATATTTAAAGTAGGTAAGGAAGCTACAATTTTTAAGGAATACCGTTGTGGGTGAGAGGTAGTAAATATTGTATTGTATAGTTTCAATGATAATTTTTCCAAGTTTTTTGTTTCGATAGTCATCAAATTTTAAATATGAAAATGGTTATGGAAAAGAGATGAAGTAGAGAGTTTGATTGGTTGCTTCGTATATTTCGTATTATACGTCTGTATGGCAGCCCTGAGATGTAGCACCACCTTACGGTACAAAAGCTCTCTGGTGCAAATCCCGGCAAGTCGGTATACTTATTTAATAATTTATTTAGTATATTTGGCTTGGCCGCACACATATGTTGGTAGTTGTTGTAAAAATTTAATAATGTCCTTGGCAGCACTACTGCGTTGTCTAAAAAATGCCTTGGAATAATAAAAAAGTATATTTCGGCACTGGGAAAACTTTGATGGACGGATATTCGATATTCTCGCCAATATCCTTTTGATATGAAAAAATAGTAAATCTCTATTCAGTCTTTTCGGGATTCTTGGAGTCGAGGAATCTGAAAATTATATTACTTGTCCTTTATTTAAAACTGCTGTTTCCAGGCTTAACTTTCTTTTTTTATCAATATTTCACCATAAAATACGAGGCTGGTTTGAAAAGTCCGTGCAAAAATAAAAAAACTACTTATGTGTTTGGGGTAAACCTTTTTTATTTTTCGACATAGTCTCCTTTTAGGCTTATACACTTCGTCCAACGATGTTCTGGTTTGCTGATCCCTTCCGAATAATAGGATTTGTCCAAGTCTGCAAAATATCCATTAGTGTCTGCAATCACCTCCTCGTTTGAATAAAATCTTTGTCCCGCCAGCCATTTCTTCAAATTGGGGAACAAATAGTAGTCCGAGGGAGCCAAGTCTGGAGAATAGGGGGGATGTGAAACGAGATGGAATCCTATTTCCATTAATTTTGTGACCACAACTGCTGAGGTGTGTGCTGGTGCGTTGTCGTGATGGAAAAGGACTTTCTTGTGGGCCAATCGCGGGCGTTTTTCTTGCAGCTCGGTTTTCAAACGGTCCAATAACGATGAATAATATTCACCTGTAATAGTTTTACCCTTTTCCAGATAGTCGATAAGGATTATCCCTTGCGAATCCCAAAAGACAGTCGCCATAACCTTTCCGGACGAAGGAACGGTCTTCGCTTTTTTTGGTGCAGATTCCCCCTTGGTAACCCATTGTTTAGATTGTTGTTTGGTCTCAGGAGTATAGTAATGTATCCATGTTTCATCCACAGTGACGAAACGACGCTTAAAGTCCTCCGGATTCTTCTGGAACAGCTGCAAACCATCCTTGCAACACTTCACACGATTCCGTTTTTGGTCAAGCGTGAGCAATCGCGGCACCCATCTTGCGGATAGCTTTCTCATATCCAAATGTTTATGCAAAATATTATGTACCCATTCAGTCGAGATGCCCACAGCACTAGCAATCTCACGCACCCTAACTCTTCTGTCATCCATCACCATATCGTGGATTTGATCAATGATTTCTGGAGTCGTAACCTCCACAGGCCGTCCAGAACGGTCAGCGTCACTTGTGCCCATATGGCCAGTCCGAAAATTTTGAAACCACTTATACACTGTTCTAATCGAAGGTGCAGAGTCACCATAATGTTTATCAAGCTTCTCTTTAGTCTCCTGAGGCGTTTTGCCTTTCATAAAGTAATGTTTAATCACCACACGAAATTTTTGTCGTCCATTTCTTGAAATCACTCGACTTCCTTGATTCACACGAATGCCAAACACAAAGAAATAGACCAATATGGCTGAAACTTGGTGTGCGTTCATTCAAGAGATGCTACTAACTAAACATGATCTCGATACGCGCCGGTGGTGCCATCTCTCGGACTTTGCACGGACTTTTCAAACCAGCCTCGTATCTATCCAAAACATTTTGTTGTAAAGCTTGGATTAAGTTATAACTTAATTTTGGAAATACAGAATTGGTGTTAGAACTGCTTGTTTATGAAGTTTATTTTAGGTAAACTATTTTATCAATTTTTAGCCTGAAAATACACAAAAAATTATTTCCTTTAGCAACAAAATTATTCGAATGTGTTTTATAAGAACTTGCCAGCAGCAAATTGATCCCATCGTAAAAACCTTATAAAAGTGTTTCTTAAATGTACAAATTCATTAGCAATATTAATGAAATTCAATTAACAAAAAAGTGATTACAAAATCGATAAAATTTAGTTACTGTGAATATTTGAATACTGAACATTTCTTTGTATTTCCATAGTTTTTGAGATCACAATACCACATTGAGAGTTATTTTCTAATCTTAGGCATATTTATTAAAATAAAAAATGAAATTGACAAGAAAATATTTTTTAAAAAATTAAATATTAGAAATCAATAAGAAACAAACAAGAAAATAGGGAACAGAAGCTTTTACACCTTCGGATAAATGAGAAATCATTGGACAATGTTACCGAGGGGAGATAAAAAACAATTATTTCTCCCCGACTCGTATTAACCAAAACAATATAGTTAAATTTTTCGTTTCACTAAAAACTAGTATGAATTATTTTCTCAAGTATCGGTCAGTCAATAAGTTTTGAAAGCGACACCTATGGAGCATCACTTCAACCAAATATTGAACACCATTTTGAAGCTTCATCTGTCGTATGAACATATCCTAAATTTCAATTCGATCTGTCGAGTCATTCAGTGGTTATCAGAAAGTTAATGTAGACTTCTTTGAGTATTTTTTTAAAAATAGAAAAATCGGTATATAGTACAGTAATAAAATTCTTTGTTTTGGAAGGTTTATCGGCGACTGGCATCTATACAAAGTTAGTAAAAGTATTAAATTAGTCTGCTCCTTCATTTCCAACTATTCATAGATGGACTCGAGTTTAAACGTGGTGGTACAAGCATCAATGATGATCGACGTTTAAGACGTTCAAAAACTGCAACAACTGAATTGTGCAAGTACAAGATATGGTAATGAAAGACCGTCGATTAACCGTAGATGATTTAGCTGATGCTATAGGCATATTACAAGGATCAGTATATGAGATATTAACTAATGTTTTGGGTATGGGAAAGCTATTCACAAGATGAGTGCCGCATTTGCTAACATCGGAACAAAAACGCACTCGAGAGAAACTTTCTTAACAACATTTGGAACGTTTCACAAAGAATAAAACTGATTTTGTGCATCGATTTGTAACTATGGATGAGACTTGGGTTTACCAGTATGCTCTCGAACTGCGACAACAAACCGCCTAGTGGACTGAGCCCGGTTGTTCAGCTCCAAAACAGCCAAAGTGGTCAAAGTCGTCCAAAAAAAGTATGGCATCAATTTTCTGGGATGCAAACGGTATTTTGTTAATTGACCTTTAAACCGGCAAAACAATCTCAGAAGAGTATTACTGGAACCTTTTGGACCAGCTGGGTGAGAAAATTCGTGAGAAAAGATCCGGTTTGCAGAAAAAAAAAAATCATCTTTCATAATGACAATGCACCTACTCACCACCACCTGCTTTGGCAACGGTAAAACTGGTAGGATTAAAGTACAAATTGTTGGAACATCCACCCTGCCAGCCCTGCCAACCAGATCTCGCTCCGTCTGATTTCCATCTGTTCCCAACCTCAAAAGATTTCCACGTGGAAGCGTTTTCCAACAAATGATGAGGTGATAGCATCCGTAGATGGGTATTCTGAAGGTCTTCTGGAAAACCACTTCAGAGATGGAGTAAATGAATTAAAAAATCGCTGGAAAAAAATTATTGAGCTTAGAAGAGGTTATACTGAAAAATAAATGTATTTCGACTCATTAATTCTCTCTTTAATTTTGTTTCATTTCCGCTTTCAAATCTTATTGACTGACCTTAGTACTAAAATAGAGAAGTTGTTAGTAGAAATTATAATATTAAACCATCTACATATTGTAAATTAATTGTATAAGTGTAACTACCACTGACCTTCCCACGAACCAATTCAATTCATATCGAAAAGCAGTAAAATCTCAATAAGCGTAAATCATTTGTATTCATTAAAGCCGGTACAATAACATTACTAGAATTTCAGCCGCTTCTTTTACGGAACAATTTAAAGAATGTTTTATCTAAAAAGGCGTTGGTTAATAAAATGACCATGGATAAGTCAGTCCGTGTGTTGTAACTATTAAGTTTAATGTCTTTTATGTCCTGTTTATAATCCAGTGGAATCAACCCATAACACTAAAAAATAAACTAAATTATTTACCCGAGTCTAGCAAATACGAGTCGTAACATAAGTACTAAAGAATAACATAATTTAAGGTTACTGACTTCTTGAGTCGTATGACAATGAATATGATGTATGATATGATGCATTGAAGACTCCCCCTGACCCCCAAACTTTTTATGTCACTTTTATACATAACTGATTAACTAAAAACAATTACGTAATTAATTAACTTCGTTTTCAAACAAATTAAGGAAAAACTCAAACAGTATATAATTTTTTTTAATATTATTCTGTTAATCAGGTCTCCAACACTATCCATATTTTATAAAGAGTTTCTACAATGTTTTAGTAACAAAGTTAATGTTTGTTTTAGAATATTAAATCCCATCAAAAACATAAAATATAACGCCAAGTCTCGCAAGGCAGTCCTTCCACCACAAAAAGTTGTGAGATCTCATGTAAAACCAAGTCAGTTATTTTAGTTAGTATCTATGGAAGCATCTATTCAACAACTTTGTCATAAATTGTTATCTATTTAGTTACATTTATAGTGACCGTGTCAATATTAGACATCTTTATTTCTCTAATAAATATAATGACTTGGCAATCACACGGCAACATAATCACATAAGAATAATCTACTATTTCGATTGCTAAGTAAGTCTAAACAGTGCACTTAAGAATAAAGCGCTCTATCTCAAAAACGATTAAGCGTTTAAAAAAATGTTTAGTACAAAATTTGTAGAGAATTTTATGTTCTACAATTTTTATAATAGATATAAATATCATTGAAACCATAGGAAGCGAGATATTTGCGAAAAACCCATTTTTGTGACCTTTGACCTTGAATATGTTAAGACGCGGACACGAGATTTTTTAAGACTTTTGAAACAACTTTTAGAATGCCAAAATAAAGGTTTATACAAGTTTACAGCTTATTATCTCTCATTCCGAGGTTGACCCTCTTTTTTGGCTTAAGTGACTGTACAATTTAGAAAATGGGACTGAAATTTCGGGATGTTTCAGTTTTTCCTTCCTTTATAGGCTAAACACCAACTAAATTCAAAATTTGAAGTTTGTGTGTTTGCTAGAAGTACCTTAGAATTTTGATGATCGGTGAGTGTGTCAGTGACAAAATTAAAGAACTTCGACTGGCGATAGTTCGTAAATTATAAGGTATAAATATTAGGTAATTTAGGAATATAGCTAGTATAGTATGTCCTCTTGGTCACTGAAAATCAGGCTTCTAGCTTTATCCACAATGAAGTTACAGGGGGGTCGAAAGTGCCGTGAGTGGCTTCGAGAAAAGGATGGTACGGCTGTGCTTTCTGCTCGACTTGGCGGGGCACTGCCGTGCCCCCAGATATTTATTTAATACGTAGGCAGAATAAGTCATGGGCAGCCCAAAAGGGTTCTGGTTTCAAGAAGGACATAAGAAGGTTCGCAAATGTCGTTAATGTTGTTATTTAGATTTCTGACAATAAAAGAATAGCCTTTGAATTATTTTGATTTAAACGTCCAAAACTTTAAAAACCTGTTTTTGCCTTTCTTGTTGAGGAAGGTATTGTATATGTGAAAAAATTTCCATTTCTATTATATATTCGAGGTATTTCTATTTCGTCATATTTCAGGTTCTTAGATCACAAAAAATATTGTTTCTATCACACTATGAGGCCAATCGCAAAATTTGGTAAAATAAATACTTTGTTTTCTTTTTAATTTTAAAAGTTGTTAAAAATAGTCGGATATAAAAAAATTGTAAAAATCTTTATATATAAATATTAACAAACACGATTCAAATGTTCCTCATCATTACTTTCAAAATCGCTATTTTCTTTATCCGACGAAACGGTTTGCTTCTCGGTAATTAATTGTAACTCTTCTCTGGAAAAAGTGAACTGGCTTTTTCGATTTATTTCTCTCTTAGACGATCAACAAAAATCAGTGGTAAGCAGTAATTGATTTAATACGTATCAATTGTAATCAATTCTGCTCATTTTTCTTACAAAATTGGAGCTATCGTCACGGAAATATTTTCTTGACTCGGTAGCTTCCTCTGACCAATGTCCTATCGATACTATAAACTCGGCAATAACTTCTATGCCATGTATCAATATTTTATGCACCGTAGTTGCAATCATACAATTCGACGTACAATATTGCTGTTTTCCTGCAGTAGATCCTGAATTTTTCTTCATTTATGTTGTCCTGACATCTAGGATTTTCTTAAGTGTTTTAACTAACTCCAAATTTGTTCCTGTTATTTCAGATACTTCCTCCGCATTTCAGAAAAATGTTCCGACAACATTTTCCTTATTAGTATTACCATATCAGGGATTTGGAACAGGTCTATTTTTTCCTTAAACTCTAGTAGTAAGAGTTCTTTTGCACTTGCTACAATTACCTTATACTACAACACTAGTGGAACTGTTGTAACAGGGCGGAAAACACATACTACAAATGCTAGATATATTATTTAAAAAGTGCCTCATATGTGCGATGTACCTTGAGACTAGGGTAATGCTGTGATGGTTCTGCTATTCAAAAAGGGAGATAAGTCTAAATTAACCAACTATAGACCTATCAGCCTTCTATCCGTATGTATATTTATGCGAAATAATATCTGAGAGACTCACAAAGAAACTGGAGTCTTACCAACCTAGAATACAAACCGGATTTAGAAAAGGATTTAGTACGCTGGACTATCTTCAAATATTAAGAACTCTAATAGAAAAGTCCAATGAAATAGATTTGAATGGCGTATATGGATTAAGAGAAAGCGTTTGATTCCCTTGGAATCTCGGCAACATTAAATACTTTAGGTAATTGTAGAATTGACAACAGATACTCGCAGATTATTTAGAATAATGCAACTTTTCAGATTATAGGGAAAGGAAGCACCAACAAGATAGAAATAAAAAGTGGTGTACGTCAAGGAGATCCCATCTCAGTGAAATTGTTAACGCTAGAAGATCTGTTCAAACAACTCTAATGGACGAGTAAGAGTATAAATATAGGAGGAGAACAACCAGATCATTTGTGAATCGCGGACGGTATTGTGCTAATATCTAACAGCAGAGAAGAATTGGAAGAAATGCTCAACGAACTTAACAACAAATTCAAAGAGATTGGTCTAAAGATACACATAGCCAAAACCATGTTCATGACAAATGACAACAACTGCGATAAAGAAGCAATACTGAACATTGCAAACACAAAAATCACAAGAACCGATTCATACATATATATATATATATATATATATATATATATATATATATATATATATATATATATATATATATATATATATATATATCCAAAGAAAACTTGAAAGTGGATCTATCAAGGAGAATATTATTAGCTTAGTCAGAGTTTGGTAAACTGCAGAACATCTTCCTTTCCAATATTCCAAACATACTAAAAGTGAATACGTTTGATCAAAGCGTATTGCTAGTATTGATACATGGAATGGAAATGTGGGCCGTGAATCAAGAAATTTTAAATCGCCTACAAGTAGCTCAACGAGCGTTGGAAAGGAGGATGTTGGTTACATCATTGAGGGATAGGTTGACTAATAAAGAAATTCGAAGATAACTAGCTAAGAGAGTGAGCAGATTGAAGTGAAGCTGGGTAGGTTACACTGCTAGACTCTCTGATAATCGATGAACCCATAGAGTAATCAACTTGAGGCTCTGGAATGAAAAAACAAGCAGAAGGTGCCTACAAACCCGATGGTCTGACGACATTAAAATACACTCTGCATAAACAAGGCCCAAGATCGAAGAAGATAGACAGACTTAGGAAAGGCTTATGTCTGACAATGGACTGCATAGCTGAAATGATGATGATGATGACAATTACTTTGTCTTGGCCTGGAGCCTGTCACACAATATGCAGATGAGTTTCAAAAAATTTAATTAGCCCAAGTGGAGTAGATAAACCAAATTTTTGCTAAGCTCTTGTACAAGAGTTTTAATTAATTTTATTTAAGGTAACTTAAAAATTTATACTTAGTTTGTTCATTGCCATTAAGAAAATAAATAAATAAAAATCATACAATAATGCAAAACAAAGACTAGATGATATTAAGAATAAATTTAATTATTCATGCGTGTTCATTCCATTCGCGACCTTAGAAAACACAGCATAAAGTTTTCGCCACACCATATCCCGAGGATATTGAAGCCACTACCCTTTAAAACAATTTTACGTGAATTAAAATTGGCATATAATTTACCAACAGTAAAAATACAAATGTTTGAAAGAATACTAACAAAGTGCAATACTTGTTTCAATATCACGTATTTGCGTCACGACTCCGGCTAAAATAGTTGTGGTTATGGAAGCTGAAAGAAATTGCATTATTAATATGTGAAATATAAACAATCTATTGAATAAAACAAATCATTTTTTCGTTTATTGTATTACGAAAAAATATCGCAAATATTTTTGGTAGGTTTTGCTTATTTTGTGTGTGAAAAATACATTTTTTTTAATCTGTCTAAAGCTTAACCATTAATTACATGTTATGCTCTATTTATAATGCGTATTCATATCTGCTGCAACTTTGCAATACTTTTTAGCGTTGATAATGTCATAATACTTAAATATGAGCAGTCAGAATATTATCGACAGGAATTTTATCACTAGCGGACTACTAATGCCAGTAGTTTATTAATGTTCACGTATACTATAAATACGTGGGTGTGGTCAAAAAGTAATCTAGTTTATTTTTTCATTAATAAAGGTTATTGCCTACAAAGTAGTTTTCATTTACAGCTACCTAGAGACACTGCCAATATTTTCATTCTTCATAATACTGCTGGAAGGTTTCTGCTGCAGTGGTGTTTGACCCGTCGCGCGTCGGTTATCACAGGGTCGGAGATAATCTAAATAAGAGGTGTGGAATATTCGGGAATTTCTAATTTTTAGATCGATGCTATGTATTATTATTATCATCATTATTTTCAGAGCATGTCATTGTGATACAATATTCAGTCGAAGAGTAATCAATGAAATGAATGCATCTTTTCAACTTAATACAACTTTGTGGCGCCCAATTAGAGCAAACTAATTGATACTAATGCTGCTATCTCAGTTCAGATTGGATATATTTTATTATGTGCATTCATCATCATCGATCTCTGTCCTGAGCGGTGTTAATTCAATTTCCTGTCACTCTTTTGATGTCATTACTCTATCTAGTTGGTGGTCTACCTCTGCTTCCTTTGTCTTCTCTTTGTCTTCATTCTATTAATCTTTTACACAATCGATTATCATTTCTTCGGCGGGTATATGGTATGCCCATATCCACTTAGATTGTGTAATTTTTGGATATTATCTATTATTTTTATTCGTTGTCTGATAATTATATTTGTTATTCTATCCTTCCTTGTGATACCCAACATAGCTCTTTCCATTGCTCGTTGTGATACTCTCGGTTTGTTTGCTGAATGTTTTGTTATATAAATATAAATATTTCGGCGACATATGTGATTACCGGCCAAACACATTGTTCATAAACTTTCCTTTTCAAACACATTGACAAATCACCCTGCAGCGTATTTCGCAGCTCCCCAAAAGCCGTCCATCTCAAACTCATACGACGGTGTATCTCACGAGTTTGGTTATCTTTGCAAATTTGTAATTCATGACCCAAATATTTGTAATTTTAAACTGGCCCCACCTCGCTTTTATTAAATTTCATATTATTGTTCGTAACTAGATTAGTCATAAACTTTTATTATCTCCTGCCCAATTTCTGTAGCCGGTCTAACGCTTTAACTTCATCTTAATTATTTTTTTTTTACTTCATCAACAAGAATTCGATATTGTCACTGAGATGGATGGCCCAACATCTTGACCTCTGGTAGAGAATCGAACTTTCGTTCAATGATCATTTCTTAGTTTTAAAAATGATTCGCCAGGATATTGTGGGAGAATTTTTAAGAAAAAATTAAATTTATGCATTGAATTACCGTATTCACCTGATTTAGTGTTCAGCGACATCTTTCTCTTTCTTGACTTCATCTACTGATAAGAGGAAAGCAATTCGACTCCATTGAAAATGTTCAAACTGCGCGACTATGACCGCAGTAGTATCCCAAGACTATGTTCGAAAAACTCATTAAGTAAATTAATCGGTATTGCCAAACGCTGTATCTAAGTAGCAGTAGAGTGTATCAATAGAAATAAAGGACTGGATCTATTTTTAAAAATGTGTTTTGTTTTCTATTGAAATGTAGGCTTAGTTTTGAACAGACAGAATACAATTTCTTTTCTTATTTCAACAACTATACATGTTATCTCAGTTCAGTCTCTAGTTCTCGCGGTAACAAAGCGAGAAACAACACGAGCCTATTGATAAATTTCGAACCTACCATTAATTCATTACTCATAGGAAATAGGTAATATTATATTTGTTACAAATTTATGGGCGTATGTAATTAAAAATAACGTCACACACTTTAAACAAAAGGACAAGATATTTAAAGCCACCAGAACTTGGCGTGATTAAGAATATCACTCAAAAAAGGCAATAAAACTTGGCAGGATTAATCGTTTTGGTCGGTATTAATCCCACCAAATTCTGGTAGCTATAAATATCTTCCTTGTGCTCATTTGTTTAGTGTTGTAAAATGGTGTTTTTTCTCAATTATAAACGCCCATAGGTAATATAATGTAGAATTTTAGATATATTGTTACTAGTAAGAAAGTCGTAAGAATAATTAGGTATTAATAACAAAAGTTTTGCGTTTATTTTAACTTTAATTGTTTAATAAGGTGAATTATTAATAAATGTACTGCACAAGAAAATTAAAATGATCAAGCATATATTTAATTAATTAAAACAGTGTAGTCGGTACAACATATATAATATTTTAAATTTATTTAAATGTAAAATATTATTAAAATGATAATGCTTTAATCTCCTTGTATATAAAAAAATAATTAAATAATTAGGTATATAGTTAGTTATCAGTAAATTAATTTTTACATTGGAAGAAATGTAATTTTTCATGTTTATCCAATAAAGTTGCCTTTCAGTATTTACTTATTTTTCTCTAATTAAAATATAGGTAACAAATAAATTATTAACAAAGACAACCTGACTCGGTTTAAATTGATTCAATATTAATGTTCACAAAAAAGAAATGGCAAACCATAAGGCAAACAAATAAATAATAACTTGATCTAATTCAGATTGGTTTAATAAAAAGTATTTGAGCGGAAGTTACATTAGGTTCCATTTGTCTCATGAGGAAAATTTTCGGCACCTGAGGTCTTTCTTCAGAAGTAGGAAAATGCAGTTCGGTAAATGATGGCTATAGCGTGGATATTGCAACTCATTAAATTCACAACTTTCGCTAATGGCTTAACCTATGCGAGCCTCGTGGACCCTACGGTGCTTGTTCCACATCCGTGTTTAAGAATACAGCAGTACTTAAAACCTTGTTTACATTCTTAGTGAGAAGCAAATTAGAATATGGTGCCTTGATATGGTCACCAATTTGGAGAGTAAATATATATTAGCACTGATCTCTCCGCTCCACTGATACTCCATCCCACTAGAATCGACACTCAACTTGCTAGCTGTGGATTGGGAACAAATATGTCTTAATATACAGCGATTCAAGAACAACGTGAATCGCTTTTTCTGCACACATGCCGCTCCCGGAGCGCTTTAGGGACTTCCTTGCAGCACGTGTGCTAAACCCATAAAGAAAAAAATGAACTAACCTGAACCAAGCTGAATTAACTTGAACTAACCGGACCTAAGCTGATTTATCTAAACTGAACTAACCTGGACTAATCCAAAATAATCTGAACTAACCCGAACTAATCTGAACTAACCTGGGCTAACCTGAACTGACTTAAACTAATGAAAAACCTGTTAACTCTCTTTCTAACCTACAAAAGATCCTAAAATATCATCAACATACTTATAACAATATCAAGTTTTTGCTGATGGTAGATCATTTATTCGATGTGATTCATAAATGTTTTAGTTAGAATTAGCGGATTAATCATTATTAAACCTTTTTTTGCTCATCTATATATTATTTTTAAATTCAAAAGTACTTTAAATAATATTAAAGAACGAAGAGGACAATGTCCAAAACAATACTCACGGCTCCGCAACATAAGAAATAGCTACAGCGTAACAAATGCTGCTGTGAAAAAGGCTGAGGATAGCTTCTTAGCTATATTGCGAAATATGGTAAAGACTTGAATGGCTAAGTGATTGCCGACGTGTGTGCTCTAAGAAGAACTGACTTTCACATACTACTGAGCTTGTTCATGTACTAGCCAATCTACTTTCCAACCTAATAATACAAATGTCAAAGTTATATTATATTATGAGCTAACCTACACTAATGATCAGGTACAAAGAATGTGTGGCTATTTTTATAAATAAGTATAACAAGAACGCTCCATTATGAATTATTAATCTCGCTATCGCATTATTGCCATATCTAATTGAATATGACATCGAACATTAAATTCCTGAGTACGTTCCGCGATAAACGGTTCAACAAAAACATCTTTGTGTATATAATGATCAATTCTTTAGAAAATAGCCTTGTAAATGTAATTTTGAAGTCTATCAATCTAATTATCTAATTTAAAATGCATTTTATATCCAAAATAAAAAAAAATATTACTTATATTATGTCCGTAGTGTCATGTCTAAAATTTCTTGGGGGTTAAAGCAGTCAAAGGAATGACGTTGTAAATAAACTTAAAATCCTAACAAAGAATTATGAATTCTGGTAGATAGTTTTTCTAAACGTCTCCTCATATAAACTGTAGAAACTGATTTCTAAAGCTCTTCTGATTTTTTACCTCAATTTTAGGAAAATAAATATAAAAATAACTAAAAAATAAAATAACTTTCTGCATTTTAGTATGTTCTATCTATATTCTACAAGTATTTTCATGGAAAGTGTTCGAAGGATGTAGCCCGCTTAATTCCTCCCAAAGCGGTACATGTTAGAAATACACGTCGCGCTGGTGCTTCACATCCGTATGAGGTTCAGCTTATTACTCCGCGTACAACGCTTTTCAAGCAATCTTTTATATGGAGAACGTCATCCCTTTGGAATAATTTGCCCAGCGCTGTGTTTCCCACCAAGTACAATTTACAGCGATTCAAGAACAACGTGAATCGCTTTTTCCGCACTCATGCCGCTCCTGGAGCGCTTTAGGGACTTCCCTGCAGCACGTGTGCTAGACCCATAAAAAAAAAAAAAAATGTATATACCGACTCTGGAGCCAAGTCGACTAATGACCATTAAACATTAGCTAAATTTTTAGTGTTTCATATTGAACACTTAAAAGATCACTTCGGTGTCCGTCTGTCTGTCTCTATCTGTTTGTCTGTCTGTCCACCTGATTTTCTCCGAAACTATTTTTTTTACGGGTCTAGCACAAGTGCTGCAGGGAAATCCCTAAAGCGCTACAGGAGCGACATGTGTGCGGAAAAAGCGATTCACGTTGGTCTTGAATCGCTGTAAATTGTACTCGGTGGGAAACACAGTCCTGGGCAAACCATTCCAAAGGGTTGAAGTTCTCCATATAAAAGACTACCTGAAAAGTGTACGAGAAGTAACAAGCTGAACTTCATACGGATATGAAGTAATAGCGCTACGTGTATTTCTAACATGCACCGCTCTGGGAGGAATTAAACGGGCCACATCCTTCGAACACTTTCCATGAAAATACTTGTAGAATAGACTCAAGTCGCCAACCGTTCTTTGATGTTCCAACGAATCACGGTCGCCGGTCAGTTCCGGGTCTCCAGTCAGACGAACAGCTCTTCTCTGAATAGAATCCAGAAAATGCACTGTATGTTTGGGAGCCGAGGCCCAAACATGGGAGCAGTATTCCATAGTTGGCCGAATATGAGCTTTGTAAAGAATTAGCGGTTGTTGCGGAGTGTAAAGCTTTCTGGTTCGAAATAATATTTCCAACTTTTGACATAAAAAGTTGAAATTTGGCATCAATATAGGAAGTAAAGGAGTTTTGAAAGTTAAATTTTGACTTAAGGGGTTAGTTTGGGGGATGAAATCGGAAGTGAAAGAAAAATTTTTTTTACCAGCTAACTTGAGTTAGCTTCAGGCAGCAGCAAGATCACAGTATCGAGTAGCAGCAAGAGTGCTTGAAAATGCCAAATGAGATTTTGGCGAAACGTCGTGCAAATTCATTGTTATATATATATATATATATATATATATATATATATATATATATATATATATATATATATATATATATATATACATCAACTTATGGTTGAATTAAGTAACTCTCTACCTTGAGAAAGTTAAATTCAGTGTTTATTTTAGAACTACATTATTGGGTAAATCTATTTACCGAGTTTTTACCTAAATACACCTATAAGACACTTAGGATATCTTTCGTTCCTCTTCGTCTTCTATGCGTCATCCTAAGTAAGGAATTGGTGATATCATGGCATGGTTACTATGTTAGTCCATGTTTCTCGGTCCTAGGCTTGATGTGATGCTTCCAGGAATGTGAGGCAGTCGTTGTTTTAATTTGATCCGACCACCGTGTGGGAGACCGTCCTCTCGGTCTTTTACCTTCGACATTACCTTCCACAATCACTTTACTGTGTCCCTCCCTCTTGCTATGTGACCAAAGTATCTCAGAATGTTTCTATTGACTATAGTAGTCAGTCTTGTTTTGATTTTAAGCTCATCGAAGATGGAAGCATTTGTGCGGTACGCTGTCTAGAGTATGCGAAGCATCCTTCTGTATACCCACATTTCCAAAGCGCTGATTCGATTTTTGTTATTTTTCTTAATGGTCCAGGTTTCCGCTGCGTATGTAGCAATTGGGAATATTAGTGGTAATTTGCTATTCTGCGTCAAGTCATGTCTCTCCATATTTTTTTTAGCTTGGCGGTCGCTGTTCTGGCCATAGCAAGACGTCTGCGTTATTGCGACTGACGGTTTCATACCCTGCAATGTTTCTAACGTGAGGCTGATTGTTTCGGACTCTGTCAATGATCACTACTTTTGTCTTGGTTTTGTTCAATTGCAACCTGTATTTTTTGCTGATGATGTTAAGTCTGTCCATGATGTACTGGAGTTCTTTTTTGAGGCCGCCAAGACTAAGGTGTCGTCGGCATATCGTAGATTATTTATTTTAGAACCACCTATTGTTATGCCGCCCTGCCAGTCGTCAAACATTTCTCTCAATATGTGTTCACTATATATATTGAACAATATAGATGATACGAAGGAGTCAAATTAAGTGATAGGGTGTCCCCATCTGTGCTAAAACTTCCCAGGTAGCGCTCCCCTTTAGTTTACTTTTCATTAGTTAGTATGATAATATAGGATATAGGTTATTTATTGAATTATCGTCATAGCCACGGAAATAACCTCATAAGAAAAAATTTCTTACTGCCGAAAAATGATGATCAAACTTTTCACTAAATAGGAAAATGTATCAAAAATTATCAAAGAAGGAACGTCCCAGGTAGGTAGCAATGACGGCATATCTTATTTTCATGTAACATTTTGGTACAGACTGATTTAACGGAACAGAGATTTAGTTCAGAATGACTCCGCCGTTCTTCATCTGAAGAGGACACAATGCTATCGAAACGATCATCATAATATACATATAATCATAATAAAGTAGCTATCGTAACAAGAATATACTATACTACTATTTTCTTTCAATACTATGCACTTCCCTTTCCGCACTGATTCTTTGTAAAACGTTATCATTTGATGTGTGAGCAGTCCATGAAATACGTAGTAGTTGGCAGAATGGTCACAGTTTTCTACACCATGTAGTAGAATTAGCTATATGTAGCATTCATTTGTTGACACCTGGCTGTTCGATAGCACGTTTCTATCCTTCACTTCCCTAACACAATTTTATCTTTTATTAAGAGGGTTTTTTTCATTTGGAAGCCTATGTCAAACAACCAGGAATCTTTTTGGTGCTCCGTATGGACTACTTATAAGATCACTTCGGTGTCTGTCTATCTGTGCATCTGTCACACCCGATTTTCTCCGAAACTATTTGACACAGAAAGTTCAAATTTAGCACTAATGTAGGAATTGATGAGCCGTGTAGTTTTGAAAGTTCAATTTTGACTGGAGGGGTAAAATCGGGAGTGAAAAAAATCTTTTTACCAGGTCATCCAGAGAGATATCAAATGAAAACTTGTAAAAACACGAATTCAAAAATATATATAGTGTAATACTTGTGCACGCTTTTCTTGGTATTATTTTAAAAAAGTGCGAAAAATCGCTGTCTCCCCTCCTTATTTCGAAAAGTACTGATCAAAAAATTTTGAAAAAACTGCAATATTCTCTACAGGATGTAGATTGAACGAAAATTATCACAACCTTTAATAATTTGTCTGATATATAAAAAAAAAACAGAAATTTCAAGGTTATAGGTTTTCAGTACAGATCGGGCTTTGTTAAAAACTCATTTGGGATGTGTTTTGTGAAGTCGTTGATCATTTTATACCTCCGTAATAAAAATTTTTATTTTAAGGGATTATATACACCTGGGCGCTTCAAAAAGTATGTATATTAAAAAAAATGTTTTAAGGGTTAATAAGTGCATAATATAAAAGAATGGCGATTTTATATTTCCATTGTACTTTAAATTATAAGCAATTTTTTTTTTAAATATGTTTTAAATGTTAACATTATTTTTTATTGGGTTAAATGGCGCCTCTTTGTCTGCAGGATAACGTCACAAAAAAAATCCAATGTGCAAAAATAAAAATTAATCTTGTAAAACAATATTGTAGTTAAAAATCGTCGACGGTTTTTTTTCAAAAATAAAAAAATTCCATGTCTCAAACTTTAGTATGCAATTTTCGGCCAAAAATTTATTTTGAATAACTTATAAAAAATTGTCTATTAGAAAAATTAAAAAAAAACCTCTCGATAGTTTAAAGAAAAAGTACTTCTTAAGATTAAAAAAAAAAATTGACAAAGTAATATTGCAGACAGTGCATTCAGACAAGGAGCGGTCCCAATCCGACGCCAGATTACATTTAATGCTATAACTTTCTAATGGAATGAAATTTTCTTAAAAAAATTTTTTGAATAATTCTTAGAAGTATACAAAATAAAACTGGAATTTTTGAAAATTCCAGATGTATGTAATCGCTTGAAAGCAATCAACCTATGGAACATTGCGCAAGTCCGACTCGCACTTAGTCGGTTATTGAAATTCAAATCATAAACACTATTCTGAATTAAAAATTGTAGATTTATAAAAACATTATTAAGTGCAATTAATGTCCAGTGAACGAGGCATTGAATCAGTTTTATTGTGTATCAGTGATATTATTTTTTATTAATTTGGCGCCATACAATGCGTATGCAATAACGTGACACAAAAATAAAAGGTATAGTTGGATAATAAAATAATAAAAAAATACTATAAAATACTCCAGTTACGTTTAATGTAAGGAAAAATTATCACCATATAACAGACTTTTGACAATAATATTTGCCTTATTATATTTACCGGTGCATTTCTGTAAACACCTACCAATAAAATAAGTAATTAATTGACGTAAACATAAAATTATATCGTTATTAATTTATTGAAACATTTGCACACACATTGGTCCTGAAAAATGCAAACATTTTATTGGGTGTGTGGTATTAGTTATAATACAAAATAACTATAATTCCCTATTGAAAAATTGAAGGTAAGATACCTTGGTAGGTTATTGAAGCATATTTATCGACAAATTATAGAAAACTAGTGCAACAACAACGTTGTTTTCACTAATTAAACCCATATAAATATTTGTACATTTCTTGCACTAAATGTTTATATAATTTTAACTCATTTGTATGAGGGCTACTTTTTAAGTTTTTACAAAAACAATGAAAGAAAAGAAAAATTTGGTATAAATCGATTTATTGTTTCTCAAAATATTTATCTTTAAGATTTATACACTTTTGCAGTCGTTCGAATCATTTTTTCCATTTCGAAGTTGGTACCTCAAAAACGTGGTTTTGGAATGATTCAACAGTTTGTTTAGGTGATGAAAATCGCTGTCCACGTATTTTTTTTTTTGATATTCGGAAACAAAAAAATGTCGTTAGGCGCTAAATCAGGTAAATACATATGATATTAATTCAATGTTTTACTCCATCAAACAATCAATTGTTTCAAGTACTGTGCGAGAGCTAGCATTGTCATGATGAAGAATGATGTAACGTTTTCGGTTATTTTTTCTGATTTCATCGATGACTTCTGGCAAACAAACTGTTGTATGCCATTCAGCATTAGCTGTTTTTCGATCCTCTAAAGCAATGGTTGCAACATGTCCAGTATACCCAAAGCAATAAGCAATCATTTTCTTGGAAGTATTTCGCGAACGAACCACGTTTGTTGGATTCGGTTCATCTTGGAACACACAAATAGTTGATTGTTGCTTAGTTTTCGGCTCGTACGAATATATCCAAGTTTAGTTTCCTTTTACGATGGTGTATAGGGATTTTGCATGTTCTCGGTCGAATTTTTTGAGCATTTTTTAAACCAATTGACACGAGCCAGTTTTTGAGTTTTGATCAATCCATCGGGAACAGATCTTTTTCACAGTTAAATGTTCTTGCAAAATCGAATACACTACAGTCTTCGATATGTCTAAGGATGCCTCTATTTTACGGTAAGTCACATGCCGATCCTCTTCAATCATGTTGCGCACGAATCGATATTTTTTTGAAAAACAACCGATTTTGATCGACCTTTACGAAATTCATCGCTGACGGAAGCACGACCATGACGAAATTCTGCAAACCAATTGTCTGCCAACAGTATTTTCTGATGGTGATTCATTACCAAAAGTTGAACGAAGCGATTCCAGGCATTGTTGTTAAGTTAAGTCTAAAATCGTAAAAAATTATTCAACGAAAAATTGTTTTTTTTTAAACGTTCACTATAAACAAACTACTCGGCCCATTTCTGAGGTGCTACTATTTTAACAATTACACATGTCAAATTTTAGAACCAAAATTAAATTTTAAAATTTAAAGATAGGTGTTAAAATGTTAATAATTTATTTATGCTTGGCAACATACGAGATATGCGACATTATCAGTGGACGGCTGGCGCATACACCTTTCCTCTCAAACCCTTTATTTTTAGTTTTATTGATCCAATATGGCGAATGGAGAATCGGCTCGAGAACAATTTTAAAAAATCTAAAATTGGTCGCGATTAAAAAAGGCTGAGAACCACGGGTTTAGTCTCTATCAAATGATATGTATAACCATAAAGTCAAATATAACTTTATTCTTCATCTGCATACAAACTGTATCTTTTTCTCATGTAACACCACTTATTATGTAGAAGAGCATTAATCTATCATTTTTGTAAAATTAAAACTATATAGTAAGTAGTTTAGCAACCTGGCTAGAACGTGTTCCTAATTACAATATAACTTACTTACTTAGTCCTTAGCCATGATACCTCTCGGTGTAGGCTGGTGTGAGTGGGTTGGGTTAGGTTGAAGTCTTCCATGTTTCTCTCCATCTTTCTCTATTTCGGGCTAGCCTTGTTGCCTCCTCCCACCTCACTCCCCTCTTCTCTATTGCTCCCCTTACTTCCTCCCTCCATGTTCTTCGTGGTCTTCCTCAACTTCGTTTTCTATTCTCTATTGCTTCATACAGTCTTCTTACCAGTCTTTCCTGTCCCATTCTTTGTATATGTCCAAACCACCTCAACTGACTTTCTTCTATTTTCTCCTGTATCGGCTTCATTTCCAGTGTTTCTCGTATATCAACGTTTCTTATCCTATCCAGTCTTGTCCTTCCTTCAATCTTTCTGAGGAATCTCATTTCGATACTTTGTATCTAACTTCTGTGACTTTGTGTTGTTGTCCACACTTCAGATCCGTACGTAAATATTGGTGTCGCCACCCTTTTGAAGATTTGTAGTTTTGTTGATTTTGATATTTCTTGAATGTGTTCTTGATACTATTAAAGAGTCTCCCCGCTGCCTCTGTCCTCGCCCTAATCTCCCCATCCAGCCTTCCATCCCTCGTCACTATTGCACCCAAATATTTGAAACTCTCCACCTGCTGTATCTTTTCTTCTCTTAGATATATTTCATGCGTTTTGTTCTCCTTGCTTGTGATCATTGTCTTCGTTTTTTTCACATTTATGCTCATATTCATGAGTTCCAAGCTTTCGTTGTACGCTTTCAGGCTTTCGTTCAAGTTTTTCTCGTTTTTTGCGGTCAGTACCATATCGTCAGCATATGTTATCTCCGTTATTCCAACTCTCTCCATGTTCCGGAACCCTACCCAGTATTTCTGTGTTTGCCTTTTTGCAGTTTTTATAGCCTTGTCCATCACTACCGAGAACAGCAGTGGACTCAGTATACACCCCTGTCTGACGCCTTTAGATGTTTCGAAACTCTTTGACTTTTCATGTCTTACTCTAACGTAATTTGTTATTTGTCTATATAGACATTTTATTCCATTTATTGTTTTTTTCGTCAATTCTTCTATCCTTCAAGGTTCTCCAGATGTCTTCTCTGTCTATTCTATCAAAAGCCTTTTCCAGGTCTATGAAACATAGGTGTACTTCTCCTGCTTCTCTTAGACCTTTTTCGCTCACTTGCCTGACTATGAAGTTGGCATTTGTCACCCCTCTGTTTGGTCTGTACCCAAATTGTGTGTCTTCTAGTGTTTCCTCCAGTCTTTCTCTCAGCCTTTTCTCCATCACCCGTGCATATAGTTTTCCTAATGCGCTGAGTAATATGATTCCTCGGAAGTTATTACAGTCTCTTGTGTCTCCCTTTTTGTGTATGGGTACTATGATTCCCACTTGCCATTCTTTTGGCGCAGTTCCTTCCATGTATATTTTGTTCATCAATATTTGCAGTATTCTTACCATTTCTTCGTTTCCGGCTTTTATGATTTCCACCGTTATGTTGTCCTGTCCTGGCGCTTTGCCTGCCTTCATTTTTCTTATTGCTGCTTTGATTTCTTCTTTGGTTATCTCTTCTTCATGTTCATCTCTCTCCCTCCCCCTTGTCTGCTTCAAGTTGTTTGCTCTGTTTATTTGTTGTGCAATATCTCTCCCTTCTAAAAGATTCTTGAAGTACTGCCTCCATCTTTCCATGATTTCTTGTTCTTCTGTTAATATTGTCCCTTGTTCATCCTTTATATTTCTTCGTATGGTTTCTTTGTCTTTTCTTTGATTTCTCATCACTCCATAGAACAGTTTTTTGATTTTCGTTGTACGCCTTCCTCATTTTTTTTCTCCAAACTCTATCCACATTGCTCTCTTTCCATCTTTTACGAGGTCCTTAACCACCTTCCTTTCTCTTTTATATTCTTCGTAATCCTGTTGCGTCTTCTTGCTTAGGTAGTTCTTCCATGTTTTCCTTTTTAGTTTAATTGCGTTCTTCATTTTTTCGTTCCACCACTGTGTTTTTTTGCATTCTTTGTTTACAATCCTTACGGTCCCACATACCCCTTCGGCTAACTTTAGTATTGCCTCCTTTTTCTTCGTCCACGTATCTTCTGTTGTTTCCCGCCCCGTTATGCCTTGCATGTCTTGTTGTATCTGCCTTCGGTATCTGTCTCTGAGTTCCTGTATTTCTAGTCTATACCATCTTATCTTTCTATTTTCCACTCTTCTTCCCTTCTCTTCCTTCATTACTACTGTCTCTTTTTGCCATTTCATAACCACTAAATAGTGGTCGCTACCAACCTCCGCTCCTCTCCTGACTTTTATGTCCCTCACCTTTTTCCATATATCTTTGGTTACCAGGAAGTAATCTATTATTGACTTTTCTTTTCTGCTCACGACTTCTCTTTTATATGTGTACGTCCTTATGTTTGAAGTGACTATTTGCTATGATCAGCTCGTTTTCTATGCAGAAGTTTATTATTCTTTCCCCATTTGTGTTTTTAGCATTTTCCCCTTCCTTTCCTAGGCACCACTCGATTCTTTATTTACGTCTCTCACTCTTCCATTTAGGTCTCCTAGGATAATTGTGCTGTTCTTACTATCATCTATTTCTTTTTGTAAATCCTCGAAGAATTTCTCCTTTTCCTCTTTTTTTGCATCGTTTGGCCCATACGCCACCACCAATATATATTCTTCATTTTTCTCCGCAATTGTTACTAATAGTATTCTCTCACTTATGTATCTTTCATTTTTGACATTCCCCATGTTTTTATTCTTGACGATTAAAGCAACCCCCGCTCTCGCGAATTCCTCCTTCTTGACCCCTGACCATATTATCCAGTACTGTCACTGTTTAACCTCTCTGTTCCGGATCCTTTCTTTTTAGTCTCCGTTATTCTCATGTATTCCAGACCATAATCTTGCATCTACAATATAACTTAAAAATAAAATTTCACACACGTGAAGCTCTTAACACACTTAAATTATAAACTCTGATTGAGAGAGAGAGAACTTAGTGTTTTGTGACGCATCGGTATCTGGAGGCCATTTGACGTCTTTCATTGAGTTTTAATGGTATTAAGTTGAAGATGAATAGGTGCAGACTTGAGTGATTAATATGGGTAAGCCAATATCTGAATGTAGTTTGTGGACTTAAAATTAATGTAGTGTGTAATGGTGATAAGCACCTATATGGCTAGGAAAGTGTTTTTTTGCGAGTTGATCTACCCTTTTGTTTCCATAGATACCAAAATTTTGATTGACGAATATGTCACCATCTATTATCATGGACTTTAAACGACCATTTAAATTGGCATAATGGGAGTAGACGTGTGGGTTCTAGGGATAAATATTTCTGTTGAATGACCATAGAAAATATAGCTATCGCTACAGAAAGAGAAACATGTGGAACAAAACATTTCCACAAGACAAAGCCGGCTGGGTATCGCCGGATCTTTAAAATGTGCTCCGTCAAGTTTCCTAGAGATTCCGTTCATATTTTTCACTATTATTGTTACATATAATATATAATACAACTTTTACTTGCACGGCATCTCTGAGAAACTCGACGAGATACATTTTAATGACCTGGCGTTGGCCAGCCGGCTTCGTTTCGTGGCGTCATTTTGTTTCACCGTTTTGTCTTTTTGTAGCGGTGGATATATTTTCTGTGGCATAACTAATTTTTAACAATTTTTGTATACTTCCTTCTTTTAAACGATGAAATCCTAATTATTGTTCACTTATCTATTTTAGGCGTCAAAGGAGCCCATTAACATCTAAACTTTTTTTGACATATCTGTATTCTTATTTAAGAAACCTAAAGCCAATAATCAAAAACCGCTATTGTAGCGTCTAGAGAAAATACACAGAGCGCGGGAATATATAAGGACAATATATCAGATACCACAGATATAATGTTTAATGTACACAACAGTAAGCTACCACATTTTTGTACCCGATCAAGATTTGAGAAATTAGACATGCCTGTGGGTTTACCATTATTAATTTACGCTAGGTGGAGCCCTGCTCCAAGTCAAATGCATTGACTCACTCCGGTATGAGAAATAAACACCTGGATTGAAAAGCCTATGTCACGAAGACTTCAAATAGATACAGTAAGTCATCAGCGAGAAATAAGACTACGATTTATAAGATAATCATTAGGATCGATCTAGTGTACTCAATGAATTTGCCCTAAAAATGTCAGACATTTTTTCGACAGCCAACATATTTATGCGAGAGTGCATTGAAAGCCTTGTAAAACACCAGGTAGTAAATTTTTGAGGTTAGGAAACAAAAAAGTCATTTGAGGCCAAATTTGGGGAATAGGGTGAGTAAGGAACTATTTCGAAGCCTAGCTCGTGCACTTTTGCCATTGTAACTCTCAATGTGGGAGCAGGTGTATTGTCCTACTAAGGAGGCACTTTTTTGCGCAATAATATTGGTTGGTTCTACTTAAATTCACTACATAAATGGTCCAATAACGTTGCGTAACAAGAGCTAGTTATCATTTTTCAAATAATTAATCATGATGATATGCCCAAAAAAACAGTTGCGATCACTTTTCCTGCCGATAAGCTGTTTGTGCTTTTTTCGGTGGACTTTCACTTTCGCCAGCCCACTGTTCTCACTGCTATTTTATTTTTGGGTTGTAATGGAAGATTCTGGTTTCGTTCACAGTCACAAAATGACGTCAGAAGTCTTTCAGATTCCGCTGCAGCTTTTCCAAAAACAAATTTAAAATGTCGTTTCTCATGCGTTTTTTTATGAAATATTTAATATCAATCACTTTGAACACAACCGTTATGAAAAAAACACGTTTACCAATAACCGCATACCGCTTAACAAGATTCCCCGCCATTTTATAGGAATTAATTATTCTACTCTCGTATATATGTATTTTATGTAATTGCTGTATTTTCTTCGTGGTCATTTTTCTAGTTCTGATATTATTGGAATAAGTTCACAAAACTGTCAAATAAGTGTACTTTTTTATCGAATTAATCTATATTCATAAAATATGTGAAAATTTTAAGTTAAAACAAATATCTAAGGTCTAGTAAGTCTTCTTAGGTAAATATTTTTTTCTCGGAAGATTTCTTGAATTAAATCCTTTTGACTATTTTGACTGTTATCCTAACTTGAGATTATGGTAATAGATTTTGCCTTCTTTTCTGCCTTTTATGGTTACAATAGGAAAGAGCGATTTTAAAATGTCTAGTTCTTTTAAAACTATTGATTAATTACTCTCTGCATTTGCTATTCAACTGAATATAGCAAATGTCAAAAAACCAATATACACCGATAAATACGATAAAAAATATAATCTTCATTACTATATATACGTATATTTATACGGTATCATTCTATTTTTTATAGCAAGGTCGTTCTAACGGTTACCTAATTATAATAAACAACATTTATATGTATTTTATGATTACCAGCCTACAGACTCATTCGAATATCTTATGTATTAAATTCAATTTTCTCTTTCAGCGACTGCAATTTTATTGTCCGCATATTTAAAAATGTCCTAGAATTTTATGTTTGAATTTAACCTACAACATGTAACAAACAATTATATTCCAACAATATTCTTTTAAGTTCTTTAGATACTGTAAAGTACTTAAATGTTATTTAGTTTGTAAATATGATTTTTTATATAATTTTATTAGTCATTCACATTTCACTGTAGGTCTCCTTTGTTTGCGGAACACTTAACAACGTCCATATCAGATAGACACTTCAGAAGAAGGAGAATCTAGTGAAATTACTCAAAACTAAATTGTTTAATTGCATTGTTCCAAAGGTATTTATAACAAAATGGGTGTTTGGTTGCGCATTTTTTAAATAGTGTTTGTTATACAATCAGAGCCAGAAGCTTTATTGTTCACTAGCTTTATTAGGATATTTCTTATGACACTCATAGAAACAATGTAGAGCATTTTTCCCCGAAAACTGACAGTAAAATGTCAAACAAAGAATTCATCTAACTTTTTTTCTCAATGTTGTTGCAACGGTATTGACTGGATCGTTAAAGTGCTGATATAGTTGTTTTAGGAAAAGTTTAGCCAATGTTCTTGGAAACTAACTAGAAAAATCTTAAATTGTTGGGATATGTCAAAGGGTGGATTTTGGTTCTTTGATTATGAACCCCTTTGGTTTCAACGATTATTTGTTTGCATCAGTATTGAGTACTAATATACATATTGCGGTTTATGACGATAGGGCTTTAATTGCATTCTTCTTGTAGTATACGACGGTGGATTGCTAAGTCTGAAAAATTTCTACGAAATGGTGGAAAATTTTGTTAAGCCGTATGACTATTGGTAAGCGTGATTCTTGTAACGGTTGTGTTCAAAGTTTCAAACAGGTTTAAAGGGTAGTTATTTGTTGACAACTATAGTAAGTGGTGTGTGTTACATGTTTCGTCGAAATGAATAAAGCCGAATATCATGCAGTGAATAAACATTTTTATGTAAAAAAAGTGGGCTGCAGCTCAGTTAGAAACTGAATTGAAGGAAGTTTATGGGGAGTCTGCACCAGCATTCAAAACCAATTATTACCTGTATGAAGTTCTAAAAATAAAAAAAGCTGTGTGCGCGATGGATGTCGCGTTTGTTAACTTCAGACCAAAAATCGTGTTTGGAAAAGTTACAGCGTATTCCGAAGGACTTCTAGCGTCGTTTTGTACACGAAACGTGGATCTACCATGATATACCGGAGAGGTGAGGCCAGTCAAAATAATGGGTTGACGAAGATGAAAGTACACCGAAGAAAGCGAAAACAGTTTTATCGGCGGAAAAGTGGTGGCAACGGTTTCTTAAGACTTACAGGGTAACATTATGATTGACTATTTAAAAAAGGCTCAAAACAGTGCCTGGCTCTTATTACGCAACGTTACTGGACCATTTACTTAGTGAGTTGAAGCGTGAGTGACCAAGATTATCATATCAAAATGTCCTCCTTCACCAGGATAATGTGCCTTCTCACCTATCGGTCATTGCAATGATATAAGTGCGCTAGCTAGACTGCGGAATAGTTCCCCATCCACTCTATTCCCCAGATCTGACCTTAAATTACTTTTTTGTTTGCTAACCTCAAAAGTTAACTGTAAACAATTATTATGCACAGTTCGAAAGATTTTTTTTCCGAGCTAATAATAAAATTGGAATTTTGCTGAGACAAATGTATTGAGCTCAACGGAATTTATGTTGATAAATAAATTTTTGTTTTTGCAAAAAAAATGTGTTTTATCTTTATGGTTAAAGGACTTTTTAATCCACCCTCGTAATTACGCATGTTTTTACGATTTAGGAAATTATTAAAAATATACATATTTTTTTAAATTTTTATATATAAATACTTTAAAGTGATATTCACTGAGTAGTAAAATTTTAGTTTTAAATATAAAATTCCAAAACTTACTATTGCATGCAAAATGCACAATTTTATAATTTAGATTCAATACGTATTTCAAATGCTAAATTTAGTTTATAGTCACATGTAACCCTCAGCAACTGTCAATACAAGTGTCGAAACGATCTTTGTCAGGGTTCTTTTTATAGACCCTTCCATCAATTTCAATTGAGTACTAAATATTTCGGTAGGAAAAACTACATACACACACACACATATTTGCGGCTTTGGTTGAAGTAACGGCCCGTAGTTGTTGGCCCTTTCTTTGCCCCAGGGTACCTATTTGTCATTTTTTGGAACTGTTTTATCCACGGTCAATTTCTTGTGGAAGCTTCCACCGATTCCTTAACAAATAAAATGTAAGGTAATTGGTGACTGTGGCTGGTGGTGGTTGACACAGTCCCGTTATATTCGTTAGGTATTCGATCAAATGAGGCGCTATTTCGAGACAACCCTAAATGTGGATGTAGCTGTCGTACTGAAAGTAAAGTATTTTAAAGTAATTAAAGCTGTTGTTAAGATTATTTTTGTATAAAGATTATTTTAGGTTTCCAAATTCTAAGTTCTTTTATAGGTGAAATGTTTCGAATAACTTCAAAATTCAATTTAAAAAGAATCACTGTCATAAAAATTCTACAAAACATATCTAATTAATGCCACCTTGGCAGTCAAAATGGACTGACAAAATTTCTGAATGAATATCTGCAAGGTTTTTAAAATAAATTAATTAAATATTTGGTCATCTGCTAAAGTTTTAGTGTTTTAGATTTTTAATACGATATTCCGGACTTAAAATATTATAATAAATTTATATTAATCTTAGCCTTGGCGTATCCCACCTTTGGGTGTTGCTTATTAGTATATTAGGTGTTACTTCTATTGTTTTACAATATTCAATTAATCTATTTCCGAATTTTTATTGTAATGGTTTAATTTAGCATTCTTTGTAGCTACACATGTCTCTATAGAACAGTTAGGATTAAAAACGAATTTTTCTATTGACATTGTATACGCAGAAAGTATGCGACAAATAGTTTTTTTTGGTATTGGTATTGGCTGTTGATTATGTAGCATACAAAAAATTATACGAATTGCATCGGCAAACCTTACAAAAAAACTATGAAAAAATTATTGTTGCTTATTTATCAGATGGATTTATTCGAAGTTGTTTATAATTCTATAAATAAATGTATATATATCGCCAGAATAAAACGTCTGCATATGTAAAACTGACTTTACTTTCAGGAATAGATCAGAGAATTATCAAAAAATCGAAATATTTCTTGTTATTATCCAACAAACAATTTTTCTTGGATGTAAATGATTATTATTTATTTTAATTCAATTGTATATTGTTATTCCACATGTAAAAAAGATTTTTCAATGTAATATTCAGTCGTATAAAAGCCTGCCTCAACTGATGTCAGTGTTCTCTATCGTGTATTCTCCTCATCCAATTATGCCCAATTAATCTTTTTACGAGGCTGTAGCATCTCTTGAATGAACGCACACCAAGTTTCAGCCATATTGGTCTATTTCTTTGTGTTTGGCATTCGTGTGAATCAAGGAAGTCGAGTGATTTTCAAGAAATGGACGAAAAAGAATTTCGTGTGGTGATTAAACATTACTTTATGAAAGGCAAAACGCCTCAGGAGACTAAAGAGAAGCTTGATAAACATTATGGTGACTCTGCACCTTCGATTAGAACAGTTTATAAGTGGTTTCAAAATTTTCGGACTGGCCATATGGGCACAAGTGACGCTGAACGTTCTGGACGGCCTGTGGAGGTTACGACTCTAGAAATCATTGATCAAATCCATAATATGGTGATGGATGACAGAAGAGTTAAGGTGCGTGAGATTGCTAGTGCTGTGGGCATCTCGACTGAATGGGTACATAATATTTTGCATAAACATTTGGACATGAGAAAGCTATCCGCAAGATGAGTGCCGCGATTGCTCACGCTTGACCAAAAACGGAATCGTGTGAAGTGTTACAAGGATGGTTTGCAGCTGTTCCAGAAGAACGGAGAACTTTAAGCGTCGTTTCGTCACTGTGGATGAAACATGGATACATTACTATACTCCTGAGACAAAACAACAATCTAAACAATGGGTTACCAAGGGGGAATCTGCACCAAAAAAAGGCGAAGACCGTTCCTTCGGCCGGAAAGGTTATGGCGACTGTCTTTTGGGATTCGCAAGGGATAATCCTCATCGACTATCTGGAAAAGGGTAAAACTATTACAGGTGAATATTATTCATCGTTACTGGACCGTTTGAAAACCGAGCTGCAAGAAAAAACGCCCGCGATTGGCCCACAAGAAAGTCCTTTTCCATCACGACAACGCACCAGCACACACCTCAGCAGTTGTGGTCGCAAAATTAATGGAAATAGGATTCCAACTCGTTTCACATCCCCCCTATTCTCCAGACTTGGCTCCCTCGGACTATTATTTGTTCTCCAATTTGAAGAAATGGCTGGCGGGAGAAAGATTTTATTCAAACGAGGAGGTGATTGCAGACACTAATGGATATTTTGCAGACTTGGACAAATCCTATTATTCGGAAGGGATCAACAAACTAGAACATCGTTGGACGAAGTGTATAAGCCTAAAAGGAGACTATGTCGAAAAAATAGAAAAGGTTTACCCCAAACACATAAGTAGTTTTTATTTTTGCACGGACTTTTCAAACCAGCCTCGTATGGCATCGAACCACCTAGTTAGTGAGCTTCCCTGCGTCTTTTATTTGCTCGTGTTCTCCATTTTATAATTTTTCGTGTTCACCGATTATTGTACCTTGCTCAATTCCTCTTTAATGTGGATACCATTTCTATTACAACTATTACCATGGATTTTCGTCTTATTTCTGTGTTTGGTATGCGATCATTAAGTTTAACGTTTAAAATTCTTCGAATGGCTCGTTGGGTCATTTGTAGTCTATGGATTATACTTTTATTTAGGGCTCATGTTTCTGTACCACAAGCTGTGCTTTAAGCGTGTTGGACACATCGGATTTAAATATTCCTTGTAGTCTTCCAAACGCTGACCAGGATATGAATAATGTTCTTTACAGATCTGCTGTCGAGTTGTTTTTTTGGCAATTCAAATTTTTGGCCCAAGTATATGTAACTATCCACTTTCTCTACTTTCTTTCTAATATTATTATATTTTAGTTTTGTTCTGTGTTGTTAGTTTAGTATTTGGTTTTGTTGATGTTTATTTTCAGAATTATATCTTTGGATTTTTAATTCAATTTTTCTAACATTCTTCGTAGTTCTTGTTTGCCTCTGGCTATCAAGGTCACATATTCGGCAAATTTCAGATGCGTTAGTTTCTCGTCATCTATAATTATTCCTCTATTGTCACACTCGAGCGTTTTAAACATGTCTTCCAAGACCAACGTGAATAGTTTAAAAAAGACTGAGTCTTTCTCTCTTACTCCACGCTGAGTTCTTATTTTGTTAATGATATTTGTGTACCGATTATCAAATGTGTAATTACTTAACGCCTTTAGAATTATCTATATTTCTATCGAGTCGAATGCCTTTTTATAGTCCACCATTACGACCCAAAGTGTTTTGTTATATTCGCTTGCCTTTTCTGCGAGTGTTTTCATTGTCCGAATTTATATTAAAGATTAAATAAGAAAGTTTATATTACATATTTTGCTTTAAAACAAAATCATAACATATATTTTGTATCCAGCTAATAACATAAAAATAATGTTATACTATTAGAATACACAGAACGCGTGAATAATATTATTTTTAGTAATCGGCTGACAAATATAGTGACAAAAAACTTATATTATTTGAAAAAATTTTTATATTACAAAACTATCTAAAATTGTTTCAATTTTTTACACTATTTCTATGTTTAAGATTTAGTATAATTATGTCTTTATATTAAGTTTTCAATTGTCTTCTTTTGTATTTCCCTCGCTAACTAAAGTATTATTGTCACTCCGAAATTTGTGCATTTAAAATTTACTAAAGCTTAACTTTACTACACTAATGTCTTACCATGGAGCCTTGGGGCACACCAGCGTGATAGGAAGAAACCCGTCAAGTCTCACTTATAATGAACGCTCTCTGAGGAACACGATAGTTATAAAAACCAACCTTACAAGACCACAAGGGAGCCATTAATTCGCTATGCCAAACGCAGTCGAATAACTTGGATACATCAAGTGCGACGGTTCGAGTTTATTTATTTATATGTTTAATTGCATTTTTTTAAATATGTTAACAAAACTTGATCTTTGCTTACAACAATCATATTGACAGTCAGTAATAATATTGAATACTCTCAGGTATTTTAAAGAGATGCTAATTAAGAACATTTTGCATCACGTTCTATATTACTGACAGTAGTGTGACTAGTAGAAAATTACTTAGCAAGCGTGTTTTTCTTGTGTATCAATTTAACGATAGCGTATTTCCAACAGGAAGGAAATATTCCCTTTCTGAAGTATGAGTTGAAAACTTTACATAAAACTAGTATTAGTTTACTACGGCGAATATTTTATCAGCGCCAGAGGTTTTTTTAGTATCCAACTTCATTAAAATACTCATACACGCTGCTTAAAGACAATATCAGGCTTCTTCGACTGCACACTAATAATAGTGGGTGGTGTTTTTCTTGTAAATCGATAGTGTGTGAAGGAAAGAATTCAGCTAACAAGTTGTCATTCTCAACAGGTATTGCAATAGTGGCCGTGTTAGTAGCGGTCTAGTGGGATTTAGTAACATTTTGACTGACGGCCCCATCAATCATCAAAAGAACCTGAAATTGTTGGAGCAGGCTGGAAGTTTGTTTTAATTCTTTGATTGTGTACCTCCTTAGTTTCACTGAATATTTCCTTGCATCTGTTCCGGTTACCAGCGTAGATGTTACGATTTATGACATTTCGAAGCAATAGCTTCTTTGCAATTGCGATAGAAGCAAGGTTTGCCGTTGGCAGGGCATCTCTTCGAAAAAGGGATGTAAGCTTTCATGTCAGCCAAAATGGCATGGGAAATCTCCTTAGCTAGTCAGATGGGTAGTCTGATATGAGGTAAAGAAAAGTATTTCATAAGTTTTTTCTATTTTAGCAGATTTGTGGTGCCAAATCTTGCACAGTTTAGACGCCTTCCTGTCACTTATCGGTAGAATACTCGATGTGGAAAGCAGTTTGTTGTCGAAAAAACCTAATGGTGGATTTACGGTGATAGTGTAAATTTCTAGATTAGTGGTTTAAAACAGAAGAGGAAAACTGATGAACTCTCCGGCACGATCAGGAATCTGGTTTATCGATAAGCTGAGTAAAGCTACAACTGATCGAGAATAATTTAAGTTCACGGCCTAATAGATGTTGTAGACATTAATGTCTATAGGTCTATGTGGATAGAAGACACAGAATTTATCATGTCGGACTTGTATTTAGATAATATTATTTTGAGACTTTGGAATAGGCCCGCATAGGTAGGGGTATTTCAGCGTTTTATGCGGACAAAATTATTATTTTGTTTTTAAATGTTATAAAACGGGTTTTATTTCTAAATCTAGTAGTGAAAGCTTTTTGGAGTGCATATTTTGAAGAAAAATAAATTTTAATATATATAAAAAAGAGTATATTGAGAAAAAAACCATGCTGACTTAAACAAAAATTACAAAAATAATTATTCACGATGAAGAATCCCATGTCTCTTCGTCCGCGCCCGAGCTGCATTCCTCGACTTCCCCTGCAAATTCCTCTGCAGATTTATCTTCTTCATCTTCGGAACTTTGGTCGTTAATATTGGGTTCAGCAGAAACCAGCATTTGTATTGTTTCTTTATTATACGATATTACATAACACGACAAATTCCAAATTGCCGAAATTGCTATCCTGGGCGACATTAATGTCCATAAAAACAACTGACTTAAGTATTCAAATACTACCGACGAACAAGATTGTGACGAACCAACACGGATCCCTGATCGAGACGGGGAATTCGCCAGTCCTCTTGATCTGTTTTTAATCACCAATTCAGAGATTTACACGGTGACCGTAAATCCGTCGTTAGGCTCTTCCGACCATAAACTGCTTTCGACATCGAGTATCCTACCAATCAGTGACAGAGAGGTGCCTAAACCGCGCAAGATTTGGCACTAAAAATCTGCTAAATGGGAAGATCTCTGGAATCCCTTGGTTAGAGGTTTATTTTCGATCCGACGACCCATCTGACTGCGCCAAAGAGGTTTTCGATGTTATTTTGGCTGGTATGGAATAAAAAATATTAAATTGCAAGGTTTTTTTGTTTTATTTGTGTATTTTTCGTATTTTCACCTAGAACTAAAAATTTACCTTTTGCTACCCGAGCCCGCTTTAGGTGTTATTCTGTGTACAGTTTTCCTATTAAACTCCTAGTATTATACCTTTTTTGATAGCTAAAAAGACGTAAAAGTTTTTAAAATAATTTGCAGAATAACTTCCATACATTTTTTTTTTCTCTTTATTGATTTAAAGTAGGAAACACTTGGTAAAAATTCGTAATTTAGAAACATTAACAAGCCGCCATTTGAAACTGTTAATAACTAGTTCAAATTTTTTTGATGATTTTTGATACTTGACATACAGACTAACTAAAAATAACCAGAAAATCGCACTCGAGAACCTCTAATAAAAAAAAAATCGATATAAAAGCAAAAAAAAACATGTTTTTTTTTTAGAAAATCTTTAAACTTCAATATCTCGAAAACGGTTAAGTTTAGGACATCATGTCATAGAATCAAATCGGTCAGAAACGACCTAAACTATAACGTCCTTAATTATCTAGGACGACTTTCCCTGTAACCCTGTAGATGTTAGTTTTGAATAACTAAAAAAAATCATTGTTAAAGAATTCATAATTAATATGACGTAGAAATTTACTCTGAACAAGCTCCAAGCTCCTAGCATGGCAAGCAAAAGGTGGGTTCCGCGCAAACATGAGCAATATTCCAAGAGAGGCCTAACCAACAAGCAGTACATCATTTTTTATAGAGGTAATGAATGAAAATTCTGATGAGCAACGCCTGATGAACCCAAGCATCCTCAGAGACGTAGACGTTACCTCGGTTATATGAGGAATAAAACTCAGTGTCGAATCAAACTTAACCCCTAGATTCCTAACGCTAAACACTGCTGATTTACAGAATCAGAAGCCTTTTCGAAGTCCACAAATATGAGTACAAGAGGCTTATTACATTCTATACATTTTTCAATGAGAATTTTAACTGTAAGCAGATGGCCGTTTGTTCCCTACCCCGGAAACCTTTGCTTCGTTAACTGTAAAAGAGTTTTTGATTTCATTTCTGTTCTTTTTGTTGTTTTGGGCAAGTTTTGTCAATGGCATTTTCTATACTATTTTTGATGTTTTCAAATATGTCATCAACTCCTATATCTTCATTGTGTTCGAAGGAGCTCCTGGGTTGTTCATTTCTTATGGTTTCTTATAAGAGTCATGTTGTTTCTTTCCTGTTTAATGTTAATAAATATTTTTATTCTCACAATGCGATGGTCACTGAACATCTATTTAGGACATAGTCTTGGATAATGTCTTTCCTGTTACTAATTATAAAATCTAGTACATTTTTTGTTTTACCATCTGGCCTAGACCATGTCTATTTTTTGTTTTTGTTCTTTTTGAAGAAGGTGTTCATTACATATAAATTATTTTGATGTAGAAAATCTATTAGTGTCCTCCTTCTTTTGTTTCGATCTCCTAGCCTATGATGACCTATTGTAGTTTCCTCTTTCGTCCTCTCTGCTTCCAATTTTGGCATTGAAGTTGCCGATTAACATTGCAAAATGCGTTTTTCCGTCTTGTAGAGCAATGGAAATTTCTTCGTTGTATGTTTCTATTTCATCCTTTGGGTGGGTGCTCGTTGGTGCATAGGCCTGTACAATTTTTAGAGAGTATCTTTGATTTAGTTGAATTATCAGATATATGACTCTTGATTTCAATAATTTGGTTAACATGTTTCTTATTTACCCAGGAGCCGACTCCTCTAATCAAAGTTTCTTCACCTTCATAATACAGCCAGTTTCCGAAGTTTAATATGATTTGGTCCTGTCCAGTTCTACGGACTTCGCTGAAACCTATTATATCCCAGTTAATGTTCTTAAGTTCTTCTTCCAATTCTATTAGCTTTTCATCTGTTGACTGTTTGAGTTCTTACATTATATGTTGCTATATAAAGTGCCTGTAATATGCGATTGTCAGATCTTTTGTTGTTTGGTGGTAAATTTAATGAGTTTTTTTGCCTCTCCCAGAGAATTCATGAGGCAGACTTTTTTTCAAGGTGTAGGACTTGTCATTTAATGAGCCACCTACCTGGGGTACCTTTCCAGAAGTTTTATATCTCGTCATATTCAGTAGGGGTTTTTAGCCATAATTCGCCACGTCAGCCAAACGGTTTGGCGAATGGGTAGGGATGTTGGGTAGGGTTTAAGGCGGGAAAGGTGAAAAAAAAGACATGATTTCTCCCCAAAAAACATGGAATGATATTGGTTAATTCCCTTGAGATGGGGCGAACAATCACTGAAGTTTATTACGTTGGTTTATTAGAGCGTTTGCATGATAGAATTAAGAAAAAAAGGCTCCAGGGAAAGAGGTTTGGCCCAAATGAAGTAGTCGAATAGGAAACTGAGGCTTATTTTAGAGAGCTCACTGAAACAGATTTTTGAAACATACTAGGTTTAAACTAGACCATAAATTCAGTGCACCCTGCAATCAAATAAAACTCATGTACTCACTCTCTGTGAAAACCAAGGTCAGTTCATCGACCAGCATGGTCAACTATCTTTATCCTGGGTACGACTTCTATGATTTAGACGTAAATTTGGAATCTGTCTTTTTGTCAGAAACGACCTCTCTTGCCAACGAGAAAGAGGCTCTGGAGCTCCCAAACTTTGATGTTATGTGGTTAAAAATAAACGACTCAACAAACCACAAGGTTCATCTGTATCATCTATCAAGATCTCATGGAATATTTTCTAACTTCCCTTGGATAGACACTTGTTTTCGATCCGACAACCCATCTGACTGCGCCAGGGAAGTCTCCGATGTTATTTTGGCTGGTAAGAAAGCTTACATCCCTTTTTCGAAGAAATACCCCTCTAGCGGCAAGCTTTGGTTTGACCGAAAATGCAAAGAAGCTGTTGCTTCTAAACATCTTGCCTACCGACAATGGCGTAAAAATCCTAACACCATAAATCGTAACACCTTTGTTCGTGCCCGGAACAGATGCAAAGGAATTATCGACGAAACCAAGGAGGCACACAATCAACGAATTAGAAACAAACTTCTCGCTTGTTCCAACAATTCCAGGTCCTTTTGGGCAGTCGCTAAGGCAGTTAGTCAAAATTTCACCAAATCCACCATACCACCACTCACACGACCAGATAATTCTATTGCAATGACACCTGTTGAGAAAGCGAACTTGTTGGCTGAACTCTTTACTTCACATTCTACTGTCGATTTCCACAAGGTTATCAATCAGCATCTTCTAAAATATCTTAAAGGATTCAACATTATTAGCGATAACCAATATGGCTTTCGTAAACATAGAGCAACACGAGATCGTCTGACTTATGTAACACATATTTGGGACCAACGCAACTGAACACTTTGGAGAATCTCGAGGGGTTGCTCTTGACATATCCAAGGCATTCAACCGTGTTTAACACGATGGACTGTTGGCTAAGCTACGCTCTTATGGTAGGTTTGAAAAGTTCTGTTTGTGGCTCTCATGTTTCCTCGGAGAGCGTTCTTTACGAGTGGCAGTCGACGGATTTCTTTCTAACAGCTTCACTATCAAGGCCAATGTGGCTCAAGGGTTCATACTGTCTCCTACTCTCTTTCTCGTTCACATTAACGATCTGCTGGGAAAAGACCGGGAATCCAATCTTCAGCTTTGCAGATGATAGTACGCTTATCTCTTCATTCACTTTGAACGCTCGGACATTGGCTACTCAGGCGAATATCCGCAGACAGCAGGAGGTCGTTCAACTTAACAGAGGCTTGGAAGAAATTCTATCTCTAGGGGTGAGGGGTGACAGTAACCAAATGGAATTTAACGCTACAAAAAACCCAGGCGGCAGTTTTTTCTAAAAAAGTTAACGTTGCTGAACCCGACATAGTCATGTCGGGGCACTCCATTCCCCTAAGATCGTTACTCAATTTGTTGGGAGTTAATTTGGGATCAAATATGTCCTGGCATGAACATATTGCAGGCATTAGCAAGGAGAGTTTCTCAAAGTTGGGAATATTATTTCGAACCAGAAAGCTTTTACAGTTCACAACTGTTTAATTCTTTACAAAGCTTAAATTCGACCAACTATGGAATACTGCTCCCCTATTTGGGGCTCCGCTCTCAAACACACACTGCATTTATTGGATTCTGTTCAGAGAAGAGCTGTTCATCGGATTGGAGACCCGGAACTGGCCGGAGGCCTTGATTCGCTGGAACATCGAAGAAAAAACGGTTGGGACTTGAGTATGTTCTGCAAGTATTTTCATAGAAAGTGTTCGAAGGATATGGCCCGCTTAATTCCTCCAGAGCGCTGCATGTTAGAAATACACGTCGCGCTAATACTTCACATCCGTATGAGAATCAGCTTGTTATTCACACGTACAACGCTTTTCAAGCAATCTTTTATATGGAGACCATCATCCCTTTGGAATAATTTGTCCAGGGCTGTGTTTCTCACCGAGTACAATTTACAGCGATTCAAGAACACATGCCGCTCCTAGAGCGCTTAGTGACATCCCTGTAGCAATGTGTGCTAGACCCATAAGAAAAAAGAAATAAGTATATACATAGCTCTTAAAGAAACTATGTTGAAGAATTAAATTGATTTTCGGCTAAAATATTGTGTTTTCCCTCCTTCAAAATTTTCACCATGTATTAAATAATATTCCCATGTTACTGAACCAATTTTTCATATCGCTGTGTAAGACCTATTAAATAAATGTTAAAGAAAAAAACACAGACACAGACATAATTGTAAAAAAATATATTTCTTAAACACATGATGTATCGGGTGACAGGGATGCATTTAATATAAATGGATTTATAAAACAAGTATCATTTAAACATGCAGTAAACAAGACTTACCTTTGAAGGTATGTCAAACATCTTAAAAATTAATTAAGATACACTGATAATACTATTGCTTTAAAGACAGGCAATTGTATTTGTAAGTCACTTTAAAATTATTATTGTTATGAGGATGAATATTGAAAACAAATTTAAAATTACTATAGAAAGATGGCTAAAATGGTTCACTATTTTAGGATACGTTAAACCTCATTCACTGATATAACATAAAAAAAAATAATAATTTTAATTTATTTAAAGGAACATTCTTAAAAGTACTACGTGATTTCTTAAAAAGTGCTATAAAATACTAAAATCTACAGATCTAAAAAATTACCGTAAATCTAGAAAAAAAAAATAAAAACATTAAAATTTCTCGTAATATCGTAAATCCTACAACTAGTTAAGTAACAATAATACTTAGAGGGCTTAACACAAACCAAAAATTTAGTGGAGGTCTTTTTATTAAGAACATATACTACAGCTAGAGATCACAGACATTTAGGCACTCTGCGTGTTTCCTTAAGCTATTTCAAAAGAGATATTCGTAGCTCCTCTTTATTTATACCATATAAATACTAAAAGAAGCAACAAATCATATTTTAGTAATTTGAATATTCCCTTTCAAAAACGTTCTATGTCTACTCTAGCAGAAATCATAATTTAGTTTTATATGTTCCATTGACTTCTTCCATAGGCATATCATGCGAGTACCCTGCGTTTACGGCACCATTTTGTCTTATATCGTTTACTTTCTCAATCGTTTCATTCACAACCTCTTGTTTTGTATTGCTCGTGGTAGGAAGACTACTTGTACTAGGAGACATATTAACTACACTTGAACCATTTCTCTTAATTTTATTTTTGTTTTCGGCTAATTCTTTACGTGCGTATCGACGTTTCTTGCCCGGGAAAAAGTCGGCCATCTTACGAGCCCATGGATGAATTAGCACCTCGTCGTATAGATCGCTTTCGCTGCCGGTAAAGTAGGAAACTGCCCAGCCAATAGCAACTGTAATGATGCAGCCTATGAAGGAATAATACATGTAGGTGATGGAGTAAAGAGCGGTAAGTGGATCGCTGTAACAAAAGAGGGAATTAGTTGTAGAATTCTAGTAAAAAAATTATAGTGAAGATAATCAGGTCAAAAAAGATGAAGAAGTTTATTAAAATTACCTGGTAATTTGAAATTTATCAAACAAAGGTGAGATATATTATTTTAAATTAGCAAGAAGTCATTCTTGCTAATTTAAAATATCATGTATGTTTTAGATCTTTTTTTCATAACAGTTTTTAAATAGATATTTATTCTTACTAAAGATTTAATTTGTATAATAATATATATATATATATATATATATATATATATATATATATATATATATATATATAATATATATATATATGTATATTTATATATATATATATATATATATATATATATATATATATATATATATATATATATATATCTACAATCGACACTGTTTATAGTGAAATTCTATATAGTGAAAACTCTTTATAGTGCAATTTTTTCAAGACCTAGAATATTTCTTACATACATAGCAATATATATGGATTTTTTCTTTATATAGTGAAAAACTCTCTGTAGTGAAATTTCGGTCAACATTTTGGTCTTTCACTATATAGAGTGTCGACTGTATATATATATATATATATATATATATATATATATATATATATATAATATATATATATATATATATATATATATATATCTATCTATATATATATATATATATATATATATTTATAATATATATATATATATATATATAATATATTAAACTATGCTTATGTTACTGTTATTGATATGTCTCAAATCACCAAACTCTTGAGTTTGTTTTATGTGACAAGTAGGCTATATCTGTCACACACATTATAAAAAGTGTTTATGTAACCGTAATGAGATTTAGGTAACAGGGATATTTTGGTACCATTATGCAATATATTTTAAAGAGCCGAAGTAGTCGGTCAGCTTTGTTAGATGTCTGATTGCAATTGTTAATAAAAGTAATTGTGGAAATTGTACAAAGTTACATGAAAAGGATGTAGATGAAACAAAATTCGTGAAAGGTAACACCTAAAACCAAAACGTATTTTTTTAATTCATATGCAGTCGAAAGCTGATATCAAACTTATTATCCGTGACAAATATTACAAAAAAAAATAATATTATTTATGAAGTTATAAACAATTCAATTTTTATGCCGCCCTTAATTAAAAATTAAATATCTTGAAATTGAATTGGTCAATTTAAATGGGATTAATGTTCATTTTATTGTAAAAAGTACGTACATTTCAATAATGGAGACGAAGTTAAAAAATTAATTAAATACCCCTATTGTTATTGCAAAATTATTATCCAAAATGAAAAAAATACATTTTCTCCCCACAGATAAAAATACTGGTTAAAAATAGTTAAAAGTATATTTATTAAGATAATTATGCAGCTGAAAAATTTGGTGGCCAGCAATTTGTTTAAAAGTAGACGAATTTTTTCGTCTGGTGCATCACGTCGCCGCGCGCGTCATCTGCCGAACGGAGTGTGTTCTACTCACTGCTAGGTCTTCAGTAATGTTTCGTATATTATCGTAGAATAGATTTTACATAATATATCTAATTTATCATTAATTAATATATAAATTATAATATATAGGAATTCGGAATTATAATTTTAATAACTGAAAACTCCATTTTTATTTTACCTTCAAAACTTTTCAATACAGTATTTCCGTTTTTTTCTAATCCGCCTCAGCAGAAAAACATTTCCGAAAGTTGTAATAAAGTTTCACTTTCAGGATTCAACACACAAGATTTTATCTTTTGTTTATAATATCATGTTTAAGTTCTTTTGGAATTTCAACGTTCAGGATAATTAATGCACGTTGACAAAGAAATGAACACAATGTATTTATTAATGAACGGACGGACGGACGATTGCCAATTGCTTGCAATTAGTTTAATGATTTTCAATACTTTTGAGTAATTTAGTTTTTTAAGTGGATTACAATATTTATTTGATGATGGCATTATGGATTTGCTCTAGATACAACGCTCACACTAATTTTTTCAATAAAACAAAATAGAGGCGCTTTAGCAATTTCACACTCGGTTTTTTTCAACTCACGAAATCTGAGTGCAAATTACATTTTTATTGTTGCGGCGCGGCGCATCAAACGTGTTCAGACTTGCAAACCGCCGCGACACAGCGGTAGCCAGCGCAGAGGGAAAAATTCGATTACATACTTTTAAACAAATGGCCGGCCTCCAAATTTTTAAACGGCATTATTATCTTTAATAAATATGTTTTTAATTGTTTTTTATCCGATAATTTTATCTATCGGAGAACATGCATTGCATTTTGAATTTGCAATAACAACAAGGTATATTTAATTAATTTTTTAACTTTGTCTCCATTATTGAAAATATGTTCTTCTTATAATAAAATAAGTCAAAATCCTATTGAAACTGACCGATCCACTCTCGAGATATATTTAATTTATAATTAATGGCTGTACAGTAATACCCCGCTTTACGCGAGGGATACGTTCCGAAAAAAAAAAATCGCGTTAACTGAAATTCGCGTATATCGAGGTTTATGATTAAACATAGTCAAATTTAATACAAAAAAATACAAATCATTTTAATCAATCACTTTAATTCTAAGAACACTTTATGCAATACATACTCTTATTTTTTATTCATATTCAGAGAAAGCGGTGATCCCCCCCGCGACCATAGAGAAGTTAAATGACTACATGAGCGCGAAATTTGAAATTCGCGTTATAGTGAAACCGCGCGTAACGGGTCGCGCTAAGCGGGGTATTACTGTATAAAACATTCATTTGTTTATAACTTTATAAATAACATAGGTTATACAAAACAAATCTCTGCCTTTAAGTGAGACCCGTATTTTTCTTAAGTATTTTTTTTATGCTCAATAAAAAAAAGATATCTACACTGAGGTTTTTTTCAGAAAACACACTTAAAGTTGCTAAAAATTTCCATTTTTATCTTAACACACAATAAAATGTAAAACTGATAACAAGATTAAAAATTATGGAATAAAACTATTATGTCGGATAACTTTAAATGTTATGAATCTACATTTATTATAATAATTTAAAATATTAAGTTTTAGTGTTCATGTTTAACAAAAATACGCATACACCACACTTTTAACTAAGGCTAACGTAACAAAATAATGTTTAAAATAATGTGTACGACAAAATTGTTTTTTAATTTTTATTACTATGGAATAAAACACGCGCTCGCTTAGTCACCTCACTCACACACTCAGTCACTCACTTCTACACTCACTCACATGCGCTCGCCCACTCACTCGCTCGCTCACTAAACTCGCTCGCTCGCTCACTCACTCACTCCACTACCTCACTCACCCATCACATTCAATCAATTCTATCCACTAAATTGAATTTTAAAAACTGTCAAGAGATATACATTAGACTGCATTTTGCCAACCTTTTGTTTCCTAACATAGCAAACGAAATATTTTCTTTTCAACACTATTTCTCATTGTTTGATAGCTAAATTCGAAATTTGAAACTTGTTCGAAAAAACTAAAATCTGCAATTTATTTACTTCACTAAAAGCATTTTACCAAACCATATCAGCACACTTGTAAGTGTCTAACTTTATTTCTTTGATGTCAAGGCAATTCAAGAAAACACTGGACAATAATTGTTTTTAGTTTGTCAATGGTAATAATATTTAAAACCACAGGGGGGTTTTTTACATTTAGGCGGTCTGCACTACCATATTTATTTTAAACAGCATTTTGTTACGTAGTATAGCCCTAAACCTAAGGTGGTGTATGCGTGTTTTTGGTTAAAATTCATGAACTACTAAAACCTAATATTTGTTAAATTTTTATGTGATCAATGTGAGATTTAAAACATTAAAGTGTGGGTAAATAATAGCTTCCATTCCATAATTTTACTGATATACAGTTTCTAAATTTTAATTATCAAAATGATTTGGTTTTTTGGAGAACTTTAAGTGTGTATTCGGAACAAACTTCAGGGTTATTTATGCATCTCTTTTTTTTGTTTTTCTAGATTGCTAGCATGAGAAAAATTATTATCGAAAAACCACGTGTCTTCACAGAGTTTTTTTTATTTTTGTATACTGTGTAATGCAGGGAATTTAAATTTGATCTAGCTTTCGAGAGGCACCAAAATTCAAAGAAAAAAAAACATTTATTTACCTAATGTCATACACCTATAAGCAATAATTTAACTTTACCATACTATATGGAGGTACATACTAGTTACCCAAATCTCACTGCGCAAAACATCCCAAATTTGTAAACATTTTTGGTTTGTTAGTTAATAATTATTCTTCCAACAGCGGTTTACCTTCATTTTTGTTTAACTGATATTGTTACACTGCACCTTATGGAAAAAAAAATGTATGGCGATAACATCTGCGATGGTAAAATCTCTTTATCTGCCAAACCTCCGACTGCCCCATGCCTTCAAAATCTCCAGCGTTAGTACACATATTCAATACAAAAAAATAAAGAGCAGAGGTAATATTTTTTGTTAATTGAACAGATGACGCTACTTATATTGAATAGAGGTAAAAAAATAATAAGATCCCTAGGAAAGAAGTCGCTTGTAGTATTATTTATTGTCGCTTGATTGTAAGAGTTTCCCGTGAAAAATGATAAATTGGAGTTTTCTTCTCAGAAAAAAATAAATATATAGATAAAAATATAATAATAATTTACTTTTCGTGGCATTAAAGATTTAGTGTTTGACGTCAAAGGATATACACGAGATTTTATAGGATTTATAATGTCTATATTTATTTTGGAAAGAATTTTTTTTATTCTTTCCCAATGATAAACCCCAAGCTTAATATTTTCTGTGGTAGGGCGCTTTTTTAAATTAGGATATAAATAAAATAGAAATTTGATGACGATTATTGATACTTTTTAAGTATGCAAATGTTAAAATTATTAGAAAATTTAAGAAGTAAAAGCCCCGTATTTCTTTTATTAATCACTGGTATTAGGCACACCCAAATTAGATTTAGATGAAAGACTAAGATTATCAGATTTCTTTTTGCAGATTTTATCAATATAATATATCCAGTACGTCTAGGGGCTTTGTTTCGATCATACTCCCTGCTTTCATCAGGAATACTTAATAAAACATAGGATGAAGAATATTTCGCGAATATTTGACGTAGGTAATATAAATATAATTAAAACAAATTTTTAACGCGCTTAAATTAAAACATTCCAATAACTATTGTACTGATCGTGTTCGTAATACATTGTTTCGAAAAAAAAATGAAAATAATTTTGAAAATAATACTGGACATCGAGGTTTTGCGATTAGACCGTTCAATTGGAGACACTTTATGGACGTATGGCGTTGTGACACACGAGACATCTTCCCTAATATTGTTTAAGGTTTTTGTAAATTTCGATTATTCCTTGACCTATGGCATCGTCGTGAATGTCACTTTGCCCTCCGCGATTTTGGTAATTAATTATTTCGCGTAGATGAGAAATCAACAAGTGACAGCACTAAACTTACGAGTCTTATTCTGCTCTAGTTGCTATTCAAAGTGCCAAAGATCGGTCTAGATAGTAAAAGTTGAGATTAGTGGTTGGTCGCCAGATAGTAACCTAGGTGTCGTTTAATATATGAATCAGGATATGAATGAAATTTGAACATCCGTCTGTATCAACAGGGAGGTAATCCACATGTGGTGTTTTTCAATGGTATGTCCCTCCTATGTAATCCAAAGATATACGGGACCCAGTAGTACACCTACAGAGTGCCCTAAATTAAAACAATTTAATAATTTCAATATAATAAAACTAGAACAATTAGTAAGGAGTATGGATATGTGAATTTTATTAAGTAACGTAATTTCATGTGCAAAATTTTGGGAAAAAAATCTATGTGTTTTAGGTTCGGGTCTCTTGCTTGTTTTAATTTTTTATTCAAAAATTCATCGATTCACGCTGTTTGGATCGATTTTATGGTAACTTAGATATCAGTTATCTATAAAGTTAACAGTTTTATATGAAATAAGGGCCGTAATAATTTGAAATGCAACTTGCTGCGATAGTTGCAGCAACTAGTTGCCGTAACATCTTTTATCTCCATCCATCTCAATCCATTCATACCAATAATGAAAATACGATTCAATACATCAGACATACCATACATCAAGATAAGTTCATAAGAAATTAAGGATAGAATTTATTCTGGGTTTCCTTAACGGAAGAATGGATTCAGAGACATTCAAAAGTGAAACTTGACATTTGTCTCTATACACTATCTGTTAAAATGAAATATTGAAAAAATAACAAACAATTTTCCTCC
>CM032456.1:76174142-76369142 GCA_019049505.1 Pachyrhynchus sulphureomaculatus
TATTCCAAAGGCATGATGTTTTCCATATAAAAGACTGCATGAAAAGTGTTGTACGAGGAGTAACAAGTTGAAATTCATACGGATGTGAAGTATTAGCACGACGTGTATATCTAACATGCACCGCTCTGGGAGGAATTAAGCGGGCTACATCCTTCGAACACTTTCCATGACAATACTTGTAGAATAGGCTCAAGTCGCCAACCGTTCTTCGATGTTCCAGCCGCCGGTCAGTTCCGGGTCTCCAATCAGACGATCAGTTCTTCTCTGACTAGAATCCAACAAATGCAATGTATGTTTGGGAGCAGAGCCCCAAACATGGGAGCAGTATTCCAGAGCCGGTCGAATTTGAGCTTTGTAAAGAATTAACAGTTGTTGTAGAGTGTAAAGCTTTCTGGTTCGAAATAATATTCTCAACTTTTGAGAAGCTCTTCTTGCTATCCCTGCGAGATGTTCATGCCAGGACATATTTGCTCCCAAATTATCGGACAACAAATTGAGTGACGATGTTAGAGGAACGGAGTGCCCCGCCATAACTATGTCGGGTTCAGCAACGTTAACGTTTAGAAAAAACTGCCGCCTGGGTTTTTTGTAGTGTTAAATTCCGCTTGGTTATTGTCACCCTAAGATAAAATTTCTTCCAGGTCTTTGTTAAGTTGAACGACTTCCCGCTGTCTGCGGATATTCGTCTGAGTAGCCGATGTCCGAGCGTTTAAAACGAATGAAGAGATAAGCGTACTGTCATCTGCAAAGCTGTAGATTGGGTTTCCGGTCTTTTCCAGCAAATCGTTAATGTAATTAGAAGAGAGTAGGAGATAGTATGGAGCTTTGGGGCACACCGGCGTTGATAGTAAAGGTGTTAGAAAGAAATCCGTCGACTGCCACTCGTAAAAAACGCTCTCTGAGGAGACATGAGAGCAACAAATAGAACTTTTCGGACATACCATAAGAGCATAGCTTAGCCAACAGTCTATCGTGCCAAACACGGTCGAATGTCTTGGATATATCAAGAGCAACCTCTTGAGATTCTCCAAAGTGTTCAATTGCGTTATTCCAAAACATGTGTTACATAAGTCAGACGATCTCCTGTTGATCTATGTTTACGGAAGCCATATTGGTGATCGCTAATAATGTTGAATCCTTCAAGATATTTTAGAAGATGCTGATTGATAGCCTTTTCCATGACTTTCGAAATTATTGAAAGTAGATAATACTATATTATCGATGCAATTCTCCTACCTGCATTCTTGGAAATATTCTATATACTTTATTTTAAATAATTACCTTATTTTGATATGAGAGTGGCCTGCATTTACACCCAGACCATTCTAAGGATAACTTAGATGATTACATAATGTAGAAGTAAAGTTTTTTAGCTAACTTATTTGTGGAGTTACAAGATGCGTGAGAAGGAATAACAATGTTGTTCTGCGCATTCTCTAATATGTTTAAATAATGTGCTTTCGGAAAGAAATTCCTTTTTGACTCGGTAAATTCAGTAGAGGTTTGTAGCCTTAAAAATTGTGGAATTGTAGATTAGTTCCTTTGTAACAGTTTATAATTTTGGGAGACATTACTTGGCAAATTTTGGAAGATATTGGAAATGTTTAGTGGGAAATGACAAGAACCTCACCTTAGAGCGAACAAAATCTATGTGTGGTAAGATTCAGAAGGTCAAAGCAACATTTCTTGGCGGAAACTCTACACAATAGGTAACTACATTTTGGAACCTTGGTTGGTTCATGTCGCTATCTCAATCCTTTCACTCCAACAGGAGTATCGGTGACACTATGCAGTTGCTCCTCAACAGTCATTCTCCATGTATCTCAATCCTGCGCGACTTGACTTGACTCGTGCATACCCATACCAAGAAGAGATCTTACTTGGTCGAACCATCTTGTTGGAGGCCGTCCGCTTGAGTTACTATCTACCTATCCCGTTACTATAAGCTTTTCCATGGCATCCACTTTCCTTATAATGTGACTAAAATATTCTAGGTACTGTCTATTAGTCTATTTGAAAGTCGATCATTTATACTAAGCTTTTCAAGAATTAGTACGGTGTTCGGTATATCGTACTCTAAGGATTTTTCAACATGGTCATATCTCAAACGCGTCGATTCGTCTTTTGTCAGCATTTAATGGTCCATGTTTCCGATGCATAATTCGCCGTGGGGAATTTAAGGCCGGATGGCAATCTTAACTTTGTGTTTTTGTGACAGCTGGATCTTTCCAGACTTTAGTGAGTTTGATCGTCGAGTTTCTAGCCATAGCCAACATCTTCTTACGTCCTCTTCACAGCCACTATTGTTAGTTATGAGGGATCTCAAATACTTGAAACGGTCTACAATAGTGAAACCAGCAATTTCATTTATATGTGACAGATCTTTATTACGACTAACAATCATTAGTTTAGTTTTCGTTCTATTAATTGTCAATCCATAGTTTATGCTAACGATTTCAAGGTGCTTCACAATTGATTCTTGGTCTTGTATAGACGTTGCAAGTATAACAGTATTATCAGCATATCTAAGGTTACTTAGCTTTTTCCCACTGACTGTAACCCCCCACTCCAGCCACCCAAAACAGACCTCGCGAATTAGATTATAAAAATTCATTTTGCTGTATAAATCTTAAGAATTAAAGGAAAGTGTGCATGATTTTAGTTAAAATATGGTAATTTATTTTCCATAGTAATGTATGGTCCAAAAGATAGACTCTTTTACTATCAAGCAACTCCATAACGATAAAATGTTTTTTCAAGTTTCCCAATTTCAAATATTATGAACACGTAATTAAATTGAAGCTACCATAAAAACAACACGCTCGCTAAATTTATCGTACGTACAATCTAATCATATCACTCAAATAAACCCCCAAAATACGAAACCTGTCTATCGGATAATAGAGGGAACACCAGCGAAGCAAATGCAACGTTTATGCCTGAAATTTTACATGTCACATCGACTTTATGATGTTATTTGTAGACTTAACAGGCTTTTGGCTAAATAAACTGAAATTTCCTCGTATTTTCTCATATGTATGTAAATCTCTCTGATTTTTATTGGCAGCGTACAGAGCTTAATCATCCATGTCTCTTTTTTTACAAACAAGCTTAAATGGGATTCACAACATATAGAGTTTCGCTTGATTACGTCAAATAGAATTATTTGACAATTTGATTCGTGTGTTAATTTTTATCTGGTTAATAGAATTCCATAGAATTATTAGAAATTATTGCTTTTTAAAATATAAGTGTTGCAACTTTGTTGAAACAGGTAAAAGACATGTTTCTATGTAATAGAGTTTATATATATATATATATATTATATATATATATATATATATATATATATATGTATATATGTATACATATATATATATATATATATATATATATATATATATATATATATATATATGTATATATATATATATATATATATATATATATATATATATATATATATATATAAATATATATATATATATATATATATATATATATATATATATATATATATATATATATATATATATAGTGATCTGTAGAGTTGGAACCATATTGGGAAATTGTTTACTATTAAAGTATCCAAAGGACTCCGCAATTTCTTTATGGAAAAGCCACTTTCTTCACTCAAATGGGTTCAAACTTCCAGAATATATTCTTGAAGTCATTCTGACCAAATGTTTCGTAGGGCACAACGTAATCCTATGTAGAGATTTTGCACTGCAATCATTTTAAGGGGTTACATATACCTGGGCGCTGCAAAAAGTATTTAAAAAAAAATATATTATTAAGTGAACAATACAAAAGAATGACGATTGTATATTTTTATTGTATTTTAAATTATAAGAATTTTTTTAATTATGGTAATGTTATTATGTTAAAAAAAAATTTCCTATAATATAAAGTACAATAAAAATATATAATCGCCGTTCTTTTCTATTATTCACTTAATAATCTATATTTTTTTAAATATACATAATTTTTGTAGCGTCCAGGTTTATGTAACCCTTAAAATGCTTACAGTGCAAAATCTACTAATAGAATTGAGCTGTGCCCAGCAAGTGTTCAGAATGACTCCAATAATATATTCTGAAAGTTTGAACCCATTTGAGTGAAAGCCACTTTCCATAAAGAAATTGCGAGGACTTGTCTTTTGCGGATAACCAGTTTTGTATGTTCGATAACCTAAAACTTGATTTTGACATAAGCCAAATGACCGTTGGTATGGCGGGAAATTTGAATAAACTGATATGGAATCATTAAAAGTCGAGTTAATTGACAGAATATCGAAAAAACTCATAGAGTATAAAGTGTTTAGACTCCTAATGCCTAAATCCCTTTACAAAGTTTTAAGCATCTACATAAAAAAAAAACTATAAACGCCATTCTTTACCTTGCTAGAAACTTTCAGATTTTCTTGTCTAAACAAGTTTAATGGAGCTAAAGGACCCCGCACAAAAGTAAAGGAAAAAGTTGTTCTGTCAAAATTTTTGAAATTTTGAGAAAAAGTTCTCCAAGTTATGCTGAACAAAAGTTCTCATGAGCTCAAAATTCAATAGTTCGGCCGCCAGTGGCTTTTTTTAAAAATTATTTGCACTTTTAAAGAAACTGTTTCAGGCAAAAGATTCCCGATTTTTCCCGGGCTATCACGTGGGACCATCGGCGAACACCCCCTCCCGTGGGAAAACGGTGCCCCACTACCGAAACAGGAAGTGGGGCACCGTGTCAAAATCAATTTTGAATTTTTAGGTTACCGGTTATGCAGAACTGTTTACCCGAAAAAGAAATTTGAATAATCTTTTAAATTTACTCCTTGTTTTGTCAAAGCTTTAGTTTTATTAATACGTAGCAAAAGGCCAAATTTTTTCTCGTGCATTTTCAGTTGTTTTATCATATATATATATATATATATATATATATATATATATATATATATATATATATATATATATATATATATAATAACATAGTAATGTGTTTCAGATTTTCTACTTAATACTCCAATTTAAAATAGATATATCTAGTAGTATACACACACAAGTTTCAAACTTAAATTCTAACTTGAAAACTCATTTTCTACACTTTGTGCCTAAAAGTTTCATCAGCTGAGCGGTTGGTTGACCGTCCTTTGAAAATTCCTAAGTGGTTAGCTCCCCGGAAGCGCTGTATTGGACACGAAAATGCTGCCAACTATATGTGTTGAATATGTCTTGGTTTTAGACAAATAAGGAATTTAAATGCATGGTCAACGCAGTATGAAGAATAGATGGAGTTTAGAGAGTTGGCAAGTCTAAAATGGGTAAAGTTGTAATAAATATTTGAGGAAGAGAACCAGAAAGTTCTTAGTCGTTCTCCGGAATTGTTTTTTAAACAACTAGTAAATATAAATTAAGCAAATGAAGAATGAATATATATATATATATATATATATATATATATATATATATATATATATATATATATATATATATATATATTTATATATATATATATATATATATATATATATATATATATATATATATTATATAATATGTATATATATAATACATTAAAATTCCGGGTTTCAATCCATTCGTGTAACAATGAATTTGCACGACGTTTCGTCAAAATCTCATTTGGCATTTTCAAGTGCTCATGCTGCTGCTGCTGCTGCTGCTACTTGATACTGTGATCTTACTGCTGCTGCCGCTCGAAGTTAACTAGTTAGTTAACTTCGAGTTCCTTATTTAGCTAGTTAGTTAACTAGCTAACTAAAGAGTTAGCTTCGAACGGCAGCAACAGCAAGATCACAGTATCGAGTAGCAGCACTTGAAAATATCAAATGAGATTTTGGCGAAACGTAGTGCAAATTCATTGTTAGACGAACGGACTGAAACCCGGAATTTTAATGTATTACATTCCACCATCCGTGAAAACCTCTATTCTAACATATATATATATATATATATATATATATATATATATATATATATATATATATTGCTGAGCAAAAAAAAAACCGACTCAAACTATTGGGCTTGATTTAACACGGATCCTAGAATTTAATGTTCATATATTTTCATGGATTTTAGTATCATTTGAAAGCCCATTCTATTCTCTTTCTAATGTTACCAAATTCCATAGCATATCTTATGTTTTTTACTGATTAAAATTACTGAAAGGGGGAACAAGGATTGAAAATAATGGTAAGAGAAAGAAGTTTAACAATTACATTTATTGATAAAAGTCAAAATTAATATTTTATATTACCATCCCTAGCCCTTAGCTGCTTTCAGCAGGTTTTTCATGGAGTGGGTAAGCTTTTTCACCACTGTCTGTGGGATTCTTACATACTCTTCCGCCACCGCAACCGTTAAGTCCCTCAACGATGCAGGGGCTGGATTTTTGGCTCTAACTCTTCTTTTGAGCTCCTCGCACATGTGCTCGATTGAATTGAGGTCAGGACTCCGCGCAGGTGAGTCTAATGTGGGTATTTCCACTTCCGCCAGGTATTGCCACACCGATGCAGCAGCATGTGGCCTCGCATTGTCATGCATTAGCACGAAGCTATCATCAACAAATACAGCTTAAGGAATGGCATGTTCCTGTGGGATCTCCGGTGAGCAGTTAATCCACCGCTACGAGTCTCATCAGTCACGAAAAACAAATCGGTTTTCGCATCCTCACACCATGACAGAACTTCCTTTGTAGGCGACCGTTTCAGCGCATAGCAGGCCTTCTATAGACTTGTCTTATTCTATCATTGCCATTACTCTAAGCTCCACTCGACATGTTTTCTGGCAAATCTAAGTCGCGCTTGTTGATGGGCTGCCGCCACTTTGGCTCTGTTATCTGGTCTCTTCGGATTTACGTTAGGTTCTTTAAGTCTTCTTCTGACTGTTCAATGACTGACAGCCCGAGCACGAACTTGTTGGAGCTCCTGCTGGACGATTTTCTAGAGTTGTGTTGACCAGGAAACGGTCCGAAGTAAACCTTTTTCTTCCTGTTCCTGGTTTCCCTGTAAAGACGCCAGTCTCTTGGTAACGTCTGTAGACTCTGACTGGCTCAGATAAAGTTGCGCAGTGACTACACGTTGGCTATGCCCTTCTTGCAATAGAACAATAGCCTGTGCCGTTTCTTCCGGCGTGGTACCCATTTTCCGATGACGTAATTAGTGAGCTGGTATAGCAGAGATATTGACGGTTTAAGTTCCGATAAAAGAATGATAGGAACATGCAGTTGCATGAGTTTTTATAGGGATAAATAATGCGCAACGAGTACGTTGCTGAGTGAGCAAAAACAGTTCTATTGAGTAAAACCGTTTTAATCAGTAAAACTCATTGGAAATCCAAATGTTTTTTAGGTTTTATTGGAAAGAGTCGACAATCAGCATTCTAATGATACCAAAAAATACCACTGTTTAAAAATTGAATTCAAAGATCGGCCTTAAATGAAGCAAAATCGTTTGAGTCGATTTTTTTTGCTCATCTCTCTCTCTCTCTCTCTCTCTCTCTCTATATATATATATATATATATATATATATATATATATATATCTATATATATATATATATATATATATATATATATATACGAGGCTGGTTTGAAAAGTCCGTGCAAAGTCCGAGAGATGGCACCACCGGCGCGTATCGAGGTCATGTTTAGTTAGTAGCATCTCTTGAATGAACGCATACCAAGTTTCAGCCATATTGGTCTATTTCTTTGTGTTTGGCATTCGTGTGAATCAAGGAAGTCGAGTGATTTTCAAGAAATGGACGAAAAAGAATTTCGTGTGGTGATTAAACATTAATTTATGAAAGGCAAAACGCCTCAGGAGACTAAAGAGAAGCTTGATAAACATTATGGTGACTCTGCACCTTCGATTAGAACAGTTTATAAGTGGTTTCAACATTTTCGGACTGGCCATATGGGCACAAGTGATGCTGAACGTTCTGGACGGCCTGTGGAGGTTACGACTCCAGAAATCATTGATCAAATCCATGATATGGTGATGGATGACAAAAGAGTTAAGGTGCGTGAGATTGCTAGTGCTGTGGGCATCTCGACTGAATGGGTACATAATATTTTGCATAAACATTTGGACATGAAAAAGCTATCCGCAAGATGGGTGCCGCGATTGCTCACGCTTGACCAAAAACGGAATCGTGTGAAGTGTTGCAAGGATGGTTTGCAGCTGTTCCAGAAGAATCCGGAGGACTTTAAGCGTCGTTTCGTCACTGTGGATGAAACATGGATACATTACTATACTCCTGAGACCAAACAACAATCTAAACAATGGGTTACCAAGGGGAAATCTGCACCAAAAAAGGCGAAGACCGTTCCTTCGGCCGGAAAGGTTATGGCGACTGTCTTTTGGGATTCGCAAGGGATAATCCTCATCGACTATCTGGAAAAGGGTAAAACTATTACAGGTGAATATTATTCATCGTTATTGGACCATTTGAAAACCGAGCTGCAAGAAAAGCGCCCGCGATTGGCCCACAAGAAAGTCCTTTTCCATCACGACAACGCACCAGCACACACCTCAGCATTTGTTGTCGCAAAATTAATGGAAATAGGATTCCAACTCGTTTCACATCCCCCCTATTCTCCAGACTTGGCTCCCTCGGACTACTATTTGTTCCCCAATTTGAAGAAATGGCTGGTGGGACAAAGATTTTATTCAAACGAGGAGGTGATTGCAGACACTAATAGATATTTTGCAGACTTGGACAAATCCTATTATTCGGAAGGGATCAACAAACTAGAACATCGTTGGACGAAGTATATAAGCCTAAAAGGAGACTATGTCGAAAAATAAAAAAGGTTTACCCCAAACACATAAGTAGTTTTTATTTTTGCACGGACTTTTCAAACCAGCCTCGTATATATATATATATATATATATATATATATATATATATATATATATATATATATATATATATATATATATATATACATAATTAAAGTGTAATATTTAATTATGTATAGTATGTGTAGTTTTATACTGTACTATTTTCAAGTACCATAAATATTTTATTGCATGTAATTTAATGTAAACCATAGATCTTATATACTCTTGATGTGATTTAAATAAATAAATAAACAAATAAAAAAAATCCTATACTGTCGACCTATCGATAAAACCGTGCTAAAGAAATTAAAAGTGTTTGATCCCAACTGTTCGTAACTTCAAGTAAAAAGTCGCTTAAAACCAAGTTGCTAATTTATCCATTCCTAACTTTTTTTTTTAATAAAGTGCAGTTGTAACACATTTAAATTTAAAACTTTTAAATTAAGTTAAATTTTTCAGCTTTATATAAAGTTTCAAACTTCAACTGCTACTTGGAAAACTCTTTTGATACACTCTAACAAATTTGTGCACAAAAGTTTCGGTCTTAGCTCGAGGTTGACTGTTGGTTTGTTACCTCTTAAAATTTTATGTACTCGTCTACGGAAAGGTGATATATTGGACGCGAAAAAGTTTTTAGCTAGATATTACATAATGTATTATGTTAGATTGAATAAAAATTTTAGCATATTTTAGTTTGTCAGTCAAGTTAACTTTCTAGGCACAACGCGGAAATAGAATGAATAATTTTGGTCCTAATTATCATCCTCATAACCTGCTATGAGGTTAATATCAAGAAAGACGCTCGGACGAAAAATACTGATGATGACGACAGTGTCTTTCCTCCTTGGCTTTCGAGTAAGATGCATAACTGGTATGATTGACGGCTGATCCTGACGGAAACTGCCGTCTGTTTATTATTAGTGGAGAACTACTTAGTCCAGAAAAGAATGACGATAGAGACAGATTTCTTACTTGCAGAGATAGAACTAAAGTTGGACAAGATGTATAGACAGCCGTCAATATTAAACGAATATTTCGCCGCAATACCATGATGACTTTCATAGGTAGTGTAGCGGGAAGTGTAGAAGGAAGTAATATAACGTGCTGACAGTAGCATCTGCAGATTAATTGTCTCGGATCTCGCTTTAAACTGTACGTTCGATCCGCCTGACATTACCCAGCAATAGAAGGGATTAGTAAAAGTATATTTCTTGTTTATTTGTGTCCCTCAACCATATTAAAGTATAATCGCAGGCTCGAACTTTATATAATAAAGGTATGTTTAAACATGACAGATTATCATATTTTCCAACATTTTCTCTATCACTGCCGATATACTCCAGTGCTCCATAGTGTCACCTACATTAACGATCTGACTGAAAGACCGAGAATTCAATCTATATTTTTGCCAACGACAGCATATTCATTTGTTAAATTATCTTAGATGTTCGAACGCCAGATACCGATGTTAGTATCTGCAGATAGCAAAAAAATGTTACATCCTAAGAAATACGCGAATTAAAATCACTCAAGTCAACCAACTAGAATTTAGCGCTACATAAACCGAAGCAGCAGTTTTTTAAAAGGTTACCGTTGCAGAAAGTATCAGTTATGTTGAGACATCTTATGGAACTAACATCGTTACTTAATTTATCGACCGTATATATCTGGAAATAACTACACGAGAGTGGACAGAAAAGTCTTGTCACAAACACGGTAAATAACATGTTTTTGCAAAACAAAAATTCATTTTTCAAGATAATTTCCTTTCAGCTCAATACATTTAATTCAGGGAGATTCCTATGTTTTTATTCCCTCAGAAGAAAATTGTTTCGAACTGTATTTTCCAAGCCAATTTTTAAGGTTAGGGAACAAAAAAAAGTTTCTTGGGACAAAATCTGGGAGAGAATGTGGAAAAGGAACTATTTCGAAGCTAATCTCGAGTATTTGTGTCACTGCAACAGTTAATGTATCCTAATGAAAGAGCAGCTTCAACTCACTCTATAAACAGTCCAATAACGTGGCGTAATAAAAATTAGTCACTGTTTTACCCTTTTGGCAAATAATCAATTATAACAATAACCTGTAAAATCCACGCCAACCCACTGTTTTGATTGCTTTTTTGCCTCCGGTGCATAGTGGGCCAGGAATCTGATATTTTGTTCAAAATTAAATAGAGCCCTCAATTATTAACGAAATCAAACAATTTTTTTATTAAATACTCGTAAGCGAATTCCGGACAAACATAAGGAAGCCAAGTTGCAAAAATATAACCTCAAAATTTTTTTAAAATTGCAAAAAAAAACACGGAATCGGAAGGTGAAATTTCAAAGTTCACATGACTTCAAGTTTACGCATTCAAAACTGCTGTGACAGACAGACAGACAGACACCGAAGTGATCTTATAAGTGTTCTGTACGGAACACTAAAAAACTAGTAGCTACACTTTTCTAATTTAAAAATGCTCTGAAAAGGAAAAGGAACTCTCTCTCTCTCAATCCTTTCAGCCCAATAGGTTTATCGGTACCACTATGCAGTTGCTACCTCAACAGTCTTTCTCCAAGCATCTCGATCCTGCGTGACCTGACTTGACTCGGGCATACCCATACCCAGAAGACATCTTACTTGGTCGGACCGTCTTGTTGGAGACCAATGCCTTGATCTTCTACCTTTTACCTTCCTCGTTACTACAAGCTTTTTCATGGCATCCACTTTCCTCATAATGTGACCAAAATATTTCAGGTACTGCCTGTTAATTCTATTTGAAAATCGGTTATTTATACTGAGCTTTTCAAGAATAGATACATTAGTACGATGTTCCGTATATGATATTTTGAGGATTCTTCGATATGTCCACATCTCAAGCGCATCGATTTGTTTTTTATCAGCTTGTTTAATGGTCCATGTTTCCGATGCGTAGGTTGCTATGGGGAATATAAGGCTGGATAGCAATCTTAACTTTGAGTTTTTTGTGACAACTGGATCTTTCCAGACCCTAGTGAGTTTGATCGTTGTGTTTCTAGCCATAGCTAAACGTCTTCTTATTTCCACCTCACAGCCACCATTGTTAGTTATGAGGGATTCTAAATAGTTTAAATGGTCTATAACAGCAAAACCAGCAATTTCATTTATGTGTGACAGATCTTCATTAGGGCTAACGATCATTACTTTGGTTTTCGCTCTATTAATTATCAATCCATAGTTTTTGCTAGAAGCTCCATAACAGTATCATCCGCATATCTAAGGTTACTTAGCTTTTTTCCATCGATTTTCATACCCCCACTCCAGCTATCCAAAACAGACCTCATTATATGTTCACTATATATGTTAAAAAGTAAGGGTGATAGAATACAGCCCTGTCTAATGCCGGCTTCTACATTGAAGGGACCGGAAAAAAAATTATTCAGTTTAATTCTGCCATTTATGTTCTCATACAGGGATCGCATAAGGTTTACAAGATGTATAAGTGTTTCCATGCTGATTAGAATCGGCCAAAGTTTACTCCATTTTATGTAGTCGAGAGCTTCAGAGTAGTCTATAAAACAGATATAGGTTGTTATTTGACTTGTTCTATTATCTGACGTGTGTTGAGCATTTGTTCTCTAGTTCCCCTTCCTAGAATGAAGCATGTTTCTTTGGTAGATATTTGCGGCAGCAGAAAAGATCCGGAAGAACTATAGTGTCCCTAAGCTGCAAAAAATTAATTAAAGCACTTGGTCCTGTGAATGTACCTTCATCTCAGAAAATATGACTCACAATTATTCACTCAGTTTCAAAATGGACAATGTCTAGTATTAGATTATTCTATTTTTTTTTTAATAATTTAAGGAAATATAGAACTTCAAAAAGAAATAATCATGTTAAACTTCTCTTACAATTGTTTAGCAATTTTTACTTTTAACTCAACAAAGTTGTAAAGTTGTTAATAAAATAAAGTTCTTTTTCTTTAATAAAATTATTGAAGAATCTCATACCCTTTTGCGAGCGAAGAAAAATTACGGAATTGTCCATTAAAGTTTTTTCTTTTTAAAGTGCATTTTTAACACATTTACATTTTAAACTTTTAAAGTAGCTACGAGACAATGTTAAGAACATTAAGTAATAGGGGAAACTGAGGTAATTATGACGCCAGCGGTTCAATTTGGATACATAAATAGAAATAAATAAAAGTTTACTATCTTTCTTATACAACAGATTATTAAGGGGTTACATACACCTCGAATTTTCAAAAATTCGATTTTCTTGCGGATTTTTTTATTCTCCCTACTTCTAACAATTATTAAAAAATTTTTTAAAAAAGTTCCATTCCATTATAAAATTATAGTACTGCTAGTCCTGCTGTCGGACTGGAATCGCTACCTGTTTTCAGACACTGTCTGCAATATTACTCAGTCAGTTTTTAATGTTTTTAAAATTTTCCTTTCTTAAATCTTATAATTACTTTTTTTGTAAAATTTCGAGAGGTTTTTTTAGATTTTTTTAATAGACAATTTTTTAAAAATAATTAAACATGAATTTTTTGGTCAAAAATCGGATACTAATGTTTGGAACATCATAATTTTCTTATTTTTAAAAAAAAACTCTTAGACAATTTTTAATTACTACATTATTTTACAAGGTGAATTTTTATTTTTGAATATTGGATTATTTTTTGTGAAGTTGTCCTGCAGAGAATGAGGCACGATAGTTTTTATTAGTGGTCCATTTAACCCCATAAAATATAATGTTAATATTTAAAATATATTTAAAAAAAAATTTTCTTATGATTTAAAGTTCATTAAAAATATATAATCGCCATTCTTTTGTATTATTCACCTAATAACCTCTTTCCCTAGAGCTATCTTTCCAAATTTGAAAAGAGATAATAATTGCTAGGCGTCAGATCTGGTCAATATGGTGGATGAGGAAACAATTCATAACTCAGTTGGTCCAATTTCACCATCGATTTTATGGAGTTGTGAGCAGGTGCATTATCTTGGTAAAACAACATTTTTTTTCTTAGCTAAATGCCGCTTTTTCTTCTTGATTTCACCATTGAAACGGTCGTCATTGTTACGAGTGGATGCAAACACTGTAACTGGGTTTTTTGTTTGTGTTGCCATCTCCTGGAAAGTCTAGTGATTTTCTCCCCAAGTTACTAAATGTTCTAGCAAAAAATAAAACGTACTCTTACCCATAATATCACTTGCACTGACTTACGATTTTTTGAGAAAATAGCTTTTGGTGATATACTGGACGTAATCTATTAACTTAACCATAGAGTATATCCGTTCTTGTTATTTCTCTATATTAGCACAAAGCAAAAGATAATCTACCGACGCTAGATTTATTAAAAGAGTGTTCGATAGTAAAGTTTAAGATTAGTTCCACAGCATAGTTCTGTAATATATATAAATTCTGGTTTTAAGTTTCAGGTTACCCCTCTTCATTTTCAGTCTTTTTATTTCATATATCATGACACTTTTTATATCGTTAAGATAACACTGGGCTGATCGAAATTGTAGATTTCAATCAAGGCTCATATTAGGTTAACTACTATCAGGCATCTAAAGTGCCCTCAAAATTGTTGCATTGGCTACTATGATTTGGTAGTATTTTCAGAATTCCAGAACTTAAAAATTCCTTAGTCCACCGGCCTTCCCAATATCATTAAAACTCTAACTCAAAGATTAACATAATTTTCACTAACAGAAAAGAAAATAAATTATATTTACAATTAACAGTTTAATATTTTCTGAACTTGTATTTCAATACATATCTGACAATATCATCATCATTCTCATTATCTTATTCCATTCTTAGTCGGATATAAGCCTCCCTAAGTTGTTTCCAATGATCTCTGCTGTTTGCTTTCTACATCCAATCGTGTCCCATTAGCCCTTTAATGTCATTCCTCCATTTTGTCTGTGGTATACCTCTACTTCTTTTCTGTTCTCTGAGCCTCCATTCAACCATATGGCGTGTCAATCTATGATCATTTATCCTTGGGATATGCCCCGCACAATTCCACCTTAACATACATATTCGTTATATTAGATATGTCATTCTTATTCTTCTTCGTGTCTCGATATTAGGAATGCGATCTTGAAGTCTAATATTTAAAATTTTCGTCTCCTTTGCTCTTTGGCTTACTTGGAGTTTATATATTATACTTTTATTTAAATCCATGTTTCAGAGTCATATGTGAATACAGGCAGTACATATTGATCGAACACTGGCTTATTTTATTTGAGGTATCCAATTTAAATGTAGATTGTAACCTTCCAAACGCAGACTAAACTGACGAAACTCTTCTTTCCAAGTCAGCTTTTAAATTATTCTTTATTACATCTGACAACACCGCTACGAACTCCAAAGTAATTTTTTTTATTTACAATGTTTCCTGGAAATAGTATAAGGTAATTTTTTGTGTAGGAGAGGGTCACAATTTAGTTTACTGTTTGTGAGTTGCCCTAACGGCATACTTTGAACAACGTAATCAATAACATGGTTTGTCTCTCTTTGAGTATCGAATGTCTTTGGATTCAATTGTACGTTTCTTATCATTAAGTTAACTTAAAAAATATATATTCAACAAATTCTTTCGTTAGTGATCACAATTACTCAACTTTCCACTACTTACTTTAAAACTCATTTGATCGCCTTTCACAAATTTGTGTTCTAAAGTTTTGGCAGTTCATTGGTGGGGTGTTGGTCTTTTCGGAAGTAGTGAACAACCCAAAGGCAAAGTTCGGACAGGGAAAGACTATCAAGTAAATGCCTTAAATGTGTATTGTTGAAGAAGATATAATGAATTTTTAATGCTTTGATAAGGGAATATAAAGAAATATCTAAAATATACAAAATAAACCATACAATAAAGAAATTCAATATATTTAATATCAAATTTTGTTTATTATGGCAGTGAGTTTTATTTATTTATATTTAATATTGGAAACGGTTCTGACGATTATTTGTTCGATTGGTTTTTAGAACTGATTCCAAAATAGATTAATATTAATTTTGATAGGAGATTTTCACAGATTACAACTCATATTGGTATAATTCTTCTGGATTTTTTCTTTATCAAGTGAAAAAATGGTGCTGACTATTCGCTGATTATTCTGCCGGTTTCCTCAGAGCTTGCTCCAAGAACTTTTGAACAATTGACTTCTTCGGAATTTAGTACGAAACTGACTTTCGTATTAGATTTCGATAGTGTCAATAAATATAGTTGAAATGTCCGTTTAGATCTTTGTGTGACCGAGATTATGAGGGTATGTAAGAGTATAATAGCAACGTTTTCCAAAATGTTCAGCCTTTTGTGGTAGATGTCGTCGTGTTGGGAATAATACTACTGACCCTCAAATATTCTTTATTATTAATTTAAAGATATCTGTCAGTTTATTTGACAACAAATAAACCCTCCTCTTAGACAAATTATTTATTTTCCCCGTTAGATCAAAATAAAGTTGGGATATTGTGTCGACCGACTTAAAAAAAAAACTTTAATGTTGTTATTTTATTTCTCAAGAGTCCTACCGGTAATTGGGGATATTTTTCCCAAAAAGTTATAGAGATGACACGTAGAAAAGACAGCTTGCCCCGATAAATAAATTTAATATAAGAGTTTCCACATAAAAATTATCTTTTTTTCTAAAAGTTTGGTTGATGCTACTTTCTTCGAATTCTCCGATTCATTATTGTTCATGGTTTGAAATTTTTATTTCCTTATTGTAACTTATGAACTACTAAACACAAAGAAGGAAGAAGTTTGGTAGAGTTATTTACTCAGTACAAGTACGTTTGTCTATCGAACTATCGCCGCGAAAGCTACCGAGAAAAAAAACGAGATAATAATTTCCATTTAGAATATATACAGGACTTGAGATAGATAAGGAACCTTTAGTTTCTGAGCGATATAATTAAGAATAACGATAGAGATGACCATTTTTTTTTTTATGGGTCTAGCACACGTGCTGCAGGGAAGTCCCTAAAGCGCTACAGGAGCGACATGTCTGCGGAAAAAAGCGATTCACGTTGTTCTTAAATCGCTGTAAATTGTACTCGGTGGAAAACACAGTCCTGGGTAAGCCATTCCAAAGGGATGATGTTCTCCACATAGAAGACTGCTTGAAAAGCGTACGAGGAGTAACAAGCTGAACCTCATACGGATGTGAAGTATCAGCGCGACGGCTTTGTACTTCTAACAGGCATCGCTCTGGGAGGAATTAAGTGGGCTACATCCCTCGAACACTCTCCATAAAAATACTTGTAGAATAGACTCAAGTCGCCAACCGTTCTTCGATATTTCAGCGAATCAAGGCCACCGGTCAGTTCCGGGTCTCCAATCAGACGAACAGCCCTTCTCTGAACAGAATCTAACAAATGCAGTGTATGTTTGGGAGCAGAGCCCCAAACATGGGAGCAGTATTCCATAGTTGATCGAATTTGAGCTTTGTAAAGAATTAACAGTTGATGTTCGAAATAATATTCCCAACTTTTGACAAGCTCTCCTTGTTATGCCTGCACCATGTTCATGCCAGGACATATTTGCTCACAAATTAACGCCCAACAAATTGAGTGACGATGCTAGGGGAATGGAGTGCCCCGACATAACTATGTCGGGTTCAGCAACGTTAACTTTTTTAGAAAGAATTGCCGCCTGGGTTTTTGTAGCGTTAAATTCCACTTGGTTACTGTCACCCCAAGATAGAATTTCTTCCAGGTTTTTGTTAAGTTGAATAACTTCCTGCTGTCTGCGGATATTTGCCTGAGCAGCCGATGTCCGAATGAAGAGATAAGGGTACTGTCATCTGCAAAGCTGTAGATTGGATTCCCGGTCTTTTCCAGCAGATCGTTAATGTAAATAAGAAAGAGAGTAGGAGACAGTATGGAGCCTTGGGGCACACCGGCGTTAACAGTAAAGGTGTTAGAAAGAAATCCGTCTACTGCGACTCGTAAAGAACGCTCTCTGAGGAAACATGAGAGCCACAAACAGAGCTTTTCAGACATACCATAAGAGCGTAGCTTAGCCAACAGTCCATCGTGCCAAACACGGTCGAATGCCTTGGATATGTCAAGAGCAACCGCTCAAGATTCTCCGAAGTATTCAATTACGTTGTTCTAAACATGTGTTACATAAGTCAGAAGATCTTCTGTTGATCTGTGTTCACGAAAGCCATATTGGTGATCGCTAATAATGTTGAATCCTTCAAGATATTTTAGAAGATGCTGATTGACATCGTTTTCCATGACTTTCGATATTATTGAAAGCAGTGCGACTGGTCGGTAGTTGTTTGGCAAGGTCTTCTTGCCTTTTTTAGGTATCGGCTGAACAGAGGCATATTTCCAGCAGGAAGGAAATATTCCCTTTCTGTAGGATAGGTTGAAAAGTCTACAGAAAACTGGTGTTAGTTCCCTTGCACAATTTTTGAGAACTATGGCAGGTATTCTGTCAGCCCCAGAAGCTTTTTTGGAGTTTAGCTTCATTAAAATACGTTTTACGATACGCTGTCTGAAGACAACATCGGACATCCTTGACTGCACTATGGGAATAGTAGGTGGTGTTTTTCCTTGGAAATCGGCAGTAGAATGTGAAGCAAACAGTTCGGCCAACAAGTTTGCTTTCTCAACAGGTGTCATTGCAATAGAACTATCTAGCCGTGTGAGTGGTGGTATGGTGGATTTGGTGAAGTTTTGACCAACTGCCTTAGCGACTGACCAAAAGGACCTGGAATAGTTGTGACAAGCGAGAAGTTTGTTTCTAATTCGCTGATTGTGTGCCTCCTTGGTTTCGTCGATAATTTCTTTGCATCTGTTCCGGGCACGAACAAAGGTGTTACGATTTATGGTGTTAGGATTTTCACACCATTTTCGGTAGGCAAGATGTTTAGAAGCAACAGCTTCTTTGCATTTTCGGTCAAACCAAGGCTTGCCGTTAGAAGGACATTTCTTCGAAAATGGAATGTAAGCTTCCATGCCAGCTAAGATAACATCGGAAACCTCAGATGGGTCGTCGGATCGAAAACAAACATCTAACCAAGGGAAAGTTCGAAAATATTCCGTGAGATCTTCCCATTTAGTAGATTTGTAATGCCAAATCTTGAGCGGTTTAGGCGCCTCTCTGTCACTGACTGGTAGGATGTCGAAAGCAGTTTATGGTCGGAAGAACCCAACGGCGGATTTACGGTGACCTTGTAAATCTCCGGATTGGTGGTTAAAAACAGATCAAGAAGACTGGCAAACTCCCCGTCTCGATCAGGGATCCTTGTTGGTTCGTCAGTAAGCTGAGTTAAGCCACAACTGATTGAGAACGATTCAGCTTCACGACCTTGCTCGTCGGTAGTATTTGAATATTTAAGCCAGTTGATGTTGTGGACATTAAAGTCGCCCAGGATGGCAATTTCGGCATTTGGATAGTTAATTTGTAAATGATCGATGGTGTCTGCAAGAGAAGCGAGTACAGTTAACTTTTTGGTAATATGATAACATATTACAACTTGTTAAAAAAATGCTCCAACTTAGAAAATACCCTGTACTTGGATATGTTATATGAAAAATTATCTCTCAGGAATTCCCTATGTTACGTTAAGTGCATATATTTTCATTTAAGAAAACCATTGATTAGAATAATTTATAATATTATGCATAAATGATTATAGTCTCAATGATGTAGTCAAGTCGTGTACGTGGTACGTGACGATGTTATAACCGAGACAGCTTCAAATATCGACATTCTCATAATTTCAGTTCAGATATAGACTGGTGTAACAGTGTGTTAATAATATTTGATGTATTTGATATTAGGAAGCTATTTGGTATGCACACTAGGAGTTACGCAAAGCTATTTAAATTGTTAACATTAATTTTTTGAATATTAATTAAAATATTTTTTAATGATTGTTAATGTGATATTATTATATGTAATTTCAAAATCTAATAGGAGACATATGTGATCGCAAGATGCATTCAGCTACAGATTAGAATATACATCTATCCTCTGTTCAAAAAGAAACCGATCTCCTGGGAAATAGAAAAAAATAGTGTCTGGGTTTTGTTTCATTGCAGTCGTTTTTATGTTAGTGTGTGCCTCTTGACAAATGGTCGGAAAATGTGTTCAAAATAGAAAACTGCATTTGCGGCTATTAAACTAGATTGAGCAAGTTGACATTTCCAAAGGGCATGAGTTTATCAAAGAAAATCAGAAATTGTTTGTAATCAAAAATGAATTGTGAGTTTCAAGTTGAACTGTACACAATATTTTGATTGCGTCTTTGAGTCTTCATAAATTGAAGACTTTCCAGGAAACTGATAAAGTTTTTCTGAAGCAATCATCACGTGTACTTGGCTTTATTATTTCTGTACCTAATTAACGTTTATAACATACTCTACGTGAGAACTGAACGTCATTTGGTTGACATGATTAGACAATGTCTGGTGACGTCAGCAATTAAGAGCCTCGCAGAAGGTTCTAAGTACTATTAGCTGAGATACTCAAAACGGTCCAACCGACATGAGATACTTCACAAAATTGAACGTCACCAACCAAGAAACTGCAATGAAAAAAATAAAACAGCAACATAGGGTATTACAACACTATAAATAAAACTATGAGGAATAAAACTTTATTTTAACTAAACTATCGAATCAGGCTTGAATAAAAAGATTTAGCATCAGCTCGCAATGATGGCAACATGACGGAGTACATGTTCTTCACGTCAGCTAGCTTCTCTCGGGAGATGCGATGATTAGATGTATATTGTGATAATGCAACTCCATTAAAAGCTTGGATCTGCACGCCTTTCTTGAAAATACTTATCTCTTTCCAAGGTTCCATCTCGATGTACATCGTTTTCGCATCGACTATCCCTTTCTTGATATAATCTTGAGTAACGCGTATTTGAGCGACTTTTGAGATGTTCATGTTTTGAATGCGTAGGAACTGTTTTGCCAAGGATTGAAAATCTGTGAAGTCACATTTTTCAAGGGTCAAAGTTTTGAAAGGTTTATAGTGCCCAGCATTTTTTAACATCTCTACCACGTCGTCTGGCACAAAAGTCTTGGTAACTTTCTTTCTTTTTTCAAGTACAGCAAAGTTTTGGCCACAAGGGAGATAACTGTTGATTTAAGATTGCATCTGCTTTAGATTGTTATTGGGACTAGTTTATAGATCGTATTGATCTAACTAACTCGAAAAAAAAAATGGTACTTAGACCCTTTTATTTTCAAGTCTTCAATTGTCGAACAGTTTTTGAACAAAAGTCAAATTTATGTCGGATTACTTATTATATTCACCTGTCACCCTGTGACTTCCTGCTCATCCTTCGACTAAACTTGCCTATAAAATGAAAGAAACACCACACCCTATCCCCAACCATATCTCATAAATGTATATAAAAATCACGTAATAAGTTAATTGTCGTGCCTGGATGTTGTACCAAAGTTCAATGAGGATATGTTAACTGTAAAAAGTTATTTAACTCTTATAATCGGTTTGTGTTTAATTTTTTGATAAAAGTTTGATTTTACTTTTTGGACAAAGAGTATATTTCACTTTGTGTAGCAATAATCTGAGACATTTAGCGATGAAACGTGTTGTTTTTAAACTCATTAAAATGAAGAATAAGAGGATAGAGATGAAAGATAGGTAGTTGTTGATCATCTCCCCGCTTTTTTAAATCTAATTATGGCCTACTTCAACAGATTAACAGTGTAGGAAACGACGTTTTAGGAAAAAGGCGAAAGTTATAGGTTAGAGCAAATTAGCGTTAAATTTATGAGATTATTTAATCACGTTCGAAATACTTATATTTTTTTTCTGTTTACATAATCGTTGACATAATTTTTTATCATGAATAAAAAGTTAAATTTGTTTCTTTTAAATATGCAACACAATTAAAAAGCAAATACCATCTCAACTGATAAAAATGATATTGCATGACAAACACTAATAAAATAATAATTACTATGCAAATTGATATTAAAAACGTTTAAAAATAACCATATTTCTATGAAAATTGATGATGTGAACCTCACGTGTTTTGAATAACAGGGTTTTTTTTTTTTTAATTTTTAATAGCAAGAACGTTGAGGAGTTTATACTTGAGAAATGAAACGAAATTTTCCGTTTTTTAGTAATAGTTTTAAGAGTAAACATATCCCATACCTAAGTATTAAACTAAGGATAGATAGTGCCCTAAAGAGTCGGGAAAATACAGGGCGAAGTAGTACAGAGATCTCTATACCGGAGTCAGCACTGTTCCCGTTTATATTGATCTGTATTTTAGGAGGTTCTGCTAAACATCCAATGGCGGTATTAGTGCCAAATTCGCTTATCATAACAAAGGTATTAAGTATAATTTTTCAAGGTGTTTTGTTCTTGAATTCAAAGTTGGGACGGTTGTTGCCAACTGGAATTTTTGTATGTTTCTTAAATCTCTCTTACTGTTTGATTGCAATCTACCTCTTCACCTAGGCTGGCTTACGAGCTCTGATATAGAGTGAAACCTGCAAGGTCTAGTGATTATAGATAACACGCCTGGATAATCCATAACTTTTGACGCAGAAGCAAGGCACTTATTAGACTGTCTTTGTCCGCTTACATTATAAATATATATATATATATATATATATATATATATATATATATACATATACATATATATATATATATATATATATATATATATATATTATATATATATATATATATATATATACATATATATATATATATATATATATATATATACATATATATATATATATATACATATATATATATATATATATATATATATATATATATATATATATATATATATATATATATATATATGTACATATATATAAATGACTGATGAGTCGTGATATGACGAAACGCGTCTCTAGATGGATTTGACAAGTAAGAGAACAGTGGGTAGACTGCTGAAATATAGACCTTACTCCGTTTTCAGTTGTTTTATATTGAACCACATCTGCCTTACGGGGGATCCCTCGAAAAATCGCGCTACCTGCGGTGAAGTGTTTGGCAGTCTGCTACCCACTATGTCGGCGTGTTTGGCTGCAGCGAGTCAGCCTCCAATGGAGTACCAAATACGAGGTATGCGTTATATCTTACTATATATATATATATATATATATATATATATATATATATATATATATATATATATATATATATATAATTATCTATCACCTCTTAAGACTAGAATATCTCCTTAAACGTAGCTATAAATTTTATAAAGAGCAAAGAAAGATTGCTTTGATTAATTAATTATTAAATGGAAAGTAACGTTTTTTTAGACCCCCGACCTTAATCAATTGTGGTAAATCCCTTGGCTGTCTTAAGGTACGATGGTGTTTTGCAATGAATTTTAAGCCCTCTGCTTTGAAGCAGTAACTTTAATTAATTTTCTTAAGTAAAATATTAATCATACGTACCTTTAGGAATAATAAATAGCACGGAAAATGTGTAAATTACGAAAATTAAAATAAAACATCTATTTCATTATTTAACTTTGAGAATTTCACATTTGAAACTATGATTAATTTTAATAAAAAATTCACGTAGAAGTAATTTAACTCAGATAAAACGGAATAATCCCTTTCCTACAGTATATATGTATGTATGTATGTATGTGTATATATATATATATATATATATATATATATATATATATATATATATATATATATTTATATATATATATATATATATATATATATATATATATATATATATATATATATATGTTGTCCAATTTCCTCCTGCATCAATAATCGCCTGGCACCCTCAATAATTATGCTCAACATTCATTCATTAACCCAGCCAAAAACAAGAAAAAATCCCATAATAAAACTATACGAAATTTGTCGACCAGCCACGCTTTTTATACCCTTTCTCCTATCGATATAGCTAAAAATTAGTACCTAATATTATATTGGTACCAAATTTTAAATTTATATCTTATTTCGTTCGAGAATTATCGTAGCAAGAGACAAACAGACCGACAGACCGATGGATCGACATAATTTAAAAACTATATTTTTCCTGATTTAGAAACTCGAAGAGTAACTTATTTCACAAATACAATATAGCTAATAAAGAGTTGACTTAGTTATCCAACATATCAATTTTATTACTAAAAATATTCGTTTTGAATGTTGATTGTTATGTTATGTTGAGGTAGTTTGTGAACTAGTGGCCAGATATTCATCATTTCTGGCGATTTATCGGTGCCTGCATACAATCAACATGGCCAAGGTTTGTCTTAGTGGGGAAGTTACGGGTACCTTCGAGTGTCGTACGGGAGTAAGACAAGGTTATGTTCTGGCACCCCTCCTATACAACATCTTTATAGCGGCTCTTTCTATAACTGTGGATAAAGACGGGGATGTCGAAATTACTTAAAGACATGATGGGAGCCTATTTAATTTGTCGCGTCTGAGAGTCACTACTAAAAGCCGTGTGCAATACATTATTGATCTAATGTATGCGGATAATTGTCCTCTTGTTTCCCATTCCTTGGACAGCCTACAGAATATCTTTGACATCCACCAAGAGGCCTATTAGGCATGCACTGAACGAATCAATACAAGCAAAACAAAGATCATGTCAGCGCCAAGAGCACGTACTCCACTGCAAATGCAGGGCGAACCTTTAGAGCACGTAGACGCGTTCAATTATTACCTTGGAAATATACTCAACGCTAATGCCAGCATGAATACAGAACTTCGAAACCACATCAGTGGGTCTGTGGTAATCCCTCTAAACCAGAGGTGTCAAACTCAATTTTGCATATAGTAAATTTAGAATGTGTAGGCGGGCCAGATTCAAATAAAAAAAAATGTACTGAATTATTATAAAAGAGGGTAATTATTTTGAGCTCGAGGATCCAGATACCTGACTTCTTGCGATCGCGGGCCTTATTGATACGTCCGGGGGGGGCCGGATGCGGCCCGCGGGCCGTATCTTTGACATCCCTGCTCTAAACGGATGCGAAACAGGGGTTCCGTATGACTGACATATAAAAACAATTTTGACAAAGACAACTCAGACAAATATTACGCATACATTAATTTTTAACCAAGATGTATTATCGTCGCCAATGTCAAAACACAGAAAGGAAGAACACAAGATTTCGAAATTAACAAAGGAGTTAGACAGGATTAGAATAAACGAATATACCTTTGAAAGAGTAGAGAAGATTAAATATTTGGGAGTGACGCTGTATTGGGACGGGAACAAGGAAATGGAAGAAAAGGAAAGATTAATAATAGCAAACAAGTTGTTCCATAGCAATAAGAAGTTGTTAAGTAGTAAGATAATAGGAAGACACAGTAAAATGAGGATATACAAGACAATAATACTCCCAAAACTAATGTGTGCTATCGAAGTGATAAGCATGACAAAGAAACAAGAGGAAGACATCAGAAGAATTGAACGAAAGATATTGAGAGCGATCCTAGGGCCAGTAAGAATATGTGAAGGAGTCTACAGAAGGAGGACTAATCAAGAAATCTTGGAAGAAGTAGAGGAGGACATAGTCAAAAAAATAAAACAGAAGAGATTTAATTGGCTAGGGCACACATGGAGAGCAGGCCCAGGAGCACCAATATATGAAATACTTCAACAACAACCGCGACGTAGAAAGAGCGGTGGACCAAGAATAGGATGGCTGCAGTAAGTCAAGGAAGACATGGCGGCAGCAGGGATTACAAACTGGAAGGAGAAGACGTCTAAGAGAAAACTTTGGAAACATCTAAGCAGAGAAATATAACACCAAGGAAAACGGGACTGATCAACCCATAAACCAGATCTAGAGAACCCAAAGGGTGGCCCTACCCCAAGAGGAGTGTTTCCAGGCCATTTATTTATTTATTTATTATCTTCAAGGCATGCTGTCGACGAGATTTTGTGTATACTTTGGAAATTTTTCGAATCTCACGAGACAACTAAGTCAAAGTCCTCAGAGTCTTTCCTCTGAGCTTTCTCTTTACAAGGGCAAAACGTTTTCAATAGGGTTGGCGTAAGGCGATTGTGAGGGCCACTCTAGTATCTTATCGTGGGCCCAAGCAAGCAGCTTCGCAACGTAATTGTCGCCTAGCAAAGGTTTCTTCAACGTGCTTCGGAATTTGACATCATGAGCACAAAGATGTTGTCGAATAGTCTCATGGGACATATTCAAACCCAATTTTTTCTTAATTTTGCTGCTCCTTGACGTAGCGTCAATTTCGGGTCCGGTAAAAATAAAGACACGATTCGTTATTCGACTTTCGGAGTGACTTTGCCTAACGAGCCACGTTTTGAAAAGTCGTCGACATTTTTCGTCTAGTTCAAATGGTTTATCGACTTCTTCACAAGCGAGGCCGACTTTTTAATATATTTAGCGGCCGCGGAATATATCACTTTAGGCCCCTTTGGGTGGGAACAAAGAAAGACTGCCTCGAACCGATGCGCAAACAAGTTACTCATTTTGGATTTTACATGATTCCTACGAAAAATTCGGAATCCACTGATACCTTTACTAAAATGCGTCGTAGACAAAGGTACCCTCTACCGATTTTTTTTTGTTGAATTGCTAGAATCGTATCTGCCAAAAATGAATTATCGCGGACACGTTCTTACTTCAGAGGGTGTAAATAAAGCTAATTTAATACTATTTTAATAGTCGTAATAAAAGTCCCATCTGGAAATATGACATAACTTATAAACTTCTCTTGACAATCTTTTCGCCCACTTCATTTGCCCTGCTGACGTAATCACCCAACTTTGACCCCATAAATAACTTTTTTATAAATGGCTTTGCAGGTCGTCGTTTGAGACAGAAATATTATTTTTTTATTATAAGTGTCCAAATTGTAATAGCGTAGGTTTGGAGAGAATTATGATTTTAAGCTTAACTTAGTTCTGAGTATAATATTCTTCATGAAAAATAACTGCCAGAACATTTCCTAAGGAATTAATTAATAAAAATTTAGACTTTTACGAATTATGTTTCCTGGTATTTACTTAAGGCATAAAGTTCTTGGTATTTTTAAACATAGCAAAAAACGATATGCAGGAATTTATATTTAAAGGTGTCTTAACCATAGCTTTTTGAATATTAAATTCTAACATGTATAAATTAACAATAAATAAGAAACTATTATTAACATAAAATATAAAATTCAAACTTGGTAATCAATTTTTACGTCCTTGATTTTCCACTTCGTCGCTTTAATATCAATATCCGCTCTTGCCAAAGTGGACAATTTCGAAAAGAATATATGATCCAGCTAGATCGATTTTGTAATATCATCTTTTTTTATTGTTATTTTTGCATCAACGTTGATCCTACTATATTATATATGTATACCTATATTATATAGATTATAAAAATAGTACGGGGTCAAATATTGACGTTTCTTTTTAAAATTTAATTTAACATGTATACGAGAAACAGGAAGAAGTTTTTTAAACAAAATCACTCGATCAATCAACTCTATTTCAATATTTTTATAAGAAAGTCGGACTTTCAATATACCAATCATTTAACTGAAAATAATTATAATTTTAATAAGTATTTCTAGGAAAACTCGAGAAATAAAACACAGGTGGCCTACTAAATGGTCATATAGACCTTGACATCTCACGATTGTTAAATTTATTTTAAGAAGCACTTTTATTATCAAAAAAAACCTATGTGTAAATAAGTATATATAAATAGAGATATTGCTGCACTTTAGAAATCCTCTAAGACACCGGACTCCAGTAGGCCAACAACATCAAGTACCTAGGCCTCTTCTACGACAAGCGGCTAGTATGGAAGGACCAGGTCGCAGCTACCACAATGAAGGCTAACCAGCCCCTCTCTCTCTCTATCCCCTCCTCAAGAAGTCCAGTAAATTATCAACACGCAACAAGTTGATAATTTACAAAATGAGCATAAGAGCGGGCTTTACCTACACCAGGCCAACATGGTGCCAAATGTCATGTTCCCACAGACCCGTCCTCAAGACCGTTCAAAACTACATCAACGACCCATCGTGATTTCCAGATGCCAACAATCCGGGAATTTATGAACAAAGCTCAGTTCAAATTATTAGATAAAGCTACCCACCACTCAAACTATGCAATTATAAAGGCTTACGGACCTCCGTCCAACGACAGGACTCGCTACACAAGACCCTCGAACCCTCTCCGCTAAGGTTAATATTAAGTTATTAATAATTCGTGAAATATTTTAAGTCTCAGATATCTCAAAATTTTAACTCATTTATATAAAATCCTTACCTAGAATAAGTTAATTAGATTACTAAAGTTAGATCAGCTCATCTAATAGTAGTTACGGTCTGACAAACAAGAACGTACCTGCTCGTATTCTTGAAAAAATGTGTTTTAAAGGACATTTTTTGCCATCATGTATTCTTTGGTGTGCTAACAATGGCGAAATTACCTTAGTAAGGTGTCCCATCGCCTCCTGCATCAATAATCGCCTGGCATCTTCGAGGTGTGCTATCGACGAGATTTTCTGCATACTCTACTAATTCTTCCAATCTCACGAGACAACTGAGTCAAAGTCTTTCCTCTGAGCTTTCCTTTCACAGGAGACCAAACGTTTTCAATAGGATTGGCGTCCGGCGAGTGTGGGAGCCATTCTAGTATCTTATCGTGGTCCCAAGCGAGCCACTTCGCGACATGATTTTCGCCCACCAAAGGTTTCTTCAACATGCTTTGAAATTTGACATCATGAGCACGAAGATGTTGTTGAATGGTCTCATGGGACGTATCCAAACCCGATTTTCTTAATTCTGTCGCTCCTTGATGCAGTGTGCAATTTCGTGTCCTACGAAAACAAAGACTCGATTCGTTTTGACTTTGTCTACCGAGCCACGTTTCGGCAAGCCGTCGACATTTTTCGTCTCGTTAAAATAATAATGAATAAACGTACATCTTTGATTGTATTAGCCGATACTTGTTGGAAATTCATAATAAAATTATGTAAAAAGCCATTGTATGGTGAAATAATTGTCAAGTGACTTTAAATATATTGGAAATTAAAACATAGTGTTGTTTTTATATAATTTTAAATGAACGTATTTCTTCACAAACAATGGATTTTAGGTGATTTCGACGAAAGTTCTAAAACCTACCGATTTTTTGTTAAATCGCTAGAATTGCATCTACCAAAAATAAATTATCGCGTTCTTACTTGACAAACTGTATAAAGTATACCCTACCTAGTTTATTTCATAAATGATATTAGTTATCAGACTTCAGAAACATACTTTCTTGAATGTGATAGCGAAACTTGTCGAAAACTTGTTTAAGTTTTTGATTAGTTCATTAAAGTGAAATTTAATAAAGAGTTGTTGAATTTAAGGTATACTTGCAATTTATACACAGTTTTAGGGGCATCAATTATGAATCAAATGTCAACACATTGCCAAGAATCACGTCGATGACTAAAACCAAAATTAAGCAAATATTAATAAGATTGTGAAACAGATCTAATACAATCACGAACCCCATATGCGATACACATATATATTGTCGAAACTTTAATCAGTTTAATTATGATGAGTGTAAACTATTCCGTAACAAAATGTCTCGGAGCATTGCCTACAGCGTGAATGTATATGTAGCAGGATTTTGTAAGCTTATGAATGTTACTTTCCTAATTATATGATTGATTTACGGGTTTGACAGGGAAATCGATATATCCGGATCCATTGAGCTAAAACGAACAATAATTCTCGATCTATAAAAATACGAGGGTCATTCTGGAAGTAAAGACCAAAGGTATACTTATATATTTGTAAACGAGCGAGGTAGCGTTGCCGTGGCAAAGCCCCCTTTTTCTAATTATAATATACTTTTATTTAAAGCTTGAGTCTTTCGTTTACATCTACCCATTGCCAAGTTATAAGAATTTGAAATAAAAAAAAGTTTTCCTTGCCGAAGTCATGTTCTTTCTATGTGAATGGCAAATGTCCTGTGAACATTTTTCGCAGAATATTCGCAACTTATGATGATCCTATGAACCAACGAAATGTCACGAAGTAGTGCAAGTGATTCCATGAGAGACGAAAAATGGTTAGGACCAGTAAAGACTGCTGACCTGATCGTGAAAGTCGCCCAATTTATTCAATTAAATCGGTGAATAACAATGTAACAGCTCCAAATTCATTCTTCTGATATTTCTAAGACTGTGTTATTTGAGACAGTATTGTAAAATTTGGCATACAAATAAAGCGTACGTGTTGAGTTCCTTAGAAAGTTGACTGATTTGCACAAAGAAAATTGCATTGCTAGCGCTCTGAAGCATCTGACGATATATCATGAATTTGAAGACGAACCTTTGGACAGAATCGTTACAGGATATGAGGAGAGAGATTTATTTTTACATTCCGAAAAGTAAACGACAATCTTTTTAAGGGAAACCTGAACATTCTCCTTGTTTAACAACAATTAAGAGGTGCGACTTCAGTTTAGAATTTATGGTAATAGTGTTTTGGGACCTTCACGGAGTTCTTTTGGTGGATTATTTGCCTCAAGGTAAAAAAATAAATAAAGAATATTATTGTGAACTTTTTTTTTTAAAAAAAAAGCGATACGAAACAAAAAAGGAGCACTACTGTCTCGAAAAGTATTCCTTCTGCATGACGACGCCCAATCAAGCACCATAGCTGTAACCAAGGTTCTGATTTATTCCTTTAAATGGGAGGTTTTCGCCCATCTAGCGCTTTTTTCTGACCTGGCACCGACCGACTATTATCTATTTTTATATTTGAAGAATTTTTTAGCCTGTAAACGCTCCCACGAGCAAAGAAAAATTCGGAAATACAGTTAATAAGTGGTTTAAAAAAATGATGGAAGACTTTTACTCCGCCGTTATAGAAAACTTCATTTCTCGGACGTGCAAGTGTTTAAATTTGGGTGGTGACTATGTCAAAAAATTCGAATATAAATAATGTATGTTAAAAATAAAAATTTGATATTTAATTTTTAACTCAAGGTATGCAAAATTTGGTCTTTACTTTCCGAATAATATTCGTATATACTATACTGCAGGTAAAGATTTTTAGTTGACTTTGTATTTGAATAAAGAGGGCGAGAAGTTTAAAATTATGGAATAATGTAATAACTTTTATAGTGCTGAACTTGGACGAGGTTCACCCCTACTGGTGTTTATAAGAATAACTGTTCTTCATCAAAATGTTTTAATGTCTTGCCTGCCGCATAAATGGGCAGTTATCAAGCTATATTTTGTAGATTTATTAATGAAAGATTTCTTATGGTATAAATGATTCTCGCGCTAGTAATGTAAATTATAAAATCGCCATAATTATACAGAATTATCGTATTATATGGGAAAAAATATTGAATTTTGAAAGAGAAGCTAGTTTACTCTGATCTAAAAATAAAGATAAGAGGGATTAAAAATAAAGGACAACCCAATACCCAGTTCGTCTAGACTAAGATTGTTTAAAATCAAGCACTCACAATAAATTTGCTAAGAAAAATAGACTTTACCTGAGCAAAAACTAATAAAGAAAAAGCCGAAGTATTTGTACATCACTTAGAAAAAGTTTTCAACTCAGTAACATACAGACTAACACTGCATATTAAGAAGAAAGAAATAATCAAGTAAAAAAAGAAATATTTGTATTTAGTCTAAAGAAAATTATTAATAAAATCAAAGTAAATCTGAATCTATAGAAAGCCCCAAGATACGGCTTGATTATTGGGAAAGTACTGAAAAATCTTCTTCGATAGAGAATAGTTATGTTAACTGACCTAGTGGATGCAGTAATTAGAATAAAATACATTCCTAGCTGTTGAAAGTTATCCGTAATACAGCATGCGATTTAGATCTCACGATAAACTGTAGTCCCCGTCTGACTAACATTATTCACATGCTAGATGGAGTTGGTTAAAGGCGATTTGTCTGATCTATTTACCTTAAGCCTAAATACTGCAATGTCTTGAGCCCATCTGAAGTAGTTTTGTTTTATATGTGTACAGGGTGAGTCAACGATAGAGTAAATTTCATTATCTCATTTGTTACGGGAATGACGAAAAAATGTTAAGTACAATAGTTTTAGGAAATGTTAAGGAGCAAAATTATTTTTGAGTATAAAGGGTACGTCAAAAAAGTGTGGACGATATAACATATGTTTTTTTAAATGGAACATCCCATTTTCTAATTTATTTTTAAATTCTGCGTAAACTTTTTTATTAATAATATTATATACCTAAACCTAGTAGTTTTTATAATATTTCAATTTTTTTTTTAAAAAATACTAGTTTTCAGTTTTGTAAAAAATTGCCAGAAGCGCCATTGTTTCTGAAGATGGAATACTCATAATTGGTATGAGCGTTCTATAGAGATGAAAAAAAAGATATATGTAAAGAAATTTGAGTTAGATGCTACAGGGTGTTCAAAATAAATTTATACATTTCGACTATTTTAAATTGAAAAATCTCAAATTTTTTAAATTGCGCACCCTGTATTTTATTATTTTTTCTGATAGTTTTTACAAAACCCTCCAACTTTTATTAAGTATGTCATATACCTATTTCTAATAATTTTCGATTTATTTTGAATTTTTCAATTTTTACCCTTATTTTTAATACACTTACGCTATAACATCATAGTTGCCAAGACAAAACAAAAATGTAGGCAATGTCAAATTTTGACATGTCTATTAAGCAAGTAAAAATACTTTAGTTTGCAGTAGTAAGTGACGTATAAAGGTAATAGTTATGGATTTTTCTAAAAATGAATTAATTTATATGGTTTATATACTGGGCGAGGCGGGAAAAAATTTTCTTTTGGCAGTAAGGCTTTACGAAGCGAAGTACCCTAATAGTCGTATACCATCAGATATCTAGAAAATCTTTTCAGTGCCTAATGGAACGGTTTGATGGTAGTGGTAGCGTTGAGTATACGAAACGGAATGTAGTAAACCAGAATGCTACCAGTGAGGAAAAAGAAATGGAGATTATCTAACACACAGTATGTCATATACCTGTTTCTAATAGTTTTTCGATTTATTTTGAATTTTTCAACTTTTACCCTTGTTTTTAATATACTTACGTTATTGTGAAAACATAAACAAATAGTTAATAATAATTTTTATATAGTTTAACTTATCTAATAATTAATTATTATGACGCAATAAATGTTAAAATATGCCCGTCTACTTGAATACACATGTTTAGTCGTTTTACTATATTTTCCTTCACTTTCCTTAGCATAAAGGGCGTTATTGTCCTGCACGCATCCCGTATCCTATTCTCCATATCTACTGATACGATCTTTAACGTAGCTCTACAAAAAGAAGTCTAAAGGTGTTAAGTCACATGATCGAGGGGGCCACTGAATGAATCCATCCCTACCGATCCATTTTTGTGGGTAACGATCGTTTAAAAATTCCCAAACTTCCTGGTGGTAATGAGCAGGAGTTCCATCTTGTTGAATCCACATTTGTTCCGTTTCAAAGAAGCTGGGGTAATTCGTTTTGCAAAAAATTTAGATAACTAGGCCCGTTAAGCGGTTCGCGGAGAAAATATGGAGCAATAATTCGAAAATTTAAGATTCCACACCATACATTAAGCGACCAATAGTTTTGATTTTGAACCCAAAACCACCCCGGACCTAAAATGGATTAACTATTGAATAATAATGCATGTTGTGGCTGTTAACTGCTCTGTTACTGCGAAAAGTAGCTTCATAAAAAAATATTATTTTGGATAAAAAATTTGGATCGGCCTCTATTGCTCCATTCAGGGTGATAAAAAAGTTTACTCGTCGTTCAAAATCACGGTCTTGAAGTTCTTGGTGTAGTTCCATATGAAAGGGATGATACTTGTATTTTCTCGTGGTGCGATTAGCCGTAGATTGTGATGTGTTAGATAATCTCCATTTCTTTTTCCTCACTGGTAGCATTCTGGTTTACTACATTCCGTTTCGTATACTCAACGCTACCACTACCATCAAACCGTTCCATTAGGCACTGAAAAGATTTTCTAGATGTCTGATGGTATACGACTATTAGGGTACTTCGCTCCGTAAAGCCTTACTGCCAAAAGAAAATTTTTTCCCGCCTCGCCCAGTATATAAACCATATAAATTAATTCATTTTTAGAAAAATCCATAACTATTACCTTTATACGTCACTTACTACTGCAAACTAAAGTATTTTTACTTGCTTAATAGACATGTCAAAATTTGACATTGCCTACATTTTTGTTTTTGTCTTGGCAACTATGATGTTATAGCGTAAGTGTATTAAAAATAAGGGTAAAAATTGAAAAATTCAAAATAAATCGAAAATTATTAGAAATAGGTATATGACATACTTAATAAAAGTTGGAGGGTTTTGTAAAATCTATCAGAAAAAATAAAAATATACAGAGTGTGCCACTTAAAAAATTTGAGGTTTTTCAATTTAAAATAGTCGAAATGCATAAATTTATTTTGAAAACTCTGCAGCATCTAACTCAAATTTCTTTACATATGTCTTTTTTTCATCCCTATAGAACGCTCATACCAATTATGACTATTCCACGTTCATAAGCAATGGCGCTACTGGTAATTTTTTACAAAACTGAAAATTAGTATTTAAAAAAAACAAAAAAATGAAATATTAGAAAAACTACTAGGTTTAGGTATTTTGCGCAGAATTAAAAATAAATTAGAAAATAGGATGTTCCATTTAAAAAAAAAAAAAACATATGTTATATCGGCCACACATATTTAAAGTACGCTGTATACTCAAAAATAATTTTAAACTGTGCCCCTTAACCTTCCCTAAAACTATTGTATTTAACATTTTTTTCGTCATTTCCGAAATAGAGATAAGGCACTTTTCTCTATCGTTGACTCACCCTGTACTCTTTTATGTTGCTATATAATTTATTCTTTGTTAGGCCCTCTAATAAAAAGAACTGTAAAAATTGTTATTATTCTTTATCTTCGTAAAAACTCTAGACAGTCTTTTTTACCTGATGTAGAAATAGTTTATTACTGATATCAAGAGTAGCAATGGCTGTTGGGGTGACAAATGTAAAGACTGATAACCATATTGACTGCATAAAGACGAAGCTTCGTGCGAGTAAAGTTATTTTTTGTTTGTGAGTATATTTCAAATTTTTTCTATGTCGCCAAAATGACATTTGAACTTTTAAATTCAAAATTGTATAATTATATAGTATGTTTGTAAACGGAGGTATTATTTTCCAAATATGACTATATAAAAATTTTCAAAAAGCTATTTAAACAAGTGTATAAAATTTTACTTGAGAACCACGGTATCATTGTCGTCTTACTTGCGACCTGAGAATATAACTTTTCATAGGCTTGGATCTCCACCAATTGTATAGATGATGATTGATGTAAATCGAATTTTTATAGAAAATAAGAGGCATAAAAGTATTTTAACAATTCAAAGTTAAATAAGTTAATATAATAGATAAAAGCATATAAAGTTCCTTTGCAGTACAACTATTTTTTTGATTAAATATGTTAGTTGACTAAAATAAAAACTAAAGATATTTTATTATACATTTTAAACTATAAAGCCCAGACAAATTTTGTTCCGAAATTACTATAAAAATTAACAAAATTCAAAAGAAAATTATTATTTATTAATTAAATTTAGTCAACAAATGTTTTTCTTTCGTTTTTTTTTAATCGAATTTCTTCAAAGTTTGATGTTTTGTTTAATAAGATTTTTCTGGTTTATGTTGATAGTTCATAGGTTCTAAAGAACGCTGAATTTCTTCAAAGTTTGATTTTTGTTTAATAAGATTTTTTGGTTGAATGTTGATAGTTCATTAGTAACTAAAGAACGCTGTTATATTATTCTATTGTGAAAGTTATTTAACAATTTTTTACGCATTAGAGCCCAGGAGTGTAATTTTTTAGTATCGAATTTAATTTGTTTCTAATTTATTCTTGATAATAATTGTGTATTTGAAGTAAAAATTACCCTTACGGTAATGATGAAAAAACACCTCCACTCCTAGAGGAGGTGGGGTATGGGTAAAGGAGGTCAAGGTCAAGGCAATCTCCTGTACACGGGAATGGAGATAGTACATGGCAGTCATCTCTCATAACAAGGTTGCACGTACAAGGTATCTGCTCTGATAGGTCCTGGTTTAGGTTAGTTTAAGTTAGGTCAGGTTAGTTCAACTTAGTTCAGGTTAGTTCAGGTTAAGTCAGGTTAGTTCAGGTCAATTCGTGTTAATTCAGGGTAGTTTGGGTTAGTTCAGGTTAGCTTAAGCTCTATTCCCGTGTAGAGAAGATCGACCTTGACTACCTGTTTTTTCATCATTATCGTAAGGGTAATTTTTACTCCAAATATACAATGTTTTATGGTGGTGCATCTTATTTATGAGGGCGACCGCGATAAAATTTATAGTAGTTCGTAGACGGAATATACTCCCCCACTACCTTCACCTATCGGGGGTGGGGCTGTTGTCTTAACCATTAACAAAGTAGAAAGTTATTTTGCGTATATGTTTGTTGCTTTTACTTCTCTTGCTAATATATATTTTAATCATGAAAAGATATATTTGCATTTCTTCGCATTTCAGGTTACTTAGGTAACGAAAAACATAGTTTTCAAGAGCCGTCGGGCTGTTTATCTCTTGCTGTGATACTTCTTGGACGACAGCAGATATTGATTTAAAATTTGGTATACTTATAGGACTGGAAGAAGACAAAGCTGTATGCTTTTGACAAATATTGCTTTAGGGTAAGAAGGTAAAAGGGTGGGGATAAATATGTTTTGTAATTTATTTTCTATACTTCTAAGAATTATTTAAAAAATAAAATTAAGAAAATTTCATTCCATTACAAAGTTATAGCATTAAATGTGGCCTGGCGCCGGATTGGGACCGCTACCTGTCTTTCATCAGTGGTTCATTTAACCCGATAACAAATTTTTTCTTATAATTTAAAGTAGAATAAAAATATTTAATAGCCATTCTTTTGTATTATTCACTTAATAACCTTTAATATATATATATATATATATATATATATATATATATATATATATATATATATATATATATATATATATATTAAATATACATACTTTTTGCAGCGCCCAGGTGCAGTGCATATAACCCACTTAAATACTTCTTAAATACAGATAATATTGAATAAAATTGACGTATCTCAGGCTTTTTCATAAAATTCAACTATTCTTGAGATTATTTTAGACCTTATTAATTCGCTATACTCAAATATTCTCCATCAAAACGTCACGACAAGTAAAATCAAATTCTAAGGCCTAGTTAATATTTACTTCCTAATGGCATCAGTAATTTGCGCCATTTTAAACGAAAATCAATCCAATTCGGATTTAATCAATCATACAACCGTTTCAGTGCTAGATATAAATGGAAGCGCAATCCACTTTGCTCTGTTCTAGATTATACCAATTTAGTTGCAACTGTGCGTAATGTTTGTTTAAATAGTCAGTTTAATCAATGAATTGAAAACCTAGACTAGACGAGGTCTCCATTATAGTTTTCCACTGGCAACGTTGTTAATTTTTTTCAATTATTGAGTAATCAAATTGGAGAAGCCGCGTTTGTAAAAAAAGCCATTTTAAAACACTGTAAGCAAAAGAGCGCGGGGAAGATGTTCATAGCAACGAGAATTTGACGAGATTAACAATACCAATCAAAACAGAGAATTAATCCCGCCATTCTATTGCCTGTGTTGATTGATATTGTTAATCCTGCCAAATTTTCGTTCCTATAATCATTTTCTCCGCGCTCTTCTGTTTACAGTATTGTAAAATGTTTTTAGTGTTCCATACCAAAATTGAAAAACGGAACACTTATGGAATTACTTCAGTGTCTGTCTGTCACAGCCAATTTTCTTCAAAACTATTTGATATAGAAAGTTGAAATTTGTCACAAATATAGGAATAGACGGCCCAGTCACAGCAGGCCAGTTTTGAAAGTAAAATTTTGACTTAAGGGGTTAGTTTCGAGAGATGAAATCGCACGTGAAAAAAAAATTCAAGGTCATCGAGAAGGATGTCAAATGAAAATTTGTCAAAATACTAGTTCACAAACAGATGTGATATAAAACTCGCACAAACTTTTCTTGACATTATTTTTAATAAATTGCTAAAAATCGCAGTCCTCCCAGCTCTAAGTGTACTAATCAGAAACGTATGGAACACTTGTAAGATCACTTCGGTGTCCGTCTGTCCGTCCATCTGTCACACCCGAATTTCTCCGAAACTATTTGATATAGAAAGTTGAAAATTAGTACTAATATAGGAATTGACAGCCTCATCATCGTAAGTGAAAAAAAAAATGTTAGTAGGTCATCGAGTGGGGTGTCAAATGAAAGCTTGTAAAAACACGAGTTCAAAAATATATAGAATGTAATACGTGCGCACACTTTTCTTTATATTATTTTTAAAAAACCGCTAAAAATCGTTGTCCCCCCCCTTATCTCCTCATCAAAAAATTCTGGAATATTCTCCACGGGTGCAGATTGAACGAAAATTATCACGAGTGCATTACCTTTAATAATTTATCTCATATATAAAAAAAAACAAAAATTTCAAGGTCATCAGTTTTCAGTAAAGATCGGAAACAAACTTTATTGAAAACTCATTTGGGATGTGTTTTGTAGAGTCACTGATCATTTTATACCTTCGTAACAAAAATTTTTATTTCAGAAGCAATCAACGTACGGAACACTAATTGTGCAAGTTCAACTTGCACTTGACCGGTTATTTTCATTTAGATTTCCAGTTTTATTATTACAATTATATTTTGTTCGACTTAAAATGCAAAAATTTAACCGAGATTTAACCGAGTTAAAGTAAAATTTAAAAATAATATCTGGGAAACAGTCCTACAAAGGTAGTGCCGTATGGTCATTATAACAATTTTTACCCGGTTCTGGAATTCCTGAAACCCATTTTACAAGGTAGTGCAGATGAAACTTTATGTCACACAATGCAAAACCTTAATTCAACAAATGCATAGTACGGTTGGTAGTAGAGTTCCAAACATAAAGGCAGTCTACGAGTACTGCAGAAGCTGCACGTTTAGGACACCTTCTTCTGAAAAAATAAAATTTATGGTATCGTGACCAAAGATCGTCGCTTTAAGCTTTGTTGAAAACTCATTTGGGGTATGTTTTGTGAAGTCATTGATCATTTTATACTTCCGTAACAAAAATTTTATTTTTAAACAATCAACTTACTAATTGTGCAAGTTCAACTTGCACTTGACCGGCATTTTTTTAATTTCAAAAAGCAATCGCGGCACGGAACACTAATTGCGCAAGTCCGACTTACACATAATCGGTTTTTTCTTAATTACAGACGCCCATACGACTGATACGTGCGACGCGATAAAAGTGTGCGACTCAAGCGATGTGACTTGGGAATCTTCCGTAAGAGACCAAAAGCGATACTGATAAATCTCTTGTTAGCTGCAAAACTTAAGAGGCTTGGTCATAAAATTTTGTTACTAGGAGATTTAGTTTTAAAATAGCCAAGAACAGGTTTAACATTTGCTGTGCTGGTAGAAGTTCAGATCTAGTGGAATAACATTCCATTGATTCCGATATGAAATTTGCACTCTACTTTCGGTCTAATCTCAAATTATAAAGATTTTTCTTGTAGTAGAAAAAAAAACTTAACTAACAAACAGATACGCACATATTTTCAGGATTCCTTCCACATTATTATTCTAAGTATAATTGAATGGATTATCATCGTGAATTTAATCATACATACAAACGGAATAATAAGAGATATCTTGTCAATAAAAAAACTAATAAAAAACCACGAAAAAAATTACTCGGTTTATGTTATCTGTATCAAGAAACCGATTGATATATATATATATATATATATATATATATATATATATATATATATATATATATATATATATCAAGAAAAACATTATTTTTTTTTCTTAAGTTATTTATAGTACTTGAAGTAGAAAAAAAACTATAGGAAGGTGAGAGTCGATAAGTTTTGTAGATGGACCAAGAGAACGACTCGAAATTTTGACCTGTCAACTAACCGTTTGCCTAGTTGTTCATTCTATCGGATGAGTCGAATAAAAGCTTTTAACGTTGATTCTGATAATGATAAGGCTAAAAGGCTACATCCAAAAATGAACTGTCTTTTAACCGTCGTTAACCACTTGAATTTAGAAGTACGATAACATTTGTTGACATTATATAAGTCGAGCGCTACAAAGGGCAGAAACCGCCTAGACCAGACCTATCTTTAGGGCCCAAAAAACGTCGATCCAAAAATGGCCTGTCATTTAAACAATATAAAATCAATAAATTTAGTTTGTTCTTGATAAAATAAGAGAAAACCTGCAAAAAGCAGACGCCACCAGTACCGAAGGACGAAGCCTGACCAGCTAAAAAACTCAAAAAACGATCATTTTTCGCTGGAATAAGCGGGTCCATTTTTTGATCAACGTTCTTTGGCCCCTAAAGCTGGGTCAGGTCTCGGCGGCATCTGCTCTTTGGGGCGTTCGACTTTTTTAGTGTCAACAAATGTTATGGTATTTGATTCAAGTGGTTGAACGGCAGTCCATTTTTGGATGTAGCAATTTGGGCCTTATCTGGGCATTCCAAGGCATGGGGGCCGCAAAATCAACGTTAAAGGCTATTATTCGACTCGCTCGATAGAATGAACAACTAGTCAGACAGGTCAAAATTTTGGGTCGCCTCTTACTCTAAGAGTCTTAATATTATAATAGGAATTTTTTCTTGTATTTGTTTGAGAGAATAAACAATTTTTGAGTAACAATAATTAAAGTCAAATTTATAACGATGAAAGCGAGGAGTTTAAGGGCAAATCTTCGGTATATATGCTGTACGTTTTAGTCAGTATTCTTTTAGTAAAGATTATTCTTTAGTAAGAAAGTTAAATTTCGTATTTATTTTACAATATACAATTGCAAGGGAGGTACAGGGTAAACAACTTTGCCAAGTTGTTTGAATCTAGAATTTGAACAAACCTATTTTGTTATTTAGAAAGACCAAGATTTGATGCGGTTAGTAATGTTACTTAAAGTTAGAAGCAAGTGAAGAGCTTATTCACCAAATACGCTTCGTGGGTAAAATAGAAAAAAAAAATTATATATCTTTAATGAGCCTAGTTTTTATGAAAAACAGTTATCAACTTTACTTTGTTCTCTAATAATAGCACGGCAAAATTTGTATAATTTTCTCTAAATAAATTTATTAACCCTCCGAATGGTAAAGGATGGCTCATGGCAAACCTCAAGTAAATAAATCCGAATTAAGAAGTCAAGCTTGAGAATAAGGGGACGAAATTTAGCTAAATTTATTCAGGTTGTGTATTTAGTAATATCTTGGGAGTATTTTAGATGGAGTATAATAACGTATTGAAATATTTCTTAACAATAAAATCTGTGGTTTCTAAGAAAATGTGAAATTTCTTTTCTGTTTAAAGAGGTTTTAATCAACTATGAAAAAAAAATCATTTTATTGTAGCATTTTTATTCGCAAATTGTGAGAAAAATCACTGAAATTATTTTGCTTTTCTATGTGTAATTTTAATAATTTTTGGCTATTTTTTAAAATAATACAAATAAAAGTGTGCGCAAGCATTACATCATATATATTTTTGAGCTCGTGTTTTCACAAGCTTTCATTTGATACCCCACTCGATGACCTGGATTTTTTTTTTTCACTCCCCAAAACTAATCCCTTAAGTGAAAATTTAAATTTTAAAAACTACATAGCTCTAATTGGGGTATCAATTTCTATATTTGTGCAAAATTTTAAATGTCTATGTCAGATAGTTTCGGAGAAAATCGGTTGTGACAGATGGATGAATAGACGTACACCGAAGTGCTCCCATAAGTGTTCGGTACGGAAAACTAAAAAACGTCGTTATTTAAGTGGTAGTAGTAATAATTACTGCTTTTTTTTTAAACTTGCAGTAAAATAAAGTTGAAAGCGAAATATTCTAATATATATTTTAGCGTTATACATCTGAAACCATTCCTAAAATTATATCAGAATTACAGTAAACTACTAAATTAAGTAGTTCTAAGATTTCGTTGTACTTTGTGCCAACGATGCAAATATTACTACAATATGTTATTGTAATACAGATCTAACGTAACTCTAGTGTCAAAATTAATCACGTTATTTATTGATGTAAAGATAATAGTATGAAACAAACCACTAATAACAAAAATTTTCAGAAAAAACGACTTTCTTATTCCAATTCTTTTATTATATACAGGGTGTTATGAAAATAGTTTAATATATTGAGAGTGAGCAAGGTTCGGAACTTTTTTATTTTTTATTGCTCCTGTCTGACGCCTATGATTAATGTTACCACATATGAATTGCTTCTTTAACGTGACCTAACGTTTGGTAAAAATATTTATATATATATATATATATATATATATATATATATATATATATATATATATATATATATATATGAGTTTTTCAAGTTAAAAAAATCAAAAAACGTTTGGCAATTTAATAATAATGGTTAATATTTACCGAAAGTATATTTCTGTTTTGACGAAATATGCATAACAAATTTAAAATGACAGCTATTTCATTTTCGTCAGGTTTACTAATTAATTTCTTATCATTAAAAAATTGCCTAGAAATAGGACCATTGTACCAAAAACATATATTTATGTTGTATTGTAGTATGTATTATTCATATTATGATTGAATGTAGAATAAATTTAGTGTGTTTACTATCGCTAATAAAAAAAAACTAACCTAATGAAGCTATGAAGCATAGTGTTAACATAAAGTACACGTGAATTCTCACACTTTAATAACAAGCACGAAAGGCAAACAAAAAACCGTTGTGCTTAAGTACATTTCAACACAAATATGTAACTAAATTAAAGGCCCTATTACACCGGAATTACCTATGGTATTACAAATTCACGAAAATAAAATGCAAGATATGAATCTAGATCGTACATATACTATTCCCAATGAATAAATCAAATAGTCAGTAATAGCGAGATTTAGCCGGGAATGGTCAAAGTATTGATGGAGTAAAAATAAAATTTGCATTTAAATGTTCGTTTCTATTATCATGTAAACAAATTCCGTTGTATTAACCACAATAAAAAGTCATATGCTACAAAAATTATTTAAAATTGCACCAGGTCTAATTAATAATAACAGACTGGAGACTTAGACTAATCAGTAATGAAAAATATAGAAACATTCCATATTTCTCTATATAGTACACCATCTGCGCTTGAGAATTATATATTTTAGAACTGTTTACAGGAATATTGAAACGATGCGTAGATAGTTCAACTCGTCAGTAAATAGGTTTGCGTTAAACGCACGGCTGTCACAGACCGACTCATTCGGTATCAAAATTCGGTATAAGTCTATTGAATTCAGAAAAAAGTGGTGACTTGACTTTTCAAGCATTTAATTGTCAAATTTAAAAAACAGTAATTCAAAATTGCCTAAAGAGATTACTTATATCATTCAATAATGTATACTGCTATTTAAGAATAAACTAAAAAGTATCCTGATTATTTAAATCAAATATACCACATTTACACTGCTCAATTTCCACATTTGTTAAATATGTTTCCAAATTTATTATACCCAATCTACTTAACTTTACAGTTACATCTAATCTAAGGTCTTTAGATATGACTGAAAAAAAAGAAGATGAATAAGTATTTACAGGTTTGTCTCAACACATTACCTAAATCTAATTGTATTTGTAAGAAAATTGCATCTGTATACAAATAAAAGTTTTCATATTTTAAATTTTAAACATAAAACGATAAGAATGAAACCAAAAGTGTCATCAATCCGGATAAGGAGAGGTGCCGTAATACTATAAACGCGAAGAGTTAGTTTTACAACACAACTGGAGCAACAGCTTTTATCGCGACAGTTGATAACTTTATGAGTTTTTATCGGTCATCGGTAAAGTTTTTTAAGGTTTAAGTTTGTCAAAAATAAATAGTAATTTTATTATGTCGAACGCTAGAAAATTAATTGTGAACTTTGTGCTACTTATTTTATATAGAAAGAATTATCATTTTCCCTTTTTCGGAATTTACATCATGTTTTATATTCTACTACTACTTTTAGCAATTAGTTATAAAAGAATTTTTTACCCGGTTTGGTGCACTAATGAAGGTATAATATTTTTTAAAAGAAATACAGTGACTCGTGGCATTACCAAAAAATTCGGCTTTGATTAGAAAATTATTTTTGTAGGCTAGGTTTCGGCCATTTTGTGTATTAATTTCTTTAGTCAAAATACTGAACAGCAAATGTAATTTGTTTTTACAGCATTAAAAACATTTCCAAACTCAAATAGGAAACGTTCTATTCATTAATTACAACATGACATAATAATAAACAATATATATTAAGCACGGTAACATTGTAATAGTACAGGTTACTGTCAAGATACCATTCTTTACTTTCTGACATAAAATTATTGGCATACCTGTTGAAAAAGACTTGAGAGTCCATTTCCTCATTAGTTATTGAAAAGCGTATTTTTAATTATTTTGCAGTGGCTTTTGATATAATAATTTGCTAGTTTCAATATATTAAACGATTTTTATAACATTCTGTATAAAATATAACATAAAAATTAAGAAGAATTAACTATTCTTATTATATTGTCGAGTTACTGTAAATATAATAAATAGTACGGAAAATTGTGTCTTCCTGTCTAGACTGGAAACTACTATTCCCGAAGTAAAAATTGTTCAGAAATTTATAATTTACCAAGTGCACGTTCATATTAGACGTTGCCATTTTAGAATAAAGAACTGTGTTATGTACACAGCTCATCTTTTGCAATGATCAAATAAATAAACTTTTTTCCATATTTTTTTCAACTTTCAGTAATTTTACCGTAACTCTTTACTATGACAAAGAGGTTGTCAAGAGTGAAATACTGAAGAAAAAATTTACACATTTATATTTAGGAGTAAATATAATGCTTTTTTCTTAGCAACGGCGGAGTGGCATACGTGACTCCATTATGATCTATGTGTACTACGCGTTTTGGATTTTCAAATAGGAGAAATAGACCGGGTGGTCATATATAAGTGTGATTAAATATTAGGTTCATATTATTCTTATTTATAACGGTTTTTTTAAGATTTAACAATACAATTTTTCCATCAATAACAAGTACGTACTTAATAGTATATTATAACTAGTAAGTCTATTAGGCGCAAAGATACCTTTTTGTGAAAAATTCCAAAAAGTCACCGATTTTTAAAATGGGTTCAAAGTTTCTACGTTCAAGATTTTTTGTTATGAAATTCTCTGATTATGGCTAAAAGCTTATAAAGTTTTACTTGTAAAACGCCTCCTCTTCTTGGTAATCTATTTTGAGTTTACTGTATTGGAAAGGGTCTGAGAGTATCTTGTCACAGTTTTTAGTGTCGTAGCGCCGTGGCTGGAAGTGCTCGTTTCATTTGACATTATTGCTCTTGGTTGAATGTTTTCCGGCTGCAGCAATCGTTTTAAATAAGAGAATGATTCTTAGCAATGATGCGCTACCAACTAGTGGCGAGACAGAATGGTCCTTGTTTAAACACACTTAAAGTATATTTGTTGCTATAGAAAAATTGTATTGAAAGGTATATTTATTATCTTTTGTTGCAGCAACAAGTTAACTTAACTAATCGTATCGAGGTTCATTTATTTCTAAAGATCTACACACTCTATAGAGAAATTGTTCAGCAAGTTCCTAATAATTACCCCTTGGCAGCGCTTTATAGGGTTCTATCGAAGTATATGAAATTAATATAAACTACGTAAATTCGACTAAGGCCATTTTTTAGCAGTTTTTGACTGTTCTCACATCCGTCGATCCATCCCAAGACGCTTTTCGCCATATCACGGCTCCTCAGCTGAGCTAGGATTGATGGAAGCGTCTGTGGCCTTGAACAGCCCCCGATAGAGGGCAGGTACGCATTCAAAACTAGGCTTATATCACTCAGAGGTGCAAGTTATTTTTATATTATTTATTTTTTACGTTAGTACTGTGAAAGGTACTTTTAAGTTGTATTCTCTTTTTTTGTCTATAATTTTGATTCGAGATAATATTTTCGTTTTAACAACTATATCAGCACACAGAATTACTGATTATTGGAGTCCGATAAGTCCAAAACTAACGCATCAAAGTCCCATAGAGTAACGGCTTGAGCCTCAATATCAGCCCATATTTCTTTCAGGATGACAGACCCCTCAAAATAATTGAGGAGATAATTAGGAACCTATTCATACTTGCTTTGTAAAATCTTGATGGCACTGACCAGACAACCCGGTTTGTGAAAAACATGATGACATTATACAGTTCAAAAATCTTTCCCAGTCATTCGAGCAATTATCCCAGATAAGCTGATTTTCAAAAGATGTGTTGGTCAGGACATAATCCTGATTTGATACCGATGATTTTTTTCTTGTGAGATTAGAGTTTACAGCAGCGATCCTGGGGTCATTGAGAAATTAAATAAGAAGATCCTGAAAGAAATGGTTACGGAAATGAAGTTCCGAACAATGATCAATAATTTCACCGCTTACATAAAAGATTATTTTCCAAAAACCGGAATTTAATATACAATGAAGTTCTTTTTTCGTTTACTGATTTGTGACTTTCTAATAAATATTGTAAAATACTTTTATGATATACCATATGGGTAAAAATTCGTGAAATGGAACACCTCCGAACCGACTTTTCGGAAATCCAAAAATAATGATTTATTTTAATACTACATATAGATAGTAAACAAGCTTTGAAATATTTTCAGTAGATGTCGATTATTATCGTTGTTATTAACAATAAGTCAAGTTTTTTTCAAAAATTCATAACTCGGAAACTGATTTTTTTATGAAAATTCTAGTTGGCCAAAATGGCCAGAACCATTATGAATTTCAAAAAAAAATATTGGATATTGAAATTTTTTTTTTAATGATCACAAATCACTTTATTATAAACAAATTAGAATTTAATAAGGTTCTTAACCACTTATCGACAATAGGCTTGAATTCATAGATGCGCCAATGTTTTCTGCAGAAAACGAAAAAAAAAAAATCTTTCGACTCTCATTTGATCTTCAAATGGCGTTAGTTTTTATGAGCGAAGGCGCCGCGTTGAGGGTGGCGCGGCGCAGTGAAAAGCGGCGGTGGCGCACATATAATTGAAGATAATCGCATGTTTATGTAAATATTAAGGGTTAACAAACACAGTAATTCTTTAATTAGAAATCGCTTAATTTTCATGGGAAAATACATTTTTTAGGAAACCTTCAAACAAAAAAATCTATAGTAAATGAGAAATCTTGTCGTAATGTTAAACTAATGGGTTACATCATAACTAACAAATCTATCATCTTTCGAATAAATTTTACAACATAATGTCTTTTCATTAATTTGCATGTAACTGTGGAATTGACGTGTGTTTGAAATTGATTGTACTCGTTTAAAACGAGTTTTCAGAATTTAGCATGAGTTTCATATTGCAGTTTTGTACAATAGTGTCTTATATTCTTAAAAAATTTCAAGCCCAAATAAACAGATCTTCGGCACTGAGAATTTTCGCACCATCCATTTGACGTAAACATGCAAAATATGCTTGCGTTTTTCATTTTGAAAAAAAAATTGAAAAATTTTTATCACATCTGGTAGAGAATCGTGAAACCTTTCTTTAAAATTATAACCGGTCAAGTGCAAGTTGAACTTGAGCAATTAGTGATTGCTTTTAAAATAAGAATTTTGTTACGGAGGTATAAAATGATCAGTGACTTTACAAAACACACCCCAAATGAGTTTTCAACAAGTTTGTTTCCGATTTTTACTCGCAACTGATGACCTTGAAATTTTTATTTTTTTTATATACCAGTGGAGAATATTCCAAAATTTTTTTAAATTTTTTTGATTAGTACTTTTCAAGATAAGGGGGAGGACAGCGATTTGTAGTGATTTTTTAAAAATAATACAAAGAAAAGTGTGCGCAAGTATTACATTTTTTACTTCACAAGCTTTCCTTTGACACCACACTAGGTGCCCTAGTAAATATTTTTTTTTCACTTCCGATTTCACGACCCAAAACTAGCCCCTTAAGTCAAAATTTGACTTTCAAAACTACATGGGTCTGATGAGGCCATCAATTCCTATATTATTACCAAATTCAACTTTCTATGACAAATAGTTTCGGAGAAAATCGGGTGTGACAGACAGACAGATGGACATATGGACAGACAGACACCGAAGTCATCTTATAAGTGTTCCGTTCGGAACACTAAAAAAGAATTCATTTTCGTTAACAATTTTTTTTTAATGTCAATTGTTGTTATTTGATTAATAAACAAATGTAAAAAAACCGGTTAAAATGACTTTAAAAAATTTTTTTTAGTAGCATCGGAAAGCTGACGTCGAAACCTAGATTTTGAAAAAAAGATCTATTTTGGACTAAATAGCATAAAATGGCGGGCAATTCAAATTATAAATAACAAATTCAACTGTGGCCACTGGGTTCAATATACATATTTGTACCAAAATTTCAGGGTATTTTTGCTGTAACAAAAAAAATATATTTTTTCTGAAAGTTTCAAGCCGATCGGTTCACTTAGTCGACCTGTACAATAAAATGAAAAAAAAAAAAAGATTTCTGCCGTTTTTTTCAATTTTGTAAGTTTTAAAGCGATTTAAAACCAACCAGGATTTATTGAAAATCTCATTACGAAGAGTTTAATTTTTTTGTTTGTCTCGATCCAACTGATATAACCGGAGTTAATCACATTTTTAGCTCAAAAAACGCGTTTTGAAAACTTGGAAAAATTGTTTAGAAACAAAAGAGCATAAGTTATTCGAGGTCCGAACTCAGGCCAGTATACTCCTGAAGATACCCCAGAGAGCATAAAATCACAGTATTACTGTATCTAAACTATGCCTATCTCATCATTATTTCGACCTTTTTTTACTGCACTATAAACGGCATATCAGAATTTTATAAGACAGAAATTTAAATTTTAAATATAAAGGGCTATATGTTATTTATTATTTATCTTTGATGTAGGCTGCATTTGAAGAAGTAACTTCTTTTAGTGAATACAAAAACCTACTTAAAAAAGTGACATCTTAGAAAACACTTTGCATATAACAATACAATAAATGTAAAATCATTAAAGTGAGAGAGTTCCATGCATAAGAAAAAAAGATGAGTTCTTTCCCCTTTAAAGGAACATACAAAAGAATTTTGTATTCATGTAATGTCGCGAGAAAATAAATTATTTTATTATTCAGACTTTGCTCCATTACGGCGACACACATGTCAATCCCTTTCATCGTAAGTTTTTCTTCTACGAGAATGCAGAAATGAATTTTTGCATTTGTATTCTGTGCTATGATGTGTTTCTTCCATTTAATTTAATACGTTTTTTTTTTCTAGTCAGTATTCGTAATCCATAAAAGATTAAAATTAAACTTTTTATAAATGTGCTGTTCGTTGGTAAAAATAAATTGATTAAGTAGTTTATTTATGCGAATTGGAAAGTCCAAACATTTTTGGAAAAAAAACTCTCAATCAACGTCACCCTAACTCTACATAACAGTTATCATCACTATACGAAGCACTCCATTTTTGCAATCGACGAACGTTTCGTAAACTATGTTAGCATTATCAGGAGCGAAGAATGATTAAATCATACTAACTGTTATTTACTATGATTAAAAGGTACTACTTTTAGTTTAAAGAAAAACCATCATAAAATTTATAATTATAAAATAAAACATGTTTAATAAAGCCTGATTTTCATGTATTAAATTAAAACAATTTATGTTGTTTACCGTATGAGTGACTTGAAAAAAAAATTGAAGCAGTGATTCATATTTTTAGTGTCCGGTACGGAACACTTATAGGTGTCTGTCCGTCTGTCTGTCACATCAGATTTTCTCCGAAACTATTTGACGTGAAAAGTTGAAATTTGATACTCATATAGGAATTGATAGCCCAATCAGAGCCGTGACATTTTGAGAGTTAAATTTTGACTTAACGAGTTAGTTTTGGGAGTGAAATCGGAAGCGAAAAAAAAAATTACCAGGTCATCGAGTGGGATGTCAAATGAAAGGTTGTGAAAACAGGAGTTTAAAAATATACATAATGTAATAATTGCGCACACTTTTCTTTGTATTATTTCAAAAATCGCTGTCCCCCCCTTATCTTGAAAAGTACTGATCAAAAAATTTTGAAAAAATTTTGGAATATTCTTCACAATACGTAGATTGAACGAAAATTATCACAAAAAATCTCTGCCTTTTAAGGGAGATACGTGTTTTTTAAGTATTTCTTTATGCCGAATCCAAAAAAAATCATGAAAAAGACATCCATCGTGAGGTTTTTTTCAGAAAACACACTTAATGTTGCTAGAAAACTATTAATTTGAAAAAAATAAATTTATGTATTTATAATCATTAAAATTATAGAATAAAACTATTATTTCGGACATCTTTAAATGTTATGAATCTATATTTGACATAAAAATTTAAAAAATAAAAACACGCATACACCACCTTTAACTAAGCTATGTAGCAAAATTCTGTTTAAAATAAATATGTGCAACATCTAAATCACAAAATGGTTTTTAATTCTTATTAAGTTTTATTTTTTTGCATTTATTTACTTAAAAAAGCATTTTACCAACCACATAGCACCCTTGTAGATGTTTAAAGCGAGTTTTTTGATGAAACTAAACATAAACCTTTGTTTTTTTGATGTCAAGTCAGAATTAAGAACTTCAGAAAACACTGAAAATAATAGTTTTGCACTATATTAATAAAAAGTAGAAACAATTTTTTAATTTAGCGGTTGCACATATTTATTTTAAACAGCATTCTGCTACGTAGCTTAGTGAAAGGTGGTGTATGAATGTTTTTTGTTAAATATCAACACTAAAACCTAATATTTTTAAGTTTTTATGATAAATGTAGATTCAGAACAGTTAGAGATTTCCGAAATGATAGTTTTATTCCATAATTTTAATGATTATACAGTTTTACATTATTTAATAAAATTTATTTTTCTCATTTTAATAGTTTTCTGGCAACTTTAAGTGTGTTTCCTGAAAAAACCTTGCGGTAGATGTCTTTTCTTATTTTTTTTTTAGATTCAACATAAAAACACGTGTTTCACTCAAAAGACAGAGAATTATTTTTTTGTATACCTGTGTAATTTATCTGGTATATAAAAAAAAAATTTCAATGTCATCAGTTTTCAACAAAAATCGTTGAAAACTCATTTGAGGAATGTTTTGCGAAGTCGTTGATCATTTTATATCTCCGTAACCAATTTTTTTTATTTTAAAAGTAATCAACGTACGGGACACTAATTGCGCAAATTCAACTTGCACTTGACCGGTTATTTTATAGTTAAGATCGTCAAAAATATGAAACACATAATTCAGTCATACGGGTCACATATAACTGCTGAGAATAGTGCTTTGAATAGGTAAATCATGATGAGTCCGACTTGCACTTGACCGGTTATTAGAAACGAAATTGAAAAACAAATTATTGGCAGCTTCTTATTTTTTCATCGTTTATGCAAAAAAAAACTATAAACTTACCTTCCAGTTAGCACATGGAATTAACATAGCCATGATAAAGACTCCAAGCAGGGGTCCTGAAGTGGCTGAAGTCACTAACATAGATGATTCAATGACACCGTCCAGAAGACCAACTCCGAAAGCAATTCCCATAATGATAAAGGCGAAAACGACACTGATAATTTTAATGGACCAAAGTTGTTGGGAATCTTTCATTCCTTTTAAAAATGGAAGTGGTCTAATAAAATCTTCAAATGCTACGGTTGCAAGCGAGTTAAGGTTTGATACATTTAAACTGAAAAAAAAGAGAGAAGATTATAAATTTCATAGTAAAATATATAGTCGTTTAGGGGATGAAGGTTGTCAATTTGTTTCGCTCCTACATTTAAAGTACGGAATGTCTAAACTAAAGAACATCTGTGGCGTGCTGTCTACTATTTACAAAAATTGTACATCACACGTTTTGTTATATTTAGAACTCATCAGTTTGTATTAGGAGAAGATCTACCATCAATACAACTTCGGCAGAAGCTGAAGTTTTCATTAATCACGAGCGGGTCAGATATGAACCCACTGAAACTTACAATCTAAGAACCAGATCCACGACTGAGTAAAATAGGATACCGAATTCCTATCGCTATAGTGAAATAGGGTGCATTTACTGCTTTTAGCTATTTAGCGGTAACTATAAGAATAAATATTCATTGACGAATTTAACTTTTAGTAGATCTATGATAGCTGCACCACTCATATTACAAGAAACTTCCAAAAAGAGTTCAGGGATCGAGAAGCTCGCTAGAGCTCTCTTTTTAGCCAGTGCGTCGGTCACGCAATTTCCGTGAACACCAGTACACAATGGACTGTACGAGGCTAGTGTTTAAAGTAAGTAACGTTTCGATATTAAAAAACACAAGGCCATTTTTCTAACAATTTTATTTTTACGTGAACGCCCGGTCCTGAATCTACTTTTCAACATAATTTCCACCTATATGAAGGCACTTATAACGTAAGATCTTCTGTATTCTAACTTCATAGAAATCTGCTGCCTATTTTGCTAACGGCTGCAATATTAACACGTTAGATAATGATGAAATCGTAAAGTGTTTATTTTTTAAAACTATTTCTTCAATTTTCCGCACCAGGTCATTCTTAATAACGGACGGTCGCCTACTTCATCACTTATCGTGCACTTTTGTATGGCCGTCTTTAGATGCTCTAACCCATTTTCTTACCGTTCCATCATACATAGCGTTTTTTCCATACACTTTACTAATCTGCCGAAAAATTTTGGCCGGTTCCACGTTTCTTGCATTTAAGAAACGAATTACAGTTCGTATTTCACATCCGCGGGATTTTCAATGGTCTGAGGCATTTTAGACACGCACAAACAAATGTAAACTAGGCTAGCCAATAGATGCAGGTACACAACGCGCATCCGGGTAACGGCGTTCGTAACGTTGTAACGGCCATATTTCAAAACGGTATTTACTTTAAAAAGGCGCCGCCCCGTATATAAATGTATAGTATATTTTTTCTATGTGAATTTAGATATATTTTCCTAAAAAAATCCCTAAAAACTTAAATTTATGATCCTTTTGTTAATCTTAAATTTATTTCCATTTTTTAATCCACTAAACAAGAATTTGAAAATATTTTTTATGCTTTATCTAGTGTAACGCCCTTGAAACGAGCGTTTTTTTTATTCGACAACTGTTTTGCATTGATTTTACTAAAAGCCTTATTCACTAAAAGGAATTTTCTGTCAAGCGTTAAATGTAGAGAAAAACGTTACAATTTTGGATCAGGAAAGCGTGTAGAAAAACCTTAAAGGAAATAAGAAAACAGAGATTTACGAGCAGTAACGTGAAGGTGTTGCTTGTTTTAAAGTTAGTTGGATATAAAACTTTAAAAGATAGTTCAATATAAGATCTTAAAAAAAAGTTAAATGCAGTTTCTCAGAAAATATTATCCTGGGTATATTTTTTAGGTGGGTTGTAGGATTATATATCCAGTCAAAAAAGTACATGGAATTTCTCAATAAAACACAAAATATTTAATTGATCATTAAAATTTATTTTGTGGCCTTCAAAATAGGGTCCATTTGAAGTAATACACGTATGTCAATGATTAACTCAATCATCAAAACACTTTTGTAGGCATTTTCCCAAATAGCCTTTAGCTTCATCAGCAAATTTTGTTTTATGAATTCAATTGTGTCACGCCTTTCACGAAGTGATAATTTGAAGTTTCGGAAACAGAAAAAAGTTGGCCAGAGCCATACCAGGTGAATACAGCGCTTGATCAAAAAACATTCGTTGAACTTCTCGCCAAAAATAAACACCCTGTGTGATGGAGTGTTATCGTGGTGCAAAATTCATGAAATGTTCTTTCACAGTTCGGGTCTTTTGCGACAGATATTTTCACGTAAACGCCACACGAGGTTTAAGTAGTACTCCTTGTCGACTGTTGGCAAGAACTCTGAATGAACACCACTTTGACGTGGTTTTTTTGTGTTGGCTCATTTTTCATTCTCCATTGCTTATTGACTTATTTGCGTGTCAAATTCGTAAACTTATTTTCCAACTCCCATAAAAACGCGTTTCATGGATGTCGGATCGAATCTGGACCGATCGAGTATGTCCTTAGCAACTTGTTTCCGATGTTGTTTTTGCAGAAAATTCAGCTCTTTCGGGACAAGCCGAGCGGCGACGCGTCTCATGCCCAAATTATCAAATCGAATGGTTTCATGTAAAACGTTAAGGTCCAAGGTTATCTCTCAAGGTTACATGATGATTTTCTATCACGATTTCTTTCACTTTGTTGATGTTTTTATCGGTCAAAGACGTTGAAGGATGACCGCAAAGAGGCAAATCTTCACATACTTCTCGTCTTTGAATGCTTTGTACCACTCGTTGCGTTTGGATAAAACTAATTCACCTTAGGTCTTTTCCAACATTTTCAACGACTACACACACGATATTCCGTTGGCAACTACAAAATTTCATGCAAACCATTTGCTCAATATTCTTATTCATTGTAAAATCGCAACATACACTTGACGTCGACTAACAAAACCAGTTGATGTAAACAAACTAGTTGACTTATCGCGCTTAAATTGCACATCATAACTAGGCACAATGTTATCATCTTACAGCAGAAAAGAAAATTAAAGAATATTTTACGCGGCCTTTTTAAATGAGAAATTTTAGGTACTTTTTTGACTGAATGCATATGATAAAATTTCTACTCTTGTTATGTCTTGATTCATTTCGGAAGGGCGCATTTTCCCCACGTGGACTCACACAACTTGCAACATTTAACTAATAATTAAACAGGTACCAAACTCACATTTATCTAATACTTTGCTCCCGGAGCCTCCACTATATTACCAACAACAAAAACCTTATTGTTCTAGAACCACTTAACTAATTATAATCAAACACGGATTAAAACCTTGCAAGGCAACTGACATAAGAAAAATAATTACATTAACATTGAATTAGCTCTTCTTTAGCTATAAATGAACATACACGTACGAGGGTAGATTGAAAATTCTTGTAAAATACATTGCTTTGCAAAAAAAAAATTCTACGTAATCTCCATTGAGCTCAATATATTTGGTCTACCGAGATTCTAGTTTTTTCTATTTCCTCAGAAAAAAAATTGTTTTGAACTGTGCATAATACTTATTTACAGCACAGATAACCACTTCAGTCAAGGATAATTTTTTCCCCCAAACTAATTTTTTAGGTTAGTAAACAAAAAAAATCACATGGGATAAAATCTGAGGAACAGGGTGGGTAAGGGACTATTCCGAAGTCGCCTTCCCTTTCTCGCCGATAAAAACTGTTTTCGCTTTTCGGTGTACTTTCACCTATCCAACTCACTGTTTGACTGCCGTTTTATTCTTAGGACGTAAGGGTAGATCCATGTTTCGTGTACAGTCACAAAATGGAGTCAGAAATTACGCTGCAACTTTTCTAAGCATAATTTTGAAATGTCCTTCTTCGTGCATTTTTCGTCTGGAGTCAACAAGCGCAGCACCCATCGCACACCCAACTTTTATTTTTAGAACTTTCTACAACATATTATATATATATATATATATATATATATATATATATATATATATATATATAATACGTAGGCTGAAAAAGGTTTTGGTCTGACACATAGTGACGCTACTTTTGATATTTTCAGAAAAATGGAAAAAATCGATTTTCGTGTGTTGATTAAACACTGTTTTTTGATGGGAAAAAATAGCGATCAAGCAAGGCAATGGCTTGATACGTGTTATGGGAACTCTGCCCCTAGAAAATCACTCATCATTTACTGGTATGCTGTATTTAAATGGGATCGTACAGACACAAATGATGCTGAACGCTCTGGACACCCAAAGGGGGTGGTTACACCGGAAAACATAAAAAGAATTCACAAAATGGTTTTGGATGACCGTAAAGTGAAATTGCTTGAGATAACTGACACCCTAAAAATATCAAAAGAACGTGTTGGTCATATTTTGCATGAACAGATGGGCATGAGAAAGCTCTGTTCGAAATGGGTATCGAGTTTGCTCATCGTGGACTAAAAACAACAACGTGCTGATAATTCTGAGCGCTGTTTGTACCGGTTTAAGCGCAATAAAAAGGATTTTTTCATGCGATATGTAACAATGGATGAAACATGGATCCACCACTATACACCGGAATCAAATTGGCAGTCAGCTGAGTGGACAGCAGCCCGTGAAAGCCGTCCGAGGCGACCAAAGACACAACAGTCGGCTGGGAAATTTTGGGCCTCTGTATTTTGGGATGCGTATGGAATAATTTTCATCGACTATGCCGAGAGGAGAAAAATCGTCAGTAGCGAATATTATATATAGTTATTGGTGCGTTTGAAGGCAAAAATCGTAATAAAATGGCCCCAAATGAACAAAGAAAAAAAGCCGTGTCACAAGTCAGTGATTACGATGGCAAAATTGCATGAATTGAAGTTCGAATTGCTTCCTTATTCACCGTATTCTCCAGATTTGGTCCTGAACGGCTATTATCTATTCGTAGACCTCAAGAAAAAAAAATGCTCGCGAGAAAGAAATTTGGCTCCAAAGAAGAAGTTATCGCCGAAACTGAGGCCTAATTTGCCAAATCCTTCTACAAGAAAGATATAGAACTATTAGAAATGCGTTGAAGTGATTGTATCGCTCTTGAAGGAGACCATGCTGATGAATAAAGTCGAATTTTGTAAAAAAAAGTTATTTTAAGTAGCTAGACCAAAAACTTTTCAGTCTATATATATATATATATATATATATATATATATATATATATATATATATATATATATAATATCCCGTTCATATGAGATGCCTAACATCTCAGCTATCTCACAAAGCTTATTGCCATGATCTTCCATTAGAATACCATAAATCTTATCAACGATCTCTTCAAAAGAAACATCAATCTTTTTTAAACAAAAGTGTTTGATCACTGAACGATACTCGGCTTTATCCTTCTTCTTTCTATAAGACAAGGTCTGTTTTTAAGCCTCTTGTGAAGTATGTGTTCAGTTTTCGTACCATCTTTTTGTTGGTCGACCGGGAGGTCTTGTTGTTTCTGGTTTTTTATCTTTTGCCCATCTTGGCCAGCTATTAGCTGGCATCCTACTCACGTGATCCCTCCAATATCGACGTTTTGATCTGGCGGAACGGACGATGTCTTGAATGTTGAGTTTTTCTCGTTATTCTTCGTACCTGGTCTCTCAGGGTTCTTCCTTTGATAGTGTGCAGTATTTTCATTTCTGTAGCTCTCATGAGGCTTTTTGTTTAGATATTTTGTTTCTGCTACATACGTTAGAACCAGTCTTACCCGCACTTTGCTTTCTGTAGACATGTAGGCATTTTTCCATATTAAGTCTATCAAACAACCAGATATTCTTGCTGCTATATTTGCCTGATTGAGTACTTTTTAATATAAATATTTTGGGCTCTTTAGCTGTACTGCCAGGTATGTGCAGTGCATGTTTTGTGCTACTCTTTGGTTGTACGTCTAATGGAGTCTTTAGCTGTAACCATTGATTCTGTTTTTTCCACTGATATTCTCATGTTGTAAGTTACTGCTGTGGTTTAGAAGCGATGTATTAGTCGATATAAATTATCTTCATTTTCTGCTGTTAATATTGCATCGTTAGCAAAACACAATATTTTTAGAGTTTCTCATCCCATTTTGTATCCGCTATTGACCTCACTGACACTATTTATTATCTTGTCCTTTATTATATTAAAAAATGTGGATTCTATCGCATTGCCGAATTCCAGATGATATTGGTACTTGGCTTTAACCATTTCTATAAAACGTGTAACACCAATAACTTACGATAGTTGCCAACACACAACTGTGCATTGCATCTGTTTTTAAACTTTGAACACAACCGTTACAAACATCACGCTTACGAACAGTCATGCCTCTTAATAAAATTTCTCGCTATTTTCTAGAAATTTACCAGACTTATTAATCCACCGTCGTACACTTTCTGTTTATTTTTCGCTTCTACTAGGGTGAAAATAATGTCGTAAGTAATTCTTTTGTTTAACCTCAAGATTCTTTTGTTGCTCTATTCAGAAAAATAAACATAATTTTCTTGAAATTTCATATATAAATAAACAGCAGCCTATTATATAATTTTGTTCAGACGTTCTGAACTAATTCCTGAACAAACCTATAAACTAAAACTAATGTGTATTTTTAAATCTTTCATCTACGCTCACGAAAACGGCCGACTAAATAAATTTTTTAGGATATATTCGTAACTACAATTATCTATCAAAATCTATTGACTCAGAACTTATCACTACTTTTATGCGTGTTATATTTTCGATGTGTAATAAGACCCTATGGAATATAACGCTAATTATTTATGAGGCCATATATTTTTGTCATATTCAGCCATATACTCATCGCACTATAAATAAGCCGAGAATCCCTGGTAAATAGCTGAATCGGTCCTCGACGAAAAAGGGAAGAATCTCGTCGTATTTTTCAATGTATCCGGAAGAGAGGGGATCGCAAGTGGCATAGACGGCGTACACTACCATTCCTACTACCCAGGATAAACTGAACAATACTGTTATTACCGGGATGTTGTACATAAGTGTCCTAAAAAAGATACATAAATCTAAGACTAGAAAGGAAAATAAACTAAAAAATGCGGATCATATACATCTATAAGCGTTATTTAATAGTGGTAATATATGTTGAAAATATTTGTTCGCTTGATTCACTTAATAAACTTACTATCACATTCGTGTTTAATAATATGTGATCTTAAGGTATTTCATACGAGAAGACAGAGAGAGCATCATGTTAGAGAAGAAATAATTTGATTTTCAGAGTATAATGAATGTGGCAACGTAGCTTCTCGCTTGCTTCCCGTCGCACGCAATCATGTATTATTTGTTTTTATTTAGTATTGATGTACATTAATTAATTAAAACGATACTTTGGATTATTTATTAAAAACATATCAATCGTTATGTATTGATAACTTAAAAAATGCGCGTGCAAAGCACGCGTTTATTCTAGTATCCTTTAAAAGAAAGTCCAATCAGTGCAATGCGTATATGTGTTTCGAAACTTGAAAGAACGCCCGTGTCCGCGCGCCCTATCTTCTTCAAGCTACGTTGCCACAGCGAAAATTCACTCATTAAAAAGTAATATATTTATCTAATATTTTTGCAACAACTAGGAGGTAAACTGCCTTCATATTTTAACAAACCAACGCAAAGTAATTTTTTTAGGTATATATATCTTTTTGTAACTTTTTACTTTTTAATGCACATTCGATAACAAAAATTGTAAAAAAACGCACACAAACACAAAGTGGAGTGCTCAACCAGAGGTTCTACAAACATCAACCATTACTCTAAATCTATCAACGCACGCCAAACTAGTAAATACAGTCGTGTATGACGATGTCAGAGTCCAGGAAAAGCTTTGCTATCCTCAAGCAGTGCGCCGCCGGATAGGTGGAAAAACACAGCACCACCAAACTTCATAAACAAGTTGTAAGTGCGGCGCAACACAAGACCAATACCATCAACACTTATGGAATCACTTCGATTTTCTCCGAAACTATTTGACACAGAAAATTGAAATTTATCACAAATATAGGAATCAATCAGAGCCATGTAATTTTGAAAATTAATTTTTGACTAAAGGGGTTAGTTGTAGGGGGTAGTTGAAAGGTCATCGAGTGGGGTGTCAAATGAAAGCTTGTGAAAACATAAGTTCAAAAACATATATGATGTAATACTAGCGCAAACTTTTCTTTAAGTGTATTATTTTTAAAAAATGGTCAAAAATCACTGTTCCCCGCTCTAAAAGTACTGATCAAAAAATTTTGAAAAAATTCTAGAATATTTCTCATAAAGTGTAGATTGAGCGAAAATTATAACGAGTGTATTACGCTTGATAATTTATCTGGTGTAAAATTAAATTTATCTTACTTGACAATATGGTGGAGATTTTTTTTCGTTGTAAATTTAACCAGGACTAAGAGCTACAGAACATCAATACGTATTCGATGCAGTCAGTAATTACTCATAATTTTTACTAAGGTACCGAGGCAAAATAATTTTATTTTAGGTAGTAAATATTTGTTTTAAACTTTTACTACTAGATTCTAGACTGAGATAGATTCATTTATTGATTGTTAGGCTATAACTGTTGGATCTCAAGATATATACTTGTCGGGGACCTAATTTATTTAGCCGAGGTAAGGCTAAAATTTTATTTTAAAAGCAATCACCGCACGGAACCCTAATTATGCAAGTCCGATTTGCCCTTGGCTGATTTTTTAAATCTTTATTGAGGCAAGAAATATTGCTAAAATTTATTTTTAACTGAAATCAGCAACAAAAACTTTTTCCAAGCGATACGAACTTTTTGAAGAACACTGTAAAACGTATGTATACAAGAAGATTTAATTTGTTTTTAATTTATTTTTTATATGGTAGTTAACTAAGTAGTTAGTACATTTGCCAACAAGAACTTGTCCAAATTTCACTAATCTCATGCATTTCTCGTGCAATGCCTCAAAGCATTTAAGCTGCTGAAACAACGTTTAGCAATTGTCTTACAAACAAACCAAATCTTTAACGTTTACCGAAACCGAAACTTTTAATCTTACTTCTAAATAGCGTACTGCTCATGCCTTTGTTTGCTGTGAAATCGAAAAAGTTTCTCAATTTGCTCTTTTAAGCTCTCTTTAAATGTTTTTTTAACGAAAATTTCAATACATATCCAGACCAAAAGAGATATTTTAGTTTTTTTTTTTTTACTTGCAACTTTGACTGATTATTTATTTAATATGCTATGCGGTCAACCATTTTTAATGTAAATACACAGAGGCTTGAACTGCGTGTTTGCGCACTAACTAGAAAATTATCGATTTCAGATTTAATGTGTTTTTTCGAGATTTGGCGGCATAAGTTTCAACAATAACTACCAAGGTCATTTCAAAAGTTCTCAGTCTAGCAAAGAAAACGTAAGATTAAACCGATTTTTTATTATTATTTTTTTTATATAGTCACCTTGCAAATTAATAAATTTAGTCCCACGACTTTTCAACTTTTTAATAACCTCACTGTGATAAGATTTACCCAATTCTGCAAAATGAGCGTTCCTCTCAGCTTTAAGTTCATCATTGGAACTGAATGTTCGTGGTTGGAAACAAAAAGTAAACACTGAGAGCCAGGTCTGGCGAATACGGTAGATGTGGAAGCACTTCGAAGCAAAGGTCAAACAGTTTTGCAGCAACAATCTAAGACGTGTGTGAAGATGCTTTAACGTGATGAAAAAAAAAGCACTTTATTTTTTGCGGGATTTTTTTTTTTTTTTTTTTTTTTATGGGTCTAGCTCACGTGCTGCAAGGAAGTCCCTAAAGCGCTCCAGGAGCGGCACGAGTGCGGAAAAAGCGATTCACGTTGTTCTTGAATCGCTGTACGCGGGATGTGAACGTTATGCCTGAATACCAACATTCAATTGGTTCAGTAGTGTCGCATAATACTCCCTGGTTATAGTTCTACTTTTCTCCAGGTGTGTGTGACACTTTGATAATCCCCAAAAACCATAGTCATGACTTTTTTGCTTTCTTGAACGCACTTTCATCTGCTCCCATCTACTGTTTTGACAACTTTTTTATCTTTAGCGTGTAATGATGAATTCATGTTTCTTCTACTGTTAGGAGACGTCGAAAAAATTTACTGGAATTGTATTTAAACAAGTCTAAATACTCTCGGTAAATGTTCATTCGAGTGCGTTTTTGGTCAATTGGTCAAACAAATGCGGCACCCATCGAGCGAAGACCTTTTTCAAACCCAAAAAATTTTGTAAAATATGGTGAGCACGATTTATCGAGATGTTTACAATGTCAGCGAGCTCCCAGATCTTCAGTCGGCGATCATTTAGTATTCGACTGGGAAATTTTGTCACGATCTCGTCGGTCGTAGAGGTTTTCGGGCGTTCTGAACGTTTATCATCTTGAACGGATGTACGACGATGTTTAAATTCAGCAGCCCACTTTTTAATCGTCTAAAACGAAGGGGAAGAATCATTTAATGTAATATTTAACTCCTTTTGAATATCCATAGACGTTAAACCTTTTAAAACGAAGTATTTTATAACAGCTACCACTTCAATTTTATCCTGTTTTTCGAAAATGTTAAAACTTATTTGTTCACACGATCGCTTCTTCTTTTTATGACGCCGTCTCCTCACGAAAGTTGGCGATCCATGTAGCTAAACGAACTTTAGAAACTGGAGCTCCAAAAATATTACTCGAAACACATCCAAACCACCTTCTTATGTCTTTCAGCCAAGAATTCTGTCGTCTTCCGATCGATCGTTTGCCCTTTATTTTACCTTCAATAATTAGACGTAGCAATTGTACTTTGGGCCACTCATGTCCGAACTATTGAGTTTTTCTTATTTTTATGGTTGTTAATAATTATTAACAACACGATTGCCACAAAAAACAACACGTGTGTTTAGTGTCTGAAACTTCACAGGACGCCATCTGTTGGATAACACTTAACAAATCTCATAATAATTTGGTCATCTTGGCGCTACATCTGTGTCAGGCCAGGAAATTTTGGAACGATCCTCGTAGCTTTTTTATTGTTATTGAGTATATTTTTAAAAATAGGAGTACAAGCAATGCAAAAGTATTATAACAACAAATATATTTCATTTTTTGTACCTGTCGAACACTAATGCAAAAAATAAGTGAGATACATGTTTTCATAAGTATTTTTTATACTGAATCCAAAAATATTGTAAAGAAAGACATCCACCATGAGGTTCTTTTCAGAAAACACTTAAAATTGTCAGAAAACTATTAAATTGAAAAAAATAAATTTTAATAATACACCACCTTTAACTAAGCTACGTAGCAAAATTCTGTTTAAAACTAATATGTGCAACCGCTAAATTAAAAAATTGTTTTTAATTTTTATTAATGTTGAACAAAACTATTATTTTATTGAATTTATTTACTTAAAAAAGTATTTTACCAACCACATAGCACCCTTGTAAGTGTTAAAAGAGGGTTTTTTGTTGAAACTGAACACAAAACTTTATTTTTTTGATGTCAAGTCAGAATTAAGAACTTCAAAAAACACTAGAAATAATAGTTTTGTTTAATATTAATAAAAATTAAAAACAATTTTTAGTGTTCCGTCTGTCCGTCTGTCACACCCGATTTTCTCCGAAACTATTTGTCATAGAAAGTTGAAATTTGGTAGCAATATAGGAATTGATGGCCTCATCAGAGCCATGTAGTTTTGAAAGTTAAATTTTGACTTAAATGATTAGTTTTGGGGGGTGAAATCGGAAGTGAAAAAAAATTTTTTTACTAGGTAATCGAGTATGGTGTCAAATGAAAGCTTGTGAAAACACGAGTAAAAAAATATATATAATGTAATACTTGCGCGCACTTTTCTTTGTATTATTTTTAAAAAATGGCGAAAAATCGCTGTCCACTCGCCTTATCTCGTAAAGTACTTATCAAAAAATTTTGAAAAAATTCTGGAATATTCTCCACGGGGTGTAGATTGAACGAAAATTATCACGAGTGCATTACCTATAATAATTTATCTGGTATATATAAAAAAACAGAAATTTCAGGTCATCAATCTTCAGTAAAGATTGGAAATAAACTTTGTTGAAAACTTATTTGGGTGTGTTTTGTGAAGTCACTGATCATTTTATATCACCGTAACAAAAATTTTGACTTAAGGGATTCGTTTTTGAGGGGTGAAATCGGAAGTGAAAAAAAAAATTTTTTTACTAGGTCATCGAGTGTGGTGTCAAATGAAAGCTTGTGAAAACACGAGTAAAAAATATATATATAATGTAATACTTGCGCACACTTTTCTTCGTATTACTTTTAAAAAATCATGAAAAATCGCTGTCCTTATCTCGAAAAGTACTGATCAAAAAATTTTGAAAAAATCCTGGAATATTCTCCACGGGGTATAGATTGAACGAAAATTATCATTACCTTTAATAATTTATCTGGTATAGAAAAAAACCAAAATTTCAAGGTCACCAGTTTTCAGTAAAGATTGGAAACAAACTTTGTTGAAAACTCATTTGGGGTGTGTTTTGTGAAGTCACTGATCATTTTATACCTCTGTAACAAAATTTTTTATTTTAAAAACAATCAACGTACGAAACACTAATTGTGCAAGTTCAACTTGCACTTGACCGGTTATTTAGTTTAGCAATTGCACATATTTATTTTAAACACCATTTTACTACGTAGCTTAGTTAAAGGTAGTGTATGCGTGATTTTTGTTAAACATGAACATTAAAACCTGACAGTTTTAAGTTTTTATGATAAATGTAGATTCAGAACATTTAAAGATGTCCGAAATAATAGTTTTATTTTATAATTTTAATGATTATACAGTTTTAAATTATTTATTAAAATTTATTTTTTTCAATTTAATAGTTTAGAATAGAATGGTAGTGTATTGTAATACGAGATTTAAGTGTGCATACTACGGGGTAATAAAAATGTACTGTTATTTCATTTAGAAAGCAGATTGTAGAAGTTTGTAATAACCTAAAATCCTACAGGTTATTCTACACTCTATCAACTAGTAAGCGATTATAATCATTTTTATGGCTCATATCTCACAAAATGACACAATTTTTTGATAATCTAAAGTAATATATTCCATTTTGTACTGATAGGTTGCAAATTTTGCTAATACCAACTAAGAGCTTATACGAGCGACTTAGTAAAGTCCTACAATATGATAATTTGGTCGACGTAGATGCTTCAAAATCGTCAAAATGTGTAATATTTTATGATCTACTTACTTGGTTACTTTTTTCTGTGAATCCATACTACAATATCGCTGAACAAAGTTTTGTTGACATCCGAAGATTGATAGTGACATAAATAATTGACCAATTATGGCTGAGGTAGTAGTTACTCGTATTGTTGGATCCATGTCCCAGCTGAAAATTAATTAAGTGTATGAATATTACTGCAAACAAAAACGGTAACACAAACAATTACATTATTGGTATATGAACAGGCGCTGTATGGCAGACCAGCCCAAGCCAAAATAATAAACAAGCAGTGAAGTGTAGTTTAAAATATGACAAGCAATGTAATTGTGCAATATATATATATATATATATATATATATATATATATATATATATATATATATATAGATACAATCTCTCCTAAGCTATTTATTACAGTTCTAGAAGATGTATTTCACCAATTGATTGGACAAACAAGGGCATAAACATAGACGGTGTGTATCTGGATCACTTAAGGTTCGCAGACGATATTATAGTCATCAGTAGTAATCCTCATGAGTTATAACAAATGATAAATGAGTTAAATTACCACTCAATTGGTCTTAAGAATAAAAGAAAGACAAAAATATTAACCAATACTAATGACAACATAGTTATAAATTTAGAAGAAAGAGCTCTCGAAATTGTTAAGAATTATGTGTATCTGAGGCCAAAAATTACTACGACGAAAGGCAGTGTTTCGGATAAAATTTCAAGAAGAATCAGGCTAGGATGGTGCGTATTCGGGAAATTAATTTATATATTCAAAGATAATTAAGTTAAAGACCAAAGTTTACGATCAGTGCATCCTACCCATAATTACATATGGCGCTGAAACTTGGACACTGAATAAAGCCGATGTACTAAAACTAGCTAGGACCCAGAGAGGACACGACAGATAAATAATCAGGATAAAACTTAAAGATAGAACAAGGAACAAGTGGATACGTGAATAAACGAAATGAAAGGATATTATAGAGCACGTAGCAGAAAGAAAGAAAGTGGAAATCACGAGAAAAGAAAAGGAGAGTAGGACGTCCTAAAACAAAATGGCAGGATGGTATACAGAGGGTTGCGAGCATTGGATGGATAACAGCTGCAAATAGACTGAGATGGTAAATTTAGAGGGAAGGCCTATATCCAACAATGGATATACATATATATATATATATATATATATATATATATATATATATATATATATATATATATATATATATATATATATATATATATATATATATTTTAGATTATAATAATAAATTTTTTCGGAGTGTTGGGTATCGCATCATTATATATTTTTTTGTGTTAATTGAATTTTTTTGTTTGGGCTATTTGTTATTCTAAAGCTTATACTTTCTCTGTTTGATAATTTTGTTTACTAGTTATTCTGGGAAATCACTGATTTTGACACTACCTGCTTAAGGATTCTTTGGGTACCCTTTCATTTTTAAGTGTTCAGTGTATTGTATATATATATATATATATATATATATATATATATATATATATATATATATATATATATATATATTTATATTATTGTATATATATATATATATATATATATATTATATATATATATATATATATATATATATATATATATACATATATATATATATATATATATATATATATATATATATATACATATATATATGTATATATATATATATATATATATATATATATATATATATATATATATATATATATATATATATATACACACTATTTATACATTCTTGTAGCCAGAATTCTGTTAAATAAGTAATTAGCAAAATACTGAAAAAGGTTAACTTTAACCAATAATATAATTTACGGAATCAAAAGCTGGATCTAGATCGAGGGAAACTATGCTGCTGGCAAAACTTGAGGCCAAATTGTGTATTACTTATCTAATTTAAGTTTCATGTGGATATCCTATATTTTGAGTCGTATGCTGCCTCAAGTTTAAATATATTAAAAAATAAGGATATTACGTTATATTATATAACATAAAAATACTAATAAATAAACTAAAATTAAAAATTTAAATGAAAATAAAATTAGCAATTAAAATATCATGTAAACAAAATTATTTCAACCAAATTTTTAGTCAATTTCATTTGCTTAGAAACGAGAGATTTCTGTGCTTTGCTTAGAGAAACTTTTCTTACCCCCTTCCTTGATTTTAATAAAGTTTCTGAAATCTTCGCAATTTAAGGGACAAACTTTGATAAAGACAAATCCAAATAACGGATTAAAATAATATTAGGCCGCACAAATGGTGGAATTTAATTTTAGGGAAAAACTGTGAAAAACAAACTTTAATTATTACCATCTATATTAAACATATCGTTGAATAAAAACCAAATTTTATACTGTTGAGTTTTTTTTTTTATTCTTTTAGAAGTCAAGTCATACAATTAAGAAAAATTATAATAATAAAACAGTACAAAATAAACACAGTATTAGGCTGGGCATACTGCGTGAGAAAGATTGTAAAATGTTTTAACCAGTACTTCTAAAATAAATATCGAGCTCGACTTTGCTTTACTAAAAAATACTTTCACCGAACCACTACAAGCCGATATTTTAAATAATAGGAACTTTATGGGAACATATTAATAACAAATATCCATAGTACATCTTTGTTTCTGACATGTTCTTTCGAGGACATCTTTTAATATTCTGCGCATTTTGACGCCAAACGATTCATTAAGCTATTTTCAAAGTCCAGGCCTCAATCTATATGAAAGCACTGGATATATATATATATATATATATATATATATATATATATATATATATATATATATATATAGACTTTTACACAACAATAACCATTATCCAAAGAAAGAGTAGAGTCTGTGAGGAGATGTCGCATTCTGAGAAAAACCGTTCTGGCCATTTCAAGGCGAAGTCGTATCTCAACTTCCAGATTCAGATCATTGGTTGTCCAGCATCCTAGAATTGGGGGTTACTTGTTTTATTTGTTGATCGTAAAGCGAATATTTGTTTGCAGTCTAGTTGTTTTTGTCATGATCATTACTTTTGTTTTATTAACGTTTACTCTCATTTCCAAAGCATCACCTTCCCTAGATATATTCTTCATAAGAAGCTAAAGTTTATTCGTTTTGTTTGCTATAATAACTGTATCATCAGAATATCTCAGATTTTTTATAATTTTGCCATTAACTTTGATACCATCTCAAGCGTTCTCTAAGGCCTTCCTGAATATGTGTTAGGGATATAGATTAAAAAGGAGTAAAGAGAGGATATATCTTTGACAAACACCTCTTTTTATTCTGATTTCTTCTGTTTCTATGCTATTTACTCGTGTCGTTGCCTCCTGATCCCAATATAAGCGAGTAATAAATCCCGATCAGTAGCTTTTTCGTAATCTATGACATATCAGTAACAGTCTTTCCTTTGATCTCTACATTTTGCAAAAATACACTAAATCCGAATTACTCTTCGTTAATATCTTGTTCGCATTTATTGCGTATTCTATGGTGAATAATTTTACTTTCAAAGCATAGGTATGCTTATGAAAGGGTACTGTTCACATCTGTTGACATTTGACTTTTTAGGTAATGGTTTAATCGCAGATTTAAGCCAATCTTTTGGCTGTATTATAGATGGAATAGCAACTGCACAAGATTGAAATATTTTCTTCATTTCGAGGTGTAAATATCTCTGCATAAAGATTAGCAGGTCCGGGAGCATTTCTAATTCTCGCATGGTTTATTGCTTCCTTAACTTCTGCTGGGAATATGTTTAAAGAAATTCTATCTTCAATGAGTTCTGGTAATTCTCTTTCGTTCTCGTGCTTTTAATATATCGGATCGATTCTTCTAGATTTTTTTGTTCGGTTATTATCTGATTATTTCATTAACTAAATATGTTGGTATTTGTACAAACTTTTGTCCAGTAACTTCTCTAACTTTCTTATAAATATTAGAATAATCATACTTTAATTGTAATCCTTCCATTTCCTGACACTGTTCTTTCATCCACTTTTCGTATTTCTGTGGTATATAAAATAGTCCGATCTACTTCTATAGTTATATCATGGAGTCATATCGTAAATCAAATTGGATTATACTACCTCTCAGTGTTAAAAATCATGTCAACTATAACCTTGATTACACATACTCAAATAAATAGGACCCCTTGTCTTGAATATTGATATGTTTCAGATCAATACAAATTAGCATGGTGACATAATTCTAGGTCACTTTAAGGAAAACCATGTTGTTGTTGCTTTCTTGGTCTACCCTAAATATTTCATATTTCCTGCACAAGAAGTACATTGCGAATGCAAGATATCATTAAAGTAATTTCTCGGTTATAATTGCCGGAAAAGAGCAGTTGTGCAGTAAAATTTCAATACATTTGCTAAAATTAATAATTTGCAAATGAATCAAATTATATCTCGTTAACACAGTTCTGTTTTCTCTATCGTATCATCGAATAATTTGTGTTTTAAACTTTAATGCTAGCTTAATTTTATTGACATTACCAATCTCTCGTAAAGGTCACTTATTTTGCTGCTGCGCAGGAAATAGCAATTTCCCAAAATATTTTGCATACTGTTTCGCTTAGATGAGAAGTTGCAAATTCGCAGTTTCAGGAATTTCAATACTGCACTTCGTTACAGGATTAAATTGTTTTCGCTATATTATGGTCTTAAGACGGTGTGTACTGAACGTATATCTTTATCGTTTGAAGAGGTATTACAAATTCGTGTTCTGTAATTTTCTTGAATACCGTAACACCAAAACAGATTTGAAACAAAATGTTATATTTTCATTTTGTGTTTAAGACGAAAAGCGATTACCCAATATAAAAATACAATTCATAAATAGAAGATAATTACACTCTATAAAAATCTCACATTTTAATGAATTTCTATTATCTTTATAATCTAACTAACTTATGTGTTATAATTGGGAGGAGAAATACATCTGCATAAGAACACAATTTGCGACTTGAGTCTAATCTACCAGAACTTTTATGGACATTGTTTGATGGATGTAGCCGGCTTAATTCTTCCCAGAGCGGTGCATGCTGGAAATGCACGTCGCGCTAATTCATCGGGTCCATATGAGGTTCAGCCTCCCATTCTTCTTAACATCTTTTCCACGAATTCTTTTAAATGGAGAACTCATCCCTTTAGAATGATTCGCCCATGATTATGTTTCTCATCGAGTACAATTTGCAATGATTCAATATATATATATATATATATATATATATATATATATATATATATATATATATATATATATATATATATACATTTCGTGACAGAACATTTGAAAAAGAGGATAATTTTGTGGGGATGAGGTCAAAAAATACAAAAAAAATGGCCTGTTGACTCTTTATTGTGATTGTCAAGCTTTCTAGAAAATATGTTTTATTCTTTAGGACTTGCAAAGCAGGTTGTAATAACGAAATTTCACAGTGAAGGTACATCACAGAAAAATATAAATATGTAAGATATAGGTGATATAAAATGTATAGAATATATAGAAGAAACAGATAACGTAAAAATATAAGATTTAAAGTCAAAAAAAGAGATCTAAAAAAAAAATACAGAAGATATATATGTATGTATATATAAATATATATATATATATATATATATATATATATATATATATATATATATATATATATATATATATATATATATATATATATATATATATATATATATATATATATATATATATATATATATATATATATATATATATATATATATATATATATATATATATATATATATATATATATATATATATATATATATATATATATATATATATATATATATATATATATATATATATATATATATATATATATATATATATATATATATATATATATATATATATATATATATATATATATATATATATATATATATATATATATATATATATATATATATATATATATATATATATATATATATATACATATATATATATATATATATATATATAATATATATATATATATATATATATATATATATATATATATATATATATATATATATATATATATATATATATATATATATATATATATATATATATATATATATATATATATATATATATATATATATATATATATATATATATATATATATATATATATATATATATATAATATATATATATATATATATATATATATATATATATATATATATATATATATATATAATATATATATATATATATATATATATATATATATAATATATATATATATATATATATATATATATATATATATATATATATATAATATATATATATATATATATATATATATATATATATATATATATATATATATATATATATAATATATATATATATATATATATATATAAATATATATATATATATATATATATATATATATATATATAATATATAAATAATATATATATATATATATATATATATATATATATATATATATATATATATATATGTATATACACATACACATATATAGTCATAAATCACATGTCATGATTTTTTCAAATATCGTTTAAATCTTAGGGGACTAGCGCACTTGGCATACAAATTACGGAAATAATTTCTCCTTTCATAAGCTCTCTAAAGAGGTGCAAATCTCGTCAACTTTTGGAGAGGTATGGAAAATAAATTGCAATAACCGCAGAGAAGGTAGCGGATTTCCTAGCATGCCTTGCTTGTAACCGTTTGCTTTTGTTCCTTTTGTTTCCTAATGCATTTCTTTTTATTTTCATGAGTATTGGAGAATCTTCTGAAATATTCGGAGATACAACCCAGGCTTGCTATCTCTTTCAATTCAAATCAGTTAGTTTCAATCATCTTGGAGTTCGGACGTGTCGTTGTTAATTATATTTTACCCTCCTCCATATACATATAGTTACATGTCTCTTTTTTTGCTTTTATTTTATTTTTTTTAGATATGTAGCATATATATATGTATATATATATATATATATATATATATATATATATATATATATATATATATATATATATATATATATATATATATATATATATATATATATATATATATATATATATATATATATATATATATATATATATATATATATATATATATATATATATATATATATATATATATATATATATATATATATATATATATATATATATATATATATATATATATATATATATATATATATATATATACATATATATATATATATATATATATATATATATATATATATATATATATATATATATATATATATATATATATATATATATATATATATATATATATATATATATATATATATATATATATATATATATATATATATATATATATATACATATAGAATATATTTCAGGTTTTCATGGATGGTGGAATGTAATACATTAAAATTCCTTGCCTTTTCAGGCAACAGTCAGCATCGCGCCGGAACCCGTAATTACCACCCAGCCGACAAATACCGATGTTCGAACGAACGCTTCCAACCCCCCCACTTATAATCTGCGTAGACGCCGACCGCACGTCGGTTTCTCAGTTACCTTCGAGCGGCAGCAGCAGCAAGATCACAGTATAGAGTAGCAATAGCAGCGGGAACACTTGAAAATGCCAAATGAGATTTTAGCGAAACGTCGTGGAAATTCATTATTAGACGAACGGATTGAAACCCGGAATTTTAATGTATATATATATATATATATATATATATATATATATATATATATATATATATATATATATATATATATATATATATCATTTATATTAATTTATCTTTCAAAATTTCAATCATGTAATACTAACTTATGTACCATATACTTCACTTTTCTTTTCAATGTGTTATTTTTTCTCCTTTAACCACTGGAACATATACTAATAAATAACCCATTATTTATTTGACCTAGATATATAGGATTGACCGTTCCAATAATTGTTTCTCGAAATTATTGAGATTTGGTTAACTGACCACGCTTGACAGATTTTCTTCTTGATCATGGAAATATTACTATTTTCAAAACAATATGGCAATTTCCATATTTAAAACCAACTCACATTTTATTATTTTTATATGACTATAACAGATACGATCGATTGTTTAGAAGCTCAATGGTATACCTATTTGAGGAACATGGAGCTTGAAATAACTTAAATTGAACATTATTTTTTCTGTTCATTTAACAATTCTTAATAAATTATCATCAAAAAAGACTTTCTGTTCTAATTATTTACTGTTGAACTTTGTAAAGGTAAATATTTTTTAACATATGTTATATTGTAGGATATGGAATATTTAAATGCCTCTTAATTCTTAGGAATTTAAATTTTCTATCAATTTTATTATCAATTCAAACTCAACAATTTTTTTATTATTCCAGTGTTCTTACAAGATTCTAAATATATTTTTCCCTATATTCTATAAGTTCTACGAATACAGGATGCTTTAACAGCATTCTCATTCGTAGGGAGTGCCTTACGACGGCTGGTGTTCTGCCATTGGTATTAGACCCTTGTGTGCCTGTTTGTGAAATTATCATTTCCGACAAGGTCTTACATGATATTTTCTTTATTTATTTTGATAAAAAGGTGTTTTAACTATTAGTTGTTTATATTTGATGTGATTTTTAAATTGTTTACTGAGAAAAACGACAGAAAAATCCAGCTTGATATGAACAGGTACATTGTAGCAAAATTATTTACATTTAAACATTTTTATTCCAATCGCTTTCATTCTTCTTCCTTTCATTCCTTTTTCTTTCACACTCTCTATCATACCAATATGTTCCATTGACCCTTTTACTTACATTTTTTGTTTTTTTTATGATATTACTATATAAACATTTTCTTTAGCCTATTTTATATACATATTGACATTTATAATTTTGATATACATATGCATGTATATACATATATATATATATATATATATATATATATATATATATATATATATATATATATATATATATATATATACATATTCATTTCTTGATCTAATTTATGTACACATTTTTTACACATTTCTAATTTCACTCCACTTTACTAGCACTGAGATTTAAAAGCTTTGAATTTATTAAATTATATACTACAACTTGTACAATTTACATTATCCTGTTTGTGTAGCTTTTAGTTAGCCAAAAGTTCAATCAATGTTTATATTTTATTATTTGTTAATCCGTACAAGGTCCCAGCGCTCGACAGTTTTAGGCCAACGCATCATGGTTGAACTTGCTTTAGACACGCTTTAGGCGTTCAAGCTGCCGAGCGTCAATTTCTCATACATGAGTTTTTTGTTTATTACATACCTCCTAACTCGTCCAACTACACTCATTGTAAGCACTATGGTGGTTCGAAATAAATTAATGATCTATGGTACAGTTGTTATGAGTGGGATTATGTATAGTTTTGATTTGTGTCAAGTCTTGCATCAATGTCGATATTTGCGGTTTTTGTCTATAAAACTTTTCGGCAGTTTGGTCCAAGTATTCTCGTACCATTTATAGGTTTGTTATATTATGTAAATCTCTAGTTCTTGTGTTTCTGTCACTTGAAGTTACCCATCTTAGTATTTTGTTTTGAATACGTTGTAATCTGTATGTTTGTGAATCCGATATGCCACACCAAAGTGGTGCAGCATACATTAGTACTAGTCTAATAATTTGTTTATAGATCATTAATTTATTTCTTGGCTCCAAATGTGAATTCGGTGCCCACAGTGCATACAAGTTTTGCATGGCAACAAATGCTTTTTGGAGGACGTGTGATACATTTTGATGCAATTTTAAACTTGAGTCTATCATGACACCCAAATATTTTAGTTTGTTTCTGATCGGTATTTTGGTGTCATTAATTTTTATGGGCATGTTGATTTTATTGTCTGTAAATTTTTTTGCTAATATAATTCCCTCATATTCGGAGGTATTTAATGTTATTTTCCAGTGTTTTAGCCAAGGGATTAAAACGTTTAGATGATTGTTGATATGCGCTCGTACAACATTTGCATAATAAGAGTGCGCATATATTAGCGCATCATCAGCAAACAGCCCAATTTTTGCTGACGGGTACATAGGTAGATCAGCCATGTAAAGATTATACAACTTCGGTGCTAGTACAGAGCCCTGTGGAACCCCGGATTTGGTATTTTTTGATGTAGATAGTGAATTCCCCACCTTTACTCTAAATGTCTTTTTTATTAGATATGAGTATAGTAGTGTCACAATGTACGGTGGCAAGTTATGTAAAGTTAGTAATTTGTATGTTAATCCGTTGATTCATACTGTGTCAGAAGCTTTTCGTATGTCCAGAGCAATCGCCACGGTATTCTATTTATTGTTGATGTTATTTAATGTGTCCTGTAGCACTTTAGCAATCAACAGAATGGTGCTATGACCGCTCCGGAATTCGAAATGCTCCTTTTGGAGCTTACTGTCTATGTTGTATATATCTGTTATTTAGTATATGTCTTTCTGTCAGTTTGGCTAATGTACCAAGCAGTGAGATTGGTCTATGGGAGTTTATTTTCGCCGGATTTTTGCCCGGCTTGAGAATGGGTACTACTATTGACCTCCTCCACCGCTTGGGAAAGTGTAGTAAGTATGTCACAATTATGTATGTTATTTGTACAACTGTTTTTGTAGGTATGTTTTTCAGAAGTAAGGTGGAGATTTCGTCTTCACCCGGGCCTTGTTATTTGGTAATTTATTAATTAATTTTTTTAAGTTCCAGAGGGCTAACGTATAATCTTCGCTACAAACCCTTGGTGGAATCGGGTATTTCCTATGTACTGATTTTCCTACGATATTTGTTACCTCTTCTTGGTCAGGCGTAGAGTTCGGTTAACCCGCATTTTATTATCAATAATTAGTATTCGAAATCGAAGAAGACTGCAATAGCTTCTAACTTTTTCCTTTCTATCTTTCTATATATATATATATATATATATATATATATATATATATATATATATATATATATATATATATATATATATATATATATATATATATATATATATATATATATATATATATATATATATATATATATATATATATATATATATATATATATATAGATATATATATATATATATATATATATATATATATATATATATATATATATATATATATATATATATATATATATATATGTGTATATATTTGTTTGCTTATTTGTCGATCAATCTCAAGACGCGTTTCGCCGAATGACGGCTCATCAGGTGAGCTAGGATCGAATAAGGAGAGAACAAAACTTTTAATAATTATTCCCGTACCGGCGATACCATAAGTTGCACTTAAAACTAAAAAACCTACCTGCTACGTTTAACAGTTATATACATCTTTGTTTGGTTTCATTTAATAAGATGAAAAATTGAATAAACGTTTTAGATACAACTTAAATGTTATGCTCAAATATTATCTTTAAGAGTAAATATAAATTTATCAAATTTTTAGGCCAAAACTAAATGTAAATTTATGTTTCTTATTTTATATTTATTGCTTCTTGTTCATTCATGATGTAATCCGGTTAATAAGGCTAAAATGAAAATTCTTGCTGTAATGGCGAAATAGAAGAGTCCAGATATTTTAATTGTTATGTCACAGGCCGAAGATGACGGTCAGACAAAGGACTGGTCCGCAAAGGTTTCCACCTCATGCATATGTGGTTTAATGTAAAATCGCTGACAATGAATAGTTTTAGGTACAATTTTTTATATCTTACCACGATGTTACGTGAGAAGATACTAAAATTTCAGTTTGACGTAAAATTTACTCTATCTTACCACAATGTTATGCCAATACAGGGACATATACTCCAAGTATATATATTATATATATATATATATATAATATATATATATATATATATATATATATATATATATATATATATATATATATATATATATATATATATATTAATTCTGTTTAGAAATATATATTATAAAGGAAGTTTTCTATTCTTTCTTTTTTTCTATGTTATAATAAATGAAAAAAAGTAGTTATCAAATTATTGTCGACTAATACACGTACTTTCCTTGTCGTCGTTAGTAAAATTACAGAGATTTATAACTGGACCTGGGATCACTCAATATTTGTTGATTCACATCACTGACATAATTCGTTGATTAATGGGATTTTAGAAAAAAAAAGATAGCTTGTTTATATTCCGCCACTCAAAAGTTTGCTTTGCGACGCCCACGTTCATAATAGACCCTTTTGAAGTAGGTAGGTATGCCTTTGATATATGCTTTGTGCGAGTTGTCAGCCACAAACCAATTTAATTTTTTTATTGACAAAGTTTGTTATTTATCATAGAAATACCCTTTTCACTATTATGAATAACGTGATGAAGCCGTATGAAGATATAACATAGCCCTCAAATTTAGTTTATAGAAATATAGTTTGAAACTTTTTAGTTGTGTTGTTTGGTTTTAAACTAAACAAAAGAAAATTTAATGAATATAAAATATTTGGATATTTATAAAAATAACTTGAAGTTATTCTCACTTTATTGTTTCTCTATCGTTATTAAAATCATGTGTATACGACGATAAAAAGATGTTCATTTGATATATGACTTTTTTCTAAGTACTGCTGTCCAAAATATGGCTTGTATCGCTTTCCAATCTTAATAGTGAAAAAGTACTTACTTAAAAAAATTCAGTCTTCCATCATCCCTGTTAACTCGGAATACATCTCCAAATCCACCTGCTTCTACACAGCCCTGGATAATGATTGCTACACTTAAAGCAATCATAGTTAATCCTTGCATAACATCGGCGTGAATGGCAGCTTTTAGTCCTCCCTAAAATTAAAATAAAGTAGCAACACTTTGAATAATACATTTTAATTCCAAATTCTAATTAAGCAACTGTTCTGGTAAGAGATTATTATAAATATTTATCTTTTGCAGTTAGAAATTTATGAATAATTTCTATAGTTCATTTCGTGGTGATTAAAAACTATATAATAGTTTAGTATATTAATAATTTTTTCAATTCTCTTGTTTTAAAAATCCAAAATGGCATATATAATGTCATTAATACTTCAATATTAGTAAAATACCTCAAAGCACATAAATGCTTGCTCGAAAACCATAATTTGAATATTTTATTTCCCGAGGCAAAGGGAAATAGGACACAATTCATTGATACATTAAGTATTTTCAAATTACCGAAATGTATTTTAGTAAAGAAAATCTAGATTTACAGTATCTTAATTCCATACAGATTAATGTTAAGTTTACGTCACTCATAATTATGGCTAAACTTGTATTTATAGTGATCATGATTAATCCTTGTTTAAGATATACAAGAAAAGCAGTTGTAATATAACCTAAACTGACAAATTTGAAGGATAATGTTTAGTTGTAGCTTAAATTGTTTTCGACAAAGTTGTTGTTGTTGAAAGCTGAACAGTATTCAAAAATATAGATGTTTAGATATTTGGCTGAGCTACGTTTACTTACAAGGTAAGTATTTACCAAGATGGTCTCTTGAAACTTTTGATAAACCTGTATTGTCCTTATGAGCTCAGTAACTTAACTTTTCACTTTACAATTTGTCTAGAGATTTTGAGTTTAATGATTATAATTTTTGTGTTCCGGCAGTTTTGTTCTAAATATTGTAAAAATAAGAATAATTACTCTATGTTACAATGGGCAAAATATTGCAAATTATTAAATTTTAAAAGTAATTTGTTTATCTATAATATATATAAAATGTAACGTCTCTCTGTATGTCTGTCTGTCCGTTAGTGCGCTTATCACTGGAGAACCACTTATCGGATTTACGTACTTTTTTTTTTAAAACATACATATGTTCTCTGGCCAGGTTATAGGCTATATTTTATTACGACAGGTAGCATAAGGAATGAGTAGTGACGTAAAATTGTGAATGATGTCGGAAAAAAGTTTGCCGCTAGCGCGTTGCCTTGCAATACACCGCCTAAACCATTAAATATGGAACAATATTATGTAGCAGAGAATATCTATAATCTATAATCTATAATATATATAAAATGCAATGTCTCTCTGTCTGTCTGTCTGTCCAATAGTGCGTTTATCACGGGAAAACCACTTATCCGATTTGTGTGTCTTTTTTTTTTAAATTCATACATATATTCTTTGGCCAGGTTTCATAATAATAATAATAATCTATATCTATAATATATATAAAATGCAACGTCTCTCTGTCTGTCTGTCTATCCATTAGGGCGCTTATCCCTCGAGATCCACTTATCCGATTTACGAGATTTTTTAAATTCATACATATGTTCTCTGACCAGGTTATAGATATATATTTTATTACATCTATAATATATATAAAATGTAACTTATATCTGTTTGTTTGTCCGTTTGTGCGCTTATCACTGGAGAACCACTTATCCGATTTACGTGCTTTTTTGTTAAACATACATATGTTCTCTGGCCAGGTTATAGGATATATTTTATTACGTTAGGTGACATAAGGAATAAGCAGTGACGAAAATAGTGAATCAAGTCGGAGAAAAGTTTGCCGCTAGCGCGTTCTCTTGCAATACACTGCCTAAAGCATTAAATATGGAACAATATCATGTAGCAAAGAATATAATAATATATATAAAATGCAACGTCTCTCTGTCTGTGTGTCTGTCCGTTAGTGCGCTTATCACTTGAGAACCCCTTATCCGATTTAGGTGTTTTTTTTTTAATTCATGCATTTGTTCTCTGGCCAGATTATCTATAATCTTCTATCTAGAATATATGTATATAAAATGCAACGTCTTTCTGTCTGTCCGTTAGTGCTCTTATCACTTGGGAACCACTTATCCGATTTATGTGTTTTTTATAAATTTAAACATATGTTCTATATAATTCGTTATAAGCCTAGATAATGGGAAATAAGGAGAAATAATGGGAGATAAGTCGAGATAAGGCTCGATAATGGGAGATAAGGTGAGAGAATGGGAGATAAATATAAATAATGGTAAATAAGGAGAAATAATGGGAGATAAGCAAAGATAAGTCTCCTCCCATTGTTATGGTGAGATAATGGGAGATAAGGAGAAATAATGGGAGATAAGGTGAGATAATGGGAGGTAAGGAGAAATAATGGGAGATAAGGAGAAATAATGGGAGATGAGCAGAGTTAAGCCTAGATAATCGAAATTATGTAGAGATAATGGGGATAAGGAGAAATATTGAGGGATAAGGGGAAATAATGAGAGATATTTTATTACGTTGGGTAAATTAAGGAAGAAGCAGTGACGATAGTGGTGAATCAAGTCCACGCGAGCGGAGCCGAGGGCACGGCTAGTTAGCGTATATAAAGCCTTTATTCAGTCTACTGCCCATCAAACAAATGGTGCGCCTAAGCCACCTTCACAAAATCAAAGCTAGCTGTAGACACGCTTCTAGTATCTTTAAAACTGACATAGGTGAGAGATATGCCTCAACAATACTGCTAGCTAAGATTACTGGTTTTAAACATGTTAAGGTATTATTAGTGTACTCTTTAAAGTACAAGGAGATCGACACGCTACTTGACCTAAAAAGGAAACATCTACCTCTGAAAAGACCATAATCAGCTTTGTTTGGAAACTGGGGCTACAGAGGATGTGATTTGTATTAGACTGGTCGTGCCGGTGGCTCCGCTCACCTGGCCAGAGAACATATGTATTTTATAAAAAACAAACACGTAAATCGGATAAGTGGTTCTTGAGTGCTAAGCGCACTAACGGACAAACAGACAGACAGACAGAGAGACATCGCGTTTTATATATATTATAGATTTTTTCGATAAATATTGATTTAAGAATTTACAAAAAAACGCGTAAATCGGATAAAGGGTGCTTGAATGATAAGCACACGAACGGACAAACAGACAGACCGACAAGATAAGTGGTTCTCGAATGATAAGTGCATTAACGGACAGACAGAGTGACATTGCGTTTTATATATATTATAGATTATAGATTATTAATATTATTATATAACCTGGAAAGAGAACATATACCTGAAATAAAAAAAAAAAAACATGTAAATCGGATAAGTGGTTTTCGAGTGATAAGCGCACTAACTAACAGACAGAGAGACAGAGAGACGTTGCATTTTATATATATTGTATTCTTTGTTACATGATATTGTTCCATATTTAATGGTTTAGGCAGCGTATTGCAAGAGAGTGTGCTAGCGGCAAACTTTTTTCCGACTTGATTCACTATTATCGTCACTACTTATTCCTTGTGTTACCTAACGTAATAAAATATATCCTATAACCTGGCCACATAACATATGTATGTTTTTAAAAAAAGCACGTAAATCGGATCAGTTGTTTTCGAGTGGTAAGCGCACTAACCGACAGACAGACAGAAAGACGTTGTATTTTATATATTATAGAGTTGATGTAGCAATATGGAAGCCTATAATATTCAAAATTTGTTTACAGAGGCTTGAAGTAATCCTATTGCTATGCAGTTTTCAGAGGGCAGTTCCACTTGACAGAAGTTTTGGTATGTATTTCAGAAAGCTTTGTTGTTAATGAAGTTAGGAAGAAACAAGAACATGATTTGATCCAGGATGATCACGGAAGCCCCATAGTTCATGAGGAGTAACCAAATTTACAGAGACCTCGGTGTGCCAACCGTAAAGGTACACATGAGGAAAACCCAAATGAAGTTCATGGACAAGGCGTCCCAACACCCCAACCCAACCATTAGGAACACATCCCCCCATATACCCGCCACCGATTCTCGAGACCCTCAGACCCCCTCTCGTATGAAGACGATGGCCCTCCCAGCCACCATGATAGAAAACTGTGAAATTAGGTTAACATAAGCCCTAAGTTAAGTTAGCGTAGGTCTCAGGTTAAGTTAGGCTAGAACACAATCATGCTAAAACAAAACCATTTCCTTGGTTCCATTTAGTTGGTATAGGATCACTACTGTAAATACTTAGGTTAAGTTAGAATAAGCAAACATTAATAACATGTAATAACAACATTCAATAATAGAAGTAAGAGGCTATGCCTTACTTAAAACTCAATAAAGAAAATGGAAAAAAAAAATGGAAAGGATTCGATCCAGCATAATTTTTTGGTTAGAATACACCGTGAAGAATATAATTAGTACAAGTTCTCTACGTCAAAAATGATAATAAAATTTTCAAATTTTGCTCAACTTAAGTTGAAGTTTGAAAAATTAAATTGAAAAATTATTTTCAATGTAAACAAATTAATATATACTTTTTTTAGAATTATTGTGCTAATTTTATGGTTATAAATTTACAGATTTTTTTGAAAAAACGGTTTTGTAGAAATATTGCAAGTAATTTAAATTAGCAAACCTAGAAAACAACATTTGAAATTTTGAAAATCATTTTGGTCTACATCGCCATCAATAACTTTATTATTGCCAGTTCAAAAAAGAATAATCTATTACCAGTTTAACTTTCCGTTTAACAGATTTTTTTCAGAAGACTAGGGCGAAATTTAAATGCGATGCTCTTTTCTCAGTTGAACAAAGAAGTATCTCTAAGAAAGTAACTGCTGTATGAACATTTTCTCTGGGTTATAAGCATTTTTTACGTCAGGCAGCGTTCCCAAAAAATAACTTTTCGAAGGAAGCCGTGCATATTTTAAAAATGGCGTCATAGGAGTGTAGAGAAGGAGAACCCAAAAATCTAAAAAAATTCAGTTTTCAAGTGGAACTATCCACTCATTTGGTTAATTGTCCCGCATAATTACTACGCTGAAAACGATCTTTAATTCAACAATATTTTGAACAGTTCTAAACATAATTTAGCTCAGTTTTCGGTGAGTCATTAGTTACCTAATATGCCTAAGACAATATCTCAAAAATAAATATTAAAGTTAAGTTGGTGATGTTAAAATGACTATTTATTAGTCGAAATGTGTTGTGATTGTTTTTCTTTAAATCAGTTGTGAGGCAAAAATGAATCAGCCGATTTCTCAACACATAAACAAATTCTGCGAGCCAGTACCCTAATAAATCTTCCTTGAAATCATCACACTTACAAACATTTATTACCTATCATATAACTTTTCAAATAGTGCAGGCAAATACCATAAAATTTTCATGATTTTTGGAAATTTTTTGATACAGCATGCAAATCGATTAAACTACTTTGAAATAGTGCCAACATAATGTAAACGAGTTTTCTCATCCTAATTTTGACCGCAAGGCCACTTTTCTTCTATTTTAGTACATTTCTAACTAACTTTCGACTCACTATTTCTTAAATATCTCAGCTTATGTTCGTTGTTATGCAACAAAAAAAATTCACTTTATTCGTCATAAAACTATCGAAGAGTTGAACATCAACAACCACACATATGTAAGAGTGGCAAATAAATTAAGCAATAAAATACCTATGACAACCGGAATCAGACAAGGAGATATTCTAAGCCCAATCTTATTTAACATCATAATGGATGAAATAATAAACGAAGTAAAGAAAACTGGGAGAGGATATCGATTGGGAGACAAAGAAATAAAAATAATATGCTACGCCGATGATGTGGTAATCATATCAGAAGACGAAGATAACTTACAGAGACTCCTACATAAGTTCCAACAAACAGCAACAGTGTTTAATATGCAAATATCAGTAAAGAAAACAAAATCCCTTACAATATCTAAAGAACCGAAAAGATACAAACTCGCGATTTATGATCAGAGTGTAGAACAAGTGATGTCCTTCAGATATCTAGGGGCAAACATAACAAGTACCAGGAACCTTAAGGAGGAAGTAAAAACAAAAACAACAAAGGTATCATTACCAAACACACCTCGACCGCTTGGAAGACCACCAATAAGATGGTATGAGAGCTGGTCTTCATCATCGCAATTGTTTCTGGGAAACCTTTGAAGTGAACACAGGACATGGTCCTAACGTAGAAGAAGAAGAAGAAGAAGAAGAAGAAGAAGAAAATTGCCTAAAAAACTACGTAGATTGCATTAAAAAATATTAAGTACATAACCTAAAAAACGTATTTACTCCGGTAAATTGAAAAATGATTTTTAACGGGTAACATCCGTTCAGTTCGATATTACGGCTTCAAATTATAGGAAAAAATAACTTTTATGTTAACAAACTGAATTCTTCGTAATGAAAAAATTGAGGATTAAAATAGTTTTTTGTATATTCTTTATTTTTCCTTCTAATCACCTGAATAGCATAAAATTTCGCATATTTAAAAAAAAGCTTCGTACGAATTTTTGCTCACAAAAAAATCCATAATAAGATTTGAAATTAAATGCGAATTTTGACCAATTTTATTAAAAAATATTAAATTTTTTAATAAAATTTGGCACACTTTTTTGCTAATATAAAAATTATATTTTCCTATAACTTGAAGCCGTAATTTCAAATTGAACGGGAGTTACCCGTAAAAAAACCATTTTTTCAATTTGTTGTAGTAAATACTTTTTTTAGGTTATGTACTTAATATGACGAGTGAAATAAATTTTGAATAGAAACTGAGATATTTTAAAAATAGGGAGCCGAAAGCGTTAAAATGTGAAAAAATGCACTAAAATAGAAGAAAAGTGGCCTTGCGGTCAAAATTAGGCTGAGAAAGCTCGTTTACATTATATTGGCACGGTTTCAAAGTAGTTAAATCGATTTCCAAGCTGTACCCAGAAATTTCCAAAAAATATGAACATTTTACGGCATTTGCCTCCACTAAAAATGTTTCTTATCCATCCTGTCTCAATATCAAAAGAAAAATATTCAATGTAAAATAATCCAGACAAAGACAATGCCAAAAGCAAAAGAACTGTCGGGCACAAATAGGAATTCCAATAACGGTACAGAGGTGACATATGGCGTGAAGATATGCACTGACAGTCAGATTTACGGTTTTTTAAATCAAAACTTTTGGCGCAATATGTTTGGCACGGGTTTCTATTGCAGAGTGATAGATATTACCTATGCTACTAGAAAATGCTTTGGGTCAAGGCTAGGTTTTGGTTATATGATGTTCGAATATGAAATACTTTATCTTTTACAGTTTTACGGCAGTTGGGGTACAAATAGTTTGCATTTTTTTTTTCTATTTTTCATTAATATGTTTGCAAACATTTTATGCTTTCGCATTTTTGAGTTTTAATATATGAGATTTGGAACATTGGTAACCTATATGCTTATATATATGCCATTTTGTTCAATGACCTTCTGCGATTTTTCTGGCAACATCATATTACCGTCATTCTTAAACTCTTAAGGTTTCTGTGCAAAAGATTGTGACAATCGTTTTCACATGCCTCTTTTGAAACTAATTTAATATCATTAAAGAAGTTCTACAGAGACCAAAATAAACGGTAATCTGATGGTGCACGATCCGCGTTATACGGTGGATCCACTAAAACTTCCCAGTCAAGCTTTCTCAATTTTTGTATTCTACGTTGTCATGGTGGAAGACAGAGACGTGCTCCGGCCGATTTTTTCAATCGCTTGGTTTGATCTCGTCAACTGGTGGCAGTAGAGTACAGAATCAATCGTTTGGCCAGGCTGCAATAACTCAGGATACACGATTTCCTTTCAATCCCACCAACGTCAGTGTACTTCAAGGCTCCATACTGCCTCCTACTCTCTTTCTCATTTACATAAACGATCTGCTGGAAAAGACCGAGAATCCAATCTACAGCTTTACAGATGACAGTACGCTTATCTCTTCATTCCCTTTGAACGCTCGGACACCGGCTACTCAGACGAATATCCGCAGGCAGCAGAAAGTTATTCAACTTAACAAAGATCTGGATGAAACTCTATCTTGGGGTGATAGTAACCAAGTGGAATTTAACGCTACAAAAACCCAGGCGGCAGTTTTTTCTAAAAAAGGTAACGTTGCTGAATCCGACATAGTTATGTCGGGGCACACCGTTCCTCTAACATCGTCACTCAATTTGTTGGGCATTAATTTGGGAGCAAATATGTCCTGGCATGAACATGTTGCAGGCATAGCAAGAAGAACTTGGAATACTGCTCCCATGTTTGGGGCTCCGCTCCCAAACATACACTACATTTGCTGGATTATATTCAGAGAAGAGCTGTTGGTCTGATTGGAGACCCGGAACTGACCGGAACTTTGGAATAATGTGCCCAGGACTGTGTTTCTCACCGAGTACAATTTACAGAGATTCAAGAAAAACGTGAATCCCTTTCTCTGTACACGTGTCGCTCCTGTAGCGCTTTAGGGACTTCCCTGCAGCACCTCTGCTAGACCCAAAAAAAAAAAATCACCTTTTTTGGTGTCAATTTAAGTTTTGCCATCGTTTGTGGAATTGCATTCTTTTTCAACCAAGATCTTTTTTGCATATTATTTTCATGCGTGATCCACTGCTTCAGAAATAGCTCAATTTTGTTACTTTTCTGTAGAGATCGGCAGATGAAAATTCGATCAAGTATATATTTTAGCGTCGAATCATGTAGTATCCAAACATCGAGTTTCTTTTTGTGCTCAGATTTCTCCAAATGGCTGAAAACAATTTAGTGATGAATGTTTAGTTTTTTGGCGATGTCATAGATACTTATATGCCCAACTTTTGCCAAAATTCTAGCAACTTTTTCAGTTATTGGTCGACCAGTCGTTCACATCGAAATTTTCAGAACAAAAGCGACTGAACTATCTTTCTGCTGCTGTTTTTGTTGGCATATCTTGATCATAAACAGCACAAATTTCTTCACGCAGAATTTGTGCCTTTGTCGAAATAAAATTGTAAAAAAAGTTCACTTTAACAGAAGTTTCACTTATCTGCAAGGCGTTCTAAATTAAGTCCGAATAAATAAATTTCAATAATTTTTACATCTTCATTACTATCAAATGTCAGCTTCCAATTGACGCTAAGTATAGTCCGATGTTACGTATAACCTGAGATCTGTGACGGTAAAAGTATATGGCGAGAAAAGGGCTCAATATTTTTTTGAGAACCTAATATGTTGCATGTTTCAAATATGTAAATAAAAAGTTTTTCCAAATGAAGGTTATGTATAAATATTATACATTTTGGGTTTTCCCTGCAGTATACGAAAGTATCATTTTGCATGTCCGCGACGTGAAAAACTTACTTGGATGCAGTTAAATTCAAATTAGGTTTTTGATTTATTATACGAAAATTAAATTAGCATACCTAAAATTAAGTTAGCACCAGCATAATTAAGGATGTGTAAATGTTAAATTATCACTGAAGTTAACACATTAGTAATGAGTACAAGAATACGGGCAATAAAGGTTATTGATTTGGCAAAAGGATATTATTTGTTTTCCTCATTTTGAGTAAATATCTTTTGTCAATTATTAACTTTCTTTAAAAGTTAGGCCAGTATTGGTGTAAGATGGTAAAGTCTCTATTATTTAGTAGTAAAGTTATTAAAGTATGTGTAATTCAGAGAAAATATTTTATTGGCGGTGACGGCCCGTGGCTCCGTAGCGTACTACTTGCTTGCGGTGAATCAAACTGTGTTTTTTGCACTGAAATTTTTTTTCAGTAAATCTTATTTCAGAAAGCACACCCAAAATAAATAATAATTTGCCAAAAACACCTATTCAAAAAAGACAAATTCGTAAAAGTCATGAAAGACAAACTTGGAGATGACTGAGCCAAAACTTAACACATACAAAAGATTTAACCACAAGGCAAACCATTCGCCAGACCTAGGACACTTTTTATAAATGAGTATACTTATTAGGGTAGACTGTATTGTAAAACTTAGTAGTCAAGAAAATCTTGTTTCACCAGAAGTGTGAATAAGAAAGACATTTTGAATTTTGAATTCTGCTTGCGGTGCAGAAGGTCTCGGGTTCCAATCCCGGCAGGTCGGTATACTCTTATTTAAATATATATGGACTGGCCACGTACATAGGTAGTTGTTGTTTGCAGAAATGCAATAACGTCCGTGGTAGCACTACGGCATTGTCTAAAAGATACCGTGAAATACAAATATGTATGTTTTGGCACTTGGACCGCGTTGACGGGTATTACGATATCCTCGCCGATATCCTCAGGATATGAAATCCCTGCTCAGGTAGGTGAACGATAAAAAAAAATTGAAAATTAATAAACTTAGAAAAAAATGAGGAACTGATTTTCAAAGAACGTGTTATCTTCCTGAGAATAAAAATAAATCTTCAAACCCTGTACCACCTTTGTACGATTATTGGAATTCCTATATTTGTTAAAAAGTAGCTTTGTATTTTATTGCAATAATTTTATGTTTTTCTTTTCTTTATTATAGAAGAGGATGCTATCTCTAAAGATTAAATTTCAGCTCATACAATAAAAATAAGAAAAACTGACTTAAACAATGAGCACTGATACATTTACAGAGTGTAATACAAAGACTTAAAAATGATGAAATTACGACAAAAGAATCGGTTAGGACGATGACAACGTTACAGTTCCGGTTTGTAACAACAAGCAGATTATAGAGAAATTCTATAAAGTGAGTTAATTCATTTTTAATGACAACCATCGGATATCTCATTAATAAAAAAATGTATTTACCGTCTGTGCAAAATACATTTAATAATTTTTTTTATGGGAAAATCATAGATATTGAAGAAAAATCCCTGAAATGCTACAGGAGTGACATGTGTATGGCAAAGCGATTTACGTTGATTTTCACTAGCTGTCAATTGTATTTGGCGGGAAATACAGTCCTTGGCAAAAGGTTCTCAAGGGATGAGGTTCTCCATGTAAAATACTGTTTGAAAAGGGATTTACGAGGAGTAACACACTGAACTTCATACGGATGAGATATATTAGTCCGACCTGTATTTTTAGCTTGCAGCGCTCTGAGAGTAATTAAGCAGGCTACATCCAACGAACACTTTCCATGAAAGTCCTTGTACAATAGACTCAACTTGCCAACCGTTCTTAGATTTTCCAGGGAATCAAGGTTGCTGATGAGTTCTGAGTTTCCAATCAGGCGAACATTTCTCTTCTAAATAGAATCCAACAAATGTAGTATATGTTTGGAAGCAGAGCACCAAATATTGGAATAGTATTTCATGATTGTTCAAATTTGAGCTTTGTATAGTTTTAAAAATTGTTATAGGGTGTAAAGCTTTCTACTTCGACATAATATTTTAAGCTTTTGAGAAGTTTTGTTTGCCATGCATAAAACATGTTTATGCCAAGACATATTTGCTCCGAAATTAACGTCCAGCAAATAGAGTGACAGTGCTAGAGAAATGGGGTATGTCGAGGTAACTATGTCGGGTTCCTCCACGTTAACATTTGTAGAGAAAACTGTCGCCTGGGTTTTTGTAGCATTAAATTCTACTTGGTTACTATCTCCCAAAGATAAAATTTCTGCTATGTATTTATTAAGTTGAAGAACTTCCTGTTGTTTGCGGATATTTGCATTAGTAGCCGATGCTCGAGTCTTCAAAGTAAATGAAGAAATAAACGAACTGTTACCTGTAGAGCTGTAGATTGAATTCCCCCCCGCCCTTTCCAGCAGATCGTTAGTGTAAAGGAAAAAGAGAATGGAAGACAGTATGGGGCCTTGGAGTATACCACGAGAGGGGTAAACACAACTGTTTAAACATGCCATAAAAGCGTAACTTAGCCAACAATCCGTAGCACCAAGCAGTTAAATGCCTTGGATATATCCATTACAGCTGCTCGAGATTCTCTAAATTGTTTAATTGTGTTGTTCTAAACATGTGTGGGATAAGTTAGAAGATCTTTTGTTGATTTTTGCTTACCAAAACGATATTGATGATGGCTAATAATATTGAATCCCTCTAGATACTGACTGATAGCCTTTCCTATAACTTTTGATATGACTAAAAGCAGTACGACTGGTCGGAAATTGTTTGGCAAAGTCTTCTTGCCTTTTTTTGGGTATCGGCTGATTTCTAGAGCATCTCCAGCAGGAAGAATTAACACATCGAAAATAGTGGTATTATCTGATATGAGTGGTGGTGTAATGGATTTATTGAAATCTTGACTAATGACCTTAGCGATCGACTAAAAAGATATGGAATTGTTGAGGCAGGCAAGAAGTTTGTTTTTAATTATTTGATTATGTTCCTCCTTGATTTCGTTATGAATATATTGCATACTAAGGATACGAATAGAGATGTTACGATTTATGACGTTAGAATTTTCACACCATTCTCGCAATTCAAGGCAAGATGTTTAGAAGCAACAGTTTTTTGCATTTTCGATCGAACCTAGGGTTGCGGTTGGAAGGACATTAAAAAAGGGTTGCAAGCACCCATTCCAGCCAAAATGACATCAAAAACCTTTGTAGTGTAGTCAGATGGGTCGTCGGATCTAAAACAAACATCTAACCAAGGGGAAATTCGAAGATATTACATTAGTTCTTCCCATTTAGCAGATTTATAGTGCCAAATCCTATGCAGCTTAGACACCTTTCTTTCATTGATCGGTAGAATACTCGATGTTAAAACCAATTTATGGTCAGAAGATACTGCTGAGCTCTGAAATAGAGCGACACATTACTTGTCCTAGTTTGGAGATTAATCGATAGCTCACCCGGATTGTCTATTATTCTTGGCTCTCGTACTTTTAATGCAAAAGTAAGAGTCACTGCCTTATTAATTTCTTGTCAAATTCGTCTATTTAAATTGCTGTTTACTAATAGATTTCATGCAGCTCTCCTAACAGCATTCGTCTAGTGAAACTTGAAATAGGAAAATACCAGCAATTTAATAAACAAACACTTTAATTCAAGAAATTAACTGAGCCATGAATAAAGTCCTAAATATAATTTCGGTTTGTTGAAGACTATTCATTTCACAAATAAATTGTTTTCCATTCACAGGAAGTAAATAGCAACGGTTAAATTGAATAGTTTACTCACTATTTTGCGTTAATGACTTATGTATATAAATTATTTCAAGCTATTTTGCGGTAAATATATTAAATGACAATTAAACGGAGATTAACATAAAAGGAATGCTGTAGTGGGAATCAAAATTATGGATAAATAATTCCGACAATTTAAAATAAAAACAGAAATACTAAGAAAATTGTAAGTCTTATGGTATGTTTACTTTAATTGTGTTCTATTAATTTTGTATATCTAATCGGGTTGAAACAAAGCGTTTTCTATATAGAACAGGCAGAAAATATGCAATTATTTAATTGAAACAAGAGTTAGTTTTCAATTGTGAAATACTGAAACGTAAGGGTAATCTAAGTTTTGAAATTGAGTTTGGGCTTATTGCTGGTAAGCCGCGGCTTAAAATCGGTACAAGCTCAAATTTTAAGTACATCCGGCTACAAATATGCATATTATGTTAACAAAAATTTCCAAGGAAAAACACAACCAACTGTTCCCATATTGTAGTCAAGGATGCCCGATATCGTCTTCGGACAGCGTATCATAAAACGTAGTTTAATGAAGATAAACACTAAAAAAGCTTCTGGCTCTAATGGAATACCTGCCATAGTACTTAAAAAATGCGCAATAGAATTAATGCCAGTTTTTTGTAGACATAAAGAGAATATTTCCTTCCTGCTGGAAATGCGCTACAGTTCAGCCGATACCCAAAAAACCGTTCAAGTGCAAGTTGAACTTGCGCAATTAGTGTTCCGTAAGTTGATTGCTTCTGAAATAAAAAAAAATTGTTACAGAGGTATAAAATGATCAGTGACTTCACAAAACACACCCCATATGAGTTTTCAACAAAGTTTGTTTCCGATCTTTACTGAAAACTGCTAACCTTGAAATTTTTTGTTTTTTTTTATATACCAGATAAATTATTAAAGCTAATGCACTCGTGATAATTCTCGTTCAATCTACACACTGTCGAGAATATTCCAGAATTTTTTCAAAATTTTTAGATCAGTACTTTTCGAGATAGAGGGGAGGCCAGCGATTTTTCGCGATTTTTTCAAAATAATACAAAGGAAAGTGTGCGCAAGTAAGACATTATATATATTTTTGAAGTCACGTTTTTATAAGCTTTCATTTGACACCCCACTCGATGACCTAGTAAATTTTTTTTTCACTTCCGATTTCACCCCCCAAAACTAACCCCTTAAGTCAAAATTTAACTTTCAAAACTACACGGCTCTGATGAGGCCATCAATTTCTATATTAGTACGAAATTTCAACTTTCTACGTCAAATGTTTTGGAGAAAATCGGGTGTGATAGACGGACAGGCAGCCGGACAGACGCCGAAGTGTTCCGTACGGAACACTAGAAGGCAAGAAAACGTTGCTAAACAACTACCGACTAGTCCTACTGCTTTCAATAATATTGAAAGTCATGGAGAAGGCTATCAATCAGCATCTTCTAAAATATCTTGAAAGATTGAATACCATTAGCGACCATCAATATGTAACACTTGTTTGGAACACTGGGGGAATATCGAACGGTTGCACTTGATATATCCTAGGCATTCGACTGTGTTCGGCAAGATGGATTATTAGCTAAGCTACGCTCTTATGGTATAACTGAAAAGTTATGTTAATGCTCAGTGTGCCTTAAGGCTCCATCCTGTCCCCCATTCTTTTTCTCATTTACATTAACGATCCGCTGGAAAGGACCAGGAATCCAATCTACAATTTTGCAGATGACAGTACACTTATTTCTTCATTCACGTTGAATCGGCTACTACTAGCAGGAAGTTGTTCAACTAAACAAAGACTTGGCAGAAATTCTATCTTGGGGTGACAGTAACCAAGTAGAATTTATTACTACAAGAACCCAGGAGGCAGTTTTCCCAAAAAAGTTAACGTTATAGTTAAGTCGAGGCACTCCATCCCTCTAGCATCGTCACTCAATTTGCTGAGCGTTAGCTTCTCAATAGCTCGGAACATTATTTCAAACTAGAAAGCTTTACACTCCAGAACAACTGTTAATTCTGTATAATGCTCAAATTCGATCAACGCTGGAATACGGCTTACATGTTTAGAACTCTGCTCCCAAACATACACTGCATTTGTTTGATTCTATTCAGAAGAGAGTTGTTCGCTTGATTGAAGACCCAGCACTGATCAGCAACCTTGATTCCTTGGAACATCGAAGAACGGTCCACTACTTGAGTGGATTCTCCAAGTATTTTTATGGAAAATGTTCGATGGATGTAGCCCGCTTAATTTCTCCCAAAGCGATGTATGCTAGAAATATATGTCACGTGAAGTTCAGCTTGTCATTCTTCGTAAAACGCTTTTCAAGCAGTCTTTTTATAGAGAACCTCATCCCTTTGAAATCAAGTACAATTAACAGCGATTCAAGGTCAACGTGAAGCACTTTTTCCGCACATGCGTCGCTCCTGTAGATCTTTAAGGATTTCTCTGTAGCACGTGTCCCATGCCCATAAAAAAAAATAAAAAGAAATAAAGCAATAAATAAAATGCGTTCACTATTTAACCAAGTGAAAAAAAGTTTAAATAAAACCTAAACTTATTTTTATCCACTCCAGTTTAAAAACCTTCACAAAAGTGATTTCAAGACCAAAAATAACACTTGTTTAACATTATAATTTTGAAACACTACAACAATGATAAATGAATTTATGTTGATTTCGAAAGATTTTGGGATAGTTTTGTAATAAAATGCGCATAAATAACGTTTTAAAATGATCATAAATAAAAAATAACCGCTCAAGTGCAAGTTGAAGTTGCGCAATAAGTGTTCCGTACGTTGATTGCTTTTAAAATAAAGAATTTTGTTATGGAGGTATAAAATGATCAGTGGCTGTACAAAACACACTCCAAATGAGTTTTTTAACAAAGTTTGTTTCCAATCTTTACCTTGAAGTTTTTGTTGGAGAATATTCCAGAATTTTTTCAAAATTTCTTGATCAGTGCTTTTCGAGAAAAGGAGGGGACAGCCATTTTTCGCGATTTTTTAAAAATAAAACAAAGGAAAGTGTGCTCAACTATTATATTATATTATATATATATATATATATATATATATATATATATACATATATATATATATATATATGTATATATATATATATATATATATATATATATATATATATATATATATATATATATATATATATATATATATATATGTATATATATATATATATATATATATATATATATATATATATATATATATATATATATATATTTACTGGTGTTTTCACAAGCTTTCGTTTCACACCACTCTCGATGACATATTAAAATATTTTTTTTCACCTCCGATTTCACCCGCCAAAACTAACCCCTTAAGTTAAAATTTAACTTCTATGACAAATAGTTTCGGAGAAAATCGGGTGTGACAGACGGACAGACTGACAAACACCGATGTGATCTTATAAGTGTTCCGTATGGAACACTAATAAGTTAGAATTAGCTAGTTCTTGAATTATGAGAAAATATTTTAAGATTAAAAGAATATAACATCTTCAAAATAAAATCCGAAAAATTTGTGTGTAAAGCCTTGTCACCAATTTACTTGTATCAAAAATAGTAACAGCTTTCTATAATTTCCAATTTAACTGAAAATAGAAAGAGAGAGCATATATTTGAACCAATGTAATTAACAACTTAAATCAGGCATTAGCAGTTATTTTTAACAAAATTTATGCTTAAAGTTCGTAAAGAGCAAGCAGAAAAAAATATGTATAGGACGAAAACGGTCAGCAAGTTTTGCCTTTACATTAAAAGTATACGAGTATAGAATAATGATCTATCCGAGCTTGTCCTCTATTAATCACCAAATAAAACGACGCTAGTTTCACTTCATTTCAGAGTTCATCAACTAGTCACGGCAATCGCAACATAATTACATCAGTAGCACCGATTTAAGAAGAATATCTCCAAAGATATTAGTAGCCTCAGGGAAATCTGATGTGAACCGCTAAAATCCTTAATTAAGGGAAAAATTACAGGGCTGGAAAAAAAAATTCGTACTTCTATAGCCATAAGCAAATAGGGTACAAATACTGCTATTACACTTTTAGCGGTAACGCTAAAAATAAAAAGATATAAACGAGAGAACGGCTAACCCCGTTATAGAGACCAATATTAGATCAAAACTGAAGTACAATCTTTTCTAAAAGGTCATTATTGTGAAGATGAGAGGTAACCATATCACGCATTATTCTTATCTGTTCAAGAGAAAGAATATATGCTATAGTTTAATGTATTAAAAAATACTGCTCAGCTGACTGTCATATTACGGAGTAACATTTCAGTAAAAAAAAAACAAGTATTCTTGAGGTTTAGAATAAATGTCTTAACTAGGAATAAAATTAAGAAACAGTTTTTAAGTAATATGCTTTTAAGAATGGTAAAAGTTTCTTTAATAATAAGCAATATATTAACGATTTCCAACCTCCCCTATGATATCAACATAGTAAAAGTTGGAGGGAAGATCAATATTCAAGAGGAAGAAGAACGGAGAAAAAAGGATAGAAGACTGTTGAAAATTTGGACGTAGGTGGATTAAATATAAACAAACCTTTCGTTGTAATTACACACAATTAAAACCAAACTTTTTTTCCTTTCTTTACACAGTCCCCTTTATTCATGTCCTTTCTTCAGTTTCGGTAGAAAGATATTGAAATTGTGTCTAACTATTTACGCACAAATACACGAACAGCTACATATGTTCGTTGCTTTCAAACCACGGAACGCCGAGTGACAGATTGGTCTAGATATATGAAGGTCAGAGGGAGGCAAGCCTGGACTGTATGGCGAGTATTTAAGAGTTGCAGCTGCAGTGTAAGGTGTCGTATTGCCGTTTAGGTACAATATGCCTTGGGTGGAGCAGTCTCAGCTTTTTTCTCGATGCGATTAGATTATCCAATAGGACTTTTCTTCTTCTTATTCAAAAAACAGTTAATAATACTTTTCCAAGCGAATTCTCGCCTTTACATGGTGATTCCTTTTTTCCCCTACTCGTTTGTTTCGATGGAGGGGTGTAATAATATACCCGTGCCTCATGATATGTCACAATTTTGAGGAAAAAATCTTCTTCCTCTCTTTTAAAACAAGTAAGAAGTTCCTCAAAAATTCAAAATTCGCACTCTCGCAGGTTTCGAACCTTCACTAGGCAACTTTGAACTGATCTGCAATTTTTTGGAACCCCATCTTCTTCAGTAGTAGATATCGGGTTCTCTAGAAATTTCGGTCATTGTGACTGCACACTTTCAATATGTACATATTTCATGGGGAGATGATGGTGTGAGGCCAGCGGGTATGACCCGCATTTTTGTCAAGTTAATGGCATCTCTTAAGCTGTTTACACCACGCTTTTATTCGTGCCTATAAAATGGTATCGCCATCCATCTGAGCCTGCAAATTTCACCAGGTTTGACATTTTCGCGTGTGATAAATTTTATTTTATGCGCTGTATAACAGTATTGTGTAGCTCTATCTAGCAGATTTTGAACGCTACTATACAAAGCATGGAACTTTCTGCCTCTTAGGGGCATTTTTCTAGTAGATCATAAATAAACTTATTATTGAAGGGTCTGAAGAATATAATTTAACACAGTTCGTTTGTCAATTATAAAAAAGCATAATTTAAAATAAACATTTTTAAAATTTAGTTAAACTTTGAATTCTTGTGGCTGTTACTTGATGGAAATTCATAACGAATGTAATGAAAGACTGATTTTGTCAATTTTCACTTTATTTTGTTTTGCAAAAACTGTAGCTTCGTCTGATACAAAATGATATCTAAATTGAATGTTGTTATATACATTTTAATAAATACCCTAAGGTAAGTAAAGTAGGTAATAAAAATTATCACTACGTACTAATTGATGGGAATCCATTATGAACTTTAATTGTTGTATAAATTATGGGTTAGGTAGGTATCTTTCTGTTCATTTGAGATAATATCTGAATTTTTAATTCTATTTATTTCTAAATTTTCCAACAGGTTTGACTCTTTTGTTTTATATGTGTAAAATTTTAAATTTGTCGTCAAAGAGAAGATTGGATTGTATTAAATGACTACTGTTATGGGTCTTGTTTTTTGCATAACTTGCATTCCGAATTCTATTCTAATCCGGTCTTCGAAAGTACGACCTATCTGATCTATGTAACTTTTAGGACAATAACCACAATTTAACTGATACACTCCAGATTTTCTTGTTCTTTTTTTGTTTTCCTTTTGCATTTTTAATAAATTTTCCCAACAATTTGTTTATTCTAAAAGCTATGTTGATATTATATTTATTTAAGTGGTTCTCAATTTTTCTTCATTACTTTCATCCGTATCTTCTTCCTTTGGGTATACTAAAGAAACAACTTTATTTTTTTAATTTTTTGTTCAGTAGTTAATCCGTGGTATCAGGAAAATATCCATTGTTAACAGCAATTTGCTTTATTCGATTTAATTCTTTATTAAAATCATCTGTAGATAAGGGGTATATGCAACATACTGTGGTAAGCTGCCAATTTTTGTTGTAGAGGGTGACTTGAATTTATATTTATTGTAATATCTGTATGTGAAAGATTGTGAAAAATAGAAAATTTGTATTTATTGTAATGTCTGATTATCGTTAAGTCAAGAAAATTAGTGTTATTGTCGACTCCTCGTTCCATATTGAATTTAATATTTTTATGTATTGAGTTTATATAATTAAAAAAATTGTTAAGTAGACACTTTGTACCGTTGAAACAAACAAAAATATTTTCTACATATCTGTACCAATACAAAAATAATTTATTAAACTCTGGTCCATGTATTTGTTTTTCTAGGTTGTCCATGAATATTTCTGCTAAAAGAGGGCTAATATCAAAATTCAGTGAGGTTACGACAAAAAATTTTTACTAAAAACTATTTAATTTTAAACTTTAAAAATAGAAACACGTACCACCTATGCGGTGGTTTTCAGGAATATTAAAATATTCTTTAGAGAACAGCTATCTCGAGAACAGCATGTATTTACTGCACAGAACATTTCGTGACACAAAACCGTTAATTCTAGAACATGTTATCTCCGAGCATTTTTCTAAAGTTTTCCCATTTTATAGAAATTGTTTAAAACACTTAAACTCATAATGTGTTGAATTTCAAGTTTTAAAAGATTATCTAAGCTTATATACAAACACAATTTAAGTTTTGATTGCAACCTTGCGTGAAACTGTCTTTGTGTTTAGATAAAATTATTTAAATTGTATGTTTTTCATTTTCTCCTAGATGTTCGTATGTAATTTTGAAGCTTTTTATCAAAACAAAACATTTTCTGCGGTAGTTTTTATAAATATTTATAAAGTTCAAAGTTGAGTTTAGAGATGCCAATTATTTGGGGGGAGAGGTCTAACAGTTTTTAATAATCTGAGTATACAGTGAAAAAACAAAATATATCAAACTTTAATAAACAAAAATTGTCTCTTAAATGTAATATAGTCTACTAACAATATTTTTAAAAAATGTTTTTTTTTTGAGATGTGAAAGTATGTCCTTCTGACTTATGCATCACCACATTAGTGATAAACACACAGAGACACACTTCCAGCATGACGTCATGATAGTTTGCTGTCATGAAAATTTTAATTCTATACTCAAATTTGTTTTATCCACGTAGAAATTGAACTTAAAATATCCATCTTACACCACATCGATTCTGCTGTCGATCGAGATAGATACACATCTTTTTACTCCTTTTTTTATCAGCCCTTTACAGTCCACTCTTGGAAATCGCCTCTCCTAACTCCTTCTTTGTTCCGAGATAGTTGGTGCCAATTTTTTCCGACTTCTTATTTAATGTCGTCCAGCCAACGTTTTGTTGGTCTGCCAATTTTTCGTTTAGGCAGGTGGTGTCTCCAATGGATAATGTGTTTTGTGCAGCAACCGTTGTCATGACGAGCAACATGTCCTACCAAAGTCCATTTTAATTGGGACATACGCGATATTACGTCTCCTTGTCTTATCTCTATGTTTGTGATGTCATCTCTGAAAGTTATTCCTAACATCATCCATTTAATAGTTCCTTGTGATGCTCTAAGTTTATGTGCTAATTGGTTCGTTAGAGTTTTGGCTTCCATCCTATACGTCATCACCGGAAGTATACAGGTATCAAACACTTTCCCCTTTAGATTGATTGGAATACTGTTGTTCTCAATCACATGTGTCAACTTTCTTGTTGCTGTCCATGTTAGTCGGATACGTCTGTTGATCCCGGCGGTTTGATTCTCTCTACTTAGTTTGATGTTATGTCCTAAGTGAACATATTCTTCTCCTTTTTCTATAACCTATATGTACTTCTCTATCTTCTGGTGTCATAATTTTAATTTTTCCCAGGTTTATGGCTAGGCCAATCTTTTCAGGTTCCTTCTGAAGTTCTTGAAGCATAACTTCCAGCTCATTTGTGTTTTGGCTAATCAGCATGATCTCGTTCGCAAAACGAAGATGATTCAGATATCTACCGTCAATTCTTATGCCTGTCTCATCGAAGTTTAGGTTTTTGAAAACCTCTTTAAGTGCAGATGTGAATAGTTTAGAAGATATAGTATCTTCCTGTTTCACGCCCCTTTTCACTAGAATTTTGTTTGTGTTGGTGTCTTCATTGATGACTACTTCGATTATTATAATTTTAGGTATGTAGCTAAGGAGATTTTTATATCGAGAATCAATTCTTGAGTTGTTCAAACATATTGTTATAGTCGATGACGACGAGGTGAAGGGTTTTATTGTATGTATTACACTATATATGCTCGTCTGTTGTATAGCCCTTGTTACTTACTAACTAGCTTACCTACTTCTCGAATTTACACTACATAATGGACTGTAACAACTGATCAGTTAAATAAGAAGCGATGTTGAAATATTTTCATTTTAGAATTGCTTTAAACAGAGTTTAGGGTTTTGAGTTTAAGCCAGCACTCACGATATTTTCAATCAATATTTAATATGTACATTTATAGTTTAATATTATTGAAATGGGTGATTCCTTAGGTCTCGTCAAGGAACATTTATTGTTTTATTTCTTAGTTCGCACATATTTAAAATTTTGTTAAAATACTATTTACCAGCTCTTTTGGGCGCCGGCTATCAATGTTCTCAAATGTTCACTTTCTTCTTAAAGAATCATAACCTTTGAATAAAAAGTATTTTCTTAAAATAATCTGATCCCAAGTTCAAATCACAAAAACCTCTTCGTAATGTAAAATATTAGCAAATAATTTTATATTTAACAATACCATGTGACTGTCTAATAGGTCTATAATAAGTCCTACGTTGCATGACTAAATAATTTACAGTAGAATTGATGTATGCAAAAACTCTACTTAGGTATTCTACCGTTCTGCATCCGAAGTAAGTCCGACAGGTGGCAATAAAAGCAGTTCTTCTAAAGATATGTTTTTCCGAGATAACGACGCTTGTTTTCCTTAAAAGTTCTTGGATTTTGTAAACTCAGAATAATTTCTTAACACACTGTTTCATGTGGAAAATGTTTTTGTTCTCCGTGTAGAACGTGTTTGTTTACTGCAGAGTATTACTCTACGAGGCTGGTTTGAAAAGTCCGTGCAAAAATAAAAACTACTTATGTGTTTGGGGTAAACCTTTTTTATTTTTCGACATAGTCTCCTTTTAGGCTTATACACTTCGTCCAACGATGTTCTAGTTTGTTGATCCCTTCCGAATAATAGGATTTGTCCAAGTCTGCAAAATATCCATTAGTGTCTGCAATCACCTCCTCGTTTGAATAAAAACTTTGTTCCGCCAGCCATTTCTTCAAATTGGGGAACAAATAGTAGTCCGAGGGAGCGAAGTCTGGAGAATAGGGGGGATGTGAAACGAGTTGGAATCCTATTTCCATTAATTTTGCGACCACAACTGCTGAGGTGTGTGCTGGTGCGTTGTCGTGATGGAAAAGGACTTTCTTGCGGGCCAATCGCGGGCGTTTTTCTTGCAGCTCGGTTTTCAAACGGTCCAATAACGATGAATAATATTCACCTGTAATAGTTTTACCCTTTTCCAGATAGTCGATGAGGATTATCCCTTGCGAATCCCAAAAGACAGTCGCCATAAACTTTCCGGCCGAAGGAACGGTCTTCGCCTTTTTTGGTGCAGATTCCCCTTTGGTAACCCATTGTTTAGATTGTTGTTTGGTCTCAGGAGTATAGTAATGTATCCATGTTTCATCCACAGTGACGAAACTACGCCTAAAGTCCTCCGGATTCTTCTGGAACAGCTGCAAACCATCCTTGCAACACTTCACACGATTCCGTTTTTGGTCAAGCGTGAGCAATCGCGGCACCCATCTTGCGGATAGCTTTCTCATGTCCAAATGTTTATGCAAAATATTATGTACCCGTTCAGTCGAGATGCCCACAGCACTAGCAATCGCACGAACCTTAACTCTTCTGTCATCCATCACCATAACATGGATTTGATCAATGATTTCTGGAGTCGTAACCTCCACAGGCCGTCCAGAACGTTCAGCGACACTTGTGCCCATATGGCCAGTCCGAAAATTTTGAAACCACTTATAAACTGTTCTAATCAAAGGTGCAGAGTCACCATAATGTTTATCAAGCTTCTCTTTAGTCTCCTGAGGCGTTTTGCGTTTTGCCTTTCATAAAGTAATGTTTAATCACCACACGAAATTCTTTTTTGTCCATTTCTTGAAAATCACTCGACTTCCTTGATTCACACGAATGCCAAACACAAAGAAATAGACCAACATGGCTGAAACTTGGTGTGCGTTCATTCAAGAGATGCTACTAAATAAACATGACCTTGAGACGCGCCGGTGGTGCCATCTCTCGGACTTTGCACGACTTTTCAAACCAGCCTCGTATTTATACTGTGTCGTAATATCAATAATGTGAAATTTTAATAAAAGTTAAAGACTTTATTTTAAAGGAGATGTCGTAATAATTGTCTTTGAGTATAAAAAAACTATTTGTGTCTATAAAAAAGGAACCTCCGAAGAGAAAAAAAAAAATTAAGCTTGCAAAATAGAATTTTTGAAAAATAAAGTTTTTTTTTAAATATATCTAAGTAAATTAGGTTTAGCTACATGTAGAAATTTTCACCATCAAAATATTTCAGATTTTCTTTGAGTCATTTTGAACAGTTTAATATATGAATCTGTTAAAACGCCTAAATTTCTCGTGTCAAAATAATAAAAAATTAACTTACCAAAACATTAAAAATAATGCTCACAACAGAAATACCAAATATAGAAGCCCAGTACGGTATTCCAATCACAGTATTTAATGCCACGCATGGGGGTAAATACAGTAACACCTTGATTGAGTAATTGCCTGACAACGTATGTTCCAGAAGCCAAACACCGCACTAGACGGGATTTGAATCTCATATCCAGGTACTGATAAACTGAGGTAATTCCTAAACTAAAGTAAACAGGAACGAATACGTAACAGACAATCGGGTAAGCGAGTACCATTCCGTAGAGTGTTTCCCACATTGTACTTCCTCTGTAGTAAAGTTCCGATGGGTAACCTGAAAATTAAACTTGTTTTAATTATAATACATTTTGTTTTGTTCGAACCAAATCGAAAAAAGGTTGTATAAAAATTACTGGTTTATTTTAACAATTAAATTTGTAGCAGTGCAGGTTTACAAGTGCATCAAACATGCTTGAAGAAGCGACTGTGGCGACTACAGTCTCTGGCCAAATTATTAGACGCACTGCAAGATTTCATGTAAAATATTAATTACCGAGTGATATTGTACCGTTTTATTATTTTAAATTGATTTGTTTTTTATTTTTATATTATCCAATCAATTACCTATTTATTTGACATAAATAAAACAGCATTAATTTAGAAAAGCATAAGTTTATTAAGTTTTAAAGAAAAGTGAAATTAATGTTAGTAAAAGTCAATATTTAGTTGAGCCACCTTTAGCCGCTATCAAAGCTTTAATTCTGCGCGGCATGCTATCAATGCAAGATTGTACTGTCTCCTGCATTTGAGGATGATGATTCCACACATGAATAATCTTTTCTAGGAGCTGGGTTTTGTTGGTAATCACATCTTTAGCCACTTCTCTTTTCATCAGCTCCCACACATTTTCAATGGGGCCAATCCAACAGAGGGATATTTTTTTCTGCCAAAAAAGCTTTAACAGACCGAGCAGTGTGGCAGGGAGCTCCATCTTGCATGAAAGTGAATGGTTCCCCATTTGGAAACCATTCTCTGAGCTGCGGAATCAACCGATTTTGTAATACTTCTTTGTACTGATCTTGCCTCATTATTCCTTTGACGATGTACAGACGTCCAGTGCCCTTGCCGCTGATGACTGACCAAATCATCACTTTGGTGGGATGTTTAACCGTCGGGACGACACAATCAGGATGAAACTTTTCTCCATGACGACGACACACATACTGAGCTTTATTCTGCAAAATTTCGAATGTGCTTTCGTCACTGAAGCAGACCTGTCAAAAATAGGAAAAATATATATAAACTTCCATGTTTATTTGCTTTATTTAACTGAAAATGATAATAATGTATCAATTATTGATTAAATTGCTGTATCTTACCGATCTCCAGAAGTCCACATCTTTGTCTTGCCATTGTTTGGCCCACTTCAGGCGCTTTGCTTTCATTGCAGCTGTTAACTTGGGCAACAGGCCTTAAAACCTAATTCTTTCAATTTTCTTCGAACAGTGCGCTCAGAAGCATTTACGCTAGCATCCTGGAGTTGTGATTTTATTACCTTTGTGGTAGCAAATCTGTTTTCTACACAAATTTTCTTCAAACATCTCTCTGACCGTGGAGTGAAAATTGATTTTCTACCGCATCTTTTCTTTCTTTTCGGGCTTAATTCCTTCCCTGACTCAATTTTCTTTTTTATGCGTCATACACTAGCTTCAGAAACCTCCAATCTTCGTGATATTTCTCGGTTTGTAAATGTTTTCGCAATCACAAGGGCCTTCACTTCAGCTTTTTTACGTGGTGAAAGATCGCCTTTTCTACCCATAATGAAAATAGTCCAATTACTTTTTTAAAACACTGCATACAAAAAAACTAATAACTGAGTAGTATAAAACTGTTAAACAAACAATCACAGTCCATAAAGCCACAAAAACACGTCCGTACCTGACTCGACTCCGATCGCGACTGATACAGGTTTGTACTTGTTTACGTTCATGTATCACTTTGTCAACACAGTGTTGCCATATGTTAAAAATAAATACAAATATGTAGTCTACAACAATTCTTTTAAATAAAAATCAATAATATTGTAGTTTAAATATACCATTATTGCATAAAAACTCTTAAGAAACATAAAATTACTAAAAAAAAGACAGTGCGTCTAATAATTTGGCCAGGGACTGTAAAGCCATGAAAGTTTCCATTTCAATTTGTTGTGTGATAATTACAATATGTTGTAAGGAGATAAGAATCGCAGAATTATTTAAATTTTCGCAAACAATGGAATACTATCCCGAAGAGTATAAGAGTCGAAATCTAAAGCAGCTGTAGTGCTTAACTATACCAAATTTAAACTTAAATAACTGAAGAATCCCGAGTTATGCATTTGACAGTGAGAAATAGATGAGAATTCAAAATACTACTCTTTTAAAGCGTGTTTGTCCTCAAGGAACAAGGCATGGCATATTCAATTTAAGTTAGTGTTATACCTTCACATACATATTTTTAATTATGACCAAAAATAATACACTAAAAGCTTGTTTATCAATGCCATAATAACTTTTAATTCTGGGCTATATTAGTCGAAAATTTCAGTAAAAATAAAAGCACTTGATTGGTGTTACCTGAATGATTATTTTAAAGCAAGTTAACAGTCTACATCAACGCCTCCTTAAAAAACTTTCCAAACCCCTGAAGTTTTAAATACTTCATGTCGTTATTATTTCCTTCTTACAACTGATTTGGGTATTTTCCATTATTATATATCATCAGAGTTAAGAAATAAAGTCAACTCCAAAAAGAAAATATGCAAAAACAGTTTTTTTCCCCTACTCTTGCTTTACTAGTCTACAGCTACCAATAACGCCAAGTATCTAATTAGTAACTAACGTATGTAAGAAGCCAAAGTTTCTTTCTAGCTTAGCTAGTAATCTAAGCTCTTTTTGGGGAGACAGGGAATCGCGTTCGATCAATTAATTTATTACTTCAAATTTATATTCTCGTAAGTAAAAAAATAACCTACCAAAAAGGAATAGAGATTTCCTCTCTTTGTTTTTAAATGTAAAATATAAAAACCGGTCAAGTGCAAGTTGAACTTGCGCAATTAGTGTTCCGTACGTTGATTGCTTTTAAAATAAAAAATTTTGTTACAGTGGTATAAAATGATCAGTGACTTCACAAAATACACCCCAAATGAGTTTTCAATAAAGTTCGTTTCCAATCTTTACTGAAATCTGATGACCTTGAAATTTTTGTTTTTTTCATATACCAGATAAATTATTAAAGGTAATGCACTCGTGATAATTTTCGTTCAATCTATACCCCGTGGAGAATATTCCAGAATTTTTTCGAGATGAGGAGCGGGACAGTGATTTTTCGCGAATTTTTAAAAATAATACAAAGAAAAGTGCGCGCAAGTATAACATTATATATATGTATTTTACTCGTGTTTTCACAAGCTTTCATTTGACACCACACTCGATGACCTAGTAAAAATTTTTTTTTTTTCACTTTCGACTTCACCCCCCAAAACTAACCCCTTAAGTCAAAATTTAACTCTAAAAATAACATGGCTCTGATGAGGCCATCAATTCCTATATTATTATCAAATTTCACCTTTGTTTGTCAAATAGTTTCGGAGAAAATCGGGTGTGACAGACAGACAGACAGACACCGAAGTGATGTTATAAGTGTTCCGTACGGAACACTAAAAACGTAAGCAGAAAAATCCATAAGCTATCAAAAGAACCAAAGAACTAGAGATGTATCTGCGAAACTGGTGTTTCTAAATATTGTCAAAATAAATCATTCAACATTTGCGTGAATGTTTTTTTCTATTATACTAAACGCCTAGAATAGCAAATACCAACTGCACACTTATTATACAAATGCAAACAAATTGGACAAATACCAGATAAACCTATAGTATAACATATGTATATTTTCATAACGTGATACAATTGTAGAACGTGGAACAATGTTGATTTAACGACCGAAATACTACCGAAAGCGTGATATTCACGCATAAATACAGCTTATGAGTGTTTCAAATAGGCAAAGATAACATTAGAAAGAGATTATTCTCAAGTGAAAAAACTATACTGGAAGACAATGTGTTTTAATCAAATTATAAATATTTAAATATTTACTCTAAATTTAGTCGGATTCTCTCCATTTTTCTTCAGGGTGAAACAAACAGGGGATTTATTGGAGAGAACTTTTGTTTGAAATTCTGACGAGTCTGGCAAGTTAGGCAACCCTATTCATTACAAGGATTAAATAACATAGTTTCCCCCTGACCATGCTACACTCTTCGGAATAAATTGCGATATATACTTTTCGCAGTAAGTTGAAATATGACGGTTGGCTCGCTATCGAGATGTTCACAATGGTAACAAGCTAACCTACCTTCAATCGGCTATCATTTAATGAGCTGAATTTTTGTCACAATCTCGTCGGTCGTAGAGGTTTTCGTGCGTCATGATCGTTTATCATCTCGAATGGATGGAGAACCACGTTTAAATTCAACAGCCCACTTTTTAATCATCGAAAACGAAGGTGAAAAATCATTTAACGTGATATTTAACTTCACACACTTCAATATTAGCCATTTTTTAGAAAATGTTAAAACTTGTTTGTTTACACGTTTGCTCTAAAAAGACAACTAAACAGCATGCCATCTAGTAGTTAAGACTTAACAAATAGAATAGTAATTTGGTCTTCTTGGCGCCGTATCTGCGTCAGGCCGAGAACTTTTAGAAGGACCCTCGCAGGCTCGCTTTACACCAACTTCAAAATTTTACTTCATTTTGTGGGTTGCGTATTATTGCATATTAGGTTTGGTTTTTAGTTACAATTCTAGCGTTCCCTAGTGAAGATTTTTTACCAATAATATTATAAGCAGGTAGATACTAACCTTTTAAGATAAGGAAGAGATATAAATTTCTGTTGTTTTTTTTGAAGTATATATATATTTTTTGAAATGTTAGTATTATTTTACATGAGTCTTTTAATTTCAGTGATTTTATATATTGCACGTGGGTTAACGGGGTCGCGAATATGATTTGCTCATTTGTCAAGCAAATGCAAACAATGTGGACAAATGGTGGGTAAAACCGATTAATTTCCGTCATGTGAAATAAACATAGATCGTAAAACAATGTTGATTTTAGAATCATAATAACAACCAAAGCGTGACATCTACACATAAATGTAGTTTATGTACACATGGAGACGGCCAAGATAATTTTAATAAAGGATTTATTTACTAGTAAATATTTAATAGAACGAACAACAATTTATCTTTCGCTGAATTATTTACCATAAATTTGCTATTTACCTTCAAAACAGTTTAGATTATAGCAATGTTGTGTTAAAAATGGGCAAAAATAAACTGGATTTAATCAGTTCAACAATAAAGAAAATAGCAAATTTTAAAACATTCATTTCCTGGGTGATATTGTATAATCGGTGGTTATGAAGCCAATGCTTTATTCATTTTAGTATCGCAAATTTGTAATGGGTAAATATTCGTTAAAATGACTGCTGCAATCTCCAAGCGACTTTAAGCGATCTTCCTATGCACACATCTAGAAAGGCGAAAATTATCTTATGCTGCTGCCTCTAAGGGCAATAAGAAATTCAAGAAGTTCACTGCGAAGTAGGTGATACACTAAGATCGATGGAAAACCAAATCGATGACAAGAAAGCAGGCCGAAACGATTATGTAGCTGTTCGAGAATAATCTCATTTTTGGACTTCGTGACGCTTATTTTACACTAGCTAGAGAGCATTAGCATCAACATGCTCAGGTAGCGGCTACATGAGAGAAACTTGCTCTAACGACCTATAAGCTCGAAACACTAGCTTTCAGAACCTCCATATAGAAACGCGTTTGCTGGGCAACTAAGTTTATCTGGCGCGATTGGTCGAATGGAATTTTTTCTGACGAGGTGAATTTTTGGACATTGAACAAAGCCTACTTGATCCGTCTACAGTACGAATTTTACTCAACATATTGCCAAACGTAAAGTAAACGTATATTTATTGGAAAGTTTCTTAGAGAAAGGATTTGGCTACTTGGAGCCTTTCACCGAAAATTTGAATGCAAAAAAGATGGTCGAATTTTACAACTACGACCTGCTTAGATCAGCAAGTACAATGTTTGGATCTAACGAAGATGATTGACTGTTACAAGCGGAGAATGATTTTAAATCTAAGGGCATATTCTACAGAGAATGGAAGGAGGAAAATGGTATTATTATACTCTCTCTCTCTTCTCAATCTTCTGATGTCAATCTTATAGAAAATGTGTGGGACATCATGAAAGCTAAGCTTGCAGGGAATCTCAGTTATGATATGAAATAGCTTATAAGACTTATTCGAAAGATCTGTGTCATCTTTCAACAAACTATGCTGAAAAGTCATTTGTATTTTTTAAAAAATCGGGGTTTCTTTCTTGTTGAGCAGATTGTAAGATGTTTTGAAATGAGATGAGATTATCTCATTAAAAGGTAATTAATAATGCTCGATACTTGAACAGCAGTATGTGGCTTTCTATATTGCAGAAAAACTGGCCAAGTGTGTTAAGGTCCAATATGTATTTTCACGTTTTTTCTTAATCAATAATATATAATAGTTAGAGAATCTTAGCTATCTACTAGCAAATAAATAAATCTAGCTCAATCTAGAATCTAGATAATGGTGTAAAATAAATGTTTACCTCCTAAATAATTATTTAATTGTAAACAAATAAAGTAAAATTCTTTTGTCTCGGTACAGGAGCGATGTGGAAGCAGTAATGTACTGAAAAGTATATTAACAAAACCTCCACCACATTGTCAAGGCACATATATTTTTTTACCATATAAATTATCAAACGTAATGCACTTGTGATAATTCTCGCTCAATCTACACTTTATGAAGAATATTCCAGAATTTTTTGATCAGTGTTTCTCGAGATAGGAGACGGGGCAGCAATTTTTGGCCATTATTGAAAAATAATACAAAGAAAAGTGTGCACAAGTATTATCATTTATATTTATGACCAAGTGTTTTTATAAGCTTTCATTTCGCACCCACCCGATGACCTGGTAATTTTGTTTTCACTGCAGATTTCACTCCCCAAAACTAACCCCTTAAGTTAAAACTCCACGGCTCTGATTGGGCTATCAATGCCTATATTTGTGCCTAATTTCAACTTTCTACCTCAAATAGTTTCGGAAAAAATCTGGTGTGACAGACAGACCGATAGACGGACAGATGGATACCGAAGTGATCCCATAAGAGTTCCTTACGGAACACTAATAGGACAGGATATGATATACGAATTAACTATAAACACAACTGAGTGTTCTGAAAACAAACAAGACTTATGGTACTGTAGCTAGTAAAATGCATTGATTATTTACTTTTGGGGCAAAAACCACTATTCTAAGAGGTGTCGATCACAATAAGTTAAATAAAATAACAGGAAAGAATACCGAATTCGGCGATTATGTACGCATTCATATATCTTTTATAGAGTCCAGCAGGAGTTCTTTTTTCTATAAAATTTATAAAAGATTCAAAATGAAGAATCTGATATGGTAACCGCCATGTTTAATAATTGCGACTAATTTTAATCGAAAGTAAGGGTTTAATAATGTATGATTCATTTACGTGAATTCAAAATGGTAGATTCAATGTGATAGGTTAAAACTTAATTAATTTTTGGTGTCAACCTATTTCCACCTATACTAATATTAAAATGAATTTGATTTATTTCCTAATCTGGAAACGGCAGATCCAATTTAGCTCAATAAATGTTGAATTAATTTTAATTCAACTTGTTCTAACCAAATTGGTACTGGGAGCTTTCTGAAATCAAGAAAGAAGTATATAATGAATCGTCGAAAAGGTATTGAGCTCTCTGAAGCCAAAATTGAGATAATTTATATTTCGAAAGACCTTCATTACACCAAATATGTTCAATTTTGTTTGATAATCTTTGGCAATTTTTCTAACAACACCATAACGAGAGTGCAAGGTGCATTAAAGCTTAATAGCGAAGTCCTCTCAATTATTGCCGAGTCATCGAAGATGTGTGTCGTCTGGCGGTCATGGTGTAAGACGATGCCCTTTCTCTTCACTAGTCCCAGCTGTTTTCTTTTTCAATAGATTACTTTAGTTTTGTCAACTGCCGACAGTAGAGTGCAAAATCAATTGTTTGACCAAGCTGCAGCAGCTCACGATGTACGATTCTCTTCCAATTCCACTATACACACAGCATCACATTTTTTGGCGTCAATCCGGGTATTGCCATGGTTTGCGAAATTTTATCCTTTTTCGACTATGATCTTTTTTGCATATTATTGTCGTACGTGAGCCACTTTTTATCACTCGTAAGCAACCTCTTCAGAAATGGGTCGATTTTGTTACGATTCTATAGAGATTCGCGGATGGAAAATCGACCGAGTAAATTTTTTAGCGCTAAATCACATGGCAATGAAACATTGCGCTTATTTTTGTATCTCGAACTGGTTTGAAATTGTTTAATGATGAGTGTTTAGTAATTTGGTAATATCAATGGCTACCTCAACTTTTGCAAAACTTCTATCAACTTCTATTATTGGTCGATCAGCGAGCTTTGATATCGAAATTTCCAGAATGAAAGTGACTGAACTATCTTTAGCAAATAGCATAAATTTTTTCTTCGGCCTGCGCATTATTTTTTTGGTAAAGGCACAAATACCTTTGTCGAAATAAAATTATAAAATGTAGCGAACTTTTGCCGAAATGTCACTCATCTTTAAAGCGCTTTACATTAAGTCTGAATAAATAAATTCCGACAGTTTTTGCACGTCTACTACTGCCAAATATCAGCTTCTAACCGACCTGTATTACCCGATGTGATTCATATTACTTGAGATATATAACACTAAGGCTATCTAATGAGAAAAAGGCTTAACACTTTTTCGAAATCTCGATACAATATTAGTGTTCCGGATGGAACACTTCGGTGTCCGTCTGTCTATGTGTCACCCCGATTTTCCCCGGAACTACTTGACATAGAAAGTTGAAATTTGGCACAAATATAGGAATTGAGGACCCAATCAGAGCCGTATAGTTTTAAAAGGGATTAGTTTTGGGTGGTGAAATCGGAAGTGAAAAAAATTTTTTCTTTACCACTTACACTAGTTTAAAAATATTTATGATGTGATATTTGCACACAATTTTCTTCATATTATTTTGAAAAAATGACAAAAAACCGCTATCCCACTCCCCTATCTCAAAAAATGCTAATCAAAAAATTTTGAAAAAACCCTTTAATATTCTCCATAAAGTGTACATTGAGCTAAAGTTATCACGAGTGCATTACCTTTGATAATTTATCTGGTATAAAAAAAAAACTATGAATCCCATATCACTTGACAACATAGTGAAGCTTCTTTTAATTTACTTTTCAGTACATTATTTTCGCGCGTAGCTCCTGTACTGAGACAATTTTATTTTTTTTGCTTATAATTAAACAAATATTTAGATAGCAAATATTTCTTTCACACTTTTATTACTAGATTCTAGATTGAGCTAGATTAATTTGCTGGCTATTAGGTATCTAAGATGCTATACACATATTACCCATTATGACTAAAAAAAAACGTAAAAATACACATTGGATCTTAAGGTGTCAGGGAATTAATTATCTTGTAATAGACAAGGATTTTATTTTATATTGACAGCAGTTACGGTAAGCAGCACTAATTGAGGCACCGGATTGTCAAACTGTCTCTACGCGTGACCCCTGTTTCCCTAGTAGGCAGGAGAGAGGATAACGCTGTGAATGCGCCGATCAACTGACAAAATCAATTTACAACGCAATAATCAACTCGTCGTTTTTCTGTTAATAATTAACAAATCAAGTTGATTTTAGCGTAGAGACACTCTCTAGGCTTGCGCTCTTCGTATGGATATAGTCGTTTGATAAAATTGTTTCTTTAATTTGTTATTAATAATGAATAAAATTTACGCCGAAAAATTTTAATATTAATTAAATAATTAGCCAAAATTACCAAAGTCGGCTTATTTTTCATACATTTCTGCGTATCATATCAAGAATTCAGGTCAGTATGTTAATTTTTGCAGCAATGATTTGGATAAATAAACAAGCGTGCCCAAGCTCTTAGCGCATGCGCGCATTGTCGTGAAGCTAATCGCAGTGAAAATTTGTTTTTTGAATGCTTTCAGCTACCAAAAAAAACATATTGTTTTCTTAATTGGTAATTCCTATTTTTTTTTTTCAAGATATAACACTGAAGTTTTTTTTCGTTCGAAGATTTTTCGTAAGGAAAAATACTCAAGTTGAGTGTATGAAAATAGGTTCAATTAGTTAAGTGATTTTTGGAGTGTTTTTTTAAGTATTTTTATGTAAGGGTATGTAGATGTATTAGACAACAAACAAAGGTGGATGATATCACCAAACGGATAACATCTCTGAAATGGAGCTGGGCCGGCCATGTAGCGAGAGCGACGTATAAGTGGAGTGGCAAGATCACTAGGTGGAGACCATGGGGTGAAAAGCGAAGCATAGGAAGGCCCCAACAGAGATGGAGCGACGATCTGAAGAGAGTCGGAGGACTTAACTGGTATCAACAAGCACAACATAGAGAAAAATGGAAAGATTTGAGAGAGGCCTATATCCGACAGTGGGTAGAGAACGGCTGAAGGAAGAAGAAGAAGATGTAGATATAAAATATTTCAAGTAACAAATTGTAAAAGATAGATGCGCCCCAAAATTCAAAAACCATTTCGTTATACCATCAGGTTTTTAGAAGACTTTAAAGGGATATGTAACGATAAATTATTATTGTATGTTTAAAAAATAAATGTCTACACAAAAATTGATGTATTTTAATATATTTTTTTTTATGACTTCTCTCTTATTACAGATTATTATCAATCCTAAACATATATTAAATAAATGTGTTAGGACTGATGATGACCTGTAATTAGAGAGAAGTTATAAAAAATATATTAAAATATATTCTAAATTTTTGTGTAGACATTTGTATTTTAAACATACATATTGCAGTTTTGCAATCCGGTGCCTCAACTGTGCAAGTCCAACTTGCACTTAACCGGTTTTTTTTTGAACTGATGTGTACAAAAATTAAATTTTGAAGTGGGACACACGACCTTTTAAAATATTTGCGCTATTAAAAATAAATATTAGTTTAAGTAATGTCAAAATTTTACCATTCATGCATTTGCAGTTAAAGCATGAAATTTATGTAGACAATACTTAGAGCTATAAATTGTTTAGTGTGCTAGTAAACAAAACCCAGTCGCTGTTTATTACAGACTATTTAAACATAAAGCACGGTCATTTATATGCTTAGTACCATAGAGTGTTCTTGAAAAGTGCGTGAAAGTATTAAATTTTATTTATGGGAATTTTTCATGTCTAAAATGCATGGAGATATAGTCTGTCAAGTAAGCGATCACCGCTTGTAATCTTGAAAAAATGTGTTTCGAGCTCATTTTTTGCCATCAGTGTATTCTTTGGTGTTCTAACAACGGCGCCAATCGCCTCCTGCATCAATAATCGCCTCACATCTTCGAGGCATGCTGTCGACGAGATTTTATGAAAATTTCAAAGTCAAAGACTTCAGAGTCTTTCCTCTGAGCTTTCCCTTTACAAGGGACCAAATATTTTCAACAGGGTTGGCCTTCGACGATTGTTAGGGCCACTCTAGTATCTTATCGTGGACCCAAGCAAGCCGCTTCGCGACGTGATTTTCGTCCAGCAAAGGTTTCTCCAACGTATAGTATATTTAACGTGACATCATGAGCACGAAGATGTTGTCGAATGGTCTCATGGGACACATTCAAACTCGATTTTCTTAATTTTGCCACTTCTTGACGCGGCGTCAATTTTGGGTCCCGTGAAAACAAAGACACGATTTGGGAGTGACTTTGCCTACTGAGCCAGGTTTTGGCAAGTCGTCGACATTTTTCGTCTCGTTACGACGATTTAACCACTTCTTCACAAACGATACCGACATTTTAATATATTTAGCGGCCGCGGAATCTGTCATTTTGGCCCCCTTTGTATGACAACAAAGAAAGACTGCCTCGAACCGACGAGCAAACATTGTGATTTTGCGTGATTTTTTGTCGAATCGCATCTACCAAAAATGAATTATCGCGGACACGTTCTTACTTGACAGACTGTTTGTCGTTTATAGGTTAAATTAATAAGGAATACAGAAGTATTGTACTAACGAAAAAATCGTCCTTCGAGATTTTTGCATTTTTTTACGTTTCTGAGTCCCCATATCATAAAAAACATAGTTTCGAATTTTCGCTCTGTCTTGCGGCCGGTTAATTTTTGAAATTTTCTTTTGTCGAAATGACAATAAATATCTGCTTTTATAGCTCATCTTGTATATATTTTTTCCAGGAACAGTTTTAATTTATATTTTGATTCTTAACTTAGTTCATGTTTATCGAAAATATCGCAAGATTCGTTCACGCATTTTTTTGCAATGCCGGAGCAGATAAGCAGATAAATGTGTATACAAACACTCTAGACTTAATAAGTGACATATCTCAATTACAAGGTGTTTTTAGTCTTCCGTACGGAACACTTATGTCTGTCACACTCGATTTTCTCCGAAACTATTTGACGTAGAAAGTTGAAATTTAGCACTAATATAAGATTTGAGGGTTCCATTAGAGCCGTGTAGTTCTGAATGTTAAATTTTGAGTTAAGGGGTTAGTTTTGGAGGGAGAAATCAAAAATAAAAAAAAATTACCAGGTCATTAAGTGGGGTATTAAATGACAGCTTGTAGAAACACGTGTTCAAAAATATATATAATGTATATATATACTTGCGCACACTTTTCTTTGTATTATTTTTAAAAAATTGCAAAAAATTGCTATCCTCCCTCCTTGAAAAGTACTGACCAAAAAATTTCGAAAAATTTTGAAATATTCTCCACACAGTGAGGGTTGAAAATTTATTTAGGGTTATAATTTCTTTTTATTGTAAAAGCCATGATCGTACGAAACACTAATTGCGCAAGTCCGACTTACACTTGGTCGGATTTTTAAGTAAGTACCATTTTGAAATACGGCTGCTGTAGCATTGCAGACGTTGTTCCACACATGCTTGTTGAGTACCTGAATCTATTAACTAACCAGATGTCATTACTGAAGCATTCGTCCGGGTTTACGGTTACTTGGACGAGTTGAAAATACCACAGGCCATTGAAAATCCAGATAAAACAGTACCAGTTAGCTAACATGACATTGACACTAACATGGGGTGAAAGGTCCCGAGATTTTCTGAGAGATGGCAGCACCAATTAACAAATTCCTATAATGTTCAATTAGTGTTGCTATATATCGAGGATGTAGCACGTTCCGAACGTCCAAATGAGGATCCACCACTACACGCCTAAGTCCAACAGGTAGTCTGCACAGAGTGGCTGGAACTTCATGAAAGTCGACCAAAGTGTCCAAAAAAACAAACATAGCTGGAAAGATTTTGGCAAGTATTTTTTGGAATGCACATGGAATAATTCTGATCAACTATATTGAGAAGAGGAAGAACAATCATTAGGGACTATTATGTTGGTTCATTGGACCATCTGAATGGTGAAATCAAGGAAAAAGGCCGCATTTAGCGAAGAAAAAAGTGTTATTTTACCAAGATAATGCACCAGCTTACAACACCGTAAAATCGATGGTGAAATTGTACCAATTGGGCTACGAATTGGCTCCTCATTCACAGTATTCACCAGATCTAGCATCCAGCGATTAATACCTCTTTCCAAATATGAAAAGCTGACTCAAATGAAGAAGTCGAATTTAAAACTGACGTTTATTTTAAAGAGCTCGACAAGTCGTAGTATATGAAAGGTATCCTAATGTTGGAAGGTCGCTGGAATAAGTGTATCATTCTTGAAGGGAACTGTGTTGAAGAATAGAATTCATTTTTGGCAAAAACATTGTTTTTTCTTTAAAAGTCTACTGGAAGTGCAGCTAGTCTAAATAAATACCAAGAAAAGAATTTAATGAAAATAAGATTTTGTACTTAAAGTGTTATTTTTTTAATATTCAGTGTCATTGAATTTCTCGAAAATGTGGAAATAGTTGAATTTTATTTATGCATTTTGAATTATATCAAAAATAACTTTATGATTTCTATTACTTACCCAAAAACGATCTAACTCCTAATGTTCCTCTGGCTATACTCAACATCATGGCAGCCATGGAAACTTTTCCCGCCGCAAACACATAATCGGCTTTTGTAGTTTCCTTGGGTCCCCAAAATCTTGAATATACCGCCACGAACGTACTGGCGATAACAAAAATTATAAACACTAAGTAGTCCCATACCATAGACGATAGATCTTTCGACATTTTTGTTGTTGAAATTTGTTCACTGGATCAGGGTTGACGAGGGATCGATTTATTTCTGAAATAAAACAAAGGTTGTTATGTTTTTGTTATTCCATTATCTTTTTTTCTAATTAAGCAATATTTACAAATAAAAAAGTTATTTCTGTACTAGTAACTAGGTTATCAGGTATGAAGCAATATTAAATTAAATAGTTTTATATTGGAAAGGGAGGACATTCAATTATATATTGCATAAGAAAGACTGATTCTTCTGACTGCAATTTAAATCCTTATAATAAAAATTAATAAATTTTAATATTTTTACTTTTCTTGCCAAATTCGTAAAAAAATCATATTCCGAGATTATTACTTTTCCTCACGTCTTAGGCATCCTAGATCATGAACAACATAGTCACTCGTCCGTCTTAGCATGAAATGAGATATCAATTTCAAAATTGTATATTTATATATATATATATATATATATATATATATATATATATATATATATATATATATATGAAGGGTTAATGAAGTGGAGTAGGGAGTTAGAGGGGTTGCCTCATAAATATCGAGCTATGTCCCTTTTCAGTATTTCAGTGCTATCTCAGTATTCAGTATTAGACTGTAAGAATATGAAAATTAAGTTAATTTTTTGTTGCTATCAATTCAAAAATAGTATATGTATATAATACCTAATGAGGGGATGAAGCTTATAATGTTTGAGCGAAACAGCTTAAGGCGAAGGAGGTTAAAAGGATGGAGATCGATAAATCTTGTGTGGTTTTTAATGGTAATATGGTAATTTTTCTTGGTTTTTTGTTGAATTAATAAACAAATATTTTGTAAAAATCTTTAGAATAAAGCGCAAATGGGGATTAGAGGGGTTGTTTCGTATATATACCGTTAAATGTCCTTTTCAAAGCAAAGGAACTTAAAAGTTAGGTTACTTTTTCAATATTTTTAATTTCAACTCAATAGGGGGGTGAAAGAGGTAGAGATGGTTAAATATTGTATAGTTTCAATAACAAGTTTTTTGGATGATGTAACTGACAAATTTTTATATATATATATATATATATATATATATATATATATATATATATATATATACTAGCTGTGCCCGCGGCTCCGCTCGCGTGGACTTGATTCACTAATATCGTCACTGCTTATTCCTTATGTTACCTAAAGTTATAAAATATCTGCCATTATTTCCCCTTATCTTCCATTATTTCTTCTTATCTCCCATTATCTCTACATAATTTCCATTATCTAGGCTTATTTCTGCTCATCTCCCATTATTTATCCTTATCTCCAATTATTTCTCCTTATCTCCCATTATTTCTCCTTATCTCCCATTATCTAGGTTTATCTCGACTTATCTCGCAATATTTCTACTTATCTCCCATTATTTCTCCTTATCTCCCATTATCTCACCGTAACTCCCAATATCTTATCTCTGCTTATCTCCCATTAGTTCTCCTTTTCTCCCATTATTTATACTTATCTCCTATTATCTCACCTTATCTCCCATTATCTAGGCTTATATCGAATTATATAAAACATATGTCTAAATTTATAACAGCACGTAAATCGGATAAGCGGTTCTCAAGTGATAAGCGCACTAACGGACAGACAGACAGACAGAGAGACGTTGCATTCTATATATATTATTATCTCTACATAATTTCCATTATCTAGCCTTAACTCTGCTCATCTCCCATTATTTCTCCTTATCTCCCATTATTTCTCTTTATCTCCCATTATTTCTCCTTATCTCCCATTATTTCTCCTTATCTCCCATTACCTAGGTTTATCTCGACTTATCTCGCAATATTTCTCCTTATCTCCCATTATTTCTCCTTATCTCCCATTATCTCACCATAACTCCAATTATCTTATCTCTGCTTATCTCCCATTATTTATACTTATCTCCCATTATCTCACCTTATCTCCCATTATCTAGGCTTTTATCGAATTATATAAAACATCTGTATAAATTTATAAAAACACGTAAATCGGATAAGCGGTTCTCAAGTGATAAGCGCACTAACGGATAGACAGATAGACAGAGAGACGTTGCATTTTATATATATTATATTCTTTGCAACATGATATTGTTTCATATTTAAAGGTTAAGGCAGTGTATTGCAACGCGCTAACGGTAACCTTTTTCCGACTTGTTTCACTATTATCGTCACTGCTTATTTTTTATGTTACCTAACGCAATAAAATATATCCTATAACCTGGCCAGAGAAAATATTTTATATTTAAAAAAAAAAGCACGTAAATCGGATAAGTGGTTCTCCAGTGATAAGCGCACTAACGGACGGACAGACAGACAGGCAGAGAGACGTTGCATTTTATATATATTATAGATAGAAGATTATAGAAACCAGGCCAGAGAACAAATGTATGAATTAAAAAAAAACACGTAAATCGGATAAGTGATTCTCGAGTGATAAGCGCACTAACGCACAGACAGACAGAGATACGTTGCATTTTATATATATTATAGTTGTAATAAAATATATATCTATAACCTGGTCAGAGAACATATGTATGAATTTAAAAAATCACGTAAATCGGATAAGTGGTTCTCGAGGGATAAGCGCACTAACAGACAGACAGACAGACAGACAGAGAGACGTTGCATTATATATATATATATATATATATATATATATATATATATATATATATTTATTGTAGATATAGATTATTATTATTATTATATAACCTGGCCAAAGAATATATGTATGAATTTAAAAAAAGACACGTAAATCGGATAAGTGGTTCTAGCCTGATAAACGCACTAATGGACAGACAGACAGACAAAGAGACATTGCATTTTATATATATTATAGATTATAGATTGTAGATATTCTCTGCTACATAATATTGTCCTATATTTAATGGTTTAGACTGTGTTTTTGCAAGGGAACGCGCTAGTGGCAAACTTTTTTCCGACTTCATTCACTATTATCGTCACTGCTCATTCCTTATGCTACCTATCGTAATAAAATATAGCCTATAACCTGGCCAGAGAACATATGTATGTTTTAAAAAAAAAGTAAGTAAATCGGATAAGTGGTTTTCCAGTGATAAGCGCACTAACGGACAGACAGACAGACATACAGACAGACAGACAGAGACAGACAGCCAGGCAGACAGGCAGGCAGGCAGACAGGCAGGCAGGCAGGCAGACAGGCAGGCAGACAGACAGACACACAGACAGACAGAGAGGCGTTGCATTTTATATATATTATATATATATATATATATATATATATATATATATATATATATATATATATATATATATATATATATATATATATATGTATATATGTATATATATATATATATATATATATATATATATATATATATATATATATATATATATATATATATATATATGTATATATGTATATATATATATATATATATATATATATATATATATATATATAATATATATATATATAATCTTTTTAATAGGGGAAGGAGGTAAAAACGATGATCATATATAGTTTTAATAGTATTAAGAGAAATTTCTGAGGGTTTTTTGATGAGAGAAAGGGCAAATATTAAGCATAATCATTTGTAATAAACCGTGTAAAGTGATGGATAAGAGAGATAGAAGTGGGACTTCTTATTTATCCTATTATATACCTTTTTCGAAATTTTTTCAGTGAAGGAATTAAAACATTATATTCTTTTTTTCATTATGTTCATTGTTAACGTGGGAAGACACTTAAAGAGGTGGGGGTCATTGTACCTTCTCAATAGTATTATGCGATTTTTTTCTAGTTTTTGATTGGGATATTGGATATTCAAAATAAAATAATTTTTTTGTAGTAAGATATATATGGGTCAAAGGGACAAGGTAGGGAGTTTAGAGGGTGATGGTGTATGTCATAATATACTTCTATTTCAGACTTCTTCTCTTTCGTTTATTTCAAATTTTAACAAGAATACTATATAAAGGGGAATAAGATCTGATCACACAGTAACCTAAAGAAATGTTGAGTTGAATATAAGACTAGTTTCAGAAATATAAACAGTTAAGTTAGCAGAAATGTACTTATTGAACGGTAGGTAAATTATTGTCTTTACTTTCCCTGCGAACAGGTAGTAATTGTAAAAAAAAAGACCCTCCGGATTTTTTTTTCTTAGGGTTTTTAGATGACAAAAAAACGTAATTTTCTAAATTCTAATTCCATAATAGATAATAATCTAGCCACACGTCTCATAAACATATCACGAGATTTTTTTTGGGTACTGCTGACAATTTTTTATTCTTTATTGTATTTTTCTAAATGAAATTAATTTTTATTTTTTATTTATCTGCTACTGCAGTTTCGAAGGTTTTCTACATTGTTAAGCGTAATACTTGACAATGTAGAAAACCTACGAAATTGCAGTAGCAGATAAATAGAAAATAAGTGACAAATAACAAAATAATTCGTTTTGTTTCATTTCGAAATTTAAAATGTACTGCCATAACGTAACGGAGACCTCAAGTATACAATCTTTATTGTGTGTTGGCAGAGCGCACGTGGTTTGTTTGATCTGATTTTAAAAGAGAGAGTTGCACTTTTTATTAAATATATTTGTTGATTACATGTATTGGTCTACTATCTAATTTTTTTTTAATAGTATTTCACCATAAAGTGAATTTTATTCTCAAGTGTGAAATTTTTAGTACTTATTTTAGAACTGCATGTTTACAAGGAAAGTACTGGATAAATCGTTCTACAAATTATATGTTATTTTATTTTATTAAAAAAAACTAGGTAAAAGTTCTATACAAACATAACTTTTACTTCAAAATCTTCCTTTTTTTTATTTTTTCCTACATAGGTAATGTGTGTTTTCCCTTTTAATTTATAACTCACTTAATTTTTAAATTTATCCTACTAATTTGTAGCTCAACGAGAGAAAAAAACCCTGGTTTTTTGCTACATGTCGGTTAAGATTGCAAGAAAGCATCTGCAGCGATCTTTTTCTCTTCAACATTTAGACTACTAAATGATTCAATGTTCTAATCTCGAAGAATAACCTCTGAAAATCACTGCAAATTGGCACGGTCCAATTCCACATAATAAGCCACAATAGTTTCTCTGCTAATCACAACTGTTAAAGCTTCTGTTCCAAATATTACTACGTTTGTTAACATTTTTGCTTCGATTAGTAAGATTTAAACCGTGCCATATTATTTTGTCTACCGTGTATCATTTTCCAGAGTAACCTATTTTCTATCTTTTATTTTATTTTTAGTTACGTAATTTACAAAATTGTAGCAATTTCCATAATTTTAGGCAAAATTTAATAAAATTCCCTGTAAGTTTTTTGTTCCAGTGATGTAAAACCTATACTGATCAATTTGTCTTAAAATTCTCTGTAACTCTGTAAAAGAAGAAACTTTCAGAATAAATTTGTAGAGTATTACTACATCAATATATATGTAATTTTATTTAATTTTTTCAAGAAATTAAGTGCTTCTTTGACGACGACAAAAAATTGCTAAAATTATTGTTGTTAATATTGAAAATAATAAAGAAATTAGATAATTTTTCCGCATTTCAAGATGTTTGACCCCTTATATATGTGACTATAATTAACTCTACTTAAAGTTTGTTTATTGTCCAGCCAAGAATCAGAAAAATTTCTCATATTGTTATTGAAATTATAGAAAATTATTTGCTCCCAATAATTTTACTCCCTTTCTCTGAAGCGACTTTGCTGAAAAACTACAGATTCCATGTTTTACTTCAAATAATATGTGCCAATAAATTTAAAATAATATCTTATTTTACTCGAGAGTTGTCGTGCCAGCATTCCCATGAAAAGATGAAATTATACTATTCATAAACAAGAGCCCTGAAACGTAAAGAAATGCAAAAGTTTACTAAGAGAAGAAAGAAATATTAAAAATGGTAATTTAAAAAAATTGATTGGAAGCCCAATTGTCAAAATAAAATTAATATTTTTTATATTAAAATTTAATTTAATTATTTGCAGTTACATTATGATTTTGGAATTTTAAATATATATGCGCATAATCTGTGTTCATCCTTTGGTTGGAGATGAATTTTGACGAATGCTAATTGAGTAATTTTGAGTAGAACATAAAGAAAATAGTATATTCTTTTAGGCACTGAACAACCAAATTGAATCTCTTATAGTTTAACATCTTTTCCGGTCATTATAGCTCAAAGTTATATTTTAAAATTAATTTTATTATTTAAGTCTATTGTAGTGAAAGTTGTCAGAAAAAGACTAAATAAAAATTTTAATTTTCCCTAAATACTGGTGCTGTTCTTAATATTAAGAAGGTTCTGGAAAATGTTTCAAAATTTATTATTATAGTTTTTTGACTTTATTAAAACAGATTGTCTTAAAGTCACTGCCCTATTAGTGTTTCATGGGTCGTATAAAATAGCTTTCTTTACTATTATTGTTTCGCAGGACGTATAAAATACCTTTTATGGTGTATTTTCCTAAATTAAAGTATGAACTTTGGAGAGAATATCACAACACACCAGCTGAATGCAACTTTTAATATTTTACGTTGGAATAGGGTTCGGAATAATTGTATCCTCCAAATTAAAATCAGTATTAACATTAAAAATTCTATTATCAAAATTATACTTGTAGTTTTCAATAGATATCGATAGGATACGATTAGATACAAAAAGCAAACAACAGAGCCCACTGGAGACAACTTGGGGAGGCTTACATCCGACTATGGATGGAATAAGCTAATAATGAGGATGATGATGATATATACTAGTTCAAGGAATTTTATAATTTCCTTTTTAAAGAGATTGTACCTTCTTTGAAATCTAGAATAATTAATGATAAACTAGTCATTGGCATTCGTACTCATAACTATACAATTCACTGTCAGCTAAAGAAATGTATCCTCTACAATTATAAAAAAAAACTACGCTTTTTAAGTGATCTTTTAATACATATATACATATATATATATATATATATATATATATATATATATATATATATATATATATATATAATATATATACATATACATATACATATATATATATATATATATATATATATATATATATATATATATATATATATATATATATATATATATATATATTATAAAACTACTACGACTAATAAGAAACTCACCTAAGTACACGCTATAATTATTAAAAAAGTAATATGAATTTTTAAAATTATAAACCTGTTATTACAGGTAACATCAAGATCGTCTACCCGATTGTGATAAAATAATCTCACTTCCGATTCTTATATATTTAAATTTCAATTTTGTGTTAAGATACATATGTAAATAAAGATATATCTTCCTTAAATATTGAGATAGAATGTAAGCTTTACTAAAATTTATTGTAAATGTGCTAGCACGTGGCAGGTGGATGGAGAAAAAAATAAATAAAGAGCTCAGACTTTTTTTATTTAACTTTGTGGGATGCCTTTGTATGATTGTAAATTTACTACGTAATATATTTTAAGTATTGCAAATAGTAATTAAAAGTAATAAAAAATTATTACCTAATTTTTTCGCAATTCGTTTTAGATCAAGAAAAACATAGCTTCCCATTTCCATCTGATTGTTTATTTGTCTGTTGTCATGCTAATCCTTAACATAAATTATATATCGTTAGAGCTGTCTTTTTAGTCATTTTGTTGCCCACGTCAATTCCCTGGACACCACTATGGACAGGTACTCAGACTAGAAATAGATTGTTTCTGTCCGCCAGATTAGCCAACAAGTCTTTAGTCTCGCTTACCAGATGCAAGTTGACCCTAGTTTGTTTTAAAGCTATCTTTCAAGTAAAAAACGAAGCATTACTGCCTAGGGACATATCCGTTTGCTCCCTCTCTCTCTCTCCTTTAAATTCATCTGTGTACCAGATAAGTACCCCTCTTTCGAAAAACAATTCCGGTAATCCAATATTACTTCTCTGGTAGTAAAAGCATCTTCCTAGGCCATGGTTGTACTGTAATATCACCATCATCATCATCATTAGCTTATTTCATCCATAGTTGCTTGTAAGCCTTCCCAAGTTGTCTCCAATGAGCTTTTTTCATTTAATCGTGTCCTGCTAATCTTTTTATGTCATCCATCCATCTTGTCTGTGGTCTATCTCTGCATCTTTTGTGTTCTCTAGACCTCCATTCAACTATGCGGCGTGTTATTATTTAGCCTTGCGATATGCCCCGCCCAATGCCACCTTAATATACATATTCGTTGTATTACATCTGTCACTTTTGATCCTCTTCGTATCTCGATATTAGGAATTGGAGTCTAATATTTAGCATTCTTCTCTCCACTGCTCTTTGGGTTACTTAGAGTTTATTTATTATACTTTTATTTAAAGCCCACGTTTCAGTGCCATATGTTAGTACCGGTAGTACATATTGATCGAATATCCTGGCTTTTATGGTATTCGGGATATTCAATTTAAATGTAGATTGTAACCTTCCGAACGCAGACCAAGCTATCTAAGTCAGCCTCTACATTATTTTTTGGTATTTCGATTTCTTGTCCTAAATATATGAATGTTTGTAACTACTTCTTATTAATAGTTCCTGGCTATTATCTTTACTTTCATTGTTCAAATATTTGGTTTAGTGAAGACCTATTCCTCGAGACTTGTTTAATTCCATTAGCATTTCTTGTAATTCTGCTTTTATGTTGGCGATCAGAGTGCGATGCTTAAGTGATTTAATCGTTCATCGTCCATTAGTATTCCTTTATTTTCCCACTTTAACGATTTGAACTTGATCTTCTAGAGTCGCCTTGTCTAATTCCTCTTTTAATTTTGATCTCCCTCGGCCATGTTTGTACTGTAATATATATATATATATATATATATATATATATATATATATATATATATATATATATATAAGGGCGCAGGGGCTGGTCTCCTACTGTTTAATCCAGCGTCATTTAACCGTCTTCTAACTGTTTCAGAAGAAATTGTGACATTGCGAACAGCTTCGAGTTCGTTTCTTATTTTAGAACTAGTGATAGTCCTGTTTCTTAAAGCACATTGTCTTATAAAACATTCATCTAGGTCACTAGTGCATCGTTTTCGCCCTTGCCCTAGCCTTCTAGAATAAGTTCCTACTTCATTCAAGCGTCTTACCATACGACTTATTGTGGAACGATGTTTGCCTAATAAATTGGCAACATAACTCTGACAATATCCCTCGTCCAATGAAACTGAGGCTCGCACTACCTCGTGTTGAGTTAAATTCCTTGTTCGATTCATTTTTCTAATTCTTTGGAGTCAACAATAAAACAGTCTACCACAAAAACGTATTACTTTGAAAAAGCGAACAATTTATAAGCTTACTTTTAAAAAAAAATCTATCGCATTATTACAGAAAATTGTTTATCTTCTAAAAAATTCTTTAAAACTGTAAATCTAAACGAATTGTTTTGATTTCTGTCATGAACAACGAAACAAAATATGCATAACCTACTATTCAAATACTCGATAAACTTTAAAACTGACATAAGAAAAAGATAAATTAATTTTCAGATTGTTGCGTTAATTTTGGCCAGGAGTTTATATATAAATATATATATATATATATATATATATATATATATATATATATATATATATATATATATATATATATATACATATATATATATATATATATATATATATATATATATATATATATATATATATATATATATATGTATATATATAAATATATATATATTTATATATATATATATATATATATATATATATATATATATATATATATATATATATATATATATATATATATATATATATATATATATATATATATATGTATATATATTTGAGTGTATCTCAAAGTAAACTAAGACTTTTCCAAAATACCTAATATTAGTGGCGCTGCCTATTGGATATAAAATGAGTAGGCAAGGCACATCTTTTACTAACTTTTTGTCTAATTTTTGTGAAAATCCATACGATATTGAGCTTATGAGCCTAAAATAACAACGTGTTTTAGTTATGAGTCAAAAAATGAACACTGAACAAAGAACGAATATTAAGTTTTGTTTAAAACATTTAACAAAACATATCAATTGTTAAATCATGTTTACAACGATCTATGGTTGTCTACCCCGTAGCGGAGTGCGTGACTGGTATAACCGAACCGAAATCTTGGTTGCGATACATGGAAATGGAATTAAATATGTCCAAAGCTTCAATATATCGTATTTTGACTTAGCATTTGGGGCTTAGAAAAATTTGCGCTCGGTTTGTACCACACAAATTGACTGACGGCCAAAAATTGCCTCAAATTTAACATTAGGTCTTGACTCTTAATTAAACAGTCTAAAAACGACATAAACTTCAAGTATTCCATTGTTACTGGCAATGAGACTTGTTTTCGATATGATCCAGAAATCAAGTGACCAAGGTTTGAATAAAACCATCCAAGCAAAACAATCCGAGAAAAAATCATTGAAGAAGTCCAAAGTGGAAACAGTGTATATATATATATATATATATATATATATATATATATATATATATATATATATATATATATATATATATATATATATAAAACAAGGATTTTCTACAGCTGACGCTGTTTTTCTTCTCTCAGCCTTTGATTCCATCCGTTTCTATCTTCCCAGTCTCCATCTGTTAGACCCCTGTCCTCCATAGTCTCGTCCACATCGTCTCTCCACGACCGTCTGGGTCTTCCTCTTTTTCTTCTCCCTATAGGGCTCCACTCCGTTATTTTCTTTATCCACCTATTATCTTCGTTTCGTCTTATGTGTCCATACCATTTTAATCGTTTTTCTTCAATGGTGATTATAGCGTTCTCTTTAATGTTCATTCTGCTTCTTATTTCTTCATTTGTTATTCTCTCCATACGTGTCACTCTACAACATCTTCTCCAATACTCCATCTCTACCGCGTTAATTTTAGATTTATTTCTTTTGTTGATCATCCATGTTTCTGACCTGTATGTCATTATGCTTTGTATTATTGATTTGTATATGCGTATTTTGTTCTTTTTGTAATGTGCTTGTCCCACAGGATCGAAGTTAATTGTCTTATGCATGTTCGCGTTTCTCCTAATCTAGCTTTAATCTCTTCTTCTGATGTGGCGTTTTTTGAAGTGATGGTTCCTAGATATTTAAATCTATCGGTTCCTTTGATTATTGTTTCGTTATCTACTTCTAGATTATCCACGTTTTCCCCTCCTTTGTTGTTAGATATTCCGTTTTATCAAAGTTTATTGCTAATCCTGCTTTAGTGTATTCTTCTTTCAGTTTTCTTACCATATAACTGAGGTCCTCCTCATCCTGCGCTATGATTACTTGGTCGTCTGCGAAACTTAGAGTATATAAGTATTCTTCTCGTATTGGGACTCCCATTCCACTACATTTTTGCTTCCATTTTTTTAATGTTTGTTCGAGGTATATATTGAATAGTGTTGGGGATGTAGAGCATCCTTGTAATAGGCCTTTTGATGTTTGGAGTCTCTTCCCTATTTTATGTCCTATTTTTATGTCCACTGTGTTGTTTTCGTAGAGAGCTTTTACTACGTATATTAGTTCTTTGTCAATGCCTATTTCTTTCATTGCTTTCCATAATCTTTGTCTTGGTACTGAGTCATGGGCCTTTCTTATGTCTATGAAGGCTAGATGAACTTCTCTGTTCTTTGCCAGTTTTTTCCCTTGTTTGTTTTATAGTGTATATGTGGTCTATACATGATTTTCCGGCCGTAAAGCCTGCTTGGTCTTCTCCAATTTTTCCTTTTATATTTTCCGCCTTGATATTTTTAATAATTTTTCCATACAAACGTCCCATACTTGATATTATGCTTAGACCTCTATAGTTTGTGCATTTTCTGCGGTCTCCCTTTTTAAATATAGATACTAACACATGGGCTGAAAAGTCCCGGGCCTAACACATAGATGGCGCTAGTTTTATTGCAGTCACCTTTTTTTCAGTTAATACTAACCTTCAAAAGACAGCTGTTAAAATTTCATGATATTCTATTCATTAGTTTGTGAGTTATTGTGCTAAGAGTGACGCTACTTTTGTTATTTTCAAAACAATGGATCAAAAACAATTTCGTGTTTTAATTTTACACTGCTTCTTGATGGGAAAAAATACCGTTCAAGCGAAGCAATGGCTTGAAAAGTGTTATGGGGACTCCGCTCCATCAGAAACAACAATAAAACGTTGGTTTGCTGACTTCAAACGTGGTCGTAGAGACACCGATGATGCAGAACGCAGTGGACGTCCAAATGAGGCGGTAACACCAGAAAACATCAAAAAAATCCATAAAATCGTTTTGAATGATCGAAAAGTGAAGTTGCGTGAGTTAGCTGACATTGTAAAGATATCAAAAGAACGTGTTGGCTTTATATTGCATGAGCATTTGACTATGAGAAAGCTCTGTTCAAAGTGGGTGCCGCGTTTGCTCACTGTTTATCAAAAACAAGAACGTGTTGATGATTCTGAGCAGTGTTTGGCCATTGTTAGAGCGGCGCTGGAATGATTGCGTTGCTCTTGATGGAGATTACGTTGATGAATAAAGCTAATTTTGAACCAAAAAAAACCGTGTTTTCTTTGTTAGGCCCGGGACTTTTCAGCCCATGTGTTATATAAGCTTTTGACCATTCTTCTGGTATTTTTTCTCCATTTATCGCTCTGTGGAACATGTTTCTCAGCATTCGATGTAATTTATTAGACCCGTACTTAATCATTTCATTTACCACACCCCAGGCCCTGCAGATTTATTATTTTTGAGTGTTTTTAGTGTTTTCTTTACTTCTTCATAGCTTAGTTCTATCTCTTTTGTTTCCTTATTCTGTTCTTCTTCAGGGTTCTCTTCCTGGAATTCTTGTCTGTCTTCTGTTAGCAGCTTCTTATAATATTCTTCCCACTCGCTTTCTGGTATGTACTCTATATACGTCTTCTCTCTATTGTTAGTCCTTAATGCTTTAATTATTCTCCATGACTCTGTATTTCTAGTTCCTCCTTTATACTGTTCTACATGTTCGCACGATTTTTCCCATCTCTCGTTCTTTTTTTTGTTTATCATCCTTCTTGTTTCTGCATTTTTCTCTTTATATTTCTGTAGATCTTCTTCTGATTTTGTATTCAGCCGTTTTTCGTATAGTCTTTTTTTCTCCTTTATAGATTCATTGGTTTTTTCACAGATTCTAATTTTATGTTTCTCATTCTCGTTGTCTTCTTTACCTAATGCTTCTAGGGACGCCTGTTTGATGCATTCTTTTATGTGGTCATACATCTGTTGGAGGTTGTCGTATTTAAATTCATTTAATTTTTGATCTAATCGTCATCTATATAGGTCTCTTATCATTTCGTCTTGCAGTATTTTATTTCTTTGTCTGCATTAGTATTTCTGTTTTCTTTATCTATTGTTTCTTTTTGCTTTATTGTCTTGTACCACGTTACTTTTATATTTGCTATTAATAGTCTATGGTCTGTTCCACATTCTGCCCTTCTCTTTACTCTTACGTCTTTTATTTTGATATTGGTATCGTTTTTAATTATAATGTAGTCTATTATTGATTTTAAGTTTCGTGTTTCTTGCATCCAAGTATATTTATGGATGTCCTTGTGTTTGTAGAATCCGTCTGTTATTTTGAGGCCGTTTAGTTCACACAGCTCTATTAGTCTCTCTCCGTTGTCGTTAGTAATGTCTTTTCCGAATGGTCCTACGGTATTGTCCTTTGTTTTCCTTCCTGTTCTCCCATTCAGATCTCCCATTATTATTAATTCTTGGTTTTTCTTTACTTTTTGTGTTTCTATTTCTAGTGTTTCCATGAAATTATCTTTTTCTCTTATAGTGCTGTCTTCTGTTGGGCCGTATACTCCTAATATTACCATGTCTTTTCCTAGCATTGTTATATTTAGTTTTATGATTCTTTCATTGATGGGTTCCCAAGATGTTATTTTCTTTTTTCCACTTCTTTTTTACTAATATTTCAACTCCGGCCTTTGCTCTTTCTTCCTTCTTTACTCCACTCCAACAATGCATCACTTCATCTATTTCTTCTATTCCACTTCCCTTTTTCTTCGTCTCGCTTATTACTAAAATGTCTATGTTCATCTTCTTAAACACTTGTATGACTTCGTGCCGAGAGCAGCTATTCTGTTTCGGGATTTCTTCGTTTAAATAAAAACGGCATATTAACTATTACTATTCACCGTACTCATTTGATTTTGTTTCGTGCAGTTTCTGTCTATTCCCAAAATTACATTTGTCTGTGATATATACAGGATTACACTCTTCTCGCTAGGGGCCATTCAACTTATTAACATTTAGCTGGACCAGGGCAAACGTATCAATTTTTAGCAAACAATACAATAGTTATATTCACAATTCAAAGTTTAATATCGTTTTGGTGTAAATAAGACATAACGATCTTGTGAGTTTGAAAATTATCTAAAAGTGTGAATATATGTAGAAAGTTTGACGGTCCTAGTACAGAGTACTATAGTTCTCTATTTATTTTGGGTATAGATCATTACTATGTTTGATGTATTCAAAAAAAATATGATTCAAGTCGCCAACAATTTCATATAACTCGCATACGTCGAATTATATAACATTATTTTGCATGATGAGCAGAGTGACTTGCATGTCAAAATTTAAGTCTTTTAAGAGTAGTAATAAATCTTCTGGATTACCTACTGTTTGACTTTTGCACTCAATTTTTTTTATTTTTTTTAATGGAATTACCACATTTATATTTCGCCTCAGCAAATCAGCTTTATTTTTCTTTAGTATGTAAACACATGAGTAAACTTGAAATAACTTGAACTGACCTTAAACCTCATATGAAAAAGCGATATAAAACAATGAATTGATGTTATATCGAAGCTGATGAAAGCATATTTAAAATAAATAATTTAAATAATGTTTCATTTTCTATTAAAAATTCGGCTTTTTAGACAGAGGGTATACATTTAAAAATAGAAAATAATCATTAGGAGCCTAATTGAAAACATTAAATTTAGTATTCACCAATAGGGTAATTAAATATTAAAATTAAATTTGAATTACATTTATTTATGGGTATATCGTTCTGAAATATACATTATCTTTAATCAGGTTTACTACTAAATTATTTATTAATATTCTCTTGTGTAAATGATATTTTATGTTATTAATAATTTCACATTCACATTCTGATAAAAAATTTAATGAATTTTAGCTGGTTTTACATGTAATTAAATAAAAATTTAATAAAAAATTCAAAAACAAAATAGGTTCTATATAAGGGACAAAACAGAGAAAAATGACTTTGCAGAATCAAAAATATTGCGACTTACTATTTTGGAGAAAATCGAGCAAAAAGTTTAACAAAATTTTGTATCAAGGATTACACTTTTTGAATTAAATAACATCAGGGATATAATGTTGAGTAATATTTGAATTACATATATATATATATATATATATATATATATATATATATATATATATATATATATATATATATGTACACAACTTTAAATTTAAGTATGTATAAGAAACTAATATCAAGATTGCTAATTGAAATGTTTGTATGTAAGCTACAGTACATGCAACTGTAAAGCTTTTTAGATCCTTATTTTCACAGGATGTATACATTCTGTGACTTGACTTGACTTTTTCCATACTTTGTATCAGGTCAGGTAAATAAAAGTTTATTTATTTATTTTTATTATATATATATATATAAATATATATATATATATATATATATATATATATACCCTCGCAGAATGTCCCTAAATTTTTGGAAAAATATTTTTTCTTCTCAATCGTTTTTCCCCCTTCAACAGCCGCCGTTAGATTTCTGATTTGAATTTAAGGTATTTCCTTATACATTTTTTGATACTGAATCCATTCCCGAGAGTTGTTTCTACCTACAATCCGTCAGTTTTCCGCAACGTTCATGTTAAATACGCATTAAGGGTGAAAAAATGCGTTTTCCTTTCAAAAAAGTTCCGCAAAATTTACAAGAAACATTGTATATCAAGTTTTTTGATGCAAAATCATAGATATGATACAGATCTTTGAGAAATTTTTATGGAGCACTAATAATATTGGACAAAGACAGCGATAACTAAACGCTTTCCGGAAAAAAGATTGATACACATAAAAAATGAAAAACCGACTTATGGTGCAAAGTTTGCAAAGAGACCGCAGAAATAAAGATAATTTTAAGATTGATTTATCTGAAAAAACTATTTTGGGACGCGATATGAGTTCATTCTTAACGTCGGACTCAAAGCAACTCTTTATTATGAATAATATTCCCATTGGATTTTTTAATAGATCTCTCAAGATCGAAACTCACAAATGACGTCACAAATGACGTTTCGGAATGGGGCGTTTCTCTTGCAGATGATTACAACCAAATCCTCACAGTTCAAGAAGACCAACGTCAAGTATTGTTGAAAGGAGAATCATACCATCGGCATCACAAGATATTTCCATCCTCGACAAAAAAAGATATCGTTGATAAAATCATCAAATACTGAAATTGTACTGGCTACTGATTTTTTTTCTATTTCGAAATATTTATTAAATTTTATAATCGTTTGTTGACTTTTACAAATTTCTTCCGTTTTCCGGTTGATTTTGATGTTCGTAGAATTTGAAGAATCTTCTAAACTGGAATATATAAACTTCATTTTTATGATTATTCATTGTTATCTGATTATTATGATTACTTGATTCATTTTATTTTTGTGTTGTTACCAGATACTTTTATTGTATGTTTTGGTTGCCTGGTTGAAAAGATCGATATTAATATAATCATTAATGAACACATTGATATAGTTCTTTTCAAGAGCCGCATTTTATTGCAATTCCAATGAGGCCCAATCAAAATTCAGTATTTACTCGGACGTAAACTTTTCGTTGAATTCAAATATATATTAAAAGTATTGGGTTTTCATTTAAATTTTTAATATTAGAACTCACAGAATTGAACATTGAGCCTAAAATCTAACAGGCCCATTCAATTCCCAGAGAATATGCTAAAACTTTTGTCTAAAACATTTTTTTCTGAAGTTGCCTTCCTGTCGAGTTTTTTTAGGTGTGTCAATTTTTTTTTCCCAACAAAGCGCTTAGTTCTTGCTGTCTTTGTTCAATATTACTCGTGCGCTGTTGAAGGGGAAAAACGATTGAGAAGAAAAAATATGTTTTCAATCGATGGATGCGACCTCTAAATATTAATATTTTTTTAAAAAAATTTAGGGGCTTCATTTTTTTGTAGGATTAAGCAGTTTACGGGGTAGGACCAAAGAAAAGTAAAAAAAAGTTTGGCTAATAACATATATATATATATATATATATATATATATATATATATATATATATATATATATATATATATATATATATATATATATATATATATATATATATATATATATATATATATATATATGTATATATATATATATATATATATATATATATATATATATATATATATATATATATATATATATATATATAAGAGCTTACTGGTAACAACCAAAGCGGGGTTTAACCTAGGGATAGCCCTTAAGATTACAGAGTGAACAAAAAGGTGTTAAAGTTCTTAGTAACTGTAATTTTATTCTAATATCGAGCTTTCGATGCCAAATCGTATATCACCTTCAGAACCTAGAAGACACAGAAAAGAAACCTATATTGTAATCTCAATAAGAAAGATAGAAACACTACCCTATTTTTAATTTTAAATTCTGAATTGTTAGTTTAAAAGAGTACTTACTGAAAATTTACAGATAGTTCTCGGTTGAATGACAATTCAATATATATCAACTGCAGAAAATGAAGTGTTTCAATAACCCATTTTTAGTGTTCCGCATGGAACACTTATAAGATGACTTCGGTGTCTGACTGTCTGTCCGTCTGGCTGTCTGTCTGCCCGTCTGCCTGTCTCTCTGTCACACCCGATTTTCTCCGAAACTATTTGTCATAGAAAGTTGAAATTTGGTAATAATATAGGAATTGATGGCCTCATCAAAGCCATGTAATTTTGAAAGTCAAATTTTGACTTAAGGGGTTAGTTTTGGGGGGTGAAATCGGAAGTGAAAAAAATTTTTTAGTAGATCATCGAGTGTGGTGTCAAATGAAAGCATGTGAAAACACGAGTAATATATATATATATATATATATATATATATATATATATATATATATATATATATATATAATGTAATACTTGTGCACACTTAGTATTATTTTTAAAAAATTGCGAAAAATTGCTGTCCCCCCACCTTATCTCAAAAAGTACTGATCAAAAAATTTTGAAAAAAATTCCGGAATATTCTCCACGGGGTGTAGATTGAATGAAAATTATCACGAGTGCATTACTTTTAATAATTTATCTGGTATATAAAAAAAAAACAAAAATTTCAAGATCATTAGTTTTCAGTAAAGATTAAAAACAAACTTTGTTGAAAACTCATTTACGGTGTGTTTTATGAAATCACTGATTATTTTATACCGCCGTAACAACATTTTTTATTTTAAAACCAATCAACGTACGGAAAACTAATTGTGCAAGTTCAACTTGCACTTGACCGGTTATTTTTATATATACCATATAAATTTACACGTTATTTCCTTAATGGTTAGAATGTAAAAGAATCATAATTAGCAATTATTAAAACCTTAAATTATTAAAATTAGTGAACAACCGTTTTGAAATCTAACAAAAATGGTTATTATTTTTTATTTTTAGTAATTTTTAATTTCTATAAAATGTCTCTGCTGTCAAAAATGAGACGTGCGTATTAAGTAAAAATTTTAAGAACGACTTAAGGTCATTTATTATACTGAAAGTAAACCAACAGATATAAATACTTTATAAAGCAACAAAATTCAAAGAAATTCTGTTATAAGCATCATTAGTTCTTATTTTTTTAGTATGTTTTTGAGACAATGAATATATGTATATGGAGGTTAAGTCCTCGACGTTTTTTTTTGTGGTTAAGACTGTTAAGACAATTTTTTATGTAGGACATCTCCAGAAAATTCCGTCTGAACATGTTGCTTTCAGTGTCCAAAATGAAAGATTCGTTGTACAGGACTTTGTTCTGTACAGCGTGTGTGTAACTTTCATTTCTATTATCTTTACCATCAACGCCGGTATGTGCAAATGACAGTACGCTTATTTCTTTATTCACTTTGAATATTAGAACAACGGCTGCTCATGCAAATATCCGCAGACAGCAGAAAGTAGTTTAACTTAACAAACACCTGGAAAAAACTCTATCTTGCGGTATCAGTAACCAAGTAGAATTAACGCTACAAGAATTCAGGCGGCAGTTTTTCTGAAAAAGTTACTGTTGAGGAACACAACATAATTATGTCGGGACACTCCATTCCTCCAGCATCGTGACTCAAATTGGTGGGCGTTAACTTGGAAGCAGATATGTCTTGGCATGAACATGTCGCATGAGAGAGCGTCTCAAAAGTTGGGAAAATGATTTCGAACTAGAAAATTTTACACTCTACCACTAGTTTTGTACAAAGCTCAAATTCGACCAACGATGGAATACTTCTCCCATGTTTGGAACTCTGTTCCCAAACGTGCACTGCATTTGTTGGATTCTATTCAGAAGATTGCTGTTTGTCGGATTGGAGACCGGAAACTCCCGAGAAACCTTGATACCTTGGAAAATCGAAGAACGTTTGGCGACTTTAATCTATTCTACAAATATTTTCATGGAAAGTATTCAATGGATCAGCTTAAGTCCTTCCAAACCGGCGCATGCTATTAATACACGTAGCGCTAATACATCACTCTATGAGGTTCAGCTTGTTACTCCTTCTACAATACTTTTTAAGCAGTATTTTATATAGAGAACATTATCTCTTTGGAATAATTTACCTAGGACTGTGTCCCTTACCGAGTACAACTTACAACAATTCAAGACCAAAGTGAATCGCTTTTTCCATACCCGCGTCACGCCTATAGCACTTAAGAGATTTCTCTGCAGCAAGTGTGCTACGCCCGAACTGGAATTGTGGAAAATATTGATAAACGGCGTTTTGCTGTAACTATTAAGAAAGCCAAGTCTGAAGAGTTATGCAGCATGTACGCTTATGGTAGTACTCAATACACACAGTAAAAACAACTGACCCAATTTTGATAATAACTTTGATGGTTGCAATTGATTTTGATAATAACTAAATTTATGATACCCTGGATTGTTGAATTCTAAGTTTGTAATTTTTTTTTACAAGTTTATGACGAAGGGCAAGAATGCTTTTAAATTTTAGGCTTTCACAAGCTACAAATACAATTTGTTGTATCTTACTGCATGTCTGGATTAAGTTACTTTTTAGTATCAGAATTACTGCCCATTTCAGAACTGCATGTTTGCAAGGAAAGTAGAGGGTAAATTAGTTTACCAATTACTTCAAATGTACGTGGAACCGTGGAATAAAAATTATTTATTATTTAAAAAAAAAAAGATTATTCTCTAGAGCTATGTTGCAAATAAAATAAAATTTTTTGGCAAGAAAATAACTTCTCTGAACGATCAATTTTTTGAGGTTATATCAAATATTTTTTCGAAAAAGACAAGTATTCAAAGTACCAATAAGTTTTTTGCTATTATGATTTGATGGTTATGTAAGCTTTTATAAAAAGTTGTGAATAATAACTAAATGCAAAAAATTATTCCTATTATACTTGTTTCTCCTGCTAATTTATATAAAATAATAATTAACCTTTTCCAACCAGTCTTTTTTTCTAAAAATTATGACTTTTCCTTAATTCGTGTGATTTAATGTAATGAAATATATATTTTAATTTTTGTTTTAAATGGGTACTTCTTTTAATTAGCTTTTTTCAGTTTAATAGACTGGATGATATTTCATTTTAGTAAGCTATAAATTTAGTTTGCCATTTAAATGTAATAAAATAAAATTATTAGGTAAACTGGAAAAAATAACTTTGAGGTTAAGAATGTTTGTATAACTGTAACTTTTGATGCCGAATACAAACATCTAGCTTATTGGTATTTCTTCTGTTACGTTAAACTACTAAAATTATCAATAATGAAAATAAGAAAAACTTAAGCAATATTCTATATATGTACATATATATATATATATATATATATATATATATATATATATATATATATATATATATAAAGCCGGCGTTGCAAGTATAAAAAAACCTAGCTATAAGACAGGAAACTATATATTTTAACAATTATCATATAACAAAATATAAATGATATGTACAAATACGAGTACTAAACCAAAAGAAAATTAAAGCAGAATAAAAGAAAACAAGGCCAAAAAATCTCTTCACTGATGTATAACACGATATATTTGGTTCTCAGTGATATCAAATATGTCAAAGTTATATATTCTATTATGTATTAAGAAACACATCTGGTATATTGGAGAGAACTTTAATATAGAGTTTCTGTGAGTGGATGGCTAAAATAGCGCACGATATCGCCTGCATCTATATGAAGCATTAAAATAAATAAATAAATACAAATAGCACCCTTTGGCTAATGTGAGCTTAATTTTGAAGGTGTACCTGCTCCCTGTCGGGGGCTATATATATATATATATATATATATATATATATATATATATATATATATATATATATATATATATATATATATATATATATATATATATATGTATATGTATATATATATATATATATATATATATATATATATATATATATATATATATATATATACAGGGTGCCCATATGTATGTAATAATGATTCCACAGCATTTATTAATCAGTGTATCAAAAAAATGTTTACATATGGAGTTATAAGGCGCACATGCTGACGTTGACAATAAAATTCTTTGAACTGTTAGTTCGAAGAAATCACGTCATCTTGATTTTTTTTTAAATGGAACGCCCTGTATATTATTTTATTTTTGAGTCCTACTAAAAATTCTAGATATTATTGGTCTAACATACCATGTGTCTAAATTGAACTGTTTTGGAACTATTGTCATTTGAAATTTAAAATTAAAAAAAGACAGAAAAACTATTGATAAATACTCCAAGTTTATTTTTAAGGTAACAATTGCTCAAAATGTCTATCGTTAACAGCGAGGCAATGACCCAATCTATCACAAACAGCCTGTGCAGAGAATCTGGGGTGATCTGTGCTATTTCATATTGAATTCTTTGTTGTAAATCTTCTACAGTCTTTGTTGTAATTCTTCTACAGGTCGACTTCGGTAAACTTTGGTTTTCAAATGACCCCATAAAAAAATCGAGTGGCGTAAGGTCGGGACTTCTTACAGGCCATTCCACAGCACTTCTTCTGCCTATCTATCGATTAGGAAAAATCGCATACAAATATCTACGATTATGAATTTCCGCTCCGTCCTATTGATACCACAGATTCTTGTTTGGGGTATCCAAAGTATTTTCATCGGGAAAAAGACTTGCACAAGTTGGAATAAATTGCTCTTGGAGTAACTGTAAATACCGCTGTCCTGTAAGATTTCCATCTATAAAAAAGGGAACAATGATATGACGTCCTCAAATCCTTGCTCACACGTTTATCTTTTGTTGTCTTTGAGAATTACCGTCGATTATCCAGTGGGGATTCTCAGTAGACCTGAACCGGCAGTTATGCCTATTAACTCTTCCGTTAAGACAAAATGTGGCCTCGTCAGAGAAAACAATATTATGAATTAGGTTCGGATCATTATTGATTCGTTCCATAATGACCTCGCAAAATGTAAAGCATCTATCGTAAGCATCTTCAGATAATTCTTGCAATAGAATGGGTTTCTATGGATGCATTTTTTCTTCATTCAGTATACGACTTAAGGTACCTTTACTTATGTTGTGGTCTAGGCAAAGCTGGCGAGTGGCTGTGTGGGGATTTTCCGCTAATTTCCAAAAATATGAATTAGGTTCGGATCATTATTGATTCGTTCCATAATGACCTCGCAAAATGTAAAGCATCTATCATAAGCATCTTCAGATAATTCTTGCAATATAATGGGTTTGTATGGATGCAATTTTTCTTCATTCAGTATACGACTTAAGGTACCTTTACTTATGTTGTGGTCTAGGCAAAGCTGGCGAGTGGCTGTGTGGGGATTTTCCGCTAATTTCCAATAAAACATTTAACTTTTTATCATTGCTTGTTTAAATTTTGTAGGTCCAGATTTAGAACGATCCTTAACATGACTTGATTGTCGTTTTACGGATTGGGTAATAGGTTCTCGATTCGGATATTCTGCGTTAAAAAGATCACACAGCTCCTGTTGTATTCTCCTACGATCTCCGTAACCAACCATCATTAACAAAGTGATTCTTTCAGTTCCTGTTAAATGTACCATTATAATATTACTCTCAAATTGCAGTTTCACAAACTGCAGCAATAAATCATTTTTTGACGCGTTAAGTCGTTACCTGACAGTAATTGTTTGACACAAGCCAGCTTAAAAAAAATTAATTTGATCTTCTTAACTAATCAATAATTTCAAAACAGTTCAATTTAGACATGTGATATGTTAGACAAATAATATCTAGATTTTTTAGTAGGACTCAAAAATAAAATAATATACAGCGCTTTCCATTTAAAAAAAATTAAAGATGGCGTAATTTCTTCAAACTGACAGTTCAAAACATTTCACTGCCAACGTCAGCATATGCGCCATATAACACCCTATAACTTTTATTTAATAAATTTATATATATATATATATATATATATATATATATATATATATATATATATGCATATATATATATATATATATATATATATATATATATATATAGATACATATATATATATACATATATATATATATATATATATATATATATATATATATATATATATATAGATACATATATATATATATATATATATATATATATATATATATATATATATATATATATATATATATATATATATATATATATATATATATATATATATATATATATATATATATATATATATATATATATATATATATATATATATATATATATATATATATATATATATATATATATATATATATATATATATATATATATATATATATAGATACATATATATATATATATATATATATATATATATATATATATATATATATATACATATATATATATATATATATATATATATATATATATATATATATATATATATATATATATATATATATACATACATATATATATATATATATATATATATATATATATATATATATATATATACATATATATTTATATATATATTTATATATATATATATATATATATATATATATATATATATATATATATATATATATATATATATATATATATATATATTTCTTCTTGGCTACCAGTGGTGAATGGCACTGAAGATTTTTTATCAAAGAAACTCAAGCAATTATTTTATTTATATATAATATGGACGATATCTTTCGAATTCTTTCCACCTAACACACCAGAACTAAATACTTTCTTTTAAGATCAGTCAAGTTAGCAGTACAAACCCAAAATTTTTATTAAAATTGAATGCGATTATGGCCTTCGAGATGTACTGCTAGAAATTAAAATTAATGGTACTATGAGATATTTAATTTATGGAAAACCGATTCATATAAATAGATAAGTCAGTGCTAATTCACTTCATCATGCTTCTCAAAACTATCATTAGCTCTTGGAACTTTATCGATAATGTTTTGTCCATTTATCTTAATAAAAACAGATCAATTGAGTAATACTTTAAAAAAACGATAAAAGCACTGACGGCTACTGTAGAAACTAAAAGTAACTTTTACAGTAAATTGTAATGGTGTTCCATTTATAGGTAATGTTGTTTTACCCTACATACACTGAGTGATCTAGCTGGGGTCAAGGCGAAGCTTTCGGGGGAACACATGGATGCATAAAGTGTTCATAAAAGAAAAAAAAGGAAACTAAAAGCGATGTACCTTTGAAGGAAGGTGCCCATCGACAAACGGAGATTCAGCCTCTAAAAGAAGAAGAAATCTCTCTTGTACCGGGACTCCAAAGGTTAGATTATTTTTGAATTTCTTTGCATTCATAGGAGCTTTAAGAAAGCCTATATTCCCCGTGGCTATTACATTGCATTTACAGTACTTTTAAGTAAATTGAACAATGTTTCAGATCACCAAATAACATACTTTCTTTACAAATTGAAGAAATTTTGTAATACCGTATGTCAACAGAACTAACACACAGCAAATTAAAACTACTAGAATATGAGTTACACCCCTAAAGGGCCTTACACCCTAAAGGGGTAGAAAGGCATAAAGATTAAGTAAGTAAGAATATGAGTTATAGAGTAGCTGAGTCCCAACAATCTACAGGATATACCATTAATGTAAAAGATATCTCAATTCTGTCGCAAATTTTACACTCTAAAAACATTAGCACGGATACAGGTTATGACCTGCATCACATTGGGTCACGGTCAGGCATATACCATTCTGGTGTACATATTTCGTTCAATGTTGTAATATAGAGTAGTGGAGATCAGTAAAGAAGCCTCATTAAGTCGTAATCAATACATCGCAAAGCAGCTCACATTTGACACTGTGTAATTCTAAGGGTTTAAGTTTCCAAGAAAACTCATGGGGATACAAAGCTACCGCGATGCAGATAATTTAATATTTTTAATTTAACAAGCTATCTTTTCCATCAAATAATAAAGGCTACTATACAAAGTTAAATTTACCCAGTTACCCCAAAATTAATTTAAAATTGGTTTTGTTTACTTTCGCTTTAAACTTATACAAATACAGTGTCTCATCAGCACAAGCAAATAGTGTGTGTTTTTTAATGCAGATAGATTAGTAAAATTACACAGTGTACAAGTTATTGTGATATGATAGACATATGCAAATATTTAAGAATATAATACTATTGTTTTATATTATATTTTGACTAGTAATTAGTAAATAATACAGTATATTCCTATGAAATCAAAATTTCCCTAGTTCCATTATTTACTTAAAAAACTGAAAAAAAAGGTGATTAGTCCAGAGTTTCGCTCTTGTTAGTTGTTAAAATCTAAAATAAATACTGTTTATTATATAACGTCATAGCCCTAGACGTCATGTGTAGTCGAACTTTGTACCAATATCACTCAACATTTCTTAGTTATAAACATATAGGGTGAGCAAGAAAGTTGGCAACTAAAAGAAAACCTTTATATTTATACAAGGATATGCGGCCTCACCAAAAAATAATTATAATATTTTTATTATAGTACCCTCAATAAGTTCATACTTTCTTTGGTTGTCACAGTGTAAAATTTTGTTGCTGTAGAATTTGTGGTTTTTAGGTTAGAACGAGTGAGAGTGTGAGTTAGTGAGATCAAGTGCAGCGTTTTTGCAAAAATGGAAAAAATTGAACAACGTGCGGTCATCAAGTACCTGTTTAAAAAAAGATTAACACCAAAGGAGATTAACGATGATATGAAAACAACACTAGGGGAGTCTCCTCCGTCATATACCACTGTGAAGAAATGGGTTGCAGAATTTAAACGAGGACGAGAGAGCATCGAAGATGACCCTGGCTCCGGCCGGCCCACGACATCTACGATTAAAGAAAACATCGGCAAAGTGTGTGATCTCATATTGACAGATTGTAGATTAACTATTAGGGAGATTGCAGACACTATAGGCATCTCGTATGAACGAATACAAAACATCATTGACATTGACGCTAGGTGGGTCCCCAGATTGCTTTCAGTTGAACAAAAACGAATTCGAATCACGATTTCTGGCGACTACTTGGAGATGTTTGAGGCTGATCCGCAAAATTTTCTTAACAGGTTTGTGACAATGGACGAAACCTGGGTTCATCACTATACTCCAGAGGCAAAACAACAATCCAAGCAGTGGAAAAATATCTGGTGAACCGACCCCAAAGAAAGCGGAGGCAATTCTGTCGGCTGGAAAAGTGATGCATCAGTTTTTTAGGATGCTAAAGGTATTATTATGGTGAACTACCTTCCGAAAAGCGAAACAATAAAATCGACTTACTATTGCACACTATTACGTCATTTGCGTCAAGAAATTAAGGAGAAATACCCAGGATTACTGAGAAATCAAATGAAGAAGTCGAAGCTGCAATTAACCAGTATTTTGAAGACCTTGAGGAATATTTTTTTTATACAGGTGTGAAAACTTTGGAAAGCAGGTGGAAGAAGTGCATAGAGCTAGGTGGAGATTACGTCGAAAATTAAAAATATTTTTGTACGTATTTTATTTTGTTTTCTTAACTAGGCCGCGAACTTTTCAATCCTTCCACGTAACTTACCACAACTGGCCATCAAAGTTTGGTGCGTTAACAAAAATTTTTGGCGACAAAGAAGTAAGTAAAAAAATCGAATGATATTTGTTTATTTCATAAGAACTATAGTTTTAACATAGACTACCAGGGTATTTTAACCCTGTAAGTAATCATAATAAAGTTATTTGCAAATTTGTTTGATTTTATTTGACCACCTTGGGTACATCATTAAATCCCGTTGATGAAAATTGTTCGGTTTCGACCACGTTCTGACTTGGTATGCTGGAAAAAAAGTAGTTTGAGTTAGCAATACTTAACACATGGGCTGAAAAGTCCCGGGCCTAACAAAGAAAACACGGTTTTTTTTTTGGTTCAAAATTAGCTTTATTCATCAACGTAATCTCCATCAAGAGCAACGCAATCATTCCAGCGCCGCTCTAACATTTCAATACCACTTTTGTAGAACGATTTATCTTTTGCCTCAAAATAGGCCTCAGTTTCAGCGATAACCTCTTCATTCGTGCGAAATTTCTTACCGGCGAGCATTTTTTTCAGGTCTGCGAACAGCCAGTAGTCGCTGGGAGCCAAATCTGGCGAATACGGTGGATGTGGGAGCAATTCGAAGTTCAATTCATGTAGTTTTGCCATTGTTTTGATTGACTTGTGACACGGTGCGTTGTCTTGATGAAACAAAATTTTTTTCTTTGCCATATGCGGTCGTTTCTTTGCAATTTCGGCCTTCAAACGCTCCAATAACGCTATATAATATTCACTGTTGATGGTATTTCCTTTCTCAAGATAGTCGATGAATATTACACCACGCACATCCCAAAATACCGAGGCCATAAACTTTCCAGCCGATTGTTGTGCTTTCGGGCGCTTTGTACGAGGTTCACCAGTTGCTGTCCACTCAGATGACGATCGTTTTGATTCCGGAGTGAAGTGATGGATCCATGTTTCATCCATTGTCACATATCGACGCAAAAATTCCGGTTTGTTACGTTTAAACATGGCCAAACACTGCTCAGAATCATCAACACGTTCTTGTTTTTGATCAACAGTGAGCAAACGCGGCACCTACTTTGAACAGAGCTTTCTCATAGTCAAATGCTCATGCAATATAAAGCCAACACGTTCTTTTGATATCTTTACGATGTCAGCTAACTCACGCAACTTCACTTTTCGATCATTCAAAACGATTTTATGGATTTTTTTGATGTTTTCTGGTGTTACCGCCTCATTTGGACGTCCACTGCGTTCTGCATCATCGGTGTTTCTACGACCACGTTTGAAGTCAGCAAACCAACGTTTTATTGTTGTTTCTGGTGGAGCGGAGTCCCCATAACACTTTTCAAGCCATTGCTTCGCTTGAACGGTATTTTTTCCCATCAAGAAGCAGTGTAAAATTAAAACACGAAATTGTTTTTGATCCATTGTTTTGAAAATAACAAAAGTAGCGTCACTCTTAGCACAATAACTCACAAACTAATGAATAGAATATCATGAAATTTTAACAGCTGTCTTTTGAAGGTTAGTATTAACTGAAAAAAAGGTGACTGCAATAAAACTAGCGCCATCTATGTGTTAGGCCCGGGACTTTTCAGCCCATGTGTTATAATATATATATATATATATATATATATATATATATATATATATATATATATATAGATATATATATATATATATATATATATATATATATATATATATATATATATATATATATATAAGAAAGAGGAAGGACAGTAACAGGGCACTGGCAACAAACAATCCTAAGTTTAACTACTGGGAAACGCCCTTATAAGGAGAAGAGATGAGCAATCAAAGATCTAAAGGCTCTAGTATCTGCTTTTTATTTTTATTATCGAGCTTTCGCTGCCTAATGGTAGCTTCTTCTGGATTCTAAAAATGCAAACCAGGTACAGAAAATAAACCAAAACGTTCGTTTTTTAAAATGTGATTAAATGAATTGTACGACTGTATGTGAAGTAAAATTGTAAGTAATTTTCACATACAGTCGTACAATTCATTTAATCACATTTTAAAAAACGAACGTTTTGGTTTATTTTCTGTACCTGGTTTGCATTTTTAGAATCCAGAAGAAGCTACCATTACGCAGCGAATGCTTGATAATAAAAATAAAAAGATACTAGAGCCTTTAGATCTTTGATTGCTCATCTCTTCTCCTTACAAGGGCGTTTCCCAGTAGTTAAACTTAGGATTATATATATATATATATATATATATATATATATATATATATATATATATATATATATATATATATATTTATTTAAAATATGCTCGTTTGGAGCTTCCGCAGTAGTAAAGGGAAGAAATTTAAATATAAGGACTCAGCTGGTACCGTTATTTGAAGCATGCGCCTACCGATTGGAACTTGCGCAGTATTGAAATAAAATCAGAGGAACCTTTATTAAGAATAACGATTTCCTTTATTCAGAAACTTATAAGGGAGGTTATTTGCAGTTCGTTATTCTTATCGGTATTATGGTAGGACCTGTTTTTTTCCTACTTAGCTATACGGACCACTTAGAAAATACAACAAAATTAAAATGATAATCTTTTATTGCAAATAGCACTAAAAATAGTTGATTAGTGTTCAGATTATATTGGGATTTTGCAATCTTTAGCACAATATATATATTGAAGAAAGTGATAGAAACCTGCTAGACACAACTTTAATTTAGAAACTTGTGTTGACCCATCAAATATTAATAACCAGTGTGCTTAACCGTGAAATAAATGAAAAAAAATCCCCTAAGTTTGTAGAAGATGAATACTAACCTAACCTTACAATTTCTTTGCGTTAATACTACGCACGTTTGAGATAACGATAAGGACAAAGGCATGTGGAAAATAAGCATTGTAAAATCTCTGCCTCTTCTCCCGCTAATAATACTAATCGTTTAATCCACGTGAGCGGAGATGACCTAAAGCCAAAACTTTAGGTTGGGTGCATATTCGCCGTATTGTTTTTGGAAAAGATCAACTTCATAATTTCCTAGCTCACCAAAACATTTAATAATAGAAAATCCAATTCATATTAAAACTAGAAGAAAACCAATTGGTCTCCTCAGACATACTTGTGCAGAAGACAGCAGAAGAACACCAGAAGTACACAATATGTAGAAAGCCAACACATAACAGCAGATATTTGCACGCCAATTCAGATCGCTACTTATTATAATTATAAGCAAGAGCTTACATTCTGATTTCAACATCTTTCCACATAACTGATAACACTAAAAGGCGTAGGATATAAAATGTATCGCAAAAATACTCAAAAAAACACAGATAGCCAAAAAAGAAACGCAACAACAAAATAGTATACAAGTAAAACCTGAAGACACATCCAACATCAAACAATCCGTTACAAACTATATAAAAAATAGGACCATTATTCAGAAGCTCAGCTCAAAAGATAAAATAAAACAAGAAAACCAGGATGTACACAACATTCTATATGACAAATACAATGAGATAACAGGGAGAAACAATTTTAAACAGAGGGTCATACTAATAAATAAATGTAATTTTCTATATTAAATTGTATCTCCTTTAAACTTTGGTCAAGATATACTTCCTTACTCTGGCCAAGGCAATGTATTACCGAAACGTAAATAAACTATAATCACATATAGTCTGTCAAGTAAGAACGTGACTGCAATAATTCATTTTTGGCAGACGCGATTCTAGCGATTCAACAAAAAATCGGTAGAGGAAACCTTTGTCTACGACACATTTTAGCAAAAGTATCAGTCGATTCCGAACTTTCGTCGAAATCACGTAAAATCCAAAACGAGTCACTTCTTTGTGAATCGGTTCGCGGCAGTCTTTCTTTGTTCCCATCCAAAAGAGCCTAAAATGATACATTTCGCGGCACCTAAATATATTAAAAAGTCGGTATCGTTTGTGAAGAAGTGGGTAAATCATTTTAATTGTGCCCGCGGCTCCGCTCGCATGGACTACAGAATTATTGTTTAGATTTTTTGTAAGAGAGCGCGCTGGTGGCGAGCTTTTTTCCGACTTGATTCACTATTATCGTCACTGTTTATTCCTTATGTTACCTAACGTAACAAAATATATACTAAAACCTGGCCAGAGAACATATGTATGAATTTAAAAAAAAAAATAAAAAACACGTAAATCGGATAAGTGGTTCTCGAGTCATAAGCGCAATAACGGACAGACAGACAGAGAAACGTTACGATATATATATATATATATATATATATATATATATATATATATATATACATATATATATATATAATATATATATATATATATATATATATATATATATATATATACATATATACATTAGCAAGTTACATTGTCGAAAATATGTTACTTTGTAATGTCACCTCGAAGAAACTCTAAGATACTTTAGGGTAAACATGAGCTTCGTAAAAAGTTTTTTATTCCTTTAAACCTATTAACATTGCTAAATCATACGTCTGTATTGTTCAATATATAATTTATTCCCAAAATCAATTGAAAATATATTCAATGAAAAAATTTCTCTCTCATTTATTGACGTTATACAAAACCTACACATTATCAAAAATGCTTAGTCTGTTACCAGATCACCAATGCCTGATTGGCATGACCACCTAATATAAACGCCTATTAAATCAAATAACGAATTACAAAGTTTTCGAAGCTTGTATATAAAAATTAATTTCTGCCTTGCTAAGGGAGTGAAACACTAATATATATCATCCAATTGTGCCCAACGAAAAAATAACATTTAGTAAAATTATTAAAATAACTAGTGTCGTTTCAGCTACTTCATTATATGATCTTGATCTCCTGATCTTCTTATCTAAGCAACTTACAAGAAAAGCTGGCGCACACGGTACGAAATTTTAATGATAATACACGTAAAATAGGAAGCGGCCTAAATTAAAAACGAACAAACATATAAAGATAATGTTATCATGCAACGAAAACATGTTTAAAGTTAATCACAAAGAGCTAAAAAATTTAAAAATAATTTTACAACGCAGTATTTTAAAACAAATTTTGGCAAATTACCAAACCAAACTTGCTGTTTAACTAATTTAGGTAAAAAATGTAAGGAAAATTATATTATACTCGATGTAATCGTGTGAATAGCATAGATAATAACTATGCATATTCAAAAAATACATAGTTTCACTGGAGATCAATGTGAAAAGCTAACATATTTACATTTAAATTTCATACTACAGGAAGGCAGAGTTCTTGAAATTAATGTATGATATGCTAAAAGAACCTAAAAACACATAAAATAAGATAAAAAAAAAGTCTATATCACATTTTATCGGAGAACTATTATCAAAGGATTTAATAAAGACATGCACCACTATTTATTTAGAAAAAGACTATATCAAAGAGAAGCTAAATTATTCACTCGACAGATATAATTGACTTTACTAAAATATATGGCATCTTTTTAGCACAAAGTACAAATTTAAGACCCATCTTAGAACAATACAAGAAAAGTTTCAATAAATGTCTCCCTTTGCGTAATAAAACTTCTTGACACAGAAAGACGAAAATGCACAAGTAAATTATATTAAAAATTTTCACAACTTAAAACATAATGGAATCAACGAAACGTGCCTACACCTAAACGCATCCATATATTTTGAAAATCTGAAAACATAATCACCAAATATATCAGTTCATCTGACATATCCTTAAAAGGGAAATACGAAGATACCTTTTCAAGGCCCCATATTACCGGCTAACCCATTATACACCTTACATATGGACGTATTCCATATAAAAGCTAAACAATTCTTAACTGTAATTGACCCTTTTTTATACTTATACGTAAGTGTACTTAATAGAAGACCAGATTGATAATAACAAATCCCATTTTTCTTTTCTCCCCATAATTTTCCAAAAAGATTAGTATTTGACAGTGCTACTAACTATTGCTCGAATATAACATAAATGAAGAATATTTAAAATTATACAAAATATAACTACTATAACTATAGATATAAGATATATACATACATACTACCACCGCAAGTTCTACTAGCAATTCCCGAATTGAAAGATTACATTCTACCTTACTGGAAAAACTAAGTCAGCCAATCAGATAGACAAACGGAAACTGGACACAAGGTTTTCCGGATCTGGAGACTCTTGAGAGTGAGAAAATAGAAAAATTACGGAAAATATTTATTTCTCAAATACAATAGTTCCATTTAGCAAGAAAATAAAAACAATATCAGGTATATTTACCTAGCACTCGTAAATTCGGAAAAAATGCTATAGCTCCCCTAACTGGTACAGCCATTCCGCAAAGAAGGGAGAATGAATCCGTTTTAGCACCTAACCGAGTTATTACGGACCAAATAAAATATTCGGGTTCGTCTATATGCTTCTAATTACTTACACGATGCTATTACTTTTGTCCCTATTCTCTTCTACCTTTTATAAAACAGGTGCACATGTCAATTGGTAATGAATTTAAAGGTCAAGTAAATTAGAAATTGCGAAATAAAATTATTACAGCCCTAAGCAAATAGAACAACAAGGACTTAAAAAAAGTAATTTATTAACTAATTGTTGTGAAATTCGCTGGTAATTAAGTCACTTAATAATTATTTTTAACGGGGTTTTGGTGGCCAAGTGTATTTGGTAACATGTGAAAGAATAACCTTAAAATTTACCTTTATAGAACGAAATAAGAAACGTGAATAACACATGTAATATGCAGGATTGATACCTACCAAACGAAACATCTTATATACCAAATACTAAAATTGAAATGTACAGGCGAAATAAAGTCACTTTACAGATATAACCTAAGTAATAATTTTATAGACACGGCATACGCGGCTCTGTAGGGCTAAAGGGTTATACGAGTGATGTATCTACGAAAAACGTGATTCATGATGGTATCGAATCGTTGCAAATTGTACTTGCTAGGAAACAGGACGGATCAAGTGTCCACATTACGACTCAGTGACCGGGCCTAATAAGTGATCTGTGAGTCTCTTTTAGAAAAGACCGTCAAGGTCGTAAATATGAGGGACAAGATTAGGGTTTGCGAAGTCAAGAGGGACATAGAATTTAATCCAAGGTATATGCACAGCACCGAGGGATGAACGACACCTGAACCCTTATGAGTGTCACGACGAAGCGCCTAGGATACCGAACGTCCTCTCAGGGCCCCAAGGCCGGCAGTCTTGCCATGATAAGTGGAATTCTGCTGTGGTCGACTAATTGTTACACCAGCTACTCGAGGGAATCACATAACGAAGAGAAATATAAAGAAAAAAACCAGAGAGAGATCAACATCTCGTCCTCCAGGAATCTGGGAACACTATGCAGTTCGGAGAACAACCGACTCCACAACAAAGCGGGGAGGAAATACTACTCACGAAAGAGAGGTTGAACCGACCCTAATAGAAGAGGCGGGTGCAATAGGACCTCTAAATGAGGCCGTTAATTCTGGCACGGAATATTCCCAATCCAGGCCGACGACAACCACAATGACGACCGGAAAATGGAAAATTCCAACCCGGTAAGAGAAATATTACCAGTTAGCCAACAATTTCTGTTAAGTCGCATCCTGAATAGCTGGATGCCATATTATACCTCTTTGGTTATTTATTGCGTAATTCCAAACCAAACTAGTTTTAAACAGTCGGATATTTTTAAAAATGTTCAGTGCTTTATTTAGAATAATTGTTTTACGTAAAAATGTTTTTAATTTATTTATAAAAAAAGTCATTAAACAATTCCTCCTATATTTTTTTCCGGAAATATCTACTTGAATTCAAAAGTTTCGTATCCGACATATATTTTGTGAGCATGAAAACTTTTGAATTCAATATACCAAGTTTTTCGGTCTTAGTGGACTTGTCATTTTACTTCTTTAGTAAATGAGACAGGGCTCCTCAAAATAATATCTTAAATTATTTGAACCTTATAAGCTTTTCTTATAGTAGTTTCTTCGAGTATCATGACCGTTCAACGATCGTTGGTTATCATGTTGGCTAACATGTTGATGATGATCGTTTTATTGACAGCCGCTCGAAACCACGATGTTCTCCTTCTTCCTGGATCACGTCTGCCTGGAATCTTCCCTCTATAATCAGATGCAAGATTTAGTATTTTTCTAGATGTCTCATAATGTGGCCAAAATGTTCTAATTTGCGTCTCTTGATGGTCGTGACCACCTCCAAGTCCTTGTCCATGCGAGTGAGAACGATGTTCTTACTAATTCTGTCCATCCATCAGTCGGCGATACACCCTCATCTCGAATGCCTCCAAACGTTTAAGCATTGCTTCAGTTAGCGTCCACGCTTCCATGCTGTACAAGAGAACCGTAAAGACATAGCAGCCTACCATTTTCATCTGCAGTTTTAATGATAGGCCGTGACTAGTCAAGAATTTTTTGGTCGTCATAATTGCAACTCAGGCCTTCTCTATTCGAATTTTGACTTCCACAGACGGGCCCCAGTAGCCGTTGATATTGCTACGGATATACATCAGTTTATCAACTCTCCCTATCTTTGTGCCACCTGACTGTAATAGTACCATCTTCAGTGTTAGATGCTAGATATTTTTGGATAACTGATCTTATATATTAGGTTTTCTAGCTATGTGATAAAAACTAACAGAATTGCTAGTCTCTGATTTTAATCTTTGTGGTTTACACTATACTTATCTGCTTAGTCATATGAAGATCTAAGAAGCTGCTTATCTATTCAACTATTTTTTTATATCTTGTTTTTACAAAATATAAGAAAGATAGGATAATAAAAACTAACCTAAAAAAATACAATTTTGCAACGTATCTTGTTCCATCCATTTGACTTTACTTGGAATTAAGTTGCACATCTATAAACAAAAACCTGTATTCCTGGGAACGATTTAACAGATCAAAATATCTTAACGTTTTATATTTTTTATTGTTAAAAAAATCTCGTGACTGGAAATCCCCATGATTAATTTGTGTAAATTAATAATGATAAAATTATGAATAATATAAAATACATTAAGCTTTTTTCTAACATATCAATAAATATCACCGTCTCGACCTTTTATTATTACTAGGTATGTAAAAAGGTGATATCACTGTCTGATATAACCACAAATTAATTATAATAAGGAGCTTATTACGTCTGCTACGTTGTTAAAATATTAAAGGTATGTCAGGTGTCAGCATATTACCATTAAAGATTTTTCTGTTAGTTGGTAATCGCGGTTACAAAACTGTTTTTTTACAATCGTTAAACCAATACTTAATAAATGAACATAGGTTTTAGTCCTTGAAAGGCCAAATAAAGGTCAACACGTGACACACATTTTGGCAGACAGTATTAGAAAAGTTATTAAAATAAGTGTCTACTTTCAACCGGACAACGGAGAGATTTTGCAACGCTTATTTTCAACATGCCTTTATCTTTATCGTTAGTAAAAGCATGCGCAATATAAAGCAAAGAAATTACGCCTAAAAAAATTTTACACTTCCTTATTGTGTGTTTTTATATTAAAGGGTAACACCTCGAATATTCAAAAATTTGATTTTTTTACGGATTTTTATTCTTTATACTTCTAAGAATTATTCAAAAAACGTTTAAGAAAATTCCATTCCTTTTCAAAGTTCTAGTATTAAAGAGGTATCCCTTACACCTTATCGCTGCAAAAAGTAAGTATATTTAAAAAAAAAAAATATTTTACATACAAAGAATGACGATTATATATTTTTATTGTATTTTAAATTATAAGAAAGTTTTTTTTTTTTAAATATGTTATTCACAAAAAATAATCTAGTCCGTAAAAATAAAAATTAATCTTGGAAAATAATCTAGTGCTTAAAAATTGTCGAAGGGGATTTTTTTTTCAAAAATAAAAAATTTACGGTGTTTCAAACTTTAGTATCCAATTTTTGACCAAAAAGTTTATGTATAATTATTTATAAAAAATTGTCTATTAAAAAATTTTTAAAAATTACTAGACATTTTGTAGGAAAAAGTAATTATTAAGATTTAAAAGAGAAAAGCTAACAAATATTAAAAATTGACTGAGTAATATTGCAGACAGTGTCTCAAAACAGGTAGCGGTCCCAATCCGATGCCAGGGCACATTTAATGCTATAACTTTGTAATGGAATGGAATTTTCTTCATTTTTTTTTAATAATTCTTAGACGTATAGAGAATATTTTTTGAGTTTTTTTTAATCCTAATAATTACTTTTTCTACAAAATGTCGAGAGGTTTTTAATTTTTCTAATAGACAATTTTTATAAATAATTAAACATAAATTTTTTGGTCGGAAAATTGCATACTAAAGTTTGAAACACCGTAAAAATTTTTTATTTTTGAAAAAAAACCTTTCAACAATTTTTAAGTACTACTTTATTTTACAAGATAAATTTTTATTTTTGCAGATTGGATTCTTTTTTGTGAAATTATCCTGCAGAGAAGGAGATAGTTTTCATTAATGGTTCATTTAACCCGACAAAAAATAATGTTAACATTTAAAACACATAAAAAAAAATATCTTATAATTTAAAGTACAATAAAAATATATAGTCGCCATTCTTTTGTATTATTCACTTAATATTCTTTAAAATATTTTTTTTTTAAATATACAAACTTCTTGCAGTGCTCAGGTGTATGTAACCCCGAACGAAGCTTAGAAGTGAACATATGTAATCTCGTTTTTTATTCAGTACCGTTTTTGTTATTTATTTTTTTTTCTTTTGTTTTAAAATGAATAGACTAATCAAAAAAGTGTTAAGATGACCTAAATATGTTAGACCATAATTTGATACGAGGTATAATCCTTTCCAATATATATATATATATATATATATATATATATGTATATATATATATATATATATATATATATATATATATATATATATATATATATATATATATATATATATTATATGTGCATTTCCTAGAGTACGGTAAATTAAAAACTTTAAAAAAAACCTAAACATCTGCTATTTAAGTCGATAAAAATTATTCAGTTTACACATTTAAAAAAATTACTTAATACATCTCATTAAAAATGTGCAAAATCTCTTAAATTGAAACCTTCATATTATGTGGCAGTATCGCACAAAAAAAAAACAAGAGAAAGTTAGGCGAGGTTAATGTACATCTATAATCTATAATATATATTAAATGCAGCGTTTCTCTGTCTGTCTGTCCGTTAGTGCGCTTATCACTCGAGAACCACTTATCCGATTTACATTTTTTTTTTTTAATTCATACATTTGTACCCTGGCCAGGTTATCTATAATCTTCTATAACATATATAAATTCAATGTTTCTCTGTCTGTCTGTCCGTTAGGATGCTTATCACTCGAGAATCACTTATCCGATTTCCGTGTTTTTTTTAATTCATACATTTGTTCTCTTGCCAGATTATCTATAATCTTCTATAACATATATAAAATGCAACGTCTCCCTGTCTGTCTGTTTGTCCATTAGTGCGCTTATCACTCGAGAACCACTTATCCGATTTCCGTATTTTTTTTTTTTTTTGATTCATACATTTGTTCTCTTGCCAGATTATCTATAATCTCCTATAACATATATAAATGCGATGCGACGTCTCTCTGTCTGTCTGATTGTCTGTTAGTGCGCTTATCACTCAAAAACCACTTATCCGGTTTACGTGTTTTTTTTTTAATTCATACATTTGTTCTCTGTCCAGGTTATTTATAATCTTCTATAATCTATAATATATAAAATGCAACGTCTCTCTGTCTGCCCGTCTGTCCGTTAGTGCGCTTATCACTCAAGAACTACTCATCTGATTTACGTGCTTTTTTTTTTAAACATACATATGCTCCCTGGCCAGGTTATATGATATAATTTATTACGTTAGGTAACATAGGATATATTTTGTTACGTTAGGTAACATAATAAGCAGTGACGATAATAGTGAATCAAGTCGGAAAAAAGTTTGCCGCTAGCGCGTTCTCTTGCAACACACTGCCTAAACCATTAAATATGGAACAACATCATGCAGCAAAGAGTATAATATACAAAATGCAACGTTTCTCTGTCTGTCTGTTCGTTAGTGCGCTTATTACTTGCCAACCACTTATCCGATTTGTGTGTTTTTCTTTATTCATACATATGTTCTCTTTCCAGGTTATATATAATAATAATAATAATAATCTATAATCTATAATATATATAAAATGCAACGTCTCTCTGTCTGTCTGTCCTTTAGTGCGCTTATCATTTGAAAATCCGATTTACGTGTTTTTTTTAGATTTATACATATGTTCTCTGCCCAGGTTATAGGATATATTTTATTACGTTAGGTAATATAAGAAATAAGGAGTGGCGATAATAGTGAATCAAGTCGGAAAGGAGTTTGTTGCTAGCGCACTCTCTTGCAATACGCTGTCTAAACCGTTAAATATGGAACAATATCATATAACAAAAAATACAATATATATAAAATGTAACGTCTCTCTGTTTGCCTATCTGTCCGTTAGTGCGCTTATCATTCGAGAACCACTTATCCGATTTACATGTTTTTTTTTTTTTTTAATCTTAACTTATATATATTTATCAAAAAAAATCTATAATATGTATAAAACGTAACGTCTTTCTGTCTGTCTGTCCGTTAGTACACTTAGCATTCAAGAACCACTTATCCGATTTACATGTTCTATATTACTTTAGATACCATAAGGAATAAGCAGTAACTATAATAGTGATTCAAGTCCACGCGAGTAGAGCCGCGGGCAAGGCTAGTCTTTTATAAATTTAAAGGATTTTTAAAATTCACCACACGACCCGCCGATGCCTGTGGAACGGGAATTGTTAGTACCCTGGTTATTAGTATTTGATTGGTCAACACAAAAACTTTCTATATTAAAATTATATTTTAGCAGGTTTCTATCACTTTCTTTAATATTTCCATGTTAATACGAATGTGCGATGATAAAATATGAATTGAAATTGTAACATTTTGCACTAAACTATGAAACCTATATAAACATATATATATATATATATATATATATATATATATATATATATATATATATATATATATATATAAAATTTCACATAATAGTGTTCCATTATATTTTTATTAAAAGTGAAAGTGCAGATTGGGCAAATGATAATTTTAGTTCACTTCCAAAATGATTTATGCAAATTCAAATACTATTATCCTAATACAACACAACAGTAATCACCACTACACCAGACACTTTATTCTTGCACTCGATATGAGTTATGCTAACCATGCTAGGATATCGAGGAGCGATAAGTGGGCCGACGGTCAGTCATAGCTCCTGATGATGCGTGTCGAAATACAGATACAAAAATAAAATATTGTGCCAAAGATTCCAAAAACTCAAGAAAACTCTGACACTAATTGATGATTGTTAGAGTTATCTGTAATAAAAGATTATAATTTGATTTTTAGTATACCATAATAGCGATAAGAATAACGACCTTTCAGATAAACCTTCTTATACCTTCCTCAATGAGGGAGAGTGTTATTCTTATAAAGGAATTTTTACTTTGTTCTAATGGTTCGCAAGTTGCATGCATAGCAAGGAGAGCTTCCCTAAAACGGGAAATATTATTTCGACCTAGAAAGCTTTACACTTTACAACTGTTAATTCTGTACAAAACTAAATTTCGACCAACGCACAGTGGGCCAGGAATCTGATTTTCCGTTCAAAATTGTCTGAAGCCCTCAATTATTAACTAAATCAGAATTTTTTTAAAAAAAGTACTGGTAAGCGAATTCCAGACACACGTAAGGAAGCGGATTTGCCAAATAAAATGTCAAAATGTTTGAAAAGTGCAAAAAGCAGCACGGAACCAGAAGGTGAAATTTCGAAGTTTACGTGATTTTAAGTTTAAACGTTCAAAACTGGTTCCTCGGGGGTTTCTGGGTCGCTGAATCTATTTTTCAACCTCCATTTTCACCTCTCAAAACAGTGCATATAATCAAAATGACACCGAAAATAGATTTAACGACCCCAGAAAAATTCCCAGTAACCGTTTTGAACGCGAAACTCTAATTTAGGTGGATATCGTAATTGCTCCCCTTCCAACTCCCATTTTCACACCTGAAAAGGGTGCATATGACAAAATGACCCCGAATGTAGTTCTGGCGACCCCAGAAACCCCGATGAACGCGCAAACTTGAAATCACGTGAACTTCGAAATTTCATCCCCAATTTTAAAAAAATTTTCGGTTATATTTTACAAATCGGCTTCCTTATGTTTGTCTGAAATTCGCTTACGAATATTAAAAAAAAAATTGTCTGATTTCGTTAATAATTGAGGGCTCTAGACAATTTTGAACGAAAAATCAGATTCCTGGCCCACAGTGCAACGATAGAAAATAGTTCCCATGTTTGAAGCTCTGTCCCCAAACATACATTGTATTTGGTGGATTCTATTCAGCAGAGAGCTGTTCACCGGATTCGAGAGCCAGAACTCACGGACGAACGGCGACTTGAGCCGATTCTACAAGTATTCTCATAGAAAATTTTCGACCGATGTAGCCTGCTTAATTCTTCCCAGAGCGGTGCATGCTAGGAATACACGTCGCGTTAATACTTCATATCCGTATGAGGTTCAGCTTGTCACACCTCGTACAACCCTTTTCAAGCAATCTTTTATATGAGTATAATTTACAGCCAATCAAGACCAACGTGAATCGTTTTTCCGCACACTCATCGCTCCTCTAGCGCTTTAGGGATTTCCTGCAGCACGTGTGCTATGCCCATAAAAAATAACAACAATTTGATAAACATCAGACTGAAAGAAATCACTCGCGATGAATACCTTCATGACTAGGTTATCAAGTTAGAAAATGTGATATTGAAAAACAGTGCTCACTGTTCTATATTGACGATAAGATTTATACAATAATAATTTGCTTACTTCAAATTTAATTCCTTATGGTTTAATTAAAATGAAAGATCAATGTTAATTTTTTAACGACGATCCTAGAGCTATGAACTTGACTACAAGTATTATTTTAGAATTTAAAAAAGTCATTGTAGATTTTGTTTATGCCGAAACTATTTCTGTTTAGTTTTCCTTCCCGCATACTAAATAACTTTAACTACATATAGGAGCATGAGTTATGTGATGCTGTGCTGACGTAATAAATTTGCATATTTTGGGAACATGTTATTAAAATTTATCAGTAAAATCAGGGGGTTCAAGGTACATGAAAGGTAATTAATTCATGTCCTAACGTCAAAGAAATGTCCGACGTCAATTCGGTTTATATTTATCTTAAAGATAATTTTCAATATTTAATTTTATGCATAGGTTATAGATTTAAGTTTATTAGGTACCCATTTGTTTTATGTTATCATTTAAAGTATACAGAATTTTAGTAAAATGAACTAATGATTGAAGATTTTAATGATTATATTTAAAAAAAAACATTTAGGAGCCATCTCTCACTATAAAATTTAATTTTAAAATACAGATATAAAAAAACTATAGTCGTAGGAAAATTGGTTTTTAAAAATAAGGTTCTTTTAGCTATCACTGCCGCCTTCTTAAGTAACGCTAAAATCACTGTTCGGCCTGCGGTTTCAGTTATCGCTGCATTTCTTTTTCTTTCTGTCAGTAGTTTACCCAATACGTCAAAAAAATTTGAATTCATCTATAGAATACCTGTTACCCATCGATAAGCTTAATTTGTTACTAAAACAACTAAAAAGTCACAAATTCGCATAAAAAAATAGTATTACTTAAACATTAGTTTGTGGTGGGGTAAGGCGGGGTTGCCTCTTGTCTCCACTATTGTTTAATATATGCTCTGAACAAATCTTCAGACAGGCACTGGAAGAGGCTGGTGAAGGGATACTACTTAATGGGATGCGAATAAATGATATTCATTATGTTGACGATATGGCGGTTATAACTGATAAAGGGTCTAAAACATCTTATTACTAAAATAAACGAAAACAGTAATCGATACGAATTTAATATCAGTGAAACAAAGTATATGGTAAAAGCAAGTCTCCAATTCCTGCTACCTTGTTGATGGTTAACAATTAACAAATACAAACAACTGCACAATATTCGTATCTAGGTACCATGATAAACGAACAGTGGGATCGCTCGCAGAAAATTCGTTGCTGTATCGAAAAAGCTAGAGTAGTGTTCCTCAATTACATTCAAAAGCCCAGCAGACTCCTAAGAGGATATGTCTTCAGGTGTAGAATCTTGGACGCTGCCTGTAGCCACTTCTAAGAAACTTGAAGCATTTGAATTATGGCTATATCGCAGAATTTTGAAAATTTGTTATACTGACCAAATTACCAACGAGGATGTCTTACGTCGCATGAAAAAGAAACTGGAAATTATGGAAACTATTAAAGTAGTAAAACTGGAGTATTTAGGACATATAATGAGAAATTCCCACAGATATGGATTATTACCGTAAATACTTCAAGGAAAGATTTTTTGAAAAAGGGAACCAGGACGCAGACGTAACTCCTGGCTAAAGAAACTGCGAAATTTGTTCTCAACAAATATTACCGGTCTTTTTAGAGCTGCAGTGAATACAGTAATAATAACAAAAATAATTGTCAACATTCAAACCGAATAGGCATGTTAAAAAGAAGATGAAACATTTGGTTCGTTGAGTCTTTTTTAAAATAATTTTGGAAGGTACTTCAACATTTTTCCATTTTTGGAAATGGCTACTATATAAACAGTAAAGGCATCGATTGTTTTTTCTATTTTTATAGTATTCAAATGGGGTATGCGAGAATATTGATCCCGAGTTACAATTAGAGTATATATCACCATCATTGCCTGCAATGCATTACAATGCATGCAAATAATTATTCCTTTGTAGTTAACAAAATTAGTGCTTTGTAGGAAAAGCGATTTGGTAGCCTTTATGAACACATACCCAAAAGTACTAAAATTATTTGATTCAGATGCCGCTAAAGTATGATATTTGAATGATTAAAAATCATTGTGAGATGAATGACATACTATATTTAAAAAACTTTGATGGGAATTTAAACCGGTGCACAGTGATTCGGCAAGAACATGCTAGCGGGACAATATCCATGACGTAATTTCCAGGAACCACTGATAACGACTTGTAAATAACCCCCCCCCCATTTAACGAATTCCAAGAATTAATTTGTTTATCACCTCATAAAGGTATCTTATCAGGGGGTCAAAGTAACCCTTATAAGAGAGGTCATTTTCATTTGCAAATCAGTTGCATTTTATGCACACTTGTGATAACATATTTTAAAATTGGTAGCAAAGTGAAACGAGTTTTTTGTGATGGAATATTCTGTTGAAGGTATGTACTCTATTATGACTTATATTTTTTTATAAAAAATATGTATGTTTTTGGTGTAATATCAATTTGTAAATGTATAGATAAATGCAGCAAATTTTACATTAATTGTAAACTTTAAAAGTAGCAACTTTTTTTATCCACATATATCCACCTAGATTTTTCTATATGTAATACCTACAACATTCAGGCACAGATTCATATATATTATAGACCCCGAAAAGGCCCGAAAGTAAAATAATTTTATTTTTTTTCAGAACGAGTCGTGACTATGAAGAAAATGGAGTTTTTTGAAGAATGGCTAAAACATGACAAAACTGAACGAAACAGTGGCATTTTTTATGATATAAGTGAAAAATTCAATATGTCATATGACTCAAAATGAAAATATCAAGCCTTTCAGCAAAATTCAATCAAAAGTGGACTTCTTTAAAGTGTAACAAAGAAATGTTTCTAATCAAACATAAAGATTGGTTAGAGGGATCCGGAATCGAAATAAAGATGTGTGTTAACCAGTCGTGCACTTCAACATCATCAGCGGCTCTTTCCGTAGGGCGACCCAGAAAATCATTTAAAAGACTCATCAACGAAAACGAAGAGACGGAGAGTAGAAGATCTTTTGGAATTGCGAAGTGCAAGTGAGCTTATTACAGCAGCTGAGTTAGCTACTCGAAAAGAAAGGCATCGAAGTGTTGCTAAACAGATCCATAACGTCGCGGTCAGTGAAATTAGAGAAAAGAATAAGTGTTCTGAACAAAGTCGGCAGTTAACACCAGACGAAGCTTTAGCTTATTATGTGGACTCGAAATCGACTTCTCACTCATATAAACAAACAAGAAAATGGTCAATGAAAGCGGGACATCAAGTGTATCCATCGTTTTATAGTTTAGGTAAGTCCAAAGCTTCTTGTTGTCCTTCTGACGAATATATTTCTGTGACTGAATCTCGAGCTGAAATTAAACTTCACGCGATTTTGGATAAAACGGCTGAACGGTTAGTTAAAGCTCAGACGGAAGTCATTAGAAGTGTGTTACCTCGTTCATATTATACGTTGGTAAGCAAATGGGGCTGTGATGGGAGTTCGGGGCATAGCACGTATAAGCAGAAATTTGAGAACACTAACGCTACAGACGAATTTTTGTTCGTATACTCATTTGTCCCTTTGAGACTGCTTGATGACGAAACTGTGATCTGGCAAAATCCAAGACCTTCCTCTACTTTATATTGCCGTCCTATTAAGTTTATTTTTGCCAAGGAGACAAAAGAGTTTACGAAAGAAGAATCTTCTAAAATTTTAGATGAAGTAAGTCAGCTTCTTCCAACATTATGTAACGTTGCTGGATCTCAAATCTCTGTTAAACACGATTTGTTGTTGACAATGACTGATGGCAAAGTGTGCAATACCTTAACAGACACAAGTTCAACACAAAAGTGTTATATTTGCGGTGCCACCCCGTCTACTATGAACGAGGAGTCAAAGAAATATCCCAGCAACGAAGAACGCCTTGCATTTGGTTTATCTACTTTACATGCATGGATCCGCACGTTTGAATGTTTGCTTCACATCAGCTATCGTTTAGAAATAAAAAAGTGGCAAGCCCGGGGAGATAACGACAAAGCTATTGTGAAGCAACGTTCACAAGAGATACAAAAAGTGTTTAAAGATCGTATAGGTCTCATTGTAGATAAACCAAAACCTGGGTATGGTAACACAAACGATGGAAACACAGCACGTAGATTTTTTTCCAAAGCTGAATTGAGCAGCGAAATTACAGGATTAGACGTAAACCTTATTCGTAGATTTCATGTAATTTTAAGAACTTTGTCATCGGGATATGACATAAATTATATAGAATTCGAAAAGTTTTGTGTTGATACTAGAAAATTATACCTTGATCTGTATTCGTGGTATTCCATGCCCGTTACTGTGCATAAAATTCTTGTACACAGCGCGGAAGTTATAAAGTCTTTTCTTCTTCCCATTGGACAACTCTCCGAAGAAGCCCAGGAGGCAAGAAATAAAGACTGTCGTAGATTCCGTGAACGGCACACCAGGAAGCGGTCACGTATTGCCACAAATACAGATCTTTTGAGAATGCTTTTAATTACGTCTGATCCTGTTATCAACTCGTATAGAGAATTACCGCGAAGAAAATTTACTTCTTTGCCATCGGAGGTTCTGTAGTTGATTATCCCACCTTCATTGCCATCCGAAACACCATCAGTAAGTCATCATCACGAATTAAATGAGGAGGATTATTTACTCTCTGAATATTCTACTGAATGGGAGAGCGGTGATGACGACTCATCTGATGGTGATTAGTAGGTTTAAGTATTTTTTTATTGTAATTATTATTCTTATTTTATTGTGTGTTCTAGTTGCTTATAATTCATGCCTTAGTATATAAGTTATTTAATATTATATTTCTTTTACTTATACACCTTGTTATTGTAAATAATTGATATATAGATACTGTTATTTTACTAATTTATTTTAAAGGAAATAATATTTTGTAAATTAATTAATGTGGGTACTATCATTATAATTTTTATTTTTTTCCTAGAAATTTCTTTGTAAACAAACATGATTGTACTTTTCACACATAATGAGTAGGTAGACGTATGTAGCTAACTAAAGAACAATTAGCGACAATAGTGAACAAATGAGACACATTAGTAAACCACTTCCGTCTTGCAGCTACATATTTCGATTAATACACATACAGTACACATTTTTCAACTTTTTTTTTCTTAAAATAGCTTAAGATACCTGTAATATACATAAACAATTGAAATAAGTGAAGAAATAATATTGTCCCGCTAGCTTGTACTAGTCGAGACACTGGGCGGTGGTAAGCAGGCAGGTCAAAACAATGTATTCCATAATAACTCCACATTTCTTTTCCACTGATTATACTAAAAAATTGGTGAAAAATTTTGCAAAAGTGGTGCTAGATCATTTTCGAGAACGGTGGCGATTTTACGCATTATTAATGAAAAATACCATTTTCAATGTGTTTTCTGTGGACCTGTGTGTCGGTGCATCGGTTTTTCGGTCTGTCTGTCTGCCAGCTTGTCGATGTGTCGGCCTGTTGGCATGATAACACTCAAACGAAATAAGATCTCAATTTTAAACTTGGTACATTGATAACATGTAACAAGGAGATAAAGCTTATAGTGTTTGAACGCTATCCTTGAGGCCAAGGGGTTGATAAGTTTTAGAAGTTTTTAATAGTAATATCAAAGTTTTTCCTGGTCTTTTGTTAAATAACAAACAAATTTGTGCATAAATGTTTATAGTAAAATATATAAGAGGCGAAAGAGGGGAGGGTTAGATCAGAGAGAGTTTCTTTCTATATATATGTTATATATCCTTTTCTGTGTTATTGAAGTCAAGAAATCCAAAAATTAAGGTATTTTTTCATTACTTTTAAGCTTAACCTAAAGGCGGGAGTAGTTTAATATTGTGTAATTTCAATAGCATTTTGGATATTGATATGCTTTTTGGTTGATGTACTGGACAAATGTTAAGCATATTATTTGTACCGAAAAATGTAAGGGGTCAAAGGGTGTGATCAGGGGTTAATGAAGTTGCTCTACATATATGGTGTTACAGGTCTTTTTCGGAGTTTGTGAAGTCGAGGAATCTGAAAATTAAGTTATTTCTTCATTACTTTTAATTTTAATAGAGGACAGGGTGAAAGAGGAGGAGTGGTCAATTATTGTATGGTTTCAATAGTAATATGGGAGTTTTTCCAGGTATTTGGTTACAATAATGCACAAATTTTAAGAATAGTTACTTTTTCAGTACATATAATTATTCAACCTATAAGAGGAAGGGTGAGTTTGTATTGTTATACTATTTTGCTATTGGTATTATTCAGAGTTATTTGAGTCAAGGGAATAAAACATTACATTATTTTTTTGATATTTGCAATATTAACAGGGGCAAAAAGTGAAAGCGGTGGCAATCATTAAATATTGTATAGTTTTAAAATTATAATAAGATTAAGGGGTTACACAACATTGAGTTTTTTCAAAAAATCGTTTTTTTTTTCTAGATAAATTGTCTATACTTTTAAGAATATTTTAAACGTTTAATCATTTCAAAATTCAAATTATTTAAGTTATAGCAATTAGAAGTGAGCGCAGCAGAGAGTCGGCCTGAAACTCAGGTAGCGATCGGACGGGCACGAGCGGTCAAAGCCTTGACAAAGGGTATTGTTCTTTTAGTCAGTCCTTTTTATAACAATAATTACGCAAAGATAATCCTGGTATAGGGGGAAGTTGACAGCCAAGCCTATTGATGAGTTAACAGTTTACTATGATCTTGCAATTAGAAGGAGTATAAATACATCATCAGTTGAAATAATAAAAAATGCGACATGGGCAACTTATTACCATAAAATATCCACTGCTGAAAAGCCACAGCACACCAGATGCCCGTCCGGTCGAGATACCTGCTGTTCGTTTCAGAAAGCGAAGGTCTCTGGAACTTTGGATTCTTATAAGCATAAAATTCTTGTAGTTGTCCAAAAAGTAATTGAACCGGTATACGATAAATTAACTGATACTGATTTGTTAGAACGCTGTTTAGAAGGATACACTCAAAATAACAACGCTGTCATTTGGTCTATGGATCCAAAAGTGCATTACAGTGGCACAAAAATTGTTGAGATACGTATAGCATTATATTGCAGCTAGTATATTTAATGATGGATATATTAGTGTATTATAAATGATGCAATTATTAAACCTTGTAATTGGTCCAAAAGCGCTGCGATTTACCGAGAACTAAGGGGTACATTTTGAGGGGTGAAATCGAAAGTGAAAAAAAATTTTTTAGTAGGTCATCGAGTGTGGTGTCAAATGAAAGCTTGTGAAAACACGAGTAAAAAATATATATGTAACGTAATACTTGCGCATACTTTTCTTTGTATTATTTTTAAAATATCGCGAAAAATCGCTGTCCCCCCCCCACCTTATCTCGAAAAGTACTGATCAAAAAATTTTGAAAAAATTCTGGAATATTCTCCACGAGGTGTAGATTGAAAGAAAATTATCACGAGTGCATTACCTTTAATAATTTATCTGGTATATACAAAAAAAAAAATTTCAAGGTTATCAATTTTCAGTCAGATTGGAAACAAACTTTTTGAAAACTCATTTGGGGTGTATTTTGTGAAGTCAGTGAATATTTTATACCACCGTAACAACATTTTTTATTTGAAAAGCAATCAACGTACGGAACACTAATTGTGCAAGTTCAACTTGCACTTGACCGGTTATTTATTTTTGTACCTATTTTTCCGAGCGCCAAGGTGATGTAACCTTTTAATTATATTTGGTTTTGGATTGCGAAAAAAAATAGGTAATCATTTATAGTAAAACATATATAAGGCGAAAGGAATGGGGTAGAGGGTTAGAAGGTTAGTTGCACATTATCATAATATACTTATATTTTAGTATTCTTGCTTTTTCATTAAGAGATTGAGATGTGGTCCCAGAGTAACCTAAAAAATGTCAGGTTTATTACAGAAAAAGTTTTAGAAATACAAACAGTTAAATTGGCTGAAAGTTACTTGCCTCTGGCATAGTAGATAAATTATTGTTTTTACATCCCTTGCTAAAGAATAGTAATTACTACCTGCAAGTTTTACTTTCTCTTGAGGTTTTTGTGTTCTGGGATCGCGAAAAATATATCTTTCCATTTCCATCGGCCTGTCTATCCAACTTACAGGTTGTCGGTCTGTATAATATTTGAAATAGGGATGAAATATATAGTTTTTGAGCAATATCGTTCAAAGGTGTGGGTGTCGATATATTGTATGATTTTATTCATATTATGAAAATATAGTTTCTCTCTGCCTGAGAAAGTCAAATTAGTACTTATTTTAGAACTACATGGTTGTAAGGAGAGTTCTGGATAAATCACTACCGATTTTTTATTAAATATTCTCGTTCCAAAAGTTCTTAAATATTTTCTTCTTCTGTTATAAAATTACAAATATGTGTGACACATATGAAAAATAAAGTGAAATAGTATCTGCCTGATTGCAAAGTTTGATGAATATTGTAAATTATATAACATGGAACGAGTTAAAAGCGCGTCGGTTACAAGATTATCATCACACGAAAATAATACGCTCTGTAACAACAACAACAACAGAAACAACAACATAATATCCTTGCACAGGTACTATTTTGGAAAATATTTTATATTAAAAAATTTATTAGTACATAAGTATAATATGGGTAGTCTTACCTTGACCAGTATAATCAATTTCAATGCGTAAATCTCGTACTTTGAACTTTGGAGATTAAAACCAACCTAATACACTACTTACGTTTAAATCTAAGAGCTCTGATTTTTTTAAAATGTTAAGTACCTTAAATAAATTCTAAGTTTTGAATTGAACTAAAATGTTTAAGATATTTATTAAGCAAGCAGATTTAGCAGTACTTTTTTAAAATTTTAATCGTAAAATCCTTGCCTCATGACTTGGAACGTTATTCAATATTTTGGACGATATTTGTAAGCTGAGCTTTTTCAACATCATATAGTTTTATTTACCAACTTAAAATAAAAAGTACGATTTAGCGCTTACATTGAGACATGGCATAAGTTAATTAAAATATGTTTTAAGATGTTAATTTTTAACTGAATTTCACCAATACTCTAGTGAAATTCAATCCGGTGCGGAACCTTTATAGATTATTTTTATGGCTTAATCCATTTTGACAATATAAAGTACTTTAATCGGTTGTTCTAGACTTTTTAAACTTAAATAAATTTATTAATGCTCGACAAGGTGATTTTCATTATTAATAATGCAGGTTTTTAATGAACTTGCATTTCACAAGAGAAATAATTTCCGAGACTTTTGAAGAAAAAACAATGTTTTTGCCATTCTTCAACATAGTTTCCCTTACAAGCGATACACTTATTCCACCGATCTTCCAACATTGGGATAACTTTCATATAGTCGATTTATCTCTAAAGTAAGTCTCAGTTTCCCATTCCATTTCGTCATTTGAGCCAAATACACTAGTGCTCAACTTTTTTTAATCGTGATCCTTTTTAAATTGTTGTTAGAAATGTTCGCGACCCCCTTTCCCATATTAGATCAATAAAATGAAAAATAAAGGGTTTGAAAAAAAATATATTTTAGGACTTAACAGTGATATTTTTTATAAAATATTAATTATTAAGTATTAATGATTAATGTCATGATTGAGTTTGATTCTGCTTAACAAGTGTTACAATTCATGGTTGAGTTTTTGTCAAGGCAAGTCTTATGTCATCTTGAACATTCAGCTTATTCCTGGCTTTTGTCTTGATCTGCAGAAGAGATGAAAATCTACCTTCGCAGAGGTAAGTAGAAGCAAGTGGCGCTAATATTCGAAAAGAGAGAATGGAAACTTTAGGATACGAATGGCGCATAGCACACCAAAATTGAGGTAACGATTTCTCCTAAAATAAATCACGCGCTGAGGAGTCATTTCGCAGCTCAAAAAACTCATCCTGCACTTCATCGAGAATGTCAGTAACATCCAAAGATACATGAAATGGGTTTCGTACTAATGCAGCTTCTTTCTCAGAGAACCCCGGCAAATAACGTTGTATTTCAGATTCAAGGGATTGAAGGTAGTTATTAATTTTCTCTTTTATATTATCTACAATTCCCGTCTCCGATTTTTCAGTCTTGGTATAAAGGTGTTCAAACATAGTAAAGTTTCCAGGATTTACTTTACGGCGCCAGTTTTGCAGCTTTACTACGAACGCCTGGATATTATTTCTGAAGTGAATAACGTGCGTTTCCTTACCCCGTAGTTTCAAATTTAGCTTGTTTATCTTATCTCGGATATCAGATAAATAAGCTACTTTTTGAATCCAGCTCTTATCATTAAAATGTGTCATAAACTCATGTTTTCCTTTCATTTCTAAGAACTGTTTTATTTAGCTTTTCAATTCAAAGACTCGGCCAACAATATGTTCTTTTGGTAGGCAAATGTAGAAAAAAGAACTTCATGATTAGAGTTCATGTTTTTGCATAGTTCCTTGAACAGACAGCACTTCTTGCAAAGACTTTGGCAGAGTCTTGGTAGCAAGGGCAAATCGGTGAATCATGCAGTGCAGTCCCCTTGCTTGGGGTGCAAGTTCTTTAATTTTTGACTGAAAGCACTGCCAGGATCCAAGCATGGATGCTGCTCGATGGAGACATACTCAACAAGTTTTTTCATTTTAAGTTTCAAAGAATGAACATATCATCTTCTTGACGTTTTCACCTTTTCTAGCAGTTTTTAGGGCTTTCCAAACAGAAATTCTAAGTCATCTTATGAAAACGAGTAATTGGGAACATGAACTAACATCGATAAACTCGTGAAGTTGAAAGGAAAAGACAAGACACTGATTACGTCAGGCATAAATAAATTATTAACATCTTAACACCTACCTTTAAATTTTAAAATTTAATTTTGATTTTTAAAATTGATAATCGGCGACCCCTCAAAAAAGCCAAGGCGACCCCCTCATGGGTCGCGACCCACCGGTTGGGGACCACCGCCCTAGAGCCTTTCAAATTTGAGAAGCGCCAAAGCCTTTCCAGCCTATGTTTGTGTCTTTTGACGCTTCAGTCGGCTTTTATATGGTTCCAGTCACTCAGAGGACTGTTAGATTAGTGGATGCTCCCATGTTTCGTCCGTTATTAAGAATCGATGCAAAAACTACTCTTGATTACGCCAAAAAAGCGTTCGAATCTTCGTCACGTTGGTGTTTTTGATTATTCGTTAAATTGCACGGCATCCATAGGGCACACAGCTTTTGCATATGTAAATATTCATGCAAAAGATGCCTCACGGTTCTAGTAAGATCATCACGATGTCAGCTCTCTCACTTTTACTTTACGGTCATTCCGAACAACATGGTGGATTTTTTTTGTATTTTTTTGAGTAACTGTCTTATTTGGACGTCCGGAATGAGGGGCATCATCGGTGCTTGTACGTCCGCAAATAAGTTCACGAAACTGTCGCCATACAGTTCAACGGAGCAGATGTAGTATAAAACTTCTCAAGCAATTCTTGGGCTCTGGCTGTACTTTTTCCTATCGAAAAGCAATGTTTAATCAACACACGTCCATCTTTTTGCAAACCCGCAAACTAATAGACAAAATGTCATGAAAATTTTACACGAATCTTCTGAGAGTTAACACTAACCGAAAATTGTATGGTTTTTTTATTTATGCCGCCATCTCTCGGACAGTCTCGGAATTTTTTACCCCTTGTAAGTAGTATATAGTAACGTACTATATTATCAGATATGCTGGGTATTTACCACTATTATTATTTTAAAATTATTTCGTCCCTAAATGTTAATATATAATAATTTGTATATGTAAATTATAAATTATTTTTTGCAGTTTATTATCAATAGTTAACGATTTATCAATTCATGAATATGTATTTATAATATATCTAAATTATGCATTGTTTTAAATACAGTAGCACTAACTAAAAAGCAAAAAATATTTTCTATAAAATAAATTTTGCATATATGTAGCCGGTTTGTAATTATAAATGGACCATCATTTTAACTCATGTGTTATTGATTTTAGAAAACAGCTTAATCGGAAAGTTGAATCGAATAAAATGAATTTTTATTTTCAGTAATTTTTGTAAAGCAAAATGCATAAAAAATGTATCACGAAGCATAGTTACATTTTTTTTAAAGCCCCTGTATATTTTCATTGTAGTGTATTTATCTATTTATAAACAGTGACGTAGCATTTCTTTATGAAAACAAAAAAACGGTAAAGGTGGAGGTACTTTTAAGAAGGGAGCGTATATTTAGGAACGGGGTAGGTCAAATGAGAAATGAGGGGAATCCCCTTGCTAATAAAAATACTCTCTTTTACTGAAGCCCCGTTCGACAACCCATTAAACTATTTAAACTAAAAAATCTATGATCTCGAGGAAGATTTTTTACAAGAAAAAATCCTTTCATACAGTAAAACCAAATTTTCAAATCAATGACCTGCGGGTGGCGAGTGGGGAGCTGTATTTACAAAAACAGAACCCTTTTATGGCGTAGAACTTACACCTAATTTAAAAATCTATGACAGGAGGGAGGTGATTTTTTCACAAAAGAAACTTTTCAGACAGTAAAACCTTATATCAAAATTGATGACCGAGGATAAAGATTTAGCACAAAAAAGCTTTGTTTCTAAGAGGGCCTAATTTTCTAAATCTATAGGTGCGAGGGGCATATCCCCTGGTTTTTCTTGGCTGCTCCATAATTTCTAAGCACATTTTGTATAACATACCTAATTAAATCATTTTTGAGATATTAATATATATATATATTATATATATATATATATATATATATATATATATATATATATATTAATATCTCTGAGCCATTTGTATCCAATTTCCAGCCACTCTCTTCAAATCATCAGTTCACTGATTTGACGGTCTACTTTTACTCCGTTAGGCTTTGGCTCTTGGTCAACACTCTATAATTCTTTTTGTCCATCGGCCATCCTTAAACATAGCAACATGCCCCGTTCCACTTTAGAGTTAGAATGAATTTGACTGTGTCTTGTACCTCTCTTCTCTTCCTGAAATGTGGTTGGGAATGTGATCTCTCAGGGTAACACTTAACATTGATCTCTCCATTTTTCTTTACACGACACATATTTTGTTGATTTTTTCTTCGTCATTGTGAGAGTATCGGCTCCGTACGTAAGAACGGAGAATACGCCTGTGTCAAAAACTTTTCTTATATATATATATATATATATATATATATATATATATATATATATATATATATATATACATATAACTGGCAGAGAAATCTTTTTACAAATAAAATAAATTTCTAAAAACAACTAATTTCTTTAAAAAGAAACCGACCACGTTGGATAATTAATCGAGAATAAAGAGTTTTCTATAACATTTGTGTACTGATTAGGAACAACAGTCGGGGATCCTAATTAAGGTTTTAAAATTATCAGTAGGATTTAAATTTTGCCGATAAAGAACAACTCAGTAAACCGCAAAGTTCGTCTAATACCTCTATTTCCCATCATTTAATAGTAACTTTAGAACACTCTTCGTTTCTTTTGCAAACACCATTAGTTATTTTCATATTAATTTTCTAAAATGGACCATCCTAGGCGACTTTAGTGTCCACACTAGCATGAACGCCTTGAAACTGGGTCTTTCTTAGTCAGTTTTAGCCCTATTTAACTTATCGATAAACCGTTCGTCAGTTCCGGCATGCTTTCTTTTTGTCTCTCATAGAACGCCTTTAGGATGAATCTAAAATTCATGAGAAATTACATATGTATTTTTTACTTTGATGTACTTTGTTGAACATCCTATCTAATTTCTCCTTATTTTAGGGTTAGGTCTTCCTCAATTTCTCTTTTTTACTGTTCGCCGCGCACAATGTATCGACAACTCCGAAAACAAATCATACCAAACAATTTACCGCCAAGTAACGATTACCCTAAATATAAGGTACCAATCATGAGTCTCTTTTAAGTAAAATTAAAATCAATCATTTTATGATAACATAAATGAATATTATTATTCATAATATTGTACGCATATTTCAATAATGAGCACGAATTTTTTCGAATATAAATCAACTTTTAAAAAAAAAAGATATTAATTTTTTAAAGTAATTAGCAAAAATAAATAATATCTCCTAAATAAGATCTTGCTTTAGAATTTTCTTTTCATACTACTTTAACTAAAAAATATTAATTTTATTACTTTACAGAATTAAATAAAATCAGAAATAGCCACTATTGTCAAACGCTAACAGTATTTAATTACACTAAATAGTTTTAGTTCAAGACGGCGACTCGAAATTTTGACCTATCGACTAACCGTCCATTCTATCGGGCGAGTCAAATAAAAGCCTTTAACTTTGATTTTGCGGCCCCCAAGTCCTGGAATGTCCAGATAAGTTCCAAAATGCTACACCAAAAATTGTATTGTCATTTAACCACTTGATCAACTACCATAACATTTGTTGACAATAAAAAAGACAAGCGTCACAAAAAGTAGATGTCGCCCAGACCGGACTCAGCTTTAGAGCCCAAAAAACGTCAATCCAAAAATGGATTGTCATTTAACCGTATAAAATTAATAAATTTAGTTTGTTCTTGATAAAATAAGAGGGAACCTACAATAGGCAGACGCCGCCAATACCGGAGGATGAAGCTGGACCCGCTTTTTCCAACCAAAAACGTTTTTCGAATTTTTGAACAAATAAAACGACCGTTTTTCGCTGGGAAAAAAGTCCAGCTTTGTCCTCCGGTATTGGCGGCGTCTGCCTTTTTCAGGTTTCCTCTTATTTTCTCAAGAACAAACTAAATTTATTGATTTTTTATGGTTAAATGGGCCCTAAAGCTCGGTCCAGCCTCATCGGCGTCTGCCCTTTGGGGTGCTCGACTTTTTTAGTGTCAACAAATGTTATGGTACTTGATTCAAGTGATTAAACGACAGTCCATTTTCGGATGTGGCATTTTGGGCCTTATCTGGGCATTCCAGGGCACGGGGGCCGCAAAATCAACGTTAAAGACTTTTAGTCGACTCGCCTGATAGAATAAACAACTAGGCAGACGGATAGTCTACAAGTCAAAGTTTCGGATCGCCCTCTTGGTCTATTTATTAAAAGTTATTTATAAATTAAATAAGAAATTTAATTTATAAATAACTGTCGTTCAGAAACTTATGAAATGTAAACCTTTAACTAGAATCCATTTTCCTATGGTTTTAGGCAAGCGTAACATATCTATTTATTTATAGAGTTTTTTTGACAACATGAAAAATTCTTTTTTTTAGTAATTTCTTTAATATTTCTATACTCGAAAAAATTCGCAAAGTAATTTACCTGATATTTCCGTGGCAAATAAACCTGAATTTTATACTAAATAAAAAAACAAACAAAAAGTAAATATTTTAAATTTTGAGTACTTTATTATCAGATAATAACATGAAAAAGTTAAATGAAGGAAGTGATTCTCTAAAAATTAGTGATAATCGTAACACTATAATTTTACAAATTCCTCAATTTTTCAGAACTCTGGAGGTAAAATACTATATACATCCCCATAACTACTTATATGTTTGACTTTTATTTAATTGTGCTTAAAATTTATCCATCTCTGATGTAAAATCGTCCCCCCTAAAGCGATATCGTTAAAAAATTATAATTTCCTTTACTGCCTCACGTACATTTTCTGAACTAAACTGATATCTGATTTTGTTCGGAAATTATAGCAGCAACAGATTGGCAGCCCGAGAGATCGACAGGCAGACAAACCAAAGGAAGTGGAAAACTATATGTTTGGTGATCAACGAATCCTAAAAATAACGAAGGGTATTTTTTTACAAATACAGTACTGCCCTTAAGCAAAGAAAGTAAAAAAAAATGATGTAGAATTTTATACAGATTAAAAACAAACTCTGTATGTTTTAAATTTATTTAAAGACATATAAAGTAGTCATAAACAAGGTCATTATATATGTTTAATAAATACGAATATTAAGAGTAACCTATAATTTTTCAAAAATTTGTTGACGCATCTATTTTTAAATATGTAAATCGGTTTTAACCACATAATAAACACTTCCTTTTTAAATATAATAGACATATTAAAATATGGAAAAATTAAAAGTGGCAATAATATTTCTGTTTATTATTTTTAATTTGTGTTACAAAAGTACATTAATAAGTAACACACCACAATTTGCATCTTCGGCTGATGTAAGCCGTGAGGTGGAAATGATTGTATCTTACTTATTCTTTGCGCTAGTACTACGAGAAGTACTAAGTTTTGTTGTTCCGTCGATTCTAGCTCAGCTAAAGAGACGTGATAAGATGAAACGCTTGTTGGAATGGATTGACGGATGCTGCTAAAAAATGGACTTTGCTCAATTTTAGTGGTTTATATTGATAAGAATGCGTTATCAGAGCCGAGAATGTGCAACACTGAACAGACCCAAAATAGCAATTCCTTAAATCTTAAAAAAGTTCATACGCACAATGTTTTTGTCCTTAATTCGCTACAAGAAAGCGACTTGGTCTTCAATCGCTGCAAGTTTTACTGGGGAGAAAACACAGTCCAGAACAATTCTTTTCAAAGGGATGATGTTCTTTATATGAGGCAATTCTTAAAGAGGATGATATAAGGAGTGACAAGCTAATTATCATACGAATTTTTGAAAAAAGTTTTCTGTAAAAAATATTAACGTTGCTGAACCCGACATAGTTATGTCGGAACACTCCATGTCTCTAGCAACGTCACTCAATTTGCTGGGCGTTACTTTGGGAGCAAATACATCTTGGTATGAACATGTTGCAAACATAGCAAAGGGAGCTTCTCAAACGCTGGGAATTTTATTTCAAACTAGAAAGCTTTACACTCCATGACAACGATTAATTTTATACAAAGTTCAAATCCGACCAACGATGGAATCATCATCATTAGTTCATTCCATCCATAATCGGATGTAAGCCTCTCCAAGTTGTCTTCAGTGACCTTTGTTGTTTGTTTTTTTGCATCCAATCGTGTCCTGCTGATCTTTTTATGTCATCCGCCCATCTTGTATGTAGTCTACCTCTGTACTTTTTGTGTTCTCTAGGCCTGCAATCAACTATACGGCATGTCCGTCTGTTATCATTCAGCCTTGCCATATGCCCCGCCCAATTCCACCTTAACATACATATTCGTTGTATTACATCTGCCAGTTTTGATTTTCTTCGTATCTCGATGTTAGGAATACGATCTTGGAGTCTAATATTTAGCATTCTCCTCTCCATTACTTTTTGGGTTACCTGGGGGTTATTTATTATACTTTTTTATTTAAAGCCCGCGTTTCACTGCCATATGTTAATACCGGCAGTACATATCGATCGAATACTCTGGCTTTCATTGTATTTCGGATGTCCAATTTAAATGTAGATTGTAACTTTCCGAACGCAGACCAAGCTAACAAGACTCTTCTATCCAAGTCAGCCTTAAAAATGATTTTATGATATCTCGATTTTATTATCTTAAATATATGAATGTTAGTACCTTTTCTATTTTCTCACTTTCTATTCATATTTATTTTTAGAACTATTTCTCGAGACATGTTAGTTAATTCCATCAGCATTTTTTGTAATGTTTCTTGTTGGCGATCAGAGTGACATCATCTGCGTACCTTAAGTGATTTAATCGTTATCGTCCATTAGTATTCCTTTATTTTCCCACTTTAACGATTTGAACATGTCTTCAAGAGTCAAAGTGGACACCTTTGGGGATATCGAGTCATCTTGTCTAATTCCTCTTTTAATTTTGTTTTTGTTTTCTCTTCGAACATTATTTGTGATGTGGCATTTTCATATATGTATTTAAGAAGAGATTCTGCTGTTACTTAAGGCGTTAAGGACCTTAGATTCATTTGCTTTTTCCACTAGTAATTTAATTATTTAAAGATGGTCTAAAGTCTAAATCCCGTTTGTTCACTTGGTCGATAATTGTCTGAATTGTTCGTTAATCTATATGTTATAATTCTAGTGAGGATTTTGTATAGTACCATGACAGAATGATAGGTCGGTAATTCTCCAATTTAAATCTATTCCCATTTTTAAATATAATCACAATCAAGGCGTTGACCCAAGGTGTTGGTATTTTACTTTCTACCTGTTAAATAGAGCTCTACCAGTATTATTGATACCCTTCCATACTTTATCATTTCTATAGATATTTCATCGTCCCCTGGTTCCTTGTTGTTGTGCATATATTGTAGGGCGTTCATTATTTCATCCGTTGTTACATTGGGAATTTCTTCAGATTCCACATTTTTTACTATCACTTTATTTTCTTCTTCTTTCCCGGGCGGTGGCGATATTTTCGTGTCAAATAGTATTTGATAATATTTCTCTGTAGCTTCCTTTACCTCTTTAATTTGTGCGATCTCTTAGTTATCGTTATTTATAAGTTTTATTATTTGATGTCTCCCTTCATACATTTCTTTGTCTAGGTGTTTCAATTTTTCCCTCTTTCAAAGTTTTTTCTATTTTCGAGTTCTGTCTAACGTCTTCTCTGATCTTTTTCTTTATTTTTTTTTTGTCTATTTCTGCCAATTCTAATTTGCAGTTTGTAGGATCATTTCTTGATAGTCGTCTCTGTTTCATGAGATTTTGTGTCTCCTTACATAACTTTTGTGCTTTTTCCTTTTTCGATGTTGCTATTTGCTTTGTAGTCGTGAATAGGCTGTTGATTATTTGTACGTTTAGGTCATCAAGTTCTATTTGGCAGTTTATGCGTTTTATATGATTTTTCAGTGCTTTTCGATATTCATCTGTGTTTTGCTTTAATGTTTCTCTTGATGCCGATGGAATACTGCTCCCATATTTGGGGCTCTGCTTCCAAACATACACCGTATTTGTTGGATTCTATTCAGAAGAGAGTTGTTCGCCTAATTGGAGATCCAGAACTGATCAGCCACCTTAATTCCTTGGAACATCGAAGAACGGTTGGCAATATTTTTATGGAAAGTGTTTGATAGATATATCCCGCGTCCCTATGAAATTCAGCCAGTCACCCCTTGTACAATCATTTTCAAGCAATCTCTTATATGGAGAACCTCATCCCTTCGGAATGATTTGCCCAGAATTGTGTTTCCCATGGAGTACAATTTACAGCGATTCAAGACCAACATGAATCACTTTTCTGGTACACGTGACGCTCCTGTAGCGCTTTAGAGATTTCCCTGCAGCACGTGTGCTACGCTCATAAAAAAAGGATGTGCTAGGATTAACATAACGTGCAATCCTAGTATGCACTCTTCTGAAAGAATAGAATAGATTATCGCCATTCTTCAATATTCCAAAGAATTAAAGTTTTTAGGAGGTCCTATGTTCTTGAATAAGCGAATATATCTTTTTTTCCTCAACGTCCTTGTTAAGTTAGATAACCTCCTGCAATTTACTGATATTTGAGTGTTCAAGACAAATAAAGAAACAAGCGTACTCTCATCAGCAAAAGTATAGAAGGAGTTTTTATTTTTGACCTTTTCAGCAGGTCGTCGTAAAGAATAAAGAGACTAAGAGATCCTAGAGAGACAGTAGGAAATCATGAAGTACAGCGGCATTAAAAGTGTCGAAAAGAAATCCATCAACCACCACTTCCAATAAAAAAACGATCTGTGAGGAAACTCGAGAGCAATAAACAAAATACTTCAAATATAAAATAAGAGTGTGGCTTAACCAAGAACTCGCCATATCAAACACACATGAAATGCATTGATTTTATTAAGTGCAACCGCTCAAGGCTCTTTATAATGTTCAATTGCATAAGATATGTAACATTGGCTAGAGAATGTCCTGTTGATCTATGTTTGCGAAAGCCATATCGGTGTTATTAAATCCGTCAAGAAATTTTAAAAGACTTATTGATACTCTCTTCCATAACTTTCTTTATTACTGAAAACATTGTTACATGTCGCTGGTTGTTTGGAATTGTCTTTTTGTGTTTTTTAAATATCAGATAAACATGAGAGCATTTCCAGTAAGAAGGAATTCCCTTTTTGCAGATAAATTAGAAAGTTTACAATAACTACGCGTTCTTTCCATTTAGCAGAATTATTGTTCCGTGATGATCCTGGTAGAAAGAACCCAACGGACATTTACGCTGATACCATGATTAATCTGTAAATATTCAACGGTACTTGTAAGAAAAATGGAAAGTGGTCCAAAATTGGTGTCACTTTATAATCCGTTGAGGCAATTGGTGAACTTTTAATTGGTTGAGTTATAATTTTTAACCACATAACATCAAAGTCTCTGAGCTCTGGAGATTTGTTGACAAAGAGGATCGCTTCTGACAGTTATGTCTAAACTGGGAATCAAAATCGCATCCAGAATAGAGAAATATGAATGTGCTAATTAATACACCAACCTTTGTTTCGTAGAAAGCGAGTATATGAGGTTTTTTCATTGCAGGAATTGATGCACTAAGGCTTCTGTGGCAAAATCTGCTTTAAAATTTCGAACTTAGCATAATAAAGCATGTATGATTCATTAGATATAAGTCCTTGAGTATTACAGAATATATTCGACCTAAGCCTGTAAACTTGAAAGATATTTGAATTAGCAATGTTATGAATAATTTAAGAAGTATTTAGAAGAAGTTAGTATTTCCTGAGTGACTTTTTTAAAGTTTATAATAACCAAGTAACAAATATTGTAATTATTTTCTATTTTCAAATCGGAATTTTTGACAACCATTATGTTTTTATAAATTTCCTGCAACCTTAATAGGCAAATATAAGGTGAATATCATACCAAAGTCAGATTTAATAAAGTTCTTCCTTGTTGTGATCGTGCTTCCTATAGAGATGTTAACCTTGTTTTATTTTAATGAAGATAAAAAATAAGTTTGTTGTATTTACATTATATTACACTCTCAACGGTGTTTTAAAGCACTTGTTAACATTTCTTGTACAATGAAAAGGAACAGTTTCCGCTTTGTAGACATCATACATCGCGCGTAATTAATAATACAGCATATCCCATATACCAGATTCTTAGCTAATATTTACAAATAAATAGTTATTGAAGTTTTTAGTTGTAAGTCCTGCGAGTTTAAATCTTAAATTGTATGCACTTAGAAACATTTTGTACCTATTTTACATGAAAATTCTAGGTGACATCACGGTTCTAATAGCTAAAAATTATTTACACCCACCATTATATTGTACATGACAGGCAGAAAGTGTACATATATATATATATATATATATATATATATATATATATATATATATATATAATAAAGTTTTCTTTATTAGGAAATTTCGAAAAAAGTGAACTTAAAGGTGGATTCTACTTGGTGAATTACTTAAAACCAGATACAATGAATTGTACCAAGTACGCACACCTAATACTCCATCATAAGCTGACACAGCAGCCACAAACCGACAGAGTGGTGGAGGTGTGCATTCTTGGTAAAATTCATTGTATCTACCGTTGCATTCCATAAGTACCTGGATAATGACTAGTAAATACTCTTCTCTTATTTGTCGATCCTAGCCCGGGTGGTTAGCCGTGATGCTTCTGCAGATTGATTGACAAATAAGAAAGTAGTGGGCAGACTGCTGAAATATGGACTGTGTCTGTTTTTAGTAGTTTTACATTAAACCACATATGCCAGAGGGGATCCTTTGAATACCGCTCCACCTGCGTGGTTTGTCAACCACTCTGTTGTGTGTGTGTGTGTGTTATGTCAGAAAGAAATTTCTGACATAACGGCCTCTAAAAATTATCCAGTTTTTAAAGACAATGTTTTTTGATAGCCCTAATATTTCTAATTATACTTTTAATCTGCCATCTAATAAAGCAACCCAAATAATTTTCGCATTTATTTTCAACTTCCACCGATTTAAATTGCTCTAAATCCAAACTTGTATAACTTCGAAAGAGCGGATGCAATATGCTGAATTTAATTTATTTCACTTTGAGGCACTATATTTATTTTTAGTGTTCCAAATGGAACACTTATAAGATCACTTCGGTGTCTGTCTGTCCGTCTGTTTGTCACACCCGATTTTCTCCGAAACTATTTGACATAGAAAGTTGAAATTTAGTACTAACATAGGAATTGATGGCCTCATCAGAGCCGTGTAGTTTTGAGAGTTCAATTTTGACTTAAGTGGTTAGTTTAGTTATATATATATATATATATATATATATATATATATATATATATATATTTATATATTTATATATTTATATAATGTAATCCTTGTGCCTAATTTCTTTGTATTATTTTTAAAAAATCGCGAAAAATCGCAGTCCTTATCTCGAAAAGTACTGATCAAAAAATTTTGAAAAAATTCTGAATATTCGCCACGAGGTGTAGATTGAACGAAAATTATCACCTTTAATAATTTGTCTGGTATATAAAAAAAAACAAAAATGTCGAGGTCATCAATTTTCAGTAAAGATTAGAAACAAACTTTGTTGAAAACTCATTTGGGGGGGGTTTTGATCATTTTAAAAGCAATCAATGTACAGAACACTAATTGCGCAAGTTCAACTTGCACTTGACCGGTTATTTAATAATTAAAATACATTTACAGTATTATAAAATATTATTATACTATAGTGCAGTAAAAAAAGATCAAAATATAGGCACCTGGGGTATCACCAGGAGTAATGTCCTGAGCTTTGGACCGAAAAACTTTTTCTTTTTAAACAATATTTCAAAATGCGTTTTTTGATCTTAAAATGTGAACTCCGGTTATATAAGACGGATCGAAACAAAAAAAAACAAACTCTTCGTAATGAAATTTTCAACAAATGTTAGTTAGTTTTAAGTCGCTCAAGTGCATACATATCTTACAAAATTAAAAAAACCTTTTATTGTATAGAAGAAATAAGCTAAAATTTTGGTACAAAATATTTAACCCAGTAGGCAAACAAATTTAGGTCTCGACGCCAGCTTTTCGATGTCATTAATTTTTTTTTGTTTTGTAGTCATTTTTGACGTTTTTTCTTTAATAAATCAAAGTACATTTGTGTGTGTGTGTCATTTTGAAAAAAAAAATGTTAACGAAAATGATTTTTTTTTCTTTAATAAAGGCCTCGAGAATCTCTACCAGATCTGATAAAAAATTTTAATTATTTTTTTCTAAATGACCGAAAAACCGCATTTGTTGTTATTTGTTTAATAAAGAGATGTAAAAAAACAGTTAAAATGACTTAATTTTTTTTCTAATGGTATCGGACAGCTTCCGTCAAGACCTAAATTTTGAGAAAAAAGGATCTAATTTGGACCAAATGGCACAAAATGGCGGAAAATTCAAATTTTAAATAACAAATTCAATTGTGCCCAATGTGTTTAATATCCTTGTAGCAAAATTTCAGGATATTCTTATTATAACAAAAGACATATTTTCTGAAAGTTTTAAGCCGATCGGTTCACTTAGTCAACCTGTGTAATAAAACGAAGAAAAAAGAAACAGTTTTTTGCCTGTTTTTTTTTTCAATTCTGTAGGTTATGTACGCACTTGAGTGACTTCAAACCAACGAAAATTTATTGGAAATTTCATTACGAAGAGTTTAGATTTTTTTTTCTCGATCCGACTTACATAACCGGAGTTATACATATTTAAGCTCAAAAAACACGTTTTGAAAACTTAAATTGTTTATAAACAAAGGAACACAAGTTTTTCGAGGTCGAAAACTGAGGACAATACTACGGGTGATACCCCAAAGAGGATAAAATCATAATATTACTATATCTAGACTGTGCTTTTTTTACTGCGTTACTACTAATCTACGACAATCTCTACGAACCCCCAATTCGGAAACGAGTTCCTCCATCGGGATAATATTGGTCCTAGGTGGAGCTAGCTTGTTTTATTGTACAATATACTATATATATATATATATATATATATATATATATATATATATATATATATATATACGTATATACGAGGCTGGTTTGAAAAGTCCGTGCAAAAATAAAAACTACTTATGTATTTGGGGTAAACCTTTTTTATTTTTCGACATAGTCTCCTTTTAGGCTTATACACTTCGTCCAACGATGTTCTAGTTTGTTGATCCCTTCCGAATAATAGGATTTGTCCAAGTCTGCAAAATATCCATTAGTGTCTGCAATCACCTCCTCGTTTGAATAAAATCTTTGTCCCGCCAGCCATTTCTTCAAATTGGGGAACAAATAGTAGTCCGATGGAGCCAAGTCTAGAGAATAGGGGGGATGTGAAACGAGTTGGAATCCTATTTCCATTAATTTTGCGACCACAACTGCTGAGGTGTGTGCTGGTGCGTTGTCGTGATGGAAAAGGACTTTCTTGTGGGCCAATCGCGGGCGTTTTTCTTGCAGCTCGGTTTTCAAACGGTCCAATAACGATGAATAATATTCACCTGTAATAGTTTTACCCTTTTCCAGATAGTCGATGAGGATTATCCCTTGCGAATCCCAAAAGACAGTCGCCATAACCTTTCCGGCCGAAGGAGCGGTCTTCGCCTTTTTTGGTGCAGATTCCCCCTTGGTAATCCATTGTTTAGATTGTTGTTTGGTCTCAGGAGTATAGTAATGTATCCATGTTTCATCCACAGTGACGAAACGACGCTTAAAGTCCTCCGGATTCTTCTGGAACAGCTGCAAACCATCCTTGCAACACTTTACACGATTCCGTTTTTGGTCAAGCGTGAGCAATCGCGGCACCCATCTTGCGGATAGCTTTCTCATGTCCAAATGTTTATGCAAAATATTATGTACCCGTTCAGTCGAGATGCCCACAGCACTAGCAATCTCACGAACCTTAACTCTTCTGTCATCCATCACCATATCATGGATTTGATCAATGATTTCTGGAGTCGTAACCTCCACAGGCCGTCCAGAACGTTCAGCGTCACTTGTGCCCATATGACCAGTCCGAAAATTTTGAAACCACTTATAAACTGTTCTAATCGAAGGTGCAGAGTCACCATAATATTTATCAAGCTTCTCTTTAGTCTCCTGAGGCGTTTTGCCTTTCATAAAGTAATGTTTAATCACCACACGAAATTCTTTTTCGTCCATTTCTTGAAAATCACTCGACTTCCTTGATTCACACGAATGCCAAACACAAAGAAATAGACCAGTATGGCTGAGACTTGGTGTGCGTTCATTCGAGAGATGTTACTAACTAAACATGACCTCGATACGCGCCGGTGGTGCCATCTCTCGGACTTTGCACGGACTTTTCAAACCAGCCTCGTATATAGATATATTCTATTATACTGTACAAAAAACATGCTAATCGTAAACATGGAATTGATATATTCAATTTGCGAATAGTTTATTAAACCCTAACTCGTAAGTAGTAAAAATGTAGACTTCTCGTTAACGAGGTGGTACTACCGTATTTCTACAGTAACTACTTCTCATAAATTACAACAACATGAATTTAAGCTGTCACTCCTCTGAGTACTTTCCAATGTGGATATCGTTTAATTTCAATTATCGCCTGTTCCCAAGCTAAACGATATAACACCGAACAGTTTAGTTACATTTTTTAGTTTAATAGTTTATTTTAGTGTTACTCAAGGTTAGTTTTGTTTGTGTGTAGACATTTGGCAATAATACCGTATTGAAAGGTTTTTGGCATCAAGTCATTTTGGACTATAAACCGTGATCAAAACGTGGAATTCCTGTGAACCAAAATAATATTTATTTTGGTAGGAAAAGTTTTAAAGTACACCTATGAGTATTTTGTTTGTAGTAGATTTATTTTCTTGTTCTCAAAATAATATTATATAATTTCTCATATATATATATATATATATATATATATATATATATATATATATATATATATATATATATATATATATATATATATATATATATATATATATATATATATATATATATATATATATATATATATATATATATACATATATATATTTATATATATATATATATATATATACATATATAATATGAAAATCACTTAAGGAGTCAGTCTACTTTACCACCTTGAACGGTTTCGAAAGTATAAGCCATTAAAACTGTTGTTCCAAAAGTTTATAAGGATCCGAGCATTCCTTCTATATATTTGAGCACGTTATTAAATCGGTCTCCGAATGCTCCTCTCCGTACGCTCGCTCGCTTTGCCCCTCTTACGCGCTTTCTACTTCCCTAACCACAACAGCTCCCTACTGTAATTATGAACTGTTATTCACAGTATAAAACCGTTCTATTGAATTTTTTGGAGGAAAAGAAGGCCTTAAGGCCTAGCTAGACTGTTATTTAGAAGCGTGTTTCGAGGTTAGTTCTGGTTAGTTTTTAAATGCGTTTTTCTCGAAACAACGTTTCACATTTTCACATTTTTTTTAACATCCGTCATTTATCTTCGCATAAAAGTGAATAATTCTGGTTCGGGCCATAGTCACAGTCCTATAGATCGTAAATCTTTTTGGTTTTTGTGTTTCAGAGCAGTCAAAGCTGAAGAAACACACACACACACATTTTTTTTGACATACTATGTTCCCCTCGCATTTTTTAATAAAAAAAACTTTGTAAAATGATTTAAATTTTTTTTTCCTTATATTTCAAGAGTATATTAACACAGTCCAAATATAATTACTTCAATATTGACAATAGATATCGCTAGAGAAATTCGCAAAAATACTTTTTTTTCGGGCGTCTGAAGTTAACTGACCCCTTAATATATTAGGATCAATGTAAGAGGAGTTAGAAATGCAGATAGCAATAAAATGTCCCTGATCTTGAAAAATGGACAAGAAAGATACGCGGTTAGTAAAATATACTAAAGGAGAACCGAAAAAATTAAGAATTAAAATCCATGCAGCAGAAGGACACTGAGTCGTTTTTCTAAACGTTGGATTTTTCTTCCAGGCTTCCGTGCACGTTAAGTAGAGCTTTAATAAAAATGTCACAAAAAAAAACAATTATAAACTCTTTCCACCTCTGCTTGTGGGATGCCGATATTTGAACTAATCTCCAAGATACAATGCTGTACGCAGTAGTGATTGGTCTATACTAGAGCCAATGAGTGTAAGAAGAACGAACGTCATGAGAGAGCGATTTTCGGTGGATTTTTGAGAGTTATCTCAAAATCGTTAATATTTTTCCAATCAACTAAACTACAATATTTATGTTTTCAAATCACTGTTTTCTTATACATTATTAATTTATTTGGTTTTCTTTACGGTCGTCAATTGTCTCCTTGACCAATACTTTCAACTATTTAAAATGCAAGACATATTGAAATTATTTTATTTTTATTACTCTACGGAACTAGATGGATCTTTTTTATGCATAAAGGTACTTTAATGACTCTTATCGAAAAAAAATTAAGATGGATGTTTTAAAAACAATTTTTACCCATTTGCTTCAAAACTGCATAAACAATTAAAGGTTTTATTTTTTTTTAATTGAATTTATTTGCAGCTACTGAAATTAGCATGAATGTTTACAAACATTCAAGTATTTAGGACAACAAATCGAGATGACTTGGATAAAAGAGTCTCGTGAGCTTGATCTACGTTCGTAAGGTTACAATCTACATTTAAATTGGACATCCCAAACACAATAAAAGCCAGAGTGTTCGACCAATATCTACTACCGGTATTAACATATGGCACTGAAACATGTGTTTTAAATAAAAATATAATAATAAATAAACTCCAGAAAACTAAAAGAGCAATGGAGAGGAGAATGCTAAATATTAGGCTCCAAGATCATAGTCCTAATATCGGATAAGAAAAAGATCAAAAGTTACAGATGTAATAAAACGAATGTGTATATTAAGGTGGAATAGGGCGGGGCATATCGCAAGAATGAATGATAACAGATGAACACGCAGGATAGTTGAATGGAGGCCTAGACAACATAAAACATGCAGAGGTAGACCACAGACAAGATGGACCGGCAACATAAAAAATTAGCGGGACACGACTGAATACAAAAAGCAAACAACAGAGCTCATTGATGACAACTTGGGAACGCTTACATCCAACTATAGATGAAATAAGTTAATGATGATGATGATGATGATGATAACTGAAATTAAGAGTAACTTTGTTCAAGTAATATGTGATATTTTAAAAGATCAGAATATCATTTAAGTATGAGTAGTGTAAATGTTAATGGAGTCGATACAATAGAACTGATTTTTTTGAAGGTAACCTTCAGGTATGAACATAGAAATTGTTATCCTATTGGTTATTCTTGAATATTTATATCCTTGATATTTTTATCTCCTCAGAAAAATGTAATTGTCTCCCTCTTTATTCATTATGAAGTGAATAGATAGATGAAGTATAGGTAGTATTTATTTCGTTCTTTAATGTTTCAAGGAATCAAGGTTGCTAGTGAGCTCTAGGTCTCCAGTCAGCCGAACAGCCCTCTTCTGAATAGAATTCAACAAATGCAGTGCATGTTTCGGAGCAGAGCAGAACTCTATCGTTGGTCGAGTTTGAGCTTTGTATAGAATTAAGAGTTTTTGTGGAGAGTAAAGCTTTCTAGTTTAAAATAATATTCTAAGCTTTTGAGAAGTTCTCTTTGTTAAGTTGAACGACTTCCTGCTAACTGCGGATATTTGCTTGAGTAGCTGATGTTCGAGCCTTTCAAGTTAATGAAGAAATAAGCGTCTGCAAAACTGTAGATTGGATTCCTGGTCCTTTCCAGCAGATGGTTAACATAAATGGGAAAGGAAGTAGGAAATAGTATAAAGGTTTGGGGCATACCAGTGTGAAGTAAAGATATTAAAAAGATATCCGTCGACTGCCGTTCGTAGAGAACGCTCTCTGAATCCATGGATGGCCGATTGATAGTCTTTTCCATAAGTTTCTATATTATTGAAAGCAGTGCGACTGGTGAGTAGTTTTTTGGCGAGATATTCTTGCCTTTTTGGGTATCGAAGAGGAAATATTCCCTCTCTGTAGGATGAGTTCAAAAGTTTACAAAAGAGTGGTCTTAGTTCACTAGCGCGTTTTTTGAGTACTATGGCAGGTATTCCATCAACTTGAGAAGCTTTTTTTGGTGTCCAGCCTCATTAAAATATAATATTTTATAATTATTAATATTTTAGGTCAAAATAGTTGAAAATAAATTAGATCTTTAATCTAAAATTCGAAAGTTGAAGGCATTTTAGTCCAACTGTAGGTTGGTTTGAGGCTGTAAGCAAATGTAGATTTATGTTTTTGCTAAAAATTATAATCAATTTTCCCTTCGACGGTGTAGCTCTTAGCCATAACCAGTTGATACCCACAAATTGTTTTTCCCAGCAGACAATAAACTAAATCTTCACGTAAATAAACAAATCATAACAAAAAGAAAATATCTCACAAAACAAGAAAAAAAATATACTGGTATTTAAGGATCTACCGGCAATGGTACTATTATATAATCACGTACATAAGGTTCACATCTAAGGCAGAACATCAGCCGCCGCAAGGCTTCTCTGTGGATGAGAATGCTGTAAAGCATTCTGTATCCATAGAACTTGAACATGTATGCAGAACCTGTCATAATCTATCACTAATGATGAAGAGATTTTTGAATTTAAATTTGAATTGATACCTCCAACGCTGCGAGGATTCTTAATGTTACTTCCCAGGTGAAGGTGGCATTTAATTATTTGCAATAGTCTTTTTGTGGTCTGAGGAGTCTAACATACCTAATGAATATTTTCAATAGTTTTGCTTCTTCCAAAAAGTACACGTTTTGAGATGCCAATGAATTAAACCTTTGAGGTTTCTAATAATTAAAGTTACTCTAAACAACAAGAAACGCCAATTAAAGTTATTAATTAACGCTTTATAATAACAGCGGTTATGTACTAATTAATAGTATAATTAATGGGATATTACAGCATTATGTAAACGTCTCTGTCATCTCAGTAAATATATTAAACCGCATAATAATTACTTATTCAAATATTACGCAATAGAGTTTATCGCTTTATTTATTATTGTTTTATTTTCAGCAGGTAATAATCAATTATTTTTCAATAAGGTAAACGAGTTAACAAAAAAAAGTCTTTTTCTTTAGGTAATAGGCTTAGATTTTCTTTTATGACTATTACTTTATTTGTTTAACAAACAGGATAAACTAACTGAACTAAAGGAATCAACTCTAAGAAAGTTAAGTAGTGAGAATCACCGCAAATAAATACCAAATTAATGTAAACTCATTTTTGGAAACCACACAGTGTTGGAAGTAACATTTTACCTCTGAGTTTCAAATTGATAATTCTATTTTAACGATGAGTTTTACTACTATAAAATGCGTCCCCCCCATATTGGACCATGGAACCACAAATGATTAAAAAGGTTGTTGAAGCACCGTTACTTCATGAAGTACGTCTTAAAACTTTCTTATTGGCAACGAATTTGCATAATTTTGTTTGAAACAATAAGCCTATTGCTTTCAGCTTTCTTACCAAGCATCGCAAAATGTTGGTTTTTGCTTTGATAGTAGGTAACTGCACGAATACGGAGTGCAATACTTTTGACAATTGCGAAAATCATAGAAAACTAATTAAACTTAACTAAGTTGGGAATGTGGAATCTTTGGCACAATGATACCACTCAGTATATATCACCACTACACCAAACACTTTATTTTTGCACTCGACGCGCGTTTCGCGATGATTATCATCATCGCTCCTGATGAAGCTAACATGGTTGGCGAAACGCGCGTCGAGTACAAAAATAAAGTGTTTGGTGTAGTGGTGATATACTGTGTAGTAATTAAAATTAATAATTTGCTCAGTCATTTCCTCTCATCGATATTATACTAGGATGCTTAAGAAATCTGTTTGAAAGGTATCCAACCTACATTAATAACTGCTTGCTGGTGGGTGGCATCCTTCCTAATCTAAGTATTGACACATGTCCGGAAGCCTTTTGCTGGCATAGCCTTGAGTGGGCTTGTCCCATTTTTTTTGGATCATCTCCACGAGTAGTAATTTTAATTTGGGAGCAATGTCAGAGCTCTATAGAGGCTGTCGAATCTGTATTATGGCGTGTTTTACCAAAAAATTTCGGAAAATATGCGATGAGTGCGCTGGGGCATTGTCGTCAAGAAGCAGCCAATCAGCACCCGTCCATAAATCCTGTCGTTTCCAAGTTGGAAACAAAAGTTGAAGATAATTCTTTATTCGATCCGCTCCGACATTTTTAACGTTAACAAAAATGCTACGAAAGCGGAAACAATACTCTAAATAAATACACGCTGCTTGCATACTAGCGCGGTTTTTCTGTGGCTGGCTGAGGCCTTCATTACATGGGGCTCGGGTGCCATGGTGCGAAATTATAAACACAGATTGGATAGTTTTTGGGCATACCTCATATACCTTCTACCATCGTACCCCTACTAGCTCACCCACTTATAAAGATACAAGATCGCGCTATGAGCCAACAACTTCAACCAGATCGAACAAGGGAGCAGCCCTACGACCAAATTAAGAACCATATGTGAACAGACCGAAGAGCAGGATAAAAGAAAAGCCGCTGCAGCCAAGGCTTTTACCAGAACCCACGATGCCGGCACCTACTGATGAAGCTGCATAATTTTTGGCTGGTAAAATTAGCATTGAGAGAACTGGAACAAACTCCGTCTGCTTTCCATCATTCAGGGGTTCCTACTAATCTCAGAGATGTATAACGTTACCGTTAATTATTTCCAGTTAGAATTATAATTTAACGTTGTTAATTACATTTTCAATTACCAATATCTAAAAGCGTAACCGTCCGCTCTCGTTAACTAGCGTCACCTTTGATGTTCATCAGTTAGCGCCACTATTTACCGTCTTTTGTTACTTACGACTTAATCAAAAGTTACCAGACTGATAAAAATCCGAAAGTTGCATAATATAAAATTTATTATAAAATGCCACATAATACTTATTCCTCATTCACAAAAACGACCGCCGATATTACTGAAACGGTATTATAAGCCGTTCTCTTAACAACCAACCAAGTCTTAATGGGTTGTTCTGCCAATAATTGTGATAGCTTTCAGTTTATTGTTGTAGTTCTTTTCAATTAGCAATATAAGTAAACGTATAGTATGTACAACGGTCAGTACAATTTACATACCAAAGTACTTAAACAGAAAAAAAAACATGATTTGTTAAGCTAACGGTTCAAGGTGAGGATCTGCTTAACTAGGGCATTAAACTGACTGAATTTATTTTAAGGTCATAACTTTTTATACTCCACTAATCAGTTTTCGCCTCAATTTTCATTACCTATTGCGATTGTTTTTTTCAAACCTAATTATTTTAAAAAGATACCTATAAGTTCATTTCAAATTCGTTGATACGTATGAGAAGAACTTGTAAAATACTAGGGAAGAAAAGCCCCGAGACTTTTGCAGAAAAACAATGTTTTTGTCAAAAATCGATTTTACTCTTCAACATGGTTTTCTTATTCCTTCAAGAACGATACATTTATTCCAGCGATCTTCCAACATTTGAATACCTTTCGTAGGGTACGATTTGTCGAGCTCTCTAAAATAAGTCTCAGTTATCCATTCGATATCTTCATTTAAGCCAAATCTCTTTCCCTGGAGCCACCTTTTCAAATTCGGAAAGAGGTAATAATCACTGGGGACTAGATCTGGTGAATCGACGGGTGAGGAAGCAATTCATAGCCCAGTCTTCCATCCAGTTTCACCATCGATTTTATGTAGTTGTGAGCTCTTGCATTATCTTGGTAAAACAACACTTTTTTCTTCGCTAAATGTAGCCTTTTCTTGATGTCACCATTCGAACGGTTCAATAAACCAATATTATAGTCTCCGGTGATTGTTCGCCCCTTTTCAAGATAGTCAATCAGTATTATTCCATGCGCATCCCAAAAATACTTGCCAAAATCTTTCCAGCCGATGTTTGTGTTTTTGGACGTTTGGTATGCTTTTATGCCGTCCCAACCACCCTGGAATGGTGGATCCATGTTTCTTCTGTTATTACTAATCGTCTTAAAAACTTCTTTAGATTACACCGAAATAGTGCCAAACAGCATTCTGAATCTTCGAAAAGTTGTTGTTTTCGATCAATTCTAAGAGTGCTCGGCAACCATTGGGTGCATAGCTTGTTCATATGCAAATATTCGTGCAAAATAGCATTCTGTTGAGATCTTCACTATGTTAGTTGTCTCTCACACGTTCACTTTGCGGTCATTCAGGACAATATTGTCGATTTTTTTGTGTTTTTGGAGTGACTGCTTCATTTGGATGTCCGAAACGTGTTACATCATCGGTGCTTGTACGACCGCATTTAAGTTCACTAAACCATCGACATATAGTTGCTTTCGACGGAGCGGATCTGTTATAACACTTCTCAAGCCATTCTTGGATTCTGGCTGTACTTTTTCCCATCAAGAAGCAATGTTTAATCAACACCCAAATTTAGTTTTGTTCCATCGTTTTGCAAAAATCAAAAGTAACGTCATTGAAACAACTGTAATTCGCAAACTAATAAACAAAGTGTAACGAAAGTTTTACACGAAGCTTCTGAGAGTTGACACTAACTAAAAATGCTACCATCTCTCGGAGAGTCTCGGGGCTTCTCCATGTAAGTAGAAATTAAAATGGCAAAATTTAATTAGAAAATGGAAAAACTATTTACAATATATAACTAATAACACTCTAATAAGAGATATATACGCACTAAGTCACAGTTGCTCGTAATTCCTAAATTTAATACGCATATGGTAATTAATTCGTTTTCGAACATTGAATATATTGACAGAGGAATTTAAATTCAACAGACTGATCCTAATATTTATTATAGAGTTGTTATGTTAAGAACAACAACTATTTTTTCTAAAATATGTTTATTTCTTTAATTATAGATTCCAGATGACTAAACCATATAAACGTACTTTACTATTTTACTGTAAATTGTTATGGCTGAACTAAGAGCAGTTAGAGTAGTGTGCAATAAGAATATACTATTTAATGGGGCTCAGGTAAAAAATACAAGGAACAAGACTGACTTTGGATGTAAAGAAACCCATATTAGAATATCTATCTTTTTACTCTAGTGAGTCCACAATATGGGTAAAAAGTTGGATTTCGAATCGCTTTCAGTTATAGAGAAGCTCAAATCTATATCTAAAATTCAATTAAATACTAGTTTTATTACCATATTTAACAGAAAATTTGCATTACGTCAAAACATTAAAGTAAATAAGATATTTCAAACAACAAAAATACATAAAAGAAACTCAGTTTCTCAATTTGTTGAGCTTCAAATAAATCTTGTTTGAATTAACCTTTATTATCCCTGTTGCCAGCAGTGTTAGAAAAATTGATGTAGTAGCATAACGAATAATTTTTCAGTGTATCTTCTAATATAGCTTTTGTAGGACTTTGCCATTTTTCACTACACAATTTTCAATTAAATATCTACAAGCAAAATACGAACAAAATACAAGCTGTAGAAAACATAAACAATAAATCATTAATAATTACTGCTTATCGCTGGTAACTAAATTATTGTTTCTAAAAAACCATTAAAAATTCACTACCGTTGAGTTTTTACGAGAAAAAAGCGAAAAAGCATTTAATTTTACCTTTTAGGTCAACTGGATTTACACGGTAAAAATGAATCCAAGATTGATTAAAAAAACATTAAATACAACACTTTAGCGAGCTACTAACAAAAAATTTCCTGTGTTTAAATGACTCTCTGGTGGCTATTTAAATCATTTTAGCGTAAGGTTAATGACTGAAACATATTTTACACGGACAATATCAGTAAAAGTGGTTAAGGTTGTATGAATTTTAACAACGAAATCATTAAAAATGATGTACAATTTTAAAAACATATATATATATATATATATATATATATATATATATATATATATATATATATATATATATATATATATATATATATATATATATATATATATATATATATATATATATATATATATATATGCATTTATTTAAAATCAAACTATTTTTTGTAATTTTTTTTAACACTTTTATTAACACTATGTAATACGACATCTCTGCCTTTCTAAACAGGACAAGGGGCGTACCAAAGGATCGGTTACATAAAAACATCATTTAGGTAATATATGGCCATATATCAATAACATAAAATATAATCAGTAATTTTATTATTTAATACCGTACATAAAGAGTGATTTACGTATATTTTAATCTACGTACTATAGTCGGCCCTTTATTAATAATCTATTTCTTATGTTAAACATTTTCGGCCCTCCAGTAAATTCATTGTTTACCATCAGGCCAGGAACATATATATATATATATATATATATATATATATATATATATATATATATATATATATATATATATATATATATATATATATATATATATATATATATATAAATACATGTACATATATATATATATATATATATATATATATATATATATATATATATATATATATATATATATATGTATATATATATATATATATATATATATATATATATATATATATATATATATATATATATATATATATATATATATATATATATATATATATATATATATATATATATATATATATATATATAAATATATATATATATATATATATATATATAAATATATATATATATATATATATATATATATATATATATATATATATATATATATATAAATATATATATATATATATATATATATATATATATATATATATATATATATATATATATATATATATATATATATATATATATATATATATATATATATATATATATATATATATATATATATATATATATATATATATATACACTGGTGAGCAAAAAAATCGAATTAAACGATTTTGCTTAATTTAACACCGATCCTTGAATTTAATTTTCAAACAGTGGTATTATTTTTGATATCATTAGAATGCTGATTTTCTACTCTTTCCAATAATACCAAAAACAGTTGAATTTCCAAAAAATGTTACTGATTAAAACGGTTTTACTCAATCGATCTGTTTTTGTACGCTCAGCAACTTACTCGTTAAAAACACATGCAAATGCATTTTCCTATCATTCCTTTATCAGTACTTGAACCATCAACATCTCTGCTATACCTGCTTACTAATTACGTCATCGGAAAATGGATACCACCCCGGAAGAAACGGTACAAGTTATTACCCTATTGCAAGAAGAGTATAGCAAACGTGTAGTGGCTACGCATCTGCACCTGAGCCAGTCACCTGCCTCGAGAGTCTACAGACGTTACCAAGAGACTGGCGCCTTTACACGGAGACCAAGATCAGGAAGAAGAAGGTGTAGAAGATTTGCCCAAGAACATGTTGACTGGACCTTAGAGCAATGGCGCTCCGTTTTTTTCTCCGACGAGTTCCAAATGTGCCTACATCGCAATGATGGTAAAAGACGAGTCTATAGGAGGTCTGGAGAGTGCTACGAGCAGTCCTACATTACTGAA
>CM032456.1:76374142-76384142 GCA_019049505.1 Pachyrhynchus sulphureomaculatus
CTTTCCTCTTAGAAAGAGTGTAAAAGTAGTGGCTAAATTATAATAAGAATAATAACTTTTACCCTCGCATTAAAAATGAATTACTGAATGAAAAATAAGAATATGTTGCTTTTAAAATACTTTATAAATTAATGTTCAACAATTATGTGAAACAATTGTCAATAATTATGATCTTAGTACCCTTTGTCTTTTGCGTCATTATTTTAATTAGCTTTATAACTTAATATTAGAAAAACAAATATTACATCATATATTTCTGTCAGAAAAATTTGTCCACACAGTATGAATTTTATATTCGATGGTATACGTAATTAGCCAAGGTAAATTATATACTTAAGGGTTGTTGCTATGTTGCTATAATAATTTAATTTAGAAACTAATTCAATAAACTGAAGAGTATTATAGCACCCAAAAATTTTCAAAATATGCATTACTTGAAAGAATAACTAAAAATTTTACCTGAATCATCAGATATTTTCATCAATTTTATCTTAATCAACAATCAGAATCATAATATAAAAAGTATAACTTTCTTAAACTTTCCCGCAAAATAAGCCAAAAAAATATTCCTTTCCTTATTTTATGGATATCAGGCTATTCTTTGAATTCCCTCCTTTGAATTTGCCCGATAGAAGATTTAAAATGACCTAATTTATTGTATATATTTTTGGTGGGGTATCTCTAAACTCATCGCCACTCTCAACAATTTCCCTTATTTCACAATCAAAAATATCTGTTAATAATTCCAAAACGGGAGCACATGTTACTTCATAATCTTGTTGTGTAATCAACCTTTGTTGTTTGGATAGTCATAATTAAAAATTATTTTACTTTAAAATAAAATTTGGGGTTTGTTCTGCAATTAATTAATTTTTAGTGTTCCGTATGGAACACTTATAAGATCACTTCGGTGTCTGTCTGTCTGTCTGTCTGTCCGTCTGTCACACCCGATTTTCTCCGAAACTATTTGTCATAGAAAGTTGAAATTTGGTAGTAATATAGGAATTGATGGCCTCATCAGAGCCATGTAGTTTTGAAAGTCAAATTTTGACTTAAGGGGTTAGTTTTGAGGGGTGAAATCGGCAGTGAAAAAAAAAAAAATTTTACTAGGTAATCGAGTGTGGTGTCAAATGAAAGCTTGTGAAACACGAGTAAAATATGTATATATATATATATATATATATATATATATATATATATATATATATATATATATATATATATACTGTAATACTTGCGCGCACTTTTATTTGTATTATTTTTAAAAAATCGCGAAAAATCGCTGTCCACCCGCCTTTTCTCGGAAAGTACTTATCAAAAAATTTTGAAAAAATTCTAGAATATTCTCCACGGGGTGTAGATTGAACGAAAATTATCACGAGTGCATTACCTGTAATAATTTATCTGGTATAAAAAAAAACAGAAATTTCAAGGTCATCAATTTTCAGTAAAGATTGGAAATAAACTTTGTTGAAAACTTATTTGGGGTGTATTTTGTGAAGTCACTGATCATTTTATATTACCGTAACATAAATTTTGACTTAAGGGATTCGTTTTGAGGGGTGAAACCGGAAGTGAAAAAAAAATTTTTTTACTAGGTCAAGTGTGGTGTCAAATGAAAGCTTGTGAAAACACGAATGAAAAATATATATATAATGTAACACTTGCGCAAACTTTTCTTCGTATTACTTTTAAAAAATCGTGAAAAATCGCTGTCCCCTACCTTATCTCGAAAAGTACTGATCAAAAAATTTTGAAAAAATCCTGGAATATTCTCCACGGGGTATAGATTGAACGAAAATTATCTTTACCTTTAATAATCTATCTGGTATATAAAAAAAACCAAAATTTCAAGGTCACCAGTTTTCAGTAAAGATTGGAAACAAACTTTGTTGAAAACTCATTTGGGGTGTGTTTTGTGAGGTCACTGATCATTTTATACCACCCTAATAAAATTTTTCATTTAAAAACAATCAACGTACGGAACACTAATTGTGCAAGTTCAACTTGCACTTGACTGGTTATTTATTATAATGTTTATAATAGTTATTTAAAAAAGTGATCTTTCTTTTTTGGAGTTTACCTTGAAGAAAGTTGTGATGGATTTGAATATTACAGGAAGACCGCATACACATTGATTATTTTTATGCATTTTTTAAAAAAATAATTAGTAATGTTTTGAAAATGTTTAAGAAGGTATTTGTGATACTTCTGGGTGGATCCCAGTGTTTTTATTGGTTTTAACAGAAAAAAGAGTATTTGCACTAATCAAATATATCAATATTAGCCGTGATTTCCCGTGAAATCAAAATCCTTTTTGTCATCTCGAATTCTCTTAGTAATTTAAGTACTAGATACAAAAATTACTATTAATAAATTCGAACAGAACATTACACATGTCCTTTTGCCGACATCGGAATGACTATAAATAAGCAAAAAACTTTATATTTCTTATATACAAAAATAATAAAAATAGAAATAGCGAAGTCAAGCTATTTGAAAGGGAAATCATATAAGCATAAAAATCCTTGGATTGTTAATTTAGACACCAATTAAATAAACGAAGTATAGAATATGAAAAAATATGTGAATGAAACAATTTTCTTTAATGATTAATTTTTTCTTGTCGGCTGCATGAAAGGTAATCTTTGTAAACTATTTATGTCAATGAAACAAACTGAGAGCTAGGGGAATAGCAGCTTAAAAATAAGGTGTAAATTAATAAATGTTCCCAAGCTAAATTTACGAATATGTACATAATAGTTTTATTGGTGAAGGTACACGTAGAATAAAAGAAAAGTATCTACCACCATTAGTGTCTAGAATATTTATTTATAAATATAAGTATTGCAGACGTATTTAACAAGCAAAATAACCTAAGTTAATAAAAGCTGACTAGAAAGTCGACTTTTTGTTACCATAGGAAAACATCAAATAAAATTAACTCGAAAAAATTTGAAAATTTAAAAATAAACTTAAAGTATAAAAACTCACACAACTGTTTTTTTTCTTAATATTTTTCTTTTGTGTCACCTGTATTGGTAAAAGGTTCCAAAATCCATCCGAAACGGCCCTATTTAAAAAAGTAATTCAAAATATTTTCAAAATAATTATTCACTAGCATAAATTCCAAATTAGTAGAATTAATTAATGTTAAGTCCGGCTAACAGCACTGAAATTTTGGCAAAAATATCTCGGACAAGTAAACAGGAACATATAATTTTTCGATATACCGACATAAAGTTGACCGAAAGTAAACTGACTCCCACCAGCAAAGCTTAAGCTTTTTAAACCGATTTAAAAACAATAAAACTATACGAAGTACGAATAATAAGCAAATGGTCAAGCTTAGATAAACTGATTGGGATGCTGAAAAGCGCGATTCACACGATCTGAGAAAGAGGATGGAACTTGTTTGACTTAAAGGAAGATGAGTCGCGGCATTGGATTGGTCGCGCGCGGCCGGAGTAAAAGTAGAAACGGTTTGTATTTGAATCTTTACCTACAAGCACACCTGCGTTTAGTAATGGATTTAGATTTAAATTATAATCATTTTAATTAATCACTTTTTAATATTTATTCTGAACATTATTCAAGAAGTGAATTGAAACATAATGAAATATATGTATAAGAAACTAATAGATTATACTAAGCGTTTCAAATAAATAAGTACTTTAATGATACTTTGTTTATTGTTAGAATTATAGTGGCTTAATAAAGCATTGCAATTTTCGGATAATTCTTCTGCTTGCAATGCCTTATCCGTTGCGGACGTTGGCTATTAGCATAGCTATTCTAACTTTATTAATGACCTGTCTAAACAGTACTGATGTTAAACCAAACCATTGACTCAAATTTTGAAGAAACGCGTTCCTTTTTCTTCCGAGACCTCTCCTTACATCCACTTTTCCTTGCAGACTAAGTTGTTATGGTTGATAATTATGGTTCCTTATTAGATGGTAAAAAAAGCAGTTTTTATTTCTTTATAGTGAGCGTAACTTTCTATTGTTTCCCAATCCGTCTCAAGACCTCTTTGTTTCTTATTCTGTCAATCCAGGATATCCCAAGCAGCTGATGATGAAACCACATTTCAAATGCCGATAGTATTTTCATGAGGTGTTCTGTAACAATACATGCCTCGAGTTCGTAGAAGAAGACGGGAAATACATAGCATTTTACGAGTCTTAACTTTAGCGACAGAAAAATATCCCTACTCAAAAATATTTTCTTTATCTTGGGAAAATTACGCGGGCTTGTTCAATTCTGGATTTAACTTCCCCGAACATATCCCATTGTCTGTGAATAATTGTCCCTAAGTACGTATATTTATCGACGTGTTCTATATCGAATCCTCTCAGTGTCAAAGGCTCAATAGGCATGCAGTTTGGGATAACGTAGAAAACTTACTAAAAAATAGAGACTTTTTTTTTTCACCATATATTTCTGTTCAGGAAAGAACTGAACAAGCAAGTATATTTTTAGGTAAAACAATATTTTTAAATTTAAGCTTGTTAAGATAGTATAGGGTCAAGAAATAGAATGTCTCAAAAACCAACATGATTACACAAACATGCATAGAAATGTAAAACAAATGACAGGAAGCAAAAAATGCAAGATAGTAACCTTAACGGATAATGATGGCATCATACTGATAGAAAAGCATGACGAGCTAAAACTATGGAGAAATTACATAAAGGAACTGTTTATGGATGTACGACCCGAGTTTTCCATAACCAACGTAAACAGTGCCCCCCCCTTATAACTAAGGATGAAATTCCTAATTCAATAAACCATATTAAAAATGGACGTGCCCCAGGTCCACACGAAATCTATACTAAAATCTTAAAACTAGTTAGTAATGGTGAAGAATTTCTTAATCTTTGGGTGAGGCTTTTTAATATAATCTACGACTTTGGTATAATACGTCAGAAATGGCTAACCTTACTTTCACACCTATACCGAAGAAGGCATCATCCAGGACCCCGATCGGTTAATTAGTTTAATAAATAACATCACTAAGATTTTCTTAAAAGTAATCCATTCACGAACATATCGTAAATACGAATCTGACATCTGAAATCCAGTCTGGTTTCCGTGACTCCCTCGGCACTAGAGAAGCACTATTTGCTCTACAAGTACTCGTTCAGAGATGTAGAGACATGAACCATGACGTTTTCATCTGTTTTATCAACTTCTCCAAAGCCTTTTTTAACGTCCATCAAGATAACCTCATTGAAATAGATGAGAAAAACATAAGAATAATTGGTAATTTTTACTGAAAACAACAAATTGTGATAAAAATGGATGGTAGTATATCTAATGAGATCGAGATTTGTCGGGAAGTACGTCAGGGATGCATTCTCTTTCCATCCTTATTTAATATATACTCGGAACAAATAATTCAGAAGGCGTTAACTGGAGAGAGTAGAATAAAAGTCGATGGCGAATATATCGATAATATTAGATATGCAGACGATACTGCTATTGTGGCTGGTACTTTCGAAGACTCACAAAACTTAGCTGCAAGAATCCATCAATATTCACAACAATATGGCCTTAGTCTAAATGTTTCCAAAACCAAATACATGGTAGGGCCCAAGAAACCACACACCGAACCAAGACCCCTGACAGTGGAAGGCAGAAGAGTTGAGAGGATACTGACGTTTAATTATTTGGGTACGACCATCTACGATACATGAGATTACAGGACGGAAATTAAGTGGTGAATTGAAAAGGACAGAATAGCATTTCTTCAAATGGGATAATTTTTCCTTTGTCAAAAATCTTAGTCTGCCACTAAAAATTCGAGTGTTACGTGTTCTCTGTTTTACTGTATGGGGCTATAGCGTGAACAGTCAATGAAAATATACTAAAAAGAATTATCGCTTTTGTGTGGCTGTACCGTCGCATACTGAAAGTACCCGAAAGGGGCAACGTTTCCAGATTTATTTAAAACTGCTTGAAAAATAGTTTTGTTTAAAAAAGCTGACAGAATATTATGTGAAAATTATCGTTCAATATCTTTATTATGTTTAATTTCAAAGAAACTGGAAAGGCCAAAAGTAATTTTTTTACAATTAATTTATCGTGTAGCTTCATGAATAGTTTTGAAGTTTTTATATGGACGTAAGTAAGTCCTCGGATTTGATGAATCGTACTCTATAACTATCGAAGATTGACCGCGTTCATCTAAGAGGACGATACCATTTCCAGGCGCCTGTTATTTCTATTATATGTAAATGATTTACCAACGGTTGTTAATAATCAGAATTATCTATGTTTGCAGGCGATAACAGTTACATATGCTACGATAACACCATTGTTTCGGCTCTCAATAAATTGCAGAGCATGTTACATGTGTCTGGGTAGTGGTTTAAAATAAATAAATTAAGTCTTAATAAAAAAAAATGTTCTTAAAACTTTTGGACCAGGAACATCTCAAATTAATGAGCGTTATTTAATTAGAAAGGAATATTTAGGGTACAAGAAAAAGCACTTAGAAATATTGCTGCTGTCAGGTATAAGCATTGATGCCGGGAGCTCTTTAAGAAAAATGCTCATTACTTATTTATTGGGAGTTTTAGTTTAAATTAAAAGTAATTTGGATAGTTTGATCTCTACATGATAAGCAAAAATGTAACGCTGAATATATATATATATATATATATATATATATATATATATATATATATATATATATATATATATATATATATATATATTTATATAAAGTTTTGAGCCTCTTAAAGTCAAAATTGAGACAATTGCTTTTTACGTTTTGAAGAAACTTCCAAAACCAAATATAAGTCATCGAACAAAATAACCATTTTTTTCGATGACTTTTTGCCATTTTTCTGGCAATACTGTTGTCCCATCACGACAGAACTTCTGTGGTTTCTGGTCAAAACATTGTGAAAAGTGGTTTTCAAACTACCTTAGCACCATTTAGGGAGCTCTGCAGAAGCCAAAACAAATGGTTGTCTGATAGTGCAAGGTTCGACCTATATGATGAATGTATTGCTAAACTCTGTTAACTTTTTTCGAGTCATCAAAAACGGGTATGATCTTTCCTTGTCGTGGTGGAACATAACACCCTGTTTGTTGACCAGTTCCAACCGACATTTTTCAATCCCTGATCCAATCTTGTTAATTCCTGATAATAGACTACAGAATCAATGGTTTGGTCAGACTGCAGCTGCCTATGATTTCCTTCAAATCCCACCAAACACATACCATCTATTTACATACTTTTTTAGCGTCAATCCGGGCTTTGTCATCATTTGTGGAGCCTCGGATCGGCCACGATCTTTTTGTCTCATTATTGTCGTACGTGACCGATTTTTCATCGCCCGTGATCAACCGCTTCAGAAATGGCTCGATTTCGTTACTTTTGAGTAGAAATTCGCGAATGGAAATTCGATCGAGTAATTTTTTTGGCGGATTTTTAGTTCCTTGGAGATGTCATGGTTACTTACATGCCGGACTTGCCAACTTTAGCCAATATCTTATTAATTTTTTCTGTCATTAGTCGAACAATGCGAGGAGCATCTTTGACATCGAAACTTCCAGAACGGAAGCTACTGCTTTTGGTAACGTGTCTTGACTATAAACAGACCATAGGCTTGTGCAATACTTGTGACTTTCTTGAAATAAAATTATAGAATATAACGAACTTCGGCAGAAATTTCATTTACGTCAAGGCGCGCTAAATTAATTGAGTTTTATCGCTACTACTACCGTGAAATGTCACCTTTCAACTGGCGGTAAGTATGACTCGTAGCGAGTTATATTACTATATATATATATATATATATATATATATATATATATATACATATATATATATATATATATATATATATATATATATATATATATATATATATATTATATATATTCAATTTTTTGGGCTTTATGGTTCTTTTGTTTTACGGTTAGAGAAATTACATCATGTTCTAGTTAGAAGTTTATTGAAAACGTTTTGGCTAATTTGTAGGCTTCTTCAGTTCATATAAAAATTGAAATTTTCAATCAATATGCAATTTCCTCCCTTTTTTACTTTTTTTATGATTTTAAATTTTGATTTTACAGGATTGTTTTGGATGTTCCTTAGGATGCATAAATTATTTAATTATAAATATATAAAATTGTTAAACTTATAATACAATGTAGAAGGTGAAATAATAAAAATACACATAAAAATATACATAAAAACTTACATGTGGGGGTTAAAACGAAGGCACACTTAACATCCTTTAAAAGGTATTAATAAGACGGTAACATTTTTTAAACTAACTTTAGACATGTATAGGGAACGAAAGTCATTCTTTGGTTTGTTTACGTGTTTTTGTCTATTAATTGTTATTGAGTTATTATGAGAAGAGTCCGAAATAAATATGACTCAGACCCCTAACATCGCTTTTGTCGTTTATATTGTTTTTCTCTTTATTAATACAAATCATTTCATGGATTGATCTTTTAAAATAATTTGATTATTTTTTTAAGATTCTTGTATTTTTAAAATCAAAAGAGTGTTAGGTTTGTTGAACGTGTTTTGATAAAGCCGTTGGGTTATTCTTATCATACTTATGGCCATTCAGTCTAGTTTCTAGATGTTGTTTAGTCATGCTGATATAACAGCTGTTGCAGTTTTGACAAAGAATGGAATATATCAGGTTTGATTGTTTCAGTAGGGGTGTTCTGGATTTTAGGGAGGTAAAAAGGTGTTTTAATGAGTTATGCGTTTTGTGGCAAACAGTTAAATTATGTTTTTTGAGGACTGCCTTAATTTTTTATGAAAGTCCTTAAATATATGGCATGGATATATATGTTGTAGCTGTTTTTTTGATTTGGTTGTTGATCTAGAGTATTATATAATTTGTGAATTCTGGTTTTTAAAACTTTGTTTATTAAATTAACCGGATAATTGTTGTTGGTTAAGATAGTTTATATTTTTTCTATTATTCTGCTCTATATATATATATATATATATATATATATATATATATATATATATATATATATATATATATATTTACCGGACACAGAACAACTTGGTTATAATTTTTAGGTTAGTACAGATAAACTTGTCAGTTTTTATAAGGGTAACTAGTAATTCTTGTGTTAAACAGTTGGTAGACATTAACTAAATTTGACCTTGATTTTAAAAATTTTAGTAAATTATGTGTGGTCTGTGGTCTGTTATGATGTAAAACTTTTTACATATTGTGTATTAAAGAACTCAGGAGAGTACATTTATTGGGTAATATTAACAACAAGGCTGGAATGCACTTGTCACTGAAAAACAATAGAGTTCGGCATAAACAATTTTATACCTTTGTAGTATTATATAATGTCTTTACTTTATGAAGTTGAAGGACTGAGAGTAAGGAAATCATCTATGTATGTATGTCAGATGTGAAATTGAACAAATACACAAGGTCATTATAAAGATTTTTGATTTTATATGTTTGTACAGTGTCATTAAGTCACAGTAACATAACAGTGAACCCATAGTTATGCGAATGCAGAACATATATTAAAACACATGTTTAACTACAATATACGAGAATGTATGTAATATTAAGTTAGTGAGGAGCAAGAAAAGGAACCAGAATCAGAACAAAAAGATTTCGACATGCCATATCATAGCAGTGCATAAGTTGAGGAATTAATTTTTTCGATTCTTGGATAGTTTGAGGATGTTAAAATAAATAATGCTGAGGTCTGCCACATCGGTCCTTCTACTCGTCGCAGGCATCTCCGAAAAATTTTCTTTTGTATTAGTTTTGCTTTTCCACATTATCATAGTGTAGATGATAACCATTGTCAATTGCATATTCTGCAAGGGAACAAGATTTAATACCCCTTCTGCCGTCACTCCTGTGAGAAGTTAACCTTCCCTTTATGCTACGGGATGTTTGTCCTATGTAAGAGGATATACAGTCTTTACACGGGATTTTGTAGACCACATTAGAAGTTTGTTCTTTGGTAATGGGTG
>CM032456.1:76391642-76576642 GCA_019049505.1 Pachyrhynchus sulphureomaculatus
CGTTTTCAATAGGATTGGCGTCCGGCAATTGTGGGGGCCACTTTAGTATCTTATCGTGGACCCAAGCGAGCCGCTTCTAGAGATGATTTCACCCAACAAAGGTTTCTTCGACGTGCTTCGGAGTTTGACATCATGACCATGAAGATGTCATCGAACGTTCTAATTTAAACCCGATTTTCTTAATTTTACCGCTCCTTGAGGCAGCGTCAATTTCGGGTCTCGTGAAAACAAATTCACAACAAACAATTCGTTTTTCGACTTTCGGAGTGAATTTGCGTACCTAGTCACGTTTTGGCAAGTTGTCGACATTTTTCGTCTCGTTAAAATGATTTACTCACTTCTTTACAGATGACACCGACTTTTTAATATAATTAGCTCCCGCGGAATGTATCATTTTAGGCCCCTTTGGATGGAACAAGGAAAGACGCGTAAACAAGTGACTTATTTTGGATCTTGCGTAATTTCGACGAAAGTTCGGAATCGACTGATACTTTTACTAAAATTCGTTGTAGACAAAGGTTCCCTCTACCGATTTTTTGTTGAATCGCTAGAATCACATCTGCCAAAAATGAATTATCGAGGACTTGACAGACTGTAGTTCTTAAGTTCTTGTGATACGGTGTATATGGGAAAGAGTGGCAGATTAAATTCAGGTATTTAAACCATTTATCAGGCTTATATCGAAGGAACTATTTGTATTTTTATTCTATGGGTAACAAAGAGACCGTTTTACATTCGAGTATACCCAGTTTATTATGGGGAAGGTTTTCTCGGGTCAAAATATAATACTTCTAGCTTACACACAGTAATAATTAAACACATAAACAAATATCAGAAGATGGTTCCTGGAGGAATTCTAAAATAAATAGTTCATGTAGACCTATTCTGGGTGTCTTCATCATTATGACACCAATTATTCACAACTGATAAAAAATATCGGCATTTAAAACAAAACTTTCAATAAATTGAGTTACATTTTTTACCTAAATAACATCTCTTGCATTTTCTTTACTGATGTGCCAAAATGGTTTTAAATTATATTAGTTAGATGTCCATTTTTTTTGAGGATGAATTACTGATTGCTAGTTCAGGTTTATCAAAATGATCTTTTTTGTGTTAGCTGCTTGGTGCGTAATTAATAGGGTCTGTCTTCCACAGAGTTGAATATACAAGAGTTTTTTAAAACTCCAAATTTAGTAGTTTTTTTAAAAGAAAAAGTTTATTCATTCTTCAGCATTTAAAAATACTAAGTTTATAGTAATAATATACAATGAGTCGTAACCCTAGCTGATATCAATCGGATACTAAAAGCATTATCATATTAACTAAAATAATTACCACATTGCCCCCGATCAGAAATTAAGAAATTAATCAAATGTAACAAGGTCCATTTTTTAGCAATTTGTTTTTAATCCTTCTCCTATATCTTAAATAATCTATGGACGTGGTGTCGTCCTCTCATGATCCCTCATCCAAGCCAGATACAATTGCCAAAATAATGACTTTGTTTAATTTCAATAGTCATGAATAATTGTTATTAAATAACACTAAATAATCCTTTAATCTGACCGCAGTATAACTATTATTAGCTATTTCAATTATAATTTTAAAAATGATAAACTGCGATTTTAATCCTAAATGCAGTAATACTGCATAACGAGTATTAATAAACTTAGAATGTTAATTTCTTATTTAGCAGGAAATACTGTTAGGTTTTTTCATGATCAGTTAATTATGTTTTATTTTTATAAACTTAGAGGGTAACATAATAATGTTTTATTAATAGGTGCAAAAGTAATTTTAAATTTTTACACGTGTTGAAAAGAAAATGACTTGAAATATTGCATCATAAGGTTGTACTAATAAATTTGGTTTAAAATTATATAAGGTGAAGTCCTTACCATTTCTGAGAAAAAAAGGTAAAAGGATTCAAATTTATCTTGATACCATTTCAGTAAATATCTATGCAGTCTTCCACTATTAGAAACCAGGCTTTTTTTACTAAAATTCTTTTTGGTGAAAAATTGATCAGTCATCGATTTTTAAATGGGATGTAAGTTTTTAGAGATCTACTGTAGGACAGAGGTAACCAATTGCTTTTTAAATCGAATTTTTAGTTTTTAAAGAGTTCCAGTGCAAAAGACATTTCTTTAATTGTCATGCCTCGCTCTCCGGTTGTTGTTTGGCGCCCCAGTGTTGTTGATTGACGTGCTTACCTCCCCAAGCAGCTCTGCCTTTAGTATTTTCTTTTTCCCGTTAAAGAAATGCTCTTAGTATCCATATGTCACCCGCCCTTTGAACTTAATTAGGCCAGCAGTGAATATCTAAATATTTTTTTATTTTATGTTTTTAGGATTTTTTAAGGGCATAGCATACGTGCTGCAAGGATATAACTAAAGCGCTACAGGAGCGACGTGCAGTCCTGGGCAAATGATTCAGGAAAGAGGTTTCCATATACGAGGTATATCCACAAAGTAAGTTCCGTTTGGTTATATAAGAAAAACGTGTACAGATACAGAAAAAATATTTATTGTACAAAAATCTACAACTGTTAAACTAATTTTCTACATAGCTTCCGAAATTTTGTAGGCACTTGTCATAGCGTGGCACAAGTTTTTGTATGCCTTCTTCATAGAAGGTTGCCGCCTGTGTTTTCAACCATGTGGTAACATGTTCTTTCAGCTCGTCATCATCGTTGAAGTGTCGACCACCAAGGAAAGATTTTAGGTGTAAGAAGAGATGAAAGTCGCTAGGAGCGAGGTCCGGGCTGTACGGAGGATGATCAAACACGTCCCAGTCAAATTTCTGTAGGAGTTCTTTTGTCACGTTCGCAATGTGAGGTCGGGCATTATCGTGGAAAAAAACAACACCTTTCGACAGTAATCCTCGGCGCTTGTTCTGTATTGCGCGGCGCAATTTTTTAATGGTCTCGCAGTAAACAAGTGCATTGATTGTTTGGCCTCGTGGTAAGAAATCAATCAGCAAAATGCCTTTTCTGTCCCAAAAAACGGTGCACATGAGTTTTCGAGGTGTCAAGATTTGCTTAGGCTTAACTTTCGTTGGGGACGAAGTGTGCCTCCATTCCATTGATTGCCGTTTAGTTTCTGGGGTATCGTAAGATACCCAAGTTTCATCCCCCGTGACTATCCGAGAAAGAAAATCATCACCGTCTTCATTGTAGCGTGTGAAAAACTGAAGTGCACTGCCCATCCGTTGTTTTTTGTGTTGTTCAGTAATAATTTTGGCTACCCAATGTGAGCAAAGTTTTCGAAATTTCAGTTTTTCATTAACAATTTCATGAATTAGTGATCGTAAGATTTGCGGAAATTCCATAGCAAGAGCACTAATTGTAAACTTACGGTTTTGCTTAAGCTTCTCTTCAATTGCGTGAACCAGTTCATCAGTAACCAAAGACGGGCGTCCACATCGTTCTTCATCGTGCACTTGATCACGTCCTTCATTGAACTGTCTGACCCATCTTCTAACCATTGAATCACTCATAGCAGTTTGTCCGTAAACCTCGCAGATTTGCAGATAAATTTCACTTGGTTTAACTTTCTTTGCATTTAGAAAACGAATCACAGATCTGATTTCACAAGCGGCGGCATTTTCAATTAAGGCTGACATCATAAAGAAGCACTACAAAGAACACGTCGGCAGCAGCGATCTGAAAATGGCGTACATTTCTTCTGCTTCAGTCAGAGTAACTGCCACGCATGCTCGGAACTGCGATCGCAGCGCTGACGCGGATAGAAATAGAAACGGAACTTACTTTGTGGATATACCTCGTAAAAGATTGCTTGTATGATGATGGGTTGTATGAGGAGTAACAACCTGAACTTCGTATGGATGTGAAGTATTAGCAAGACGTATATTTCTTGCATGCACCGCTTTGAAAGAAACTAAGCGGGCTACGTCCATCGAACACTTTCCATGAAAATACTTGTAGATTAGACGCAAATTGCCAAGCATTCTTCGATGGTCCAACGAATCAAGGTTGCTGATCAGTTCTGGGTCTCCAGTCACGCGAACCGCTCTCTTTCGAATAGAATCCAGCAAATGCAGTGTATATTTGTAAGCAGACCCCTAAACATGGAAACAGAATCCCATCGTTGGTCGAATTTGAGCTTTGTACAGAATTAACAGTTGTTGTGAATGTAAAGTTTTCTAGTTCAAAATAATATTCCCAACTTTTGAGAAGCTCTCTTTACTATACTTGCAACATGTTCATGCCAAGACATATTTGCTCCCAAATTAACGATATTAGAGGATTGGAGTACCCCGACAAACCTATGTCGGGTTCAGCAATGTTAACTTTTTTAGAAAAAAACTACCTCCTGGGATATTGTAGGGTTAAATTCTACTGAGTTACTGTCACCTCAAGATAGAATTTGTTCCAGGTTTTTGTTAAGTTGAACGACTTTCTATTATCTGCAGATATTTGCATGATGATTAATATAAGCATTTTAATTTAGTTATTTATCATGGTTGTTAAAATTATCTGAAGTCAGGCAACACCGCTTTTCTAATGCTACCTGCAAACTTATAAGAAACTTAACAGGAATTGTTTCTATAAAATATATTACTAGAAACGCAATAGTCGTAAAGTATTCTAAAAAAAATTGTTCAAATATTTTAACTAGTGTTTGTAACGATTCCATTTTTTTTCAGTTAGCTATTACCCTCCTTTCTCAGCCTGCGTTCATCCACTCCCGAATGTAGGTCGTTTTCAAAACCTTCCATGCCTGTCTATCCACTGCAATTTGTGTCCAGTTCGTTCCAGCAATCCTCTGGATGTTTTCTCGCCATCGCTTTTGTGGTCTCACCACAGTTCTCTTGGTCTTCCTTGGTCTCCATGTTAACAATTTGTTAGTCCATCTGTTGGGATCTTGTCTCGCAATGTGGCCTGTCCATTGCCACTTTAGCCGTGCAATTTTTCCAATACATCCGGTACTCTTGTTCTTTCTCGGATATCTTCGGTTCTGATTGGGTCTCTAAGGCTTATTCCAAGCATGGAATTCCATTACTCTTTGAGTGATTTGGAGCTTGTTAGCCAACTTGCGTGCTAGAGCCGTAGTTTCTAGACCATAAGTGAGAACAGGCATTATTTAAGTATTAAAAACTTTCCTTCTAAGATTTATTGGGATAACTGGTGACTTTGTTACATGTCCTTGGATCTCTTTTCCCAGTTGGATCTTGTGTCTATATGTACGAGGGCACGTTTTTGAGCAATTGGTTGGCAACAGTCAGATTTATGTCTCGGGGATTCATTATTTTGGTTTTATTTGCGTTAATTTCTAGTGTAACCTTTAAGAAGGCCTCAATAAATTCTGATGATGAATATGATTCGAAATTCCTCTGCTGTCTCGTTAATAATGACAATATTATCTGCTAACCTTGAGTGGTTAGTCGTACGCCACCTACGTTAATTCCTTTGTCATGCCAGATCAGATTTTTAAACACATCTTCCAGTGCTACCAACAGTTTGGATGAAATTGTGTCCCCTTGACGTACTCCTCTTTCGGTTCGGATATTATCAGTCATTGTGTTCTCGTCAATGGTTATTTGCAGCGATGGATGATCAGATATATATTTAATTAGGTTCAAGTATCTAGAGTCTATCCTAGCATTATCCATAGCTATCAGAATTGCCCAGGTTTCTATCAGATTAAAAGCTTTACGGTAGTCAACGAAGGCCACGAATAGAGATATATTGTATCCTGTACACTTCTCGATGAAAGTACAAAGCGTCTGAAGATGGTCGACGGTACTGTAACCCTTCTTAAATCCCGCTTGTTCGAAAGGCTGATATTGATTTAATTTGCTTGATAGTCTGTTTGTTATTATTTTAGTCAGTAACTTATATAAGTGGGAGAGCAAACTAATGGATAGATAGTTTTGTATGTTATCTCAATTCCCTTTTTGTACAATAAGATGACTTCTTTATGATACTGATCTGAGTGTTTTATAGAACTCCTGCACGGTCACAATGATTTCATCGCGGCTATTGACTGTGATACCCAGTTCATTTTTTATTTTGATAATCTTTGTTCTACCTCTCGAGAATATTTGTTCTTCTTTTCTTCTATAGTATTCCTTATGAGTTTTTTCTACTAATTTGGTCGTTTATTTCTCTGCATGCTACAGTATTTAAAGCCATTTGTTTTATTTTCCCAATTAAGTTTTTTATTATTAAGCTGATTTTTTGAACAAATGTTCCTTGTAGCGACTTGTACACTAGTAGTTATTTTTTCCGTAATATTATTTATTTCCAAAGACATAAGTTGAAACTCAGAATTTGCTGGAATTTGATCGCTGTTCATGTCGAATTTGTTTAAGTTGTTTACGTCTCAGCAATTATTTTTCTGGTTCGTTATGATGTAATCTAATCAGTTTTTAAAAAGAATAGAGAATCTATAAGATCAACAATCCATATCATTTCTCCCGGTTAAAACATACAAATAATAACCATTTTCTTTCAATTTTAAAATCCTTCTGATTGATCAAGTTAGTTCATTAACAGCATCACATGAAAAAATATAATTAGAGTTGTGAATTGGTGTATTTAGTTCAAGCTGAACCTACACAATGATAGCTAAATGAAATATAATAAATAATTCCCAGTGCCTAATAATTATTATCATAAATATGGAATTTTTATAAAAATTATTGTGATTTTTTTATATAAAATAGGCAGTCATGCATAAGAAATTAAAATTTTGTTTAAATGAATAATGTCATAAAGGAAATAGGTACTAACTGGTGTCACTTTCAATCTTTTTGTCTCAGTTATTGCATAACACATCTCATTATAATGAAACTTTATAGTTAATTTATTCGAACCTATGAACAACACAAATTTTTGACGATGTGGTGGATGTTGTAGAACATGTCTAATAGATTTTGCTAACCCATAACGACTCTGGTCTTTCAAATGCATATCAATGTCAATATTTTAAGACGACCTAACCTTTAGAGCATACTGCTCTGAAGGTTAGGTCTTCTTAAGGGCGGTCTAAAGATTCTCAGAATAGGGGATGAAAAAATAGGGATTTCTGCTAAATATATTATAAATAAAAAACTCAGTACAGGTGTAGAAGTCAAGTTTGAACTCTATTCCTCGACAAGCCATTTTTTGGAGCTGTGTGGAAAAGGATCCGGTCTTGTTTTGAGGATAATTGTTATTGATCACTGCGAAGTTGAGCAACACAGCACCGTCCGAAAAATTCCAGATACCTCAGCTAAGAAGATATGGTTATTCTTTTTTTGGCATACAGAAGGAATTGAGCTCATCCACATTAAGTAACAAGATGTCTCAATTACTAAAGAATACTACGGAATACTGCTGAAAAATTTAAAAAAGCCATTACAGAGGAAAGGAACGAAAAATTATGAAAGGAGCATTGCTTGCTCAAGAGCAATATCGCGACGATTGGTATACACCAATGTGGTTTTGAATGATTAGTTTACTTTCCTAGTGATTCCTATTTGTAGCCAGACATAACTTGATTTCAAGATCGGAAAAATATATTGAGATACAGGGAATTAAATTAAAAAGAAAAAATAGCACCAGTTTCGTGAACTGTTTTAAGAAAACTATTATAACGTATATTTAGAGCATCTGTGCACGTGTTTATTGTTTAATTTGAACTATAAAACAGTGGTATATTATATCAAATTAATATTAAAAATCTGAGCTGGCCGATTGATAACATAAAGAGCCAGTAGATTCTAAAAACTTTTATTACGTTCATGAGCCTAAGGCATGGTGGAAAATAGCCTGGCTAGGTATACGTTGACGGACTGTGGCTATTATTAGACTAGTCTTGCTATATCCATCCGCAGTAAGTGCGCAAACTAGTTTTTCTTTATTACTGCTTTAGCATTATTTGTTTTTCCACTAACATTGTTTGGTGCATGGTAAAATACAACAACGTAGTTCTCGATCTTAAGAAAGCCAAATAGATTCAAGAAACGAAAATAATTATAGCAAAACCGTAGAAATGACCAAATGGGAGTTGATAGACCTATTTTATCATTTCTTTTTATACGATCATAGCATCTCTACAAGAGCAGCGTGTGAGTAGCAGTAGCGATTCACGTTGGTTTTAAACTTTTTGTATGAGCTCTTGGTGTTCAATCAGAATGGATTTCTGTCCTTTTCAGCAATAATTAATGTATTACAAGAACAGTAAATACATATATATATATATATATATATATATATATATATATATATATATATATATATATATATATATATATATATATATATATATATATATATATATATATATATATATATATATATATATATATATATATATATATATATATATATATATATATATGTATATAAGTATAAATACATATATATATATATATATATATATATATATATATATATATATATATATATATATATATATGTCTATAAGTATAAATACATATATATATATATATATATATATATATATATATATATGGTTATTTATTTTTCCACATTTATTTTGTCTCCTTCAAAGTAATCCCCCTTGGATACAATGTATTTATGCCAACGTTTTTTCCATTCTTCGAAACAGTTGTTGAATTCGATTTCTGGAATGGCCTATAAAGCCTTCTTCGATTCGGTTTTGATCTCCTCAATCGACTCAAAACGATGTCTTCGAAGCGGTTTTTTTTTTTGAGTTTAGGAAATAGCCAGAAGTCCGACGGAGCTAAATTAGGCGAATAGGACGATTGCGGAATGATATGAGTTGAATTTTTGATGAAAAAGTCGCGAAGAATCAATGCTGTATAAGAAGGCGCATTATCGTGATGAAAAAACTAAGAGTTATCAGCCCATAATTCCGGACTCTTGAGACGAATAGCTTCAGGCAAACGACGCATAACACTCAAATATTATTCCTTGTTGACTGTTTGGCCCGGCGGAAGGAATTAATAATGAACAACACCACACACCACAACATCATAATCGATTGAATTGACCCAAATGATAAGTTGGTGATGTCAATAAGGTCTTTAATTGTCACTCGACGATTTTTGAGCACCAGATCCTTGATTTGCTTGACGTGGTTTTCATCGGTAGATGTTGAAGGACTACCAGGACGTTCATCGTCCTCCACACGTTCTCTGCCTTCTTTAGACAATTTATACCAATCAAAAACACTTGCTCTGGATCATCACCAAATAACTTTTCTTATCATTTCGAACGTTTGGGAAGCCGAAAAACCATTTTTAAAACAAAATTTTGCTGAATTTTTTCACTCATGTTAAAAACCAAAAAACGCACTTTTGTTGTTGAACGAATGCAAGCGAATCTTATTAACTACTGACGCTATTGTCTAAAATTTGACACAGATGGCAGTTAAGGTCCTACCAACCTAAGGAAAAAAAGTTAATCAGATTTGGGAATGCCCGGGCGATTTAAATTCTTACTATTTTTTGATCACAGTAATATATATATATATATATATATATATATATATATATATATATATATATATATATATATATATATATATATATATGTATATGTATACGTATATAACCTCAGGTGTCCCTCAAGGCAGTCACTTAGGGCCTCTTCTCTTTATAATATATGGTATATTAAAAATCTTCTAAACTATTTCCAGAAGTGTAATTTTCTGTTGTATGCAGATGATCTAAAGGTTTATAACATAACAGATAACAACGAGGATTGTTTTAATCAATCAAGAAGATCTTGAGAGACCTTCTGAGTATTATGCTGGCAACAGTTTATTTTTAAATGTAACAAAGTGTTTTAGCATAAAATTCGTGGGGAATCTTAACGTCATCAAAAATTCATATAATATTAATAAAATCATCATCACCTAATCAAGTAAAGGACCTGGGAGTAGCACTAGATTATAAATGGTCCCAAATGGCTATTTTGATAAAGTTATTAAGGAATCCCCCAGGATGATGGGATATCTTTTAAGGACTTACAAAGGGTTTAAGAATCCAAAAACTTTTGTTGGCCTATATTTTAAATTTGTACACAGTAAACTCACATTTGCGTCCATTATTTGGAACTCACACTTTCTTACATCAGAACAGTAATTTTATTACTGACATATTATTTATTATTATGTTAAGGCAGCTGATTTATTTTTAAAATTTTATTAAAATTAAAAATTTTATTATCTATTATTTCGTAAGCTCATGTTTGGGAATAACTTTTTAAAATTAAATAACTTTATAGTAGTACATTTGTGTTGTCACACACTTTAGTGTATTTTTATTTCTTTTGCTAATTTGAAAGTATTATATTCGGAAAAAATTAAATGACGAAGTTTTCTCACTTTTTTACATTTGAGGGTATTTATATTAAAGATATATTCCTAGTCATCTGGGCCAAAATATGCAATTTTTGGATTCTTATATTTTCTTTTAGTATGATATCTTAAGAATATTTTCTGTAAGTTTCACAAGAATCGGTTAAAAATTGTCGTGAAATGTTAACGTAATTGAACATTCATATAATATTAATAAAATCATTCTAGCTAAAACTAATCAAATATAAGACCTAGAATTAACACTACATTCTAAATGGTTCTTTAACGGACATTTTGATAAAATAACTAAGTAATCCAACAGGACGGTGGGATATCTTTTAAGGACTTGCAAGGAGTTTATGAATCCAAAAACTGCTAGTCTATATTTTGAATTTCTACACAGTAAACTCACATTTACGTCCGTTATTTGGAACCCACAATTTCTTATACCTACGAGAAGACTCAAGGTAGCTCAGAAAAGACAAAAGCCCTTTAAGGCCAATTGTACTATAGAACTGGCAGCACAAACTTTCAATTTGTCACCTCTTTCAGACAGAAAGCGAATTTCGGATCTCTGTTTTTTTGCTTAAATTGACAAATGACTTGTTGCATGTGCCTGAATTCTTAAGTCTATAAAGTTTAATATACCTAAAGAGACTTTTACCTCTATTTCATCGCACGAACTTGGAACTCAACATTCCTTTAACAAGGTTGCAGCGCTCTTATAACATCCATCTTTCATCCATAGATATTTTTCAGCTAAATATTGAATAATTTAAGAATGTAAATAACCGGTCAAGTGCAAGTTGAACTTGCACAATTAGTGTTCCGTACGTTGATTGCTTTTAAAATAAAAAATGTTGTTACGGTGGTATAAAATGATTAGTGACTTCACAAAACACACCCCAAATGAGTTTTCAACAAAGTTTGTTTCCAATCTTTACTGAAAATTGATGACCTTGAAATTTTTGTTTTTTTATATACCAGATAAATTATTAAAGGTAATGTACTCGTGATAATTTTCGTTCAATCTACACCTCCTGGAGAATATTCCAGAATTTTTTCAAAATTTTTTGATCAGTACTTTTCGAGATAAGGCGGGTGGACAACGATTTTTCTCGATTTTTTGAAAATATTACAAAGAAGAGTGCGCGCAACTATTACATTTATATATATATATATATATATATATATATATATATATATATATATATATATATATATATACATATATATATTTTACTCGTGTTTTCACAAGCTTTCATTTGACAGCATACTCGATTACCTAGTAATAAATTTTTTTTTCACTTCCGATTTCACCCCCCAAAACTAATCCCTTAAATCAAAATTTAACATTCAAAACTACATGGCTCTGATGAGGCCATCAATTCCTATATTATTAGCAAATTTCAACTTTCTATTACAAATAGTTTCGGAGAAAATCGGGTGTGACAGACGGACAGACGGACAGACACCGAAGTGATCTTATAAGTGTTCCGTACGGAACACTAAAAAGATATTTTAAAAGTGTTTTTGTTACTGGCTTGAATAATTAGAATTTCATTAAATCAGTCGTTTGAGATTATTTTAAATTAATTTTTTGTCATTACAATATTCTAAATGATGGATGTGGTATGTATATATATATATATATATATATATATATATATATATATATATATATATATATATATATATATATATATATATATATATATATATATATATATATATATATATATATATATATATATATATATATATAGATATATATGTAAATATATATATATATATATATATATATATATATATATATATATATATATATGTATATATTTTATATATATATATATATATATATATATATATATATATATATGTATATGTATATATATATATATATATATATATATATATATATATATATATATATACATATATATATATATTAGGGTGAGTCGAGATTTTTTTTTTTTTAAAACGACCCCCCCCCTGAAATTTTTTTATTTTTGGTGTATAAAAATTGTTCCAAATTTTATTAAATTTGAGCGACATCTATGACTCGAACCCTAACTTCAAATAGATTTATTTTTTAAACATGGAAGAAAAACTTAGGAAAATATAAAATTCTACTTAATTCTGATACAAATATTATAAAAAATTCTTACTGACCTAGACTTTGAAACTAAAAACTCGTAAAATTTAAACTACAAAAATTAAAAAGAAAGAACTTAATAGCAAAAAGTTACTTAACGTCTCTAGCGTGATAGAAATTTTTCAGGGAAGTAACTTTTAAAAAGAAATTTCGACCCACTCTAATATATATATATATATATATATATAATATATATATATATATATATATATATATATATATATATATATATATATATATATATATATATATATATATTCGATTTCCAAGGAAAACACCACCTACTATTCCCATATTGCAGTCAAGGATGCCCAATGTTGTTTTCAGACAGCGTATCATAAAGCGTATTTTAATGAAGCTAGACTCCAAAAAGGTCTCTGGCGCTGACGGAATACCTGCCATAGTTCTCAAAAACTGTGCAAGGGAACTACCACCAGTTTTCAACCTATCCTACAGAAAGGGAATATTTCTTTCCTGCTGGAACTATGCCATAGTTCAGCCGATACCTAAAAGAAGCAAGAAGACCATGCCAAATAACTACCGACCAGTCGCACTGCTTTTAATAATATCGAAAGTCATGGAAAAGGTTATCAATCAGCATATTCTAACATATTTTGAAGGATTCAACATTATTAGCGATTACCAATATGGCTTTCGTAAACATAGATCAACAGGAGATCTTCTGACTTATGTAACACATGTTTGGAGTAACGGAATTGAACACTTTGGAGAATCTCGAGCGGTTGCTCTTGACATATCCAAGGCATTCGACCGTGTTTGGCACGATGAACTGTTGGCTAAGCTATACTCTTATGATATGTCTGAAAACTTCCGTTTGTGGCTCTCATGTTTCCTCAGAGAGCGTTCTTTACGAGTGGCGATCGACGCATATCTTTCTAACACTTTCACTATCAACGCCGGTGTATCCCAAGGCTCCATACTGTCTCCTACCCTCTTTCTCATTAACATTAACGATCTGCTAGAAAAGACCGGGAATCCAATCTACAGGTTTGCAGATGAGAGTACGCTTATCTCTTCATCTATTTTGAGTGCTCAGACATCGGCTACTCAGGCGAATATCCAGAGACAGCAGAAGGTCGTTCAACTTAACAACGCTCTGGAAGAAATTCTATCTTGGGGTGACACTAACCAAGTGGAATTTAACCCTACAAAAACCCAGGAGGCAGTTTTTTCTAAAAAAGTTAACGTTGCTGAATCCGACTTAGTCGTGTCGGGGCACTCCATTCCTCTAGCATCGTCACTCAATTTGTTGGGCGTTAATTTGAGAGCAAATATGTCCTGGCATGAACATGTTGCAGGCATAGCAAGGAGAGCTTCTCAATAGTTGGGAATATTGTTTCGAACCAGAAAGCTTTACACTCCACAACAACTGTTAATTCTTTACAAAGCTCAAATTCGATCAACTATGGAATATTGCTCCCATGTTTGGGGCTCCGCTCCCAAACATTCACTGCATTTATTGGATTCTGTTCAGAGAAGAGCTGTTCGTCTGATTGGAGAACCGGAACTGACCGGCGGCCTTAATTTGCTGGAACATCGAAGAACGGTTGGGGACTTGAGTCTGTTCTACAAGTATTTTCATAGAAAGTGTTCGAAGGATGTAGCCCGCTTAATTCCTCCCAGAGCGGTGCATGTTACAAAAAATACGTCGCGTTAATACTTCACATCCGTATGAGGTTCAGCTTGCTACTCCGCGTACAACGCTTCTCAAGCAGTCTTTTATATGGAGAACATCATCCCTTGGGAATAATATGCCCAGGGCTTTGTTTGCCACCGAGCGTGAATCACTTTTTCCGCATATATGCCGCTCCTAAAGCGCTTTAGGGACTTCTCTTGTAGCACGTGTGCTGCCAGTGTGGCATGGACAGAAATTTGTGTAAATTTCTTTTTGTTCGTTATTCTGAACAAACTGTCATTTCACTGAACGTCAAAGTGTAACACGTAATTGACCTATTGACTTAATAGTTACCTAGTTTTCACTGCGCTAACACTTATAATGTTATAATTTTGAAGTGAAAAATTACAGACTCTTTGACTAGAAAATTGGTTAACTATACTTTCATTATTTCCGTAGAGTGAGCAGGTTCTTCATAATTACGCGGAAGTTGTGGAGAAGTTGCACAATTGCCGTGTTTTTTTTAGAGGCGTATTACACTTGCTGCAGGAAAATCCTTAAAGCACTACAGGGGCGACGTGTGTACGGAAAAAGCGATTCGCATTGATCTTAAATCGCTGTAAGTTGGTCTCGATAGGAAACACAGTCCTTGGCAAATCCTTCCAAAGGTATGAGATTTTCATATAAATAATTTCTTGAAAAAGGTTTTACGAGGAGTGACAAGTTAAAATTCAGGCGGATGGGAAGTATTAGCGCGACGTGTATTCCTAGCAAGCATCGTTTTCGAAGGAATTATGTGGGCATCCATCGAACACTTTCCATGAAAATACTTTCCATGAAAATACTTATAGAAAGGATTTAAGTCGCCAACCATTGTTCGATGTTTCAAGGAATCAAGATTGCTGCAATGTCTTTGTTCAGCAAAAATTTTACCGTACTTCAAACCCAATTCTACAACGTGGTATACACAGTTACGTTACAAATCGGATTAGTCAGTCTTTTAAATTAATATGCCGATTTTTGACAAGATGAAACTTTTAGAAAAATTAGTGTATGTACAAAATACAAGGTTGCCTTTCCAGATTATGAAAAGCGCGTGGGGAGGGTCTTATTTGGAACGAATTTTACATATTTACTCATAAAATGAAAGCATCAAATTGGCTTCAAATTTTAGAGCTCGAATAGTTGTGTTTAAAAGTAACATTTCTTTACACACTTGCTTACCTCATAAGTGAAAACATGAAATTAGAGCCAAATCATACGTTCTATCGTTGTTAAAAATAGGTTGTCATCTTTAAAATTGAAACTAACACTTTTCCCATGTGATAAGTCTCGTGATTGTTCACTGCTAAAAATATATTATAGGAAGAAAATAGCATTATAATATTTTCTGTTATTATTCAAATCAAGATAGCAATAATATGTTAATTAAAATAAAGATACATTAGCTAAAAATAAATCATTGTGAATTTGGAACATACTGCGATATATTGAACAAAAATTTCGAATAAAACAAAACAAAGACTATTTTTATATATTTCAGGAAGTCTGAAGTACTTATTTTCAGTATATTTACATTAAGTGAGTGAGTGGATAGTTTTCCACAATTTATACAACTGTATATTTGGAAATATATAAATATATATATATATATATATATATATATATATATATATGTATATATATATATATATATATATATATATATATATATATATATATATATATATATATATATATATATATATATATATATATATATATATATATATATATATATATATATATATATATATGTATATAATATATATATATATATATATATATATATATATATATATATATATATATATATATATATATATATATTTATATATATTTCCAAATATACAATTGTATAAATTGTGGAAAACTATCCACTCACTCACTTAATGTAAATATACCGAAAATAAGTACTTCAGACTTCCTGAAATATATAAAAATAGTCTTTGTTTTGTTTTATTCGAAATTTTTGTTCAATATATCGCAGTATGTTCCAAATTCACAATGATTTATTTTTAGCTAATGTATCATTATTTTAATTAACATATTATTGCTATCTTGATTTGAATAATAACAGAAAATATTATAAAGCTATTTTCTTCTTATAATATATTTTTAGCAGTGAACAATCACGAGGCTTATCACATGGGAAAAGTGTTAGTTTCAATTTTAAAGATGACAACCTATTTTTAACAACGATAGGACGTATGATTTGGCTCTAATTTCATGTTTTCACTTATGAGGTAAGCAAGTGTGTAAAAAAAATGTTACTTTTAAACACAGCTATTCGAGCTCTAAAATTTGAAGCCAATTTGATGCTTTCATTTTATGAGTAAATATGTAAAATTCGTTCAAAATAAGACCCTCACCACGCGCTTTTCATAATCTGGAAAGGCAACCTTGTATTTTGTACATACACTAACTTTTCTAAAAGTTTCATCTTGTCAAAAATCGGCATATTAATTTAAAAGACTGACTAATCCGATTTGTAACGTAACTGTGTATACCACGTTGTAGAATTGGGTTTGAAGTACGGTAAAATTTTTGCTGAACAAAGACATTGCAGCAATCTTGATTCCTTGAAACATCGAACAATGGTTGGCGACTTAAATCCTTTATATAAGTATTTCATGGAAATTATTTTCATGGAAAGTGTTCGATGGATGCCCGCATAATTCCTTCAAAAACGATTCTTGCTAGGAATACACGTCGCGCTAATACTTCACATCCGCCTGAATTTCAACTTGTCACTCCTCGTAAAACCTTTTTCAAGAAATTATTTATATGAAAATCTCATACCTTTGGAAGGATTTGCCAAGGACTGTGTTTCCTACCGAGACGCACTTACAGCGATTTAAGATCAATGTGAATCGCTTTTTCCGTACACACGTCGCTCCTGTAGTACTTTAAGGATTTTCCTGCAGCAAGTGTGATACGCCTCTAAAAAAAACACGGCAATTGTGCAACTTCTCCACAGCTTCCGTGTAATTATGAAGAAGCTGCTCACTCTACGGAAATAATGAAAGTATAGTTAACCAATTTTCTAGTCAAAGAGTCTGTAATTTTTCACTTTAAAATTATAACATTATAAGTGTTAGCGCAGTGAAAACTAGGTAACTATTAAGTCAGTAGGTCAGTTACGTGTTACACTTTGACGTTCAGTGAAATGACAGTTTGTTCAGAATAACGAACAAAAAGAAATTTTCACAAATTTCTGTCCATGCCACAATGGCAGCACACGTGCTACAGGGAAGTCCCCTCAAGCGCTTTAGGAGCGGCATATATGCGGAAAAAGCGATTCACGCTTTCTTGAATCGCTGCAAATTTTACTCGGTGGCAAACAAAGCCCTGGGCAAATTATTCCCAAGGGATGATGTTCTCCATATAAAAGACTGCTTGAGAAGCGTTGTACGCGGAGTAACAAGCTGAACCTCATACGGATGTGAAGTATTAACGCGACGTATATTTTGTAACATACACCGCTCTGGAAGGAATCGAGCGGGCTACATCCTTCGAACACTTTCTATGAAAATACTTGTAGAACAGACTCAAGTCGCCAACCGTTCTTCGATGTTCCAGCAAATTAAGGTCGCCGGTCAGTTCCGGTTCTCCAATCAGACGAACAGCTCTTCTCTGAACAGAATCCAATAAATGCAGTGTATGTTTGGGAGCGGAGCCCGAAACATGGGAGCAGTATTCCATAGTTGATCGAATTTGAGCTTTGTAAAGAATTAACAGTTGTTGTGGAGTGTAAAGCTTTCTGGTTCGAAATAATATTCCCAACTATTGAGAAGCTCTCCTTGCTATGCCTGCAACATGTTCATGCCAGGACATATTTGCTCTCAAATTAACGCCCAACAAATTGAGTGACGATACTAGAGGAATGAAGTGCCCCGACACGACTATGTCGGATTCAGCAACGTTAACTTTTTTAGAAAAAACTGCCTCCTGGGTTTTTGTAGCGTTAAATTCCACTTGGTTAGTGTCACCCCAAGATAGAATTTCTTCCAGGTCTTTGTTAAGTTGAACGACCTCCTGCTGTCTCTGGATATTCGCCTGAGTAGCCGATGTCTGAGCACTCAAAATGAATGAAGAGATAAGCGTACTGTCATCTGCAAACCTGTAGATTGGATTCCCGGTCTTTCCTAGCAGATCGTTAATGTAAATGAGAAAGAGGCTAGGAGACAGTATGGAGCCTTGGGATACACCGGCGTTGATAGTGAAAGTGTTAGAAAGAAATCCGTCGATCGCCACTCGTAAAGAACGCTCTCTGAGGAAACATGAGAGCCACAAACGGAAGTTTTCAGACATATCATAAGAGTATAGCTTAGCCAACAGTCCATCGTGCCAAACACGTTCGAATGCCTTGGATATGTCAAGAGCAACCGCTCGAGATTCTCCAAAGTGTTCAATTCCGTTACTCCAAACATGTGTTACATAAGTCAGAAGATCTCCTGTTGATCTATGTTCACGAAAGCCATATTGGTAATCGCTAATAATGTTGAATCCTTCAAAATATTTTAGAATATGCTGATTGATAACCTTTTCCATGACTTTCGATATTATTAAAAGCAGTGCGACTGGTCGGTAGTTATTTGGCATGGTCTTCTTACCTCTTTTAGGTATCGGCTGAACTATGCCATAGTTCCAGCAGGAAGGAAATATTCCCTTTCTGTAGGATAGGTTGAAAACTGGTGTTAGTTCCCTTGCACAGTTTTTGAGAACTATGGCAGGTATCCCGTCAGCGCCAGAGACCTTTTTGGAGTCTAGCTTCATTAAAATACGCTTTATGATACGCTGTCTGAAAACAACATTGGGCATCCTTGACTGCAATATGGGAATAGTAGGTGGTGTTTTCCTTGGAAATCGACGGTAGAATGTGAAGCAAAGAGTTCACTTTGCGTAACTTTGGAATCTGTCTTTTTGTCAGAACCGACCTCTCTTGTCAACGAGAAGAGGCTCTGGAGCCCCCGAACTTTGATGCTATGTGGTTAAAAATAACGACTCAACAAACCACAAGGTTCATCTGTATCCTGTATCGACCACCAAGTGATACCAATTTTCGAACACTTTTCGCTTCTCTTGCAGACACCATCGATCATTTACAGATTGACTATCCAAGTGCCGAAATTGCCATCCTGGGCGACTTTAATGTCCACAATATCAACTGGCTTAAATATTCGAATACTACCGACGAACAAGGTCGTGAAGCGGAATCATTCTCAATCAGTTGTGACTTAACTCAGCTTATTAACGAACCAACCCGGATCCCTGATCGAGACGGGGAGTTCGCCAGTCTTCTTGATCTGTTGTTAACCACCAATCCGGAGATTTACACGGTCACCGTAAATCCGCCGTTAGGTTCTTCCGACCATAAATTGCTTTCGACATCGAGTATCCCGTCAATCAGTGACAGAGAGGCGCCTAGGCCGCGCAAGATTTGGCACTACAAATCTGCTAAGTGAGAAGATCTCATGGAATACTTTCGAACTTTCCCTTGGATGGACGTTTGTTTTCAGTCCGATAACCCATCTGACTGCGCCAAGGAGGTCTCCGATGTTATTTTGGCTGGTATGGAAGCTTACATCTCTTTTCCGAAGAAATGCTCCTCAAACGGCAAGCCTTGGTTTGATCGAAAATGCAAAGAAGCTGTTGCTTCTAAACATATTGCCTACCGACAATGGCGTGAAAATCCTAACACCATAAATCGTAACACCTTTGTTCGTGCCCGGAACAGATGCAAAGGAATTATCGATGAAACCAAGGAGGCGCACAATCAACGAATGAAAAGCAAACTTCTCGCCTATACCAACAATTTCAGGTCCTTTTGGGCAGTCGCTAAGGCAGTTAGTCAAAATTTTACCAAATCCACCATACCACCACTCACACGGCCAGAGAATTCCATTGCAACCACACCTGTTGAGAGAGCGAACTTGTTGGCTGAACTCTTTGCTTCACATTCTACTGTCGATTTCCAAGGAAAAACATCACCTACTATTCCCATATTGCAGTCAAAGATGCCCGATGTTGTCTTCAGACAGCGCATCATAAAGCGTATTTTAGTGAAGCTAGACACCAAAAAGGCTTCTGGCGCTGGAGGAATACCTGCCATAGTTCTCAAAAACTGTGCAAAGGAACTAACACCAGTTTTTTGTAGACTTTTTGACCTATCCTACAGAAAGGAAATATTTCCGTCCTGCTGGAAATGTGCCACGATTCAGCCGATACCTAAAAAAGGCAAGAAGACCTTGTCAAATAACTACCGACCATTCGCACTGCTTTCAATAATATCGAAAGTCATGGAAAAGGTTATCAATGAGCATCTTCTAAAATATCTTGAACGTTTCAATATTATTAGCGATCACCAGTATGGTTTTCGTAAACATAGATCAACAGGAGATCTTCTGACTTATGTAATACATGTTTGGAACAACGCAACTGAACACTTTGGAGAATCTCGAGCGGTTGCTCATCACATATCCAAGGCATTCGACCGTGTTTGGCACGATGGACTGTTGGCTAAGTTACGTTCTTATGGTATGTCTGAAAGGTTCTGTTTGTGGCTCTCATGTTTCCTTAGAGAACGTTCTTTACGAGTGGCGGTCGACGGATTTCTTTCTAACACCTTTACTATCAACGCCGGTGTGCCCCAGGGCTCCATACTGTCTCCTACTCTCTTTCTCATTTACAATAACGATCCGCTGGAAAAGACCGGGAATCCAATCTATAGCTTTACAGATGACAGTACGCTTGTCTCTTCATTCACCTTGAACGTTCGGACGTCGGCTGCTCAGGCGAATATCCGCAGACAGCAGGAGGTCATTCAACTTAACAAAGACCTGAACGAAATTCTATCTTGGGGTGACCTAGTGGAATTTAACGGTACAAAAACCCAGGCGGCAGTTTTTTCTAAAAAAGTTAACGTTGCTGCACCCGACATAGTTATGTCGGGGCACTCCATTGCCCTAGCATCGTTGCTCAATTTGTTGGGCGTTAGTTTGGGAGCAAATATGTCCTGGCATGAGATGTTGCAGGCATAGCAAGGAGAGCTTCTCAAAAGTTGGAAATATTATTTCGAACCAGAAAGCTTTACACCCCACAATAACTGTTAATTCTTTACAAAGCTCAAATTCGACCAACTATGGAATACGTTTGGGGCTCCGCTCCTAAACATACAGTGCATTTGTTGGATTCTGTTCAGAGAAGGACTGTCCGTCTGATTGGAGACCCGGAATTGACCGGCAGCCTTGATTCGCTGGAACATCGAAGAACGGTTGGCAACATGAGTCTGTTCTACGAGTATTTTAATGGAAACTCTTCGAAGGATGTAGCCCGCTTAATTCCTCCCAAAGCGGTGCATGTTAGCGCTGGTGCTTCGCATCCGTATAAGGTTCAGCTTGTTAGTCCGCGTACAACGCTTTTCAAGCAGTCTTTTATATGGAGAACATCATCCCTTTGGAATAATTTGCCCAGCGCTGTGTTTCCCACCGAGTACAATTTACAGAGATTCAAGAACAACGTGAATCGCTTTTTCCGCACACATGCCGCTCCTGGAGCGCTTTAGGGACTTCCCTGCAGCACGTGTGCTAGACCCATAAAAAAAATCCAACAAGGCTTAGTTGTTTCATCTTTTTAGTGTTTTGTATAGAACACTTGTAAGATCACTTCGGTGTCTGCGCGTCTGTCACACCCGATTTTCTCCGAAACTATTTAACATAGAAAGTTAAAATTTGGTACTAATATAGGAATTGATGGTCCCATCAGAGGCGTGTAGTTTTGAAAGTTAAATTTTTACTTACAAGGTTAGTTTTGGGGGGTGAAATCGGAAGTAAAAAAAAAATTACCAAGTCATCCAGTGGTATGTCAAATGAAAGCTTGTAAAAAACAAATTCAAAAATATATATAATGTAGGACTTACGCACACTTTTCTTTGTATTATCTTTAAAAAATTGCCAAAAATCGCTGTTCCACCCTTATCTCAAAAATTTTTTAAAAAATTTCGGATTATTCTCCACAGGGTGTAAATTGAACGAAAATTATGTGTGCATTAATAATTTGTCTGGTATATAAAAAACAAAAATTTCACAAAGATCAGAAACAAACTTTGTTTGAAGTGTGTCTCGTAAAGTCATTTTTTACCTCCGTAACAAAAATTTTTATTTTAAAGGTAGTCAACGTACGGAACACTAATTGCGCACGTTCGACTTGCACTTGGCCGTTTATTTAATGTCTGAAGCTTTAATTAATAGAATGATTCTCGCAGATGACTTCCACTATGACGTTGGCTAACAAATTAGTTTATTAAAACTTTTCCTCTCGTTTATTTTCGACTAAAAAACGCAGAGCTTGCCAGGAGCTATTTGACAAGCATGTGGCTTTCTCGTTGTTATCTTCCCCAAAGATTCCTCTCAACTGGATGCTAAAGAAATTCTAAATTATGCGACCTTTGATTTTACTTATATTTTTATTTTAAATATAAATTTTGCAAAATATCAATATAAGCAAAAAATTACTTTAGTAATTAACCAAAAAGTTTAAGCGAAAATTAGGTACCATCATTATTTAAAAAAATATATTTAACCATAGCATGACAAATATAATAAAAAATAATATAATTTCTTTTTTCTTCCAATAGCTTAATAATCTTTATTATAATGTTACATAAACAACAACGTTATTTAATACATGGTGTGACTCCAATTATATGTCTTTGTCACAATATAACTATAAAAAAAATGTAGGAAACCAACCATTAAAAAGCACGAGACAATTTTAACAAAAACTTAACTTTAAAACTATATGAGCCCTGAATATTTTTAAAAATAGTTAAACGAGTTAATATTTCAATTAGAGTGATAGTATGTAAGAAATAATGATATTTTTTTTTCATTTAATGGCATATTTTAGCTAATAAAATCACATGGTTTAAAAATTTAATACACCGAACTCAATTGGCGCTTAAATATGTTATTTAAATATGTAGAGTCCTTGTACTTCCCCAAGCACGTAGTTCTAAAGTAAAAACTAAATTACCTTGTTCATACTTAAAAACAATATTTTCCTAGAATGTGATATTTTAGATGATCCCACAATAAAAAAAAAATCGGTAAATTGATTTATCAAGTACCTTCCTTGCACATCCCCTATGAGGTCATATCTATGGCCCTAAGAGAACAGCCAGTGCAATACACAGTTTCATGTCGTGATTTCAGTGCTAAAGTAGGAATAAAACACGAGGAGACAATCGCCTTTCCGGTTTTATCTCATTCAGTATAGATGCATCGGTACCTTTTTCAGTCCATGAAACTCTTAACATTCAACGCCAAAACAACATTTTAAAGGCGCCTATTTGTTTTCTATAGGTGGTTCTTATTGTTCAGGTTTCGCATCCATACTGAAAAACAGGAAAAACCAAGCTTTTCACAAATTTGATTTTTATCGTGCGGGTAATGTTGTGGTTTCCCGTATCTTGGATAGTTGGGTCATAGATGTCCTTCCCAGTTGAATACATCGCCTGATCTCGGGGTCACTACCGTCATTGCTCGTCAACTAAGATCCCAGATAAACAAATCTGTCAGCGACCTCGTAATTATTTAATTACTGGGCCTTAAGCAGGTGTTTCTGGTCACAGTTAACCGCCATTATATTTATTTTTGTGATGTTAATATGTAATCCGTATTGTACGCTTGCTATCCTAAGCCGAGGGCTAAGGTTCTTCTTCTGATTAAGTTTTCAATACTGTGTCATCAGCAAAGCGCAAATTTGATATTTTCTCACCTCCCATGTTCATACTACCATCCCATTCCTCCAAACCAATTCTCATATTCACTGCAGAAGTTATATAAGAATGGAGACAAGATGCAACCCTGCCTGCCCCCCCCCTCCTTTCGAATTATACATATGGATGAATATTTTTTCCCTTCGAAAGACTCCCAAACTGTCATATTAATTTTTTATCAGGTATATTAGATGCATAGATACTCCCTATTCGAGCAAAATTTGCCATAGCTATTCCCAGTGGATGCTGTCAAAGGCTTTGGAATAATCAACAAAGCATAAGTACATAGGTGCATAGTACTGTCGACATTTTCTTGTTAGTTGGCGCATATTCAAAACCTACTCTTTACGTCCTCTGCCTCTGACGAAACCCACTTGTTCCTGTGGTGGCTATTTCAGAATGATTAATTGTATTCTAGCTTGTCTCTTGCTCTCACTGGGCAGCTTTGGGCTGGGTTACAAAAAATGACCGTGGCGAAATACTACTACGGTTTTTGCTGCAAAATAATCTATTTCAGATGAACAGTTTCTTTAATAAAAAACCTAATAGACGATAGACATGGAAAAGTCCAGATGGATACACTAAAAATGAAATAGATTACATCACAGCAGAGTGTTCACGGGGGTGTAGCTGTTTTCCTCGGAAGGGACATAATATTTAAACCAATAGATCTGGAAATGTATTGCAAAGAAAAAATTTTAGAATGTTGTGGCGTGCAGTACAACATGCCTATAATAGGCACTTCTATAATTGTGTGTGTCTATCGTAGCCCAAGTACAAATATTAATATATTTTATGCAGAATTCAAAACGTTATTACATTATCTGTCTAATTTAAACAAAAGTATAATTATATGTGGCGACTTTAATATTAATGTGGCTGAAAAAACGAATGACTACTATGAATTTGTTTCATTACTTAATAGCTATAATTTAAAGCTTACGATATTTGTGCCAACCAACGACCATTGATAATATAATTACAAATGTGAATCCTGAACTTTTTTATTGTCACGTTCATGATATAGGTCTTTCGGATCACAATTCTATTATTTTTTCTATTAAAAACGGTAAGATACCACATATGCCTGAATTTAAAAGAATTTTCTCTGTCAAAAATCTTAAAAAGAGTACAATTTGTATGAATGCTCTAGACTGGACCATACCAGAGGTTGGTACAAAAGAAGGATTTGATTGTTTTTACAATAAGATGAACCCCGTTATTTATGAATGTTTTCCTATTCAGAGGCTGACTAAATTTAAATCGAAGGCCTGGATGACGGCAGGTATTAAATGCTCCTGTCGGCATAAGAGGCAACTCTTTAGGTTCCTTAAAAATAATCCTAATTTAGTTCTTAATAACTTTTATAAGAATTACTCTAAATTGCTAAAAGAGATTATAGAGAAAGCAAAATGTATGGTTATTGAAGAAGAAATAAAACAGTCGAAAAATATATCTAAAACTGTATGGACAATAGTAAATAATGAAACTGGTAGGGGAAAGCATATAATGAATTATGAATGGAAAATTACTGTAGATAATGATGACATAACGGATGGAACTGCAGTTGCTAATATTTTCAATACTTTTTTTTACTGGTGTTGCAAAGACCTTTATTTTTCATAAATTGATATTACCAAGAATAGATAATACGCCTGTTAGTTTCTTCTTTAGTCCTGTGACGAGTATGGAAATAAAAATGATAATTTCATCATTAAAAAATGGCAATTCCGTAGGTATTGATGAGATACCACTAAAATTTATTAAAACTCATCAAGAGATTTTATCCCCCATTCTAACACACCTGATTAATGTATCTTTTGCTAAGGGGTGTTTTCCAGATCAGTTAAAAATATCTAGGGTAATACCAGTTCATAAAAAAGGGCTACATAATGAAATAACAAACTATCGTCCAATTTCATTAGCTAATGTTATTACGAAGATCATTGAAAAGACTGTACATACTCGTTTAAAAAAATTCTTAGAAAAAAATAATTTGATGACTTCTTCTCAGTATGGATTTAGATCCAATTTATCAACAGAGAGTGCCCTTTTTGAAATTTTAAATTATGTTTATGGTGTGCGAAACCAGGGAAAGTACTGTGTCATTGTACAATGTGATTTATCAAAAGCTTTTGATGTAGTAGATCATAATATTTTATTACAGAAACTCGAGAAATATGGCATGAGAGGCGTAGCACTGACTTGATTTTGTTCCTATTTGTCTGATCGAAAACAATATGTTTCAGTTCTTACTGACGGGAGTCGCTATGATTCTGATCTTGGGGATGTGACTGCTGGGGTTCCTCAAGGATCTGTGCTTGGGCCTTTGTTATTCAGTATTTATACAAATGATCTTCCTAAACATATCAAGACAAAAGTTGTAATGTATCCTGATGACACAACTTGTCTCCTGAGTGACGACAATCCCGAAAAATTGCAGATAGCGACCATTGTATAAATGAATTAACTAACTGGTTCGCTGCAAACAAGCTAAAGCTTAATGTTGATAAAACCTGTCTCTTGGTCTTCAAAAATAGAAATTCGGAACCGCTATGTGAAAACATGTTTACAAGTGATTATAAAATCAACCCCATTTTAGAATTAAAAATCTTGGGTTTAACTGTTGATTTAAACCTTAAATTTAAAACACACTTGAGAGAGCTTAAACTAAAACTTAATGCAATATGCTTCTTTATACGTGTTCTGAGAAATGTAGTGACTCTCAAGGTTTTGAAACTGGTTTACTATGGATATTTCCATTCAAGGATGGTTTATGGAGTTCAGTTCTGGGGGAATGAGCCTGGAAGTATGGGCATTTCTCGTGCTCAAAAGAGGTGTGTGAGTGCAATTAATAATGTAAAACCTAGAGATTCATGTAAAGAATATTTTAAAAAAGATCGCATTATGACATTAGGGTCTTGTTATATGTATAAGAGCCTATTAACAATGCACAAAATGAAGAACAAATATATTTCTGGCTCTAGGATTGCGGCATACCCTCTTAGAAGAGACCTCATTCGCTCGGTCCTGCCAAATACAGCCAAATACTATAATAGTACATTTTACCAAAGTATTGTACTGTATAACCTATTGCCTGTGTCTATGAAAAACCTGGGCATTAACCGATTTAAAAAGAGACTAAAGAATATTTTATTGGAAGAGGCATTTTACAATGTACAAGAATTTAAGGATTATCTTGGTCGCCTCTGAAGCGAAAAACTTTTAATTAATTCAGTGTGTGTATTGTGTATCATGTATTTGTAGTTATTGTTGTTTATCTGACCTATACTTGTTTTATGTAATTAACTGATAATTTTTTATATGTATGTAGTTTAGGACTAAATTTAAGTCTTAACCCTGTCTAAAGCTATTGCAAAATGGACAATAAAGATTATTATTATTATTATTATCAATAACGAACATAAATTATTATTAATATTATAACTTAATATATTTTATGGGATTGCTTGCATTTCATGTGAAAGTAAAGTATAACATATAACTGGTCCTCTGATTTAAGTTAGTAATGCTTCAGCATAACTTTATTAGGAAAAATTTTTATTTGCAATATAAATTTTGCAAAATATCAATATAAATAAAAAATTTCTTTACTTAATTAAAAAAAAAGTTGAGGCGCAAATTAGGTACCATTATTATTTTAAAAAAAATGTATTTAAACATAGCATGATGAAAATAATAAAAAATATTATAATGGAGCATTTTTTTTTTAAATAGCTTAATAATCTTTATTATTATGTTACACAACCAAAACATTTAATTCATGGTATGACTCCAATTATATTTATTTATCACAATATAACTATATAAAAAATGTAGAAAACCAACCATTAAAAAGCACGGGACAATTTTAACAAAAACTTACCTCTAAAACTATATGAGGTCTGTATTTTCTAAGTATCGTTAAACGAGTTAATATTTTGATTAGTATGTAAAAAAACAATTGTTTTTTTCTCATTTAGTGGCATATTTTAGCTAATAAAATCACATGATTTAAAAATTTAATACACTGAACTTAATTGTCGCTGAAAGGACCACGCTCACTTTAAATGGAAATTGGGTTTCGGTGAAAAGACTCCAAATTTTGCACAGAGGTGGATCTTATGCTCATGAATAAAAGTCTCATGGGCGCAACTCGCGAAAATGCTTCCTTCTTCCGCTATTCACCGAATCAACCTCAATCGAGCCCAAGCGAATTCAATCGACCATTTACTGACAATCGAAAAAAACTATGCTCCGATGCTCAAAATAGGATAATAATCTCACTTGATTAAATTTTTTGCTACAACCCCCTACAAACCTCGAAAAACGAGGTCGTAAGGGGATGAAATATTAAAATTCTTGTATAAAATCTTATACATTCATGTGTAAGGCTCTTTTTACCCAAACGGGAAGCCATGGGGTTTTCGGGTGAGCCGAGTTCAATTTTTTAGACATTAATGGTAGTATTTAAGCCTTATCGGCTCTCCAAAGGGTTGTAATAAGGGTTGTGAAGGGGTTAAATTATAAAATTCATATATAAGCATTTTCTAAACAGATATTTATCCATGGGGCTTTCGGTTACGCCGAATTTGATTTTTCAGGTATTAGAGCCTTTTTATCCCTCTGAAGGGGGTGAAAAAGAAGGTTGTAAGGGGATGAAATATTAGAAGTTTTAAACAAGTCGGATCCGGTTGTAATATGTTTAATTCTTGAGTAATGGTTATTGCAAATTTTTGTATCTTGTACACCTTCAGGTTCGTTACCAAAAATCGCTTTTTCCTGCTTGGCATCATTATTATAAATCCTGATCATTTGATCAGGTTGTATTGCTAAATTACATATATAACAGAGATTCTAGGCATTTTTAGTACAGATCTTATTTCTCAATATTTAAAAATATTTCAAAAATTGGAAACAGAATGAATGTGTTCACTTATTACACCACTACTGAAGATTGAGAGGTTGCACGGATGTGCCGGTTGGACTATTAGTGGCGTGAGGATCAAGGTCAAAGATGGAGTGTTTATGAAAGCTGCAAGGTTGCCATCTTTTGCTCAAAAAGATCAGTCTCATTACTTTATGGTCGCACCTCGTATATTATATAACATAATATAACATAATATAACATAATATAACATAATATAACATAATATAACATAATATAACATAATATAACATAATATAACATAATATAACATAATATAACATAATATAACATAATATAACATAATATAACATAATATAACATAATATAACATCTATAATATATATAAAATGCAACGTCTCTGTGTCTGTCTGTCTGTCTGTCTGTCCGTTAGTGTGGTTATCACTGGAGAACCACTTATCCGATTTACGTACTTTTTTTTTTAAACATACATATGTTCTCTGGCCAGGTTATAGGCTATATTTTATTATGATAGGTAGCATAAGGAATGAGCAGTGACGATAATAGTGAATGAAGTCGGAAAAAAGTTTGCTCCCAGCGCGTTCCCTTGCAATACACAGCCTAAACCATTAAATATGGAACAATGTTATGTAACAGAGGATATCTATAATCTATAGTCTATAATATATATAAAATGCAATGTCTCTCTGTCTGTTTGTCTATCTATTAGTGCGTTTATCACGCGAGAATCACTCATCCGATATACGTATATTTTTTTAAATTCATACATATATTCTTTGGCCAGGTTATATAATAATAATAATAATCTATATCTATAATATATATAAAATGACACGTCTCTCTGTCTGTCTGTCTGTCCGTTAGTGTGCTTATCCCTCGAGAACCACTTATCGGATTTACGTGATTTTTTAAATTCATACATATATTCTCTGATCAGGTTATAGATATATATTTTATTACATCTATAATATATATAAAATGCAACGTATCTCTGTCTGTCTGTCTGTCTGTCCGTTAGTGCGCTTATCATTGGAGAACCACTTATCGGATTTACGTACTTTTTTTTTAAAACATACATATGTTCTCTGGCCAGGTTACAGGTTATATTTTATTATGATAGGTAGCATAAGGAATGAGCAGTGACGATAATAGTGAATGAAATCGGAAAAAAGTTTGTCGCTAACGCGTTCTCTTGCAATATACAGCCTAAACCATTAAATATGGAACAATATTATGTAGCAGAGAATATCTATAATCTATAATATATATAAAATCCAATGTCTCTCTGTCTGTCTATCTGTCCATTAGTGCGTTTATCATGCGAGAATCACTTATCCGATTTACGTGTCTTTTTTTAAATTCATACATATATTCTTTGGCCAGGTTATATAATAATATAAATCTATATCTATAAAATCTCTCTGTCTGTCTGTCTGCCTGTCTGTCTGTTAGTGCGCTTATCACTGGACAACCACTTATCCGATTTACGTGCTTTTTTTTTTAAACATACATATGTTCTCTGGCCAGGTTATATGCTATATTTTATAACGTTAGATAACATGAGGAATAAGCAGTGACGATAATCGTCAATCAAATCGGAAAAAAAGTTTGCCGCTAGCCCGTTCTCTTGCAATACACTGAATAAACCACTAAATATGGAACAATATCAGCAAAGGATATATATAATATATATGAAATGCAACGTCCCTCTGTCTGTTTGTCCGTTTGTGCACTTATCACTGGAGAACCACTTATCCGATTTACATGCTTTTTTTTTAAACATGTTAAACCATTAAATATGGAACAATATGATGTAGCAAAGAATATCTATAATACGAGTATATATAAAATGCAACGTTTCTCTGTCTGTCTGTCCGTTAGTGCGCTTATCACTGGAGAACCACTTATCCAATTTACGTGCTTTTTTTTTAAATATACATATGTTCTCTGGCCAGGTTATAGGATATATTTTATTACGTTAGGTGACATAAGGAATAAGCAGTGACGATAATAGTGAATCAAGTCGGAGAAAAGTTTGCCGCTAGCGCGTTCTCTTGCAATACACTGCCTAAAGCATTAAATATGGAACAATATCATGTAGCAAAGAATATAATACATATAAAATGCAACGTCTCTCTGTCTGTCTGTCCGTTAGTACTCTTATCACTCGAGAACCACTTATCCGATTCACGTGTTTTTATAAATTTATACATATGTTCTATATAATTCGATATAAGCCCAGATGATGGGAGTTATGGTGAGATAATGGGAGATAAGGAGAAATATTGCGAGATAAGTCGAGATAAGCCTAGATAATGGGAGATAAGGTGAGATAATGGGAGATAAGGAGAAATAATGGGAGATGAGCAGAGATAAGCCTAGATAATGGAAATTATGTAGAGATAATGGGAGATAAGGAGAAATAATGGGAGATAAGGGGAAATAATGGCAGATATTTTATTACATTAGGTAACATAAGGAATAAGCAGTGACGATAGTAGTGAGTCAAGGCCACGCGAGCGGAGCCGCGGGCACTGCTAGTAACATAATATAATAATATGATATGACATGATATAATATGGTAAGATTCCACTTTTTCAGAGTGATAACAATACCTAAAAAATCAAATATAATGTATCCGAAATCCTCATTGTCAAACCCTATTTTGTTCCGTTACAACCCCCTTTACCTCACCTTCGGAGGAATGAAAAGGCCCTAATAACTAAAAAATCAAATCCGGCGAACCCGAAAACTCCATGGATACATGTCTGATTAAAAAATGCTTATACATAGATTTTATATTTTAACCCCTTCACAACCCTTATTACAACCCTTTGGAGGGCCGGTAAGGCCTAAATAATAAATAAGATTATTATCCTATTTTGAGCGTCGAAACATAGTTTTTTTTTTCATTGTCAGTAAATGAGCGATTGGATTCGCTTGGGTTCGATTGGAGTTGATTCGGTGAATAGCGGGGATAGGAGACATTTTCGCGAGTTATGCCCATCGAGACTTTTGTTCAGGAGTACAAGATTTACCTCTGTGCAAAATTTGGAGCCATTTCACTGGAACCCAATTTCCATTTAAAGTGTGCATGACCCTTTGTTATTTAAATATGCAGAGCCCTAGTCCTTCCTATGCAAACACGTAGCTCTAAAGTAAATATTAAATTACCTTGTTCATACTTAAGAATAACATTTTCCTGGATCATGATATTTTAGATGATATAACAATAAAAAAAAATCGGTAAACTGATTTACCCTGAATTGAACGTTCCGAAGAAAAGAAAAAGTAAATTTCCATAATATGAATAAAATTATACAACATATCGACACCCACCGCTGTCATCCTCTTTCCTTGAAACGATCTGGTTCACAAACTGTAGGCTTCGTCGCTATTTCAAATTGGGAATAATAAAAAGGCAAGAATACTGAAATAAAAGTATATTATGATATATGCATAACGACCCTCCATCCCATATCCTTTACCTAAATATCTTGTACTGTACATTAGGGTGAGCGCAAAAAATCGATGTCGAAATTTTGTTCGTCTGGACCCCACAAAACGATTCCCCTTTCCAGATATTGAGATAGCCGAAATTTGAGCTCGATTAAACGACGTTAACCCGTGCCGCTCGTCGCTCAAAGTTTGAAAAAATCCAAATTTTTGGCCAAAAAGCTGACATATGGAGCCATAACTCCAGAACGGTAAATAATAGAAACACGCTTAATATCTCAAAAGAAAGCTAATGTTGTTCTTCAAAATTTATATTCTATACATAATTGTTGTTATTTTAAGTCAAACCGAGTTACAACAGCCTTTAGCCCCAAAAACGTGACCTGGTACCAGTAGGAGCCAGTTTGGGAGTATTCTAAGAATTTTACGGGGGTTTTTACATAATGTGTCTCGGAATTACTTGAGATCCACTCCAGTCATGGAACCTGGGCGGCCCTTCTGCCTCTGTTTCACGAGAAACGCCTTATCTTCTTCCGATTTCATCAGAGCCAAGGCATCTTGTTGAGCAATATCAAAGAGATCATCCAACTTTTCAACAAACTGTTTAAATTTGTTCTTGGCCGTTTTCGATGTTTTCTTCCGGTCTTTTTGAAGAGTTCTCCACTCGGCGTGAAGTTTTTTTCCAGCTTAGTAATTGCATCTTGCTCATGTTTAGTCGGGATTCGAGATTTCTCCCAAAAAATGAACACTTCTCGTATTGTAAGTTTTGCTGATTCTCTTACAGTTAATTTCACAGTACGTAAATTATAAAATAAAGCACACAAAACTTGACGATTTGAGGGTAGTTTACAACCGGTGATCTGGTGAATGGGATAGATAGCCCACAAGAAATATTTTATCCTTGGTCCGGCTTTGTACACCTGATGTGGATGCCATTTCAGAGGCCAATAGGTAAATAACAGTTAACTTGGAAAATGAAACAAAATATATTGCAAACTTTAATTTCAATAAAATGTTTTCAAATGTCTTTTAAAATAATACTATAATAGTTATAAAAACAATAACACACACACTCGGAAAATTAAAAAAAAAAAAAAACGTTAAAATATCTTCACTAGATAATTGTTCGATCTAACCAGCTCAAAGGCACTTTAGAAACTAAACTGAATAAATAAAAGGTCGGTTGTACGCTGAAGTAAAATCACCATCTCTAAAATAGAAATTAGATTTACCCTCCTTTTTACCTGTCAAACGGGTCTTTCTTTGGTAAACTAGTCAGGTAATCCCCATATAATAAAATATTAAATTTGAACAAAAGGCTCTTTATGTTTGAAAATTGAGTTCCAAAATGCTTTTTAACAAAAAAATGTTAATTCCGAGACACATTATGTAAAAACCCGTAAAATTCTTAGAATACTCCCAAACTGGCTCCTACTGGTACCAGGTCACGTTTTTGGGGCTAAAGGCTGTTGTAACTCGGTTTGACTTAAAATAACAACAATTATGTATAGAATATAAATTTTGAAGAACAACATTAGCTTTCTTTTGAGATATTAAGCGTGTTTCTATTATTTACCGTTCTGGAGTTATGGCTCCATATGTCAGCTTTTTGGCCAAAAATTTGGATTTTTTCAAACTTTGAGCGACGAGCGGCACGGGTTAACGTCGTTTAATCGAGCTCAAATTTCGGCTATCTCAATATCTGGAAAGGGGAATCGTTTTGTGGGGTCCAGACGAACAAGATTCCGACTTTTTTTTTCCCCCTCTATGAGATCCGGTCACTCTACTGTACATGATTAGCTAAGTTTGTTTAAAATATCCTACCGAAATTTTTAAAGTAAAATTCTTATAAAAACATTGAAACTATACAATATTTAATGATTTCCATGCATTTTACCCCTTACCCCTGTTAATATTGCAAAGAGCACAAAAATAATGAAATCTTTGGTTTTTTTTCGACTCAAAGCATTCTGAAAAATATCCATAACACAATAAATATGAAATCATTCTTATAACTCTCTTCCTCATATCTTACACGTTGTATAAGTATATACAGCAAATAAATAATTATGCTGAAAATTTGTTCATTATCACAACCATAAACCTGAGAAAATTCCCATGACACTATGGAACCATATAATATTTGACCACTTCGCCTCTTTCACCTTTTCCCCCATTAAAATTGAAACCACTGAAAAAATAACTTTTAGATTTCTTGATTCCAGAAACCCCAAAAATTATCTATAACACCATAGCAGCAACCCCATTAAGATCCTACCCCGTCTTTTATATTTTACTATAAATAATATGCTTAAAATGTATAGAGTATAACAACCAAAAAACCTGTAAATATCTCAAGATGGTATTCAAATTATACAATATTAAATTACCCCCGTTCCCTTTAGGGTTTTTCTGGGTTAAACTTGAAAACAATAAAAAAACAACCTAATTTTTGGACTCCTAGACTTCGAAACCCCCGAAAAGGATATATAATATAGGAAGCAACCCCCTTATATGTTTTACTATAAATATTTATGCATAAAATATGTTTATTATTCAACATAAAAAACAGGGAAAACTTTCATATTACTATTAAAACCTTTTAAATTTTATAGACTCGCCCCTTTCACCTCTTTGCACTAATCAAAATATTTCAAAAAAATTCTCGAGTACTCCATTCCATAAGGTGTAGATTGAATGAACATTATCACTTTTGATGATTTATCTGGCAAATAAAAACAAATATCAGAAAACAAAAATATTTTAAAAGCAATCGCGGTGCGGAACACTAAATGCGCAAGTCCCACTTGGCAGGTTTTCTTTTTAATAGAGAGTGTATGAAAGCAAAGCTCCATCTTTACGAACCCGGGAAAGGCTGAAAAATACGGAAAGAAAGAAAAATAACAGTTCGCGGGCCATTCAAACTTTATTTTTAGCTACATGTCTGGATAATGATAGCAAAGAATGGTTTTAAGGTGTATCAAATTATTGAGTTGCTCACAAAGAGTTAAAATTTATGAATTGTTTCCTATTATCAGAATATGATGATACATTAGTAGATTGAGATAATGGTATTTCAATAATAATTTTGTTATCTATAGGAATCTGTTTATTTGTCATTTAACACTGTTTTTTTGTCGTTATTTTATTTTTTATTATTTTTGTTTCAGTTTATTTGCATATCCTCCAAAAAAATATATCCTAGTTACCGCACTGGTTCAATATTACGAGCTTTTAATGCCTCCCATATGGATGTACGTATCATGATAATAAGACAGAGTATATTACTGTAATACATATTTAATTACATATTAATATAATGTTACCATAATCTTTGGGGACACTTGCAATCAACAAACAAAGTTTTAACATGTAAAATGGTTAAATTTTTTTTTTTCGAAAAGTTTAGTTCTTCATAAATTATTCAAGATTAGTGAGATAATACTAAAAGAATGTTCTCAAAGTAGGTTATATAGCACACATACCAAAATAAGTCACGTCTCTAAATACACTGGTCAACATGATTTTTGTTACACATAAGCTAGTATGTGATTTATGCTTACCTACCTACCCCAATTAAAAACCTGCAAAAATTTTTGTTCGATCACCCTCTGTTTTTTCGTAATAGTGACAATCACTTAAATTACGTTATAAGAGGAGATCGTTGAGAACATTGTTTTAAACTTAAGCCATCTTAGAAATACTAATTATTTTTTGTTCTCATTTGAGTAATCTACGTTCAATAATATGCCGAGAATTTGTATAAATAATCCTGATCGATTCTGTTACGTATCTGGTGAACTTACATTCAATAGTCAGTGGAGAAATTTTACAGAATTGGTCAAGAAGTGTTAATTTGAATATTTCGGATTTTCGGTTCGCCACCACGATAAATTGTGGGTTCTCCATATATGTTGTGCATCCTGTGTTACTCTTTTGACTGGATGGGCTAACGGAACAGGTCAGATGGACTTCGCAATTCCAATGATATGGACCGAACCAAGAGATCACACATTAGACTATTATTTTTGCTTGACTGCAATTAAGGGCTTCAGTAGTAAAACTAAACAAGCAATCAAATATCCAAACTTACCATCTGCAAGGAGACCGGTCCCCCACAGTGAAGTGATGCCTGTACCAACACCTCCACAAAGTAAACAATCAGATGAATCCAACGTGTCGTTGAGCTTACCTCCTATTCAAGAGGACATGAGAGATTACACTTACGAATCTAGCACTTCTTTTACACCCCATTTAATAACCCAAGGTGACCTAAACGACTTGGTGCATGATTTCAGTTTATCCAAAAAGCAAGCTGCAGTTTTATCATCTAGATTGAAAGGATGGAATTTACTTCATTCAGAAAAGAGAATTTGCTATTTCCACAATCGTGGTGATGAGTTCAGCTTATACTGTACTCTGTCAGTGACTTATTTAAAGTCTTTCCAAACAAAGCGGCCAGACCATGGCTGGCTTTTAATTGCAGAAGCGCACCTTCTCCAGCTTCCCGCTCGAAGGTATAGATGACGTTTGGTGAAGCAACCAAAGGCGAATCGAAAGATCCGCACTTTAGAAGTTCCCAAAAGTGTTCTCTGTATTTGTCTGTTCACTCTTGGACGTAGGTCTCTTCCAATCTCTTCCTTGCTTCCCTGTCTTTTGCCACTTTTAACCACTGCTTGCCCGATACTACTCTTATATCATCGACCCAACGTTTCTGTGGACATCCAACACTTCTTCCTGTTTCTCTGGGTCTCCATTTCGTGATCCTATACACCCATCTGTCTCCGGATGATCTAGCCACATGACCTGCCCATCACCACTTCATTTTTGCCGCCCATGTGAGTGATTTTGGTTCGCCTCCTTATTTGCCTGTTATGAATTCTAGCCCTAAAGGAGATACCAAGCATGCTTTCCTCCATAGCTCTCACGAGTTTTTTAACAAATGATTTAGTGATACACATTGTTTCCAGTCCATATATGCTGACCGATAGAACACAGGAATTGTAGACTTTAGGTTTATGGGTATTGTAGTACTTTTTAAAATATGTCCTAGTTTCTCAAAAACTGCCCTTGCCAGCCTTACTCGCCTGGTAATGTATGCATGTTGGTTCTCCTTTCTAATTTTAATAGTGTGACCTAAGTACTTGTCTACGCGTTTCATGGAGTTATTGTCTGTCTGTATATTGATATCTTCAGGGCTCATAAATTTAGTTTTTTAAAATTCATTTTAAAACCTATCCTTGCAAATACCACATTCAGCTGGTTCAACATTTCCTGTAGCTGACTGGTGTTATTAGCTGTCACTACTATGTCGTCTGCAAACCTAAGGTGATCCAGTCTAGTGCCATCGATATCGATGCCCTTCTCATCACCATTTAACTCCTTAAAGACGTCTCAAGGGCAATCATAAATAATTTAGGTGAGATAGTATCTCCTTGTCGTACTCCTCTTTTCAGTGGTATGTGACACTGGTTTCATCAATTTTAATATATATATATATATATATATATATATATATATATATATATCTATATATATATATATATATATATATATATATATATATATATATATACATTTAAAATTTTTTGGTGAAATGCTCCTGTTACTATTTTCTTGGCAAAACATATCATTTAATGCATATTTAATTTTCATGAGTAAAAAAAAATCTTTCATTAATAGTGTACAATGATATTCCTACAAGTTGTTATTCCGATAACGCGGCTTTTACGTAGGTTATTCAAATATAAACGAGCCTTTTTGAATTGTCAACGGGAGAGCTACCCTTAAAATGACGGTGTGTTTAGTGCTCTTAGATGGGATTATTTGGAGCGTAGGAACTACTTTGGCACGTATATATAATCATAAGAAGGGAGTCCTGCTACTGCAGTTTTCTTATTTATATTAAAATATTGTAACCAAGAAAAAGGCTAGACTCTAATATCTGAGATGCGTGGCTCCTCTACGACATTTTAAAGCTCCACACTGCAGCTGTTAAGCAAGTAAATTTTGTGAAAATTGACTACATAGATCTTATTACCTACTATACAGTCTAGACCTGTCATCTTGTGACTTTCACGTAGTTGGGCCACTCAAAGAGGCACTTGGGGGGTGAGCAGTTCAAGGACAGTGAACCGATCTAGGTCTTCATGAGCCATTGGTTTAACACATCACCAGTATCTTTTACCAGGAATAGGAAACAAAAATTTCCGGTCTGCTGGAGGAGATAATAAACAAAAAGGGGACTGTATAGAAATAAAGGGAAAAAATCCTTTCTTTTGATTTTGTGAAATAATTTTTTATTATAACTTTTTTTTAATAGTTAATCTACCTACCTATGTTCAATTAATAACAATTCAAGCATAATTTAATGTTTGTACTTTCTAAACTGTAGTAAACACCCACATTATTGGCCGATTAAATTTTGAACAGGGATTTTCAATAAAGTTATTAATGACAGATTTTTTCCAGAATAACTATCCAATGACACTGCACGACGTATTTTAGATAAGGAGTAGGGAATTTTATTGCATATAGAATTTTCCAACAGACGGATAGAGCAAGACGAATCAATTCATTGTTATTAAACATCATCAGGCTGCAATCCTTGTACTTTTTTGCTATGCGGATTATGAAAACAGTATATAGAAGTGAAATTAATGGTACAGAGAAAATCAGAAGAGATTCTTTTTATTCAATTGTATGTATTAAATTTTGGGTATGAACAGCAAAAAGTTGTCTATAAGAGCGAAATGCATTTGCATACTTCTTTTTTATTATCCCAAAAATGGAAAGGATAAGGATTTATGCTTATTTCTACTGTACTGTATTTAATATTTACTAACATTTCCAAAAAAACAAAAACCTTCAACCTTACAAGGGACTAAAATTTAAAATACTTACCTATATCCACCTAAAAAAATCACGTATTGCGAAATTAATTTATAATAACTAGAGTTGTTGGTTATGTCGCCTCAGGATATGAACGGGTTTTCCCTCTCTACACATATCATAATTTACAATAAAATACTGTGATTCATGCAATATAACAAAGTAACTAAATTTGAATGACAATACATATAAAACAGGAAGCGTTCAAAACAAAACACGTACAAAAATGTATATATGAGAAAAAATGTAATCCTCAAACAACAACGTAGTTCAAGTTACTTACAAAGACCTACAAAATTCCAAAATTACTTGACAACAGAGTATTTTAAAGCAAAATTTGGCAAATAACCAAGCTAAAATTATATCTAAACTAATTTAGGTATAAATTTTATGGAGGATTATTTTAACTTATTTAAAATAATATTTTGAATACAATAGGCAGTAACTCAACTTTTTTATAAATATGTACTATGTCGATTAATGGAAAAAGTTGAAATGTTTTAATCTAATTCATTCTCATTATGAAAGGAAAAGTTCTTGGTTCATGAAACAATATTTATATATTATATATAATATATGAAAATTCTCTGAATTTTACTTTGATACATGCGGAGGGCAAAATAAATATTCCCATATGTGTACTATGTTTTTAGCGGCCATGTAATTTAATTCAAATCTAGAAATTATAGACCACAAGTTTATGGTTAGTGGTCATTCACATATCGAGTCTGATGTCGACAAAAAAAATTAGAAATTCCAATTTGTCTTCCACATGACTTGTCTTTGTCAGGAGCACCAGTAAACATGGAAAAAATGAAAGCAGTAGAAATTAAAAACGAAGAGAATTTAGACTTGGCTGCTTTGCCAAAGAAATAATTAGTTGGAAAGAAGAAAGACACGGAGAGCAATGCTGTCTACTTCCACAAAGTGGATAGCTGGAAGCTGAGATACACCAGAGAGTTTGGCAAGATTTTTATAAGATGTCCTTGGATTAAGACGAGCCCTTCGAAGCATTAAAGCTCACTAGAAGGAGTACAGTGGAATCCTAAAAAAATGTTATGCTGACCCTCTCCCTATTTCTGCTGAGAAGAAAAAGGATTTAACAGATTTGCTACCATTAATTACGCCCGTATTAAAAAATTTTTTTATTAATCCTTGAAAACCAATTCGTCAGTTCTATAAACAACTAAAATAATTGGTAAAGTTAGTAAGTAACTCCCTTACAAATACAAACAGTTAGTCCAAAAAGTCTCCATACACCACCTGCTTTGTATAATATTTTTCTGTTATGTTTAACTAATTAATTGGAACTATGAGAAAACATGTTTAAATTAATATTTGAAACTTAACCAAAGAGGATTAGTATTAAAAACAACTACGGAACATTTTATTTAGAAGTTACATCATTGTTATGAAAATGTAAACAAAATTAATGTCAAAAAAGTCTCCATACACTTAACAATTACTAATAATAATTTGACGGAGTTTAACGGAAAATAACAACTTTGTTTAAATTAATATTCAGTGGGATCGCCGTTGGCCTTGATAATCTCCTGTAATCCTTTTATCATACTTGAAACCAGCTTTCTAGTAACTTCTGCTGGCATGTTCTCCCATTCGTTCAATATTCTGTTTTTTAATTCTTCTCTATTTGAAACATTATGTTTGCGAACTCGCCGTTTAAGTTCCTCCCATAAATGCTCGATGGGGTTAATATCGGGTGATTGCGGAGATGTATGAAGCTGCTGTCCCACATTATGGATCATCCATTCTCGCACCAAGTTTGCGGTATGTTTTGGATAATTGTCCTGTTGGAAGATGTATCTTTTTCCGAGTGGTAATTTTTAGCCACTTTTTCTTAAATTGTTTCTTCAAATGTTCAGAAAAACATGCTGATTCATGGTAAAATGTAAATTTCCAATCCCTCCATTGGACATGTGTCCCCAAAGCAGAACACTTCCACTCCCTTTTCTCACCATGGAACAAATGTTTTTAATGCGGTATTCTTCTTTCTCCAAACTTTAGTTCTGCCATCAAACCCAAAAAGATTAATTTTAGTTTTATCACTAAAGATTATGGATTCCCAAAATTCAGGGGGTTTAGTAACATATTCCCTAGCAAAAGCTAACCGCTTTTTGCGATTAGCTACCGAAATTAACGGCTTCTTCCTGGCTGCACACCCCTTATAACTTGCCCTGTGTAAACAATTTTGTCACTGTTTGTGAACAAACGTTTTTCGAAAATAGTTCCCGTACTTCTTCTTTTAATTTTGGTGCACTTTTCTTGAGATCTATAATTATTTGTCTAACAATACTGGCCTCTTCACTAGTTTACAATGTACTGAACAGTAGCACGCGACCTTTTAACAATTTTTCTTATATTTCTGTACGATTTTTCATCTTTCCACAAATCAATTATGATCTTTCGAACTTGAAATGGAATTTCACACTGCAAAAAAAGCAACAAGTGACAGATTATAAAGTATGGTCGAAAATTATTAATTGGTTTTTCGTTTAGGGAGCAATAGATAGCTTGATAAAATACGGCTGATAATAACGTGTTTTTTTTCAATGCAGTTCTTGAGTGTATGGAGACTTTTTGACATTAATTTTATTTACATTTTTATAACAATGATATAACTTCTAAATAAAACGTTGCGTAGTTATTTTTAATACTAATCCTCGTTGGTAAAGTTTCAAATATTAATTTAAACATATTTTCTCATAGTTCCAATTAATTAGTTAAACATAACAAAAAAATAATATAGAAAGCAGATGATGGAGACTTTTTAAACCGACTGTATAATAAAATCAGCCTCTCACCCTCACATCTTTAATTAAAATAATAATACAGTAGCAAAATCAGGACAAAAATCTATATAAAATCTATCGATCTCCACTTTCACCGCCTTTATCGTTCGAAAATGACTGATTACACAGCCCCACAAAAAAAAAAGTGGGGTATACTTTTGATGCGATATATCAGATCCGTAGTATTTTTGCCCGCTGATCACGAATCTGACGTCAGAATATCGCCATCACATCTCAATTTTTTTCTAACCTCAAAAAATTGGTAAAAATTAGTAAAAATTAAGAAAAATATACTCCTAAAAAATTGATTCAAGCTTTTTCATGCATCCAAAGATGGATTAATATGTATTCGGACACGCTAAGCTAATATTCATCGGTTGGATTGAGCCATACAGTTCTGTTTTCTTTCTAACCTCAATAAATCAGACAGATATAGTGCTTCTCGAATGCAAAAAACGAATTCAAATTAAAATTCAACCGATCCTTACCGAATTTGGTACACGGGGATTTTTTGGGTCGCTGATCACGAATCTGAGGTTGGATTTGCAAAATTCAAGATGGCAGATGTTTTCGCGCCATTTTGAACGCCGAGAAAATTCATCGGTCGATTTTTATTCTTCTACCTGCATCCAGGGCACCTCCACGTGGTGACGGTGGGCAACGGTGTTACTCCACTAGCCGGCAGAGTCCCTGGATAACGGCTTAGATGCCGTCATGGCAGGTAGAAGAAAGAGAATTACGATGCAGGGACTCGGAAACCCAGTATCGGTGGTTGGTCAGGGTGGGAAAGCGGGCCCGCAGCCGTCGTCATCCAGCGACCGTAGCTCTTCATGTGTGGGTGACTTGGCTCATGTAGGGTATAATGCTATAAGAAAACGGTCTCACGGTACAAGGACTTTTCATAAGTGCGATAAAAACAGTGATTCATTTTGTTATATTTGCTGTCAACACGTATTGAGTAAAATGGGGTCACCGATAACGGATAAGATTAAAACCTTATATAAGGATTGTTTTAACATTGAAATACAGCACCAGGATACAGATTGGGTTCCCCACATCATTTGCAGTTCTTGCAAAATAATGTTGTACATCAATAAGAAGGCGATTAAATATTCCAGACCAGCAATATGGAATAGACCATACAGTGAAAATGATTGTTACTTTTGTATGAATGTTGTATCTAGGAATAACCGAAAAAATAAAAGCACTATTACTTATAACGATGTTTCGACAGTAACAAGACCAACTAAACTAATTCCGCCTCCTGAACCACTTGATGCTGATGTTATGGAAACAAATGATTTCACCTTATCAGTTCATGCCGAAAACATTGAGACTGTCGAAAAAGATTCAAACACTGTTACTAATGAATGTTCTAGTGACAACGTATCATATACTAGTGACACAGATAAAGAATTTCTACCATACAACCGTAAACCAGAACCAATACTCGTATCACAGTCAGAACTTAGTGATCTAGTCAGAGATTTAGGCTTATCCAAAGATGGTTCAGAGCATCTTGCTTTCTTTTTATAAAAAAAAAGACAATTACTTAAGCCAGAAGCTACGATTTCTTATTATAGAAACAGAGATGAAGAATTTCGAAAATATTTCACAATGGACGAGGAATTGTCACTTTCATATTGTACCGATGTAAAAGGGCTAATGGATGAATTTCAAAATAACTCATACGATCCTGAAGAATGGAGACTGTTCATTGATTCTTCTAAACGGAGCATTAAGGCAGTTTTGCTGCATAATACCAACGTTTACGCTCCCATTCCGATTGCTCATTCCACAGTTATGGAACAGCAATATGAAAAAATGAAGCAGCTTTTGATAAAAATAAAATATGCTGATCATAACTGGAAAATTTGTGGAGATCTGAAAATTGTAACAATATTGCTTGGCCAACAGTCAGGGTTTACACTTTATCCCTGTTATAAATGTCTGTGGAATAGCAGAGACAGAGAACGTCATTATAAGAAAAAAATTTGGCCAACAAGAGAATCGTTCACTCCTGGTGAAAATAATGTATTGTTTCCACCATTGGTAGATCCAGGAAAAGTTCTTATTCCCCCGCTTCACATTAAGCTTGGACTTATGAAGCAATTCACGAGAGCATTAGATACAAACGGCCCATGTTTCAAATATTTGCATAAAAAATTTCCGAAATTCTCTGAAGCTAAAATTAAGGCAGGCGTATTTGACGGGCCACAAATAAGAAAATTGTTTCAAGATTCATTATTTGTTACTAAAATGAATAAAGTTGAAAAAGCTGCTTGGCTTAGTTTTAAAGAAGTCGCAACAAACTTTTTGGGAAATAATAAAAGTCCTAAGTACAAAGAAATAGTCGAGAAAATGGTAAAAAATTTTCAAACATTAGGTTGCTTAATGAATCTAAAATTACATTTCCTGGACTCCCACATCGATGATTTCCCAGATAATCTTGGTGACTACAGTGAGGAGCAAGGGGAACGTTTTCACCAAGATCTGAAAATCATAGAAAATCGGTATCAAGGACGATGGGATGACCATATGCTAGCGGACTATTGCTGGTCGCTAAAAAGAGAAACAAGTCCTCAAAAGCGTTTGGGCAGAAAGCCTTTGAATAGGTCATTCGCGGAAAAAAGAACAAGATACAGCCAAAAAAAGGAAAATTAGGCGCGGGTCTAACCTTCGCAATTCTAGGGCTTAAGGGTCTACTATTTGAGAGTATATGGTTTAAAAGTCCTGATTTTGAGTTTATTGGGTCTCATTTTTAAAGTTACAGGGTTATTGCGGTCTATTTTTTGAGGTTACAGGGTATGGGAGTCTAAGGTCTCAGGGTTTAGGGTTTAAGAGTATCAGGTTTGAGGATTCCCCAACTGTATACCAAATTTGGTAGGAATCGGTTGGTTTTCAAAAATTTTGTCCGCCATCTTGGATCCGCTAGTTTGAATTTTGCAAATCCGACCTCAGATTCATGATCAGCAACCCAAAAAACCCCCATGTACCAAATTTGGTAAGAATCGGTTGAATTTTAATTTGAATTCGTTTTTGCATTCGAGAAGCACTATATCTGTCTAATTTATTGAGGTTAGAAAGAAAACAGAACTGTATGGCTTAATCCAACCGATGAATATTAGCTAGCGTGTCCGAATACATATTAATACATCTTTGGATTCATGAAAAAGCTTGAATCAATTTTTTAGGAGTATATTTTTCTTAATTTTTACTAATTTTTACCTATTTTTTGAGGTTAGAAAAAAATTGAGATGTGATGGCGATATTCTGACGTCAGATTCGTGATCAGCGGACAAAAATACTACGGATCTGATATATCGCATCAAAAGTATACCCCACTTTTTTTTTGTGGGGCTGTGTTATCGACCAACAGTCAAGTTGATAGGTCGATAAAAATCGAAGAAACATGAAAATCCCCGAATGTCTTTTTTTTATGAAAATTGTTTTTTTTTATGGGTCTAGCAAACGTGCTACAGGGAAGTCCCTAAAGTGCTACAGGAGCGACACGTGTGCGGAGAAAGCGATTCACGTTGTTCTTGAATCGCTGTAAATTGTACTCGGTGGGAAACACAGTCCTGGACAAATTATTCCAAAAGGATGATGTTCTCCATATAAAAGACTGCTTGAAAAGCGTTGTACGAGGAGTAACAAGTCGCACCTCATACGGATGTGAAGTATTAGCGAGACGTGTACTTCTAACATGCACCGCTCTGGGAGGAATTAAGCGGGCCACATCCTTCGAACACTTTCGAAGAAAATACTACAATAGGCTCAAGTCGCCAACTGTTCTTCGATGTTCCAGCGAATCAAGGCCGCCGGTCAGTTCCGGGTCTCCAATCAGACGAACAGCTCTTCTCTGAATAGAATCCACCAAATGCAGTGTATGTTTAGGAGCGGAGCTCCAAACATGGGAGCAGTAATCCATAGTTGGTCGAATTTGAGCTTTGTAAAGAATTAACAGTTGTTGTGGAGTGTAAAGCTTTCTGGTTCGAAATAATATTCCCAACTTTTGAGAAGCTCTCCTTGCTATGCCCGCCACATGTTCATGCCAGGACATATTTGCTCCCAAATTAACGCCCAACAAATTGAGTGACGACGTTACAGGAATGGATTGCCCCGACATAACTATGTCGGGTTCAGCAACATTAAGTTTTTTAGAAAAAACTGCAGCCGTTTTTGTAGCGTTAAATTCCACTTGGTTACTGTCACCCCAAGATAGGATTTCTTCCAGGTCTTTGTTAAGTTGAATGACTTCCTGCTGTCTGCGGATATTCGTCTGAGTAGCCGATGTCCGAGCGTTCAAAGTGAATGAAGAGATAAGCGTACTGCCATCTGCAAAGCTGTAGATTGGATTCTCGGTCTTTTCCAGCAGATCGGTAATATAAATGAGAAAGAGAGTAGGAGACAGTATGGAGCCTTGGAGTACACCGGCGTTGATAGTGAAGGTGTTAGTAAGAAATCCGTCGACTGCCACTCGTAAAGAACGCTCTCTGAGGAAACATGAGAGCCACAAACAGAACTTTTCAGACATACCATAAGAACGTAGCTTAGCCAACAGCCCATCGTGCCAAACACGGTCGAATGCCTTGGATATGTCAAGAGCAACCGCTCGAGATTCTCCAAAGTGTTCAATTGTACTAACCTTAGGTAGGGAATTAAGAGTAAAAAATAAAAGATGGTGCCACCAAACCCTCTATGCGCCATTCCGTAGTACCCACTTTCTTTTCCAAGATGAATCCGCTACCAAAATATTTCCGTAGTGAATTATGGCCTTGAGAATACATAACAAAAAATTTACTTTTTAGAATTGTTTTCAAAGAGAGAGAGGTAGTTTATGCGTACCAAAATTGGGAACCAATAGCTGTAATGAACCAGAAACTCATAATGCACAGCTATTATAATTAAAATTACTTATTTCCTTTAATTTAAAAATCAAAACTTATAATGAAATGGAAATTTGGTAAATTAGATATGGTTGACCATTAATAATGATTTTTGAGTATTTATTTTATTGTATTATATTTTATGTTGTTTTTGAGCAAATTGTCTAGACATAACAGGTTAGTTCACGTTAGAAATAATGAATCAGTGTTGTAATTCCGAAAAGTAAAGATTCCTAAAGATGTCTCCTGCAATCGTAGGTGAAACGTCTAGAAGTGGTTCTAAATTGACACCATTGGATCCAGAGAACCATGAATTACCAGAAGTTTGGAATCCTAATTTTCAGTTTATATAAGCAGGGTAACAGTTTTATGGTAGAAAACTAGATATTGCAAAATTATATTCATAATAAGTATGTAACATTATTACATAGACGATTTCTTTTTTTTTTTCTTTTTTTTACATTGAAGAGTTTGATTAAGAATGTGTAGAAATTGAAAAATACGTTCAATTTGTACTTAAAAAGAGTTGATAAAATTATTTACCCAGTACTTTCCTTGCAAATTAAAAATTTTTCTTCCTTAAATAATTAAAAAAGTATTTAATCAACAAAAAACTACAATCCTTTCTTTTAAAATCACAAGGAACAAAATATATGCTCTCCGTCAACGAAATGCATGCGTACGTTAAAGAATAAATTACAAATGTGAACTACATAGATAAAGAAATTGTGTAGTTAGTTGTGTAGTTAAAATAGTATAGTTCATACTAAAAAATACAAAAACTGTAAAATATATCTTCAGTTTTCTCAAATAAGTGAACATTAATTAAAATATTTCTAATAAAGCTTCGCAAAAGTGAGCTAACCCGAAAAAATTATCCAACTATACAGAAGAGTATCATTTTGTGCGTTCCATACCAAACTTCGGTGTCCATCTGTCACACTCAATTTTCTCCGGACCTATTTGATATAGAAAGTTGAAAATTGGCACCAATATAGGAATTAATGACCCTGTTGCATATTGAGCCCATTCAAGTTTTTGAGGTGAGTGGCTATATGATTTCTTTTCTTCACACTCCGTATCAACCAGACGCTTAATTTGTATATTAGCTCTAACTTAGGCGTATTTGTATTAAGCAAATTTGTGACATACACAACATTATCCTAATTGAGGTGAAACAGAACCAACGATTCATAGAGTAGTGTACAATATTTCTTATATAATAAGAACTTTTCGATTAAAGCGGATCATTTAAAGATTACCGAACGTTCTCCTAGTAATCAATGTCATGGTCAGTATATTTAAGTTTAGAATCTAGAGGTTTTGCTTGATCAGTAAAAGGGAGTCTTTTGTTGTCAAATAACACATAAATACTCTTTAAATATCTTGACCTAGTAAATAGCTATTACGCTCAGTAAGATTTCTAGAGGTTTAAAGCTTTATTTGCAAACAATAATTAATAGGTATTCCACAAAGTGACTCGAAATACTAATTAACGAAGTATTCTGATCATTTTCATTACACACTAACAAACGTGTGTCATCTGCATAGAAATATGGCTTAGAGTGACAAAGTACCTAGTATTAAATTAGGAGTGGAACTCAACATGAAACCATTTTAAGATCTAACGACATCTTACGAACTTGAATCACTTGAAAACTGTTAGCTGTTGGATAAAAGTTAGATACAAAGTTAACGGAATAATTCCAAAAATTTAAGTAGAGATAGGGGCAAAGAATAATTTATCATATTAAATATGTTAGAGTAGTCCAGTAGAACTAAGATTCCTTCAAACTATTTTTTTTTTTTTTAAAGCCAAGATGTTTAATTTATTATTATTAGATATTGTTTCCCGTTTACTTCAATGGGAACACGCAGAGGGAAGTAAGATGGCGCAAAAATGGCCTTTTGAATACTATGTTATGTAAAATTTGGAACATCTCCATCAGTTTGAAATATAACTAATAAAGTAGAATTTATTCCAACAAGAGATCGAGTTATTAAAAAATGAGTTATAACTATCATATTTTTTATATCGAAGTTTCAAGTCAAAAAACCGGCCAAGTGCAAATCGAACTTGTGTAATTAGTGTTCCGTAAGGTAATTGATTTTAAAATAAAATAAAATTCTTATTTAGGCTAAGTTAATTAGTGCCCTGATATGTATATATCGTAAGATCCAATATTTATTTTCATATTTTTTCTTAGTTAATAATGTATAAGAGTTATAACATTTTAGCTACCTAATTGCCAATAAATTAGGCTAGCTCAATCTAGAATCTAGTAATAACAGTGTAAAATATATATTTACTAACTAAATATTTGTTTAATTATAGACAAATAAAATAAAATTATTTTTCTCTCCAGGAGCGACGCGCTACTCAGTAATCGTAATGTACTGTAAAGTATTTTACAAAAACCTCCACCATATCGTCAAGCAACATAGTTTTCACAGTTGTTCTTTGAAACCAGATAAATTATCAAACGTAATACACTGGTGATAATTTTCTCTCAATCCACACTTTATGGAGAGTATTCCAAAAAATTTTTAAGAATTTTTTGACCAGTACTTTTCAAGATAGGGGGGGGGGGACAACGACTTTTTAAAATTTTTTTATCATAATACAAAGAAAAGTGTGCGTAGGTATTGCATCATATATATTTTTGAACTCGTGTTTTCACAAGCTTTCTTTTGACACCCCACCCGATGACCCGGTAATTTTTTTTCACTTTCGATTTCACCCCCCGAAACTAAACCCTGAACTCAAAATTTTCCTTCAAAACAACACGGCTCTGATTATGCTATCAATTCCTATATTTGTGCAAAATTTCAACCTTCTATGTTTGGAGAAAATCGGGTGTGACAGACAGACGGACACCGAAGTGATTCCATAAGTATAGAACACTAAAAAGTGCAACACAAATATAAATTCACACATCATATAAAAGCCAAAAAACTTAAAGTTTAATTAACTAGATTTTTTCTTTTATTTTCTTCAAGATTTTCTAGTTTCTTTTTCACTTCAGTTATTATTATAACAGAATTATTAATATATTTATTTTTAGTGTTTCGTACGAAACAATTATAAGATTACTTCGGTGTCTGTCTGTCTGCCCGTCTGTCACACCCGATTTTCTTCGAAGTTACTTGACTTAGAAAGTTAAAATTTGGCACTAATATAGAATCTGATGGCCCCATCAGAGCCGTGTAGTTTCGAGAGTTAAATTTTGACTTATAGGGTTAGTTTTTAGGTGGTGAAATCGGAAGTGAAAAAAAAATTTTACCAGGTCATCGAGTGGGGTATCAAATGAGAACTTGTGAAAACACAAGTTCAAAAATATAAATAATGTAATATTTGCTCATACTTTGATCTGTTTGTAAGGGGGAGGCCTTTATCTCGAAAAGTACTGATCATCAATTATGGAATATTCTCCACAGGGTGTGTACGTTTTCAGTAAATATCGGAAAAAAACTTTGTCGAACACTCATTTGGAGTGAGTTTTGTGAAGTCATTGATCACTTTTATACCTCCGTAACAAAAATTATGATTTTAAAAGTAATCAACACTAATTGCGTAAGTCCTACTTGCACTTAGCCGTTTATTTTTTAATTTGCAAATAAAGCAATAGAATTGTCTCTACTAACACAAAACATGGCTTAAATTAATTTTAAAAGCGTATTAGTTATTCAAATTTGTATTTAAATATTATCGCGAAGAATATATTTTTGTCGGTGACATAATAAATTAAATATAAAGTTAATCACGTGCACACGATAAATAAACTTTCTTTAAAACTAGAATTAATTTTGTATCAATTCTGTGCTTTAAACTATGCTGGCTGCATAATTAAAATACTTTCATAATTAAATTCTGTTTTTCATGAAAATTGAGCACCGCCTAAAAATACCGATGAAAACTTTCAACTATGCGCATAACTTAGAGTGATATAAAAAGTTTTTTTTTATTAAAATTTTATAGGGTATTTTATTCATATTTTATTGAAATTATATTATATATTGTTAATGGTATCCGGAAAAGCAGACATTAACTTTAATTTATTAATCAATGGATATTTTTTGCTTATCATAACATTAATGCAAAATATACAGAAATTATTTGTTGTTTATATCGAGAGTTGCAAAGTTAATTTATTATTACGAACATGAATATGGTCAAACTGGGTTAAAGGATTTGTTTCTGTTCCATTGATGTTATCCAATCAATTGGGCATTCAACCGTGCATATTGGGTAGGATGTGATTTTATTTTTTTATCATGTGAGGGGTCCAACGTAAGGTTAAATTTGAGTTTTCGGGGTCGGGGGTGAACTCATTTGGCTGCCATATTGAAAATAGGGGTACCAAAATCAACATACGTACGCGACACGCGAGGACGTAATTGGTGGCCCTTCGAAGAAATTAACAACTGACACCCTTTGTTTAACAAGGGCCCAGACCAACCAGTGATGGGACTGATCACCAGCTACAGTCATCTGAGGAAACAATTACAAAAAATTAGTATTCATAATGGTCTCATGACCACCAAACCTATTTGGTGAAGAGGACGAACCCTCTATGCACATCCTATATGAATGTGCGGTTTTAACCGAAACAGCCATTAATTGTTCGGAGCTCTACATTATGGTAATAAATAGCCACATGGATGGTTTGGAAGGATCCTAATAAACCTTCTTAAAGGAACAACGCTCATGTAAGATAGAGGAATATAGAGGTGAGAAGAAGATGTCTGGTGAAAGATGTGGTGAAGTGAATGAAAAAGCGGAAGAAAGAGTGGCAAGACCATGTAAAAAGAATAGATGAGAATAGACTGGTCAGAATATATAAGAACCTAACGGAAGGCGACCACGAGGAAGATCACGCAACCAATGGTTCGAAAGTTAGAAATTATCGTTCATAGAAGTTTAAAACAACAGGCCACAGGATGCGAATTTCTAGTCTATAACGAAAGAAGAAGAAGAAGATATTATGTAATTAAAGGAGGGGAGCACAATAAGCCAAGAGGCTGCAGTGCACAAACAGGCACAATCGGTTACCCCATCTACAACTACCCAAACAACTGAAAATCTCTAAATTCCAACTTTTTAGTCGTACCTGGCAATAACATGTGGTTACATAAATTGACTAATAATTGGGCGCAATGACCCTATAAACTTTCGAAAATCCCTAGAGATCTTTGAGTAGCCCAACTTAAGGTAGTGTTTTTTTTTTTTATTTTACTAGCTTGGTTGTTTTGAGTAATCCTATATTTTATTGTTATATTTATTTTCCTGATTACTATTCCTTATCTGCTAAAATAACGATTACTGACTTATTGTTAAGTTCCTTTAAGGTAAGTTTTTAACTGAGTTGTGGTATGAACTTGGTGGTTCAGCGTGTTTCATAATTTTGTTCATTTCGTATCGACTAAGTCAGTCTGGTTAGATGGTAGTTCTCTAATCGACGCTTCTATACTAGAATATTTTTCGGTGAAATGAGAAAGTCCTGGCTTTTGGACAAAATGGATTTTTGGACTTCGGTTAGCTGCGTTGTAGATAGGTTAACTACCGTGTTCTACAACTGATCTTTACATTGGTTCTTCTTTACCGAAATTTCAAACTTTCTGGATTACTTCAGAGTGATTTATTGTCGATTTTTTTCAGTGTTTGGTTATCTTATTCAAGATTTCGACAATATCGCGATCTACAGTGAAATACAATTTCAAACAAAGTTCCAGTAGATATCAAATCAAAACGCTTGTAACTTTCTCCAATTAAAACCTTTCTTACACGATTGTAAAAAAGGCTGCCGCATGATAGAGTGGTATCATATTTTAGTAACTTATAATATATACTACAATATGGTCATCTTTATACCTTAATAGAAAGGCTAGTTAGTACAATATGTTGATGTACCAAAGATTGGCAGGAACTTTGACATAATTTTTGATCTCCTCACCATACAGGTTTTCTAACATAGAACTACTGATAGGCTTTCACGGCTTTAGCTAAATTAAAAATAGTGATTCTTACAATTGAACCATGTCAAATTACAGTAATTTCCTTCCAATTTGACTCGGCTCAATCTCAAGAACCATAATTCCCGATTCATTTCTATTAATTAAGTAGTCGAGATTTTATGTTAAAATTATTCTGTCAATAATCCCGACTAGATAAATTTCTGAATTTAATTGACAATGCTAACCTGACCTAACCTGAAGAATTATTATTATAAATTAGGTATGTAGAAGAATAAATTAAATTTTGGTACTTACCTTTTACTCATCAATTTTAAATATACTGTTCCAGAAAAAAAAATTGCAGAACTTCACATTTTCTTAAAAAGAAAGAGAATCTGTGTCAATATTAAACAATTTGTTTAATATTTATAATTGGCTTGTATATAATATATTAAACATAAGGTTCCAACTCCAACTTCTTGTTACATTTCTTAAACTGCACGTCAAAAACTGTTACGCATAGTACATTGATGTCATTTTAAAGTTAAATGACTGAAACGAACAATGATAAAATAAAATGCATTTCATATTATGATAAAACAGAATTTATAACCAGTTGTAGTAAGGTAATATAATAAAAATAATGTACATTATATATCATAATACCCGGTCAAGTGCAAGTTTAACTTGCGCAATTAGTGTTCCGTACGTTGATTGCTTTTAAAATAAAAGTTTTTGTTACGTAAGTATAAAACGATCAGTGACTTCACAAAATATAACCCCAATGAATTATCAGCAAAGTTCGTTTCCGATCTTTATTGAGAACTGACTACCTTCAAATTTTTGTTTTTTTATATACCAGATAAATTATGAAAAGTAATGCGCTCGTAATAATTCTCATTCAATCTACACCCTGTGGAGAATATCAAGGATTTATTCAAAATTTTTTGATCAGTACTTTTCGAGATAAGGGTGGGGAACAGCGATTTTTCGAGATTTTTTAAAAATAGTATGCGCAAGTATTACATTTTATATATATTTGAACTCGTGTTTTACAAGCTTTCATTTGATACCCCACCCGATGACCTAGTAAAAACATTTGTTCACTTCCGATTTTATCCCCCAAAACTAACCCCTTAAGTCAGAGGAGAAAATCGGGTGTGACAGACGGACGGACACCGAAGTGATCTTATAAGTGGGAATAAAAATTTAAACAGCTATTTAAGATCACCACTTATGTTTATTATATTATTGCTGGCAATTCTTTTGACAAACTGTGTTTTTTTCTGGAGCAAGATGTAAATTAACTAAAAAAGTATGTTACAGATTATAAAATTTACCTAGTTACAAGTACTAAATTCATAAACAATATTTATCTTAATACCTAGAACAAGATCAATAAAGGAGACCCTCCCCCGTATAATTGATCGTGGAGTAATAAACCTGAGGATTTTTTCTGGTTAATTTCTACCTGTTCTAAACAATTCAGTAATTTCCGTTTCTTTCCATTATTCAAAATTCTAAAATCTTCATTGAACGTATGATTTTCATCTGTTAAATGTTTAGCGTAATGAGATCTGTTATTTTTCATTCTATAGCTTTGTTTATGTTCCTTTATTCTTTTATAAAAAGATCTGCCTGTTTGTCCTATATAGGTTTTATTGCAAGTGCCACAGCATAATTCGTAAACCCCCATTTTATTTTCTTTTTTTGTTTTACTTTTATTATTTTTAATATGTCAAGCTAATGTGTTATTTGTACGGAAAGCCATGTTTACATGATTTTTATGGAAAAAATTTTGTATTTTAGTAGTCAATTTACCGATATAAGTGAGTGTATGAAATTTATCTTTGTTTAGTTGTTTATACGGGTACACCAGTCCTATTGCTTTTTTAAATTGTTTTTTCATTAAAATATTATCTACAAAATCACTCCTGTACCCATTGTTTATAATAATTTGTTTTATAATATTTAATTCTTTCCGAAAATTTTCTTCTGATAATGGTGTATTTATTAGTCTATGGATGAAACTATTATAGGCTGAGATTTTATGTGTGAACGGATGGTTAGAATTAGCGTGTATAGTTATGTCTGAGTATGTTGGCTTATGGAAGATTTCAAAATCATGTTTATTTATTTTGTTTGATATTTTTTAAACCTGGGAAATTATCGATTTATTTGTTTCTAATTCTGTTGCAAAAGTAATATTATTATGAAGTTGGTTAATATAATCTAGAAATATTTTTAATTGTCGATCTGTGCCGGTAAAGCATGTCAACATGTCATCTACATACCAACAAAAAGAAATTTTTAAAAAGATGAGAATTACTGATTTGTTCTTCTAAATGGCCCATGAACATTTCAGATAAAATTGGACTATTAAACCTTTCTTACTTATATAAATCTTAACGTTAAATTCGAAATAGTTCTGGTCTAAACACAATGTTAAAATATCTAATATTTCTTGTTTAATTATTGGGTTAACATTATTTTTATTGAGTAATCTTTGAACCAAAATTACAGCCCCCTCAGGGGCTAGTGTAATCTATGATTCCACTAGTACGGGCCTGACAACCCCGAGGTACCTGAAGTCATGTCAGTCGTTGTCCAGTGAAAGTCCTTTAACGTTGTCCTTGTCGTAAATGTTTGAATCGCAATCTCAAGGTGTGAGAGACCGTGCTGAGGAGATGTATGGCTCAGCTAGAATGAGTCATTAACGGTTCCTGTCAGACACCAGGCGACATCTGGCAGTAATACAAGCCTTACCATGATAACCAGGCTCTGTCATGGCGGACGTTTATTTCCTAGGATTCTCGTGGGAATCATATGACACCCCAAAAAAACAATAAAAACCACGGGTCCAAAAGACCCAGAATACTGACCCCTGAAATACCAGTTTTTGACCGCTACTTCAAGATAAATATGGAAGAAGGTTCATTCAAGAACATATCACCATTCATTCTCCACAGAGCTTTGCAATCACAGATAGGGACTCTGGAAGAAACCAGGAAACTAGCGGATGGATCCCTACTTATAAAAGTTTCAAACGAAAATCAATCCAGGAAAGCTTCAGAAATGGTTCAACTTATGGAGAAAGAAGTCCAAGTCACCCCGCACAAAACATTAAACACCATAAAGGGCATAATAACTTGTAAGGATCTTGCTAACTGCTCGGATGAGGAAGTTCTGGAGAATTTAAAAAGCCAGGGAGTCTCTGAAATCTTCAGAATCCCAACAAGAAATAACAGCGACATTCCATCTCACACATTTATCCTTTCTTTCAAGTTGCATCAGCTCCCACAAAGAATATATGCGGGTTGGTATTCCTTAAGAGTTAGGCAATACATCCAAAACCCTATGAGGTGCTTCCATTGCCAAAGATTTGGCCACACGGCATCAAAATGTACATATGACCCATTATGTCCATCATGTGGTCTAGCACAACATACAGATTCTCCTTGCACCAACGATCAATCATGTATCAACTGCGGTGGAGCTCATTCACCAAGATATAAGGGATGCCCAACATTCAAGCGGGAATTTGAGATTCAGAAGTTGAGAGCAAAAAAAAAAACTAAATTACTTTGAAGCCAAGAGAAAATACTTATCCCAAAATCCTTCTTTCACCGTATCATACAGCACAGTAACCAAAAATATTAAACCAGCTCAAAACACAGTATCAACTCAGTGCGACTTAACAATAACAGAGCCATTTGCAAACTTGACTTCTTTTTACCCCTCTCAAAACTTACCTAGACCTACCCTATCCATTCCCACAAATCCTGCTGACCTCACCCCAAATCTCCCCTCCCTCAACAAACCCCCAACAACTTTACCAAAATCCTTCCCCATCCCTTCCTTCTCCCAATCCAAATCCCCACCTCCTTCTTTTCAACACAAACCATCACCAAATCAAGCCCTAACTAACCAAAACAAACAAACAACTAAACTACCAACCACTACAAAAAACACATCTACAAAGACTAATACTAACAGACCTAACATCCCCCCTACGGACACAAACAAAAAAAAGCCTACTCGTTCTAACAGATCAACTCCAAATTCATCCAGTGAGTCAATCCTGGAGTTGTCTACTAACGATATCACCATGGATGATCCTCCACGGCCTAAGAACAATTCATCCAAGAAAAAATAAGTAACTTACCATCTTACCAAAATTCAATTCCATCATGCAATGGAACATGAATGGATTCTCCCCAAGACTGGAGGATCTACAGATAATTATTAAAAACAATAACCCATCTATACTAGCACTTCAAGAAACGAACTTTAAGAACCAAAACTCTATAAAAATCAAAAACTATAACACAGTTCACAAGAATCGTAATGATCAAAACAGAGCCTCTGGCGGTGTAGCTATCTATATATACAAAATCTTCGAATTTGATCAAATCCCGCTACAGTCCCATCTTGAGGCAGTGGCAATCAGAACACTTCTGCACATTCCAATTACAATCTGCTGTATATATCTTCCACCTAACCACAACTACACCTCAAACGATATTGAAGATCTCATAGCCCAACTCCCTCCACCATTTATCATTTTGGGAGATTTCAACTCCCACAATACCTTATGGGGATCTCAACATAACTCTCCAAGAGGAAATATGATAGAAAGGATTATTAATCAAAAAACATATCGCCATCCTTAACCATCTAACACCAACATATATCAACTCCTCAACGGGCTCTCATTCAAATATTGACTTGTCCTTCTGCAGTCATTCAATTGCCCCCACTCTGGAATGGGATATCTCTACTGACACCTGGGGTAGTGACCACTACCCCATATTTATTCGATTCTCCACCATAACCAAAGACTCATTTCAGGCAACTAAAAAATGGAATATCGCTAAGGCAAATTGGATTGAATACAAAGAATCACTGAATCTCCCAAAAGTAGAAGTACATGACACAGATCACTTCATTCAAGAATTTACAACCAGCATTATAGAAGCTTCCCAAAAGTCCATCCCTCTTTCTAATCCCCCCAAAAACAAGATTCCTGTTCCCTGGTGGACTAAAGAGTGCGCGCAATCTATCAAGGAACGCAAGAAGGCTTTGAATCTCTTCAAGCGCCATCCCACTCAAGCAAACCTTATTGAATTCAAAAGGAGAAGAGCAGTATCCAAGAGAGTTCTCAGAGAAGCTAAAACGGCCTCTTGGAGAAATCTTGTTACCTCATTAAACCACCCCATCTCATCTGGTACAGCATGGAAGCTTATCAGGAAAATGAAAGGCGCTGACACTAACTCAATCCCGACTCTCATAGTAAATAACGAATATATCACTGACCCGCTAGGAAAAATCAACGCCATTGCAGATCATTATCAAAAGAAATCGTCCCTAAATCAACCATTCTCTCAACCTGAAACAAACCCAATAATTTTTGACTCAGACGACTCTCTTCATTATAATCAACCTTTCACTACTCAAGAACTAAATCAAGCAATAAGCAATTCAAGAAATTCAGCCCCTGGTCCTGACGAAATACTACTCCCAATGATCCAGAATTTACCCAATAACTTCAAGTCCATTCTATTAGAATATTATAATCACCTTTGGACTAATTCTAAATTCCCAAAAGCTTGGTTGAGAGCAATCGTGATTCCTATTCATAAACCGGGAAAGCCCAGAGCTTCTCCTGAAAACTACCGTCCTATTTCATTGACTAACCAGTTATGCAAAATCATGGAGAGAATGGTTCACTCACGTCTATCATGGGTCCTGGAAACACGCAAAATGCTGTCTGAACACCAATACGGGTTCAGAAAACACAGATCTGCAATGGAGTACTTAGCCTCACTGGAAAATGATATTAGACGGACAATTCACAGAAAACACCATATGTGTCTAATTTCAATGGACTTGCAAAACGCGTTTGACTCGATCAACAATAACCTAATTCTAAAGCAAATAAAAGATCTCGGATTTAAAGGTCACCTTCCTAAGTTTATCCAAAACTTCTTATCCCCAAGAATCTTTCAAGTAAGATCTAAAGGCCTTCTTTCCAACCCACATAATTTAAACAGAGGAGTCCCTCAAGGATCAGTATTAAGTCCATCGCTATTTAACATAGCTATTCTATCCCTAACAAAAGAGATTTCTCCTGCAATAAATTACAAACTATTTGCAGATGACTTCATCATTTATAAATCTGATTCTTACTCAAAGAATTTAACCCGCCACCTGCAATCTGCAGTAGCAAAAGTCAATGCATGGGCTAGAAGTAACGATCTTTCTTTTTCCCCTCCTAAATCTGCTAGCATACATTTCTGCAAAGTACGAAGTTGTCCAAAAACAAATGCATTTACACTAAACAACCTAACTATTCCTACAAAGAACTCAGTCAAACTTCTTGGACTAACATTTGACAGTAAATTGAACTGGACTCCTCACATTAAGAATCTAAAAATCCGAACAACTCAGGATCTAAACTTATTAAAATCTTTGTGTAGCACTAAATGGGGTGCCGACTTTCCTACGCTTATGAAACTATATAAGTCGTTGATATTACCCAAACTGAGATATGGAGATTTTCTATATGACTCAGCATCCCAAGGAATAAAAAAATCACTAAACCCAATTCAAAATCAAGCATTGAGACTGGCTACAGGAGCCTTCAGAACATCGCCAATTGCAAGCATTCAGTGTATATCATCAACTCCTCCACTCTATCTAGATAGGCAACACTCCTTAATGAAATTCTACGCATCCTCCCTCCAGAAATCCCATACAAAAAGGACAATTAACTTAACAAATTCTCATCGTCCCAACATGATAGCTCCAAAAAACTCAATTCACAACAGAATAAACAAGTTCATGTTATTACATAATCTCTCCCCGCCAAAATTCGACTACCCTTTCTGGAACAGCTTCCCACCTTGGAGGTCCCCACCCCCTAAGGTGGATTTTCATCTTCATTCCAATAAGGTAAAAGACAAAAACCCATTAGAAATCAAGTCGGAATTTCTCGAAAGAATACATTCTCAATATCCTAATCACTCTATCTTATATACCGACGGTTCTAAATCGGATCAGGGAGTGGGAGCCGCTTATATACATGACAAAGTCATAAAACGTTTTAAACTTCACCCCTACAACTCCATTTTCACAGCAGAATTGTTCGCCATCAAGGAAGCACTTAAATCTACTATAGCCACTGCCCAAGGGATAAACAAATTTCTTATAGCCTCTGATTCCTTGAGTTCGCTAAAACTCATTATCTCTAATAAAGTCAATAGTACTTACTTAAGTCAAATCAACGATCTCCTATATGTAGCTAAATTGAGAGATATTGAAATTTCATTCTTGTGGATCCCTGGGCACATGAACATTGGAGGTAACGACATGGCCGATAGAGAGGCTAAAAGGGCAGCAACAAGCGGAACTCCTTTCTCGGGGGAAAATAATAGTAATGATTTTACAAAGATGCTATGCTCAATTAAAAGAGATTTATTCCAACTGGAGTGGGACTTGGAGAATAATGAAAACAAACTATGGCCGATAAAACCTCACGTATTCCCTCCTCTACATAATTCAAATAACAAAAGATCCGACAATGTCTTGCTGAGAAGATTGGCCATAGGTCATTCTTACCAAACCCACTCATATCTCCTAAAAAAAGAACCATTGCCGAAGTGTGATGTATGCAGTTCCATTCTGACAGTTAAACACATATTTGAAGCAGACCACTCCCTTCATCTGAGAATTAAATATAACATTCCTCACTCAATTAAACAGAACATCGAGCAATTCACATCAATCAAAGAAAATATTTTCAAATACCTAAAAGAACTAAAAATAACTATATAATTATTAAATACATCTAATGTGGGGCGCTAAATGACCTTAGCAGTCGATGCGCTCTGACCAATTAAAACAACAACAACAACAACAACAAAATTACAGCATCTGATGGTTGTATAATAGGAAAAAGATTTTGTACATCAAACGATATAAATCTGGAGTTACTTGGTATAATTAACGGACGAATTTTTGCTATCAATTCATTACTATTTTTAATACTATATTTAGGTGTGAATTTACAATATTTTGTCAAAACCTCAATCAATTTATTTGATAAGGAAAAAGCTGGAGCTGTTATATATGAAACTACTGGACGAATTGGTGAGTTATTTTTAGGTAATTTAATAAAAGAATATAGTTTTGGAACTTGAGGATTCCTCGAGGCGAGTCTGAATTTTTCATTCTCTTCTAACACATCTTTAATTAATTTTTGGAAAGTTATTGTTGGATCAAAGTTGATGGATTTGAATACATCTGGTTTTAGGAAATCTATTGTTTTTTCAATGTAGCTTTGTTTTTTAATTACTAATACAGTTTTTCCTTTATCCGCTCTCGTAAAAATTATGTTGTTCATTACTTTTGTTTTTTATTTGGTTAGCAATCTTATGTTCTGGGAAAAATTCAAACTTTTCTGTGCGTAACATTTTAGCAATTATATATTTGTTCGTAACATCTTATAAGTGTTCCGTACAGAACATTAAAAGTGCCTGTATACAAATAAGTTGCAGCAGAGACATTGAATATTTTAAGCATCTTACTTTAGAATATGTAATGAATGTGGAATATTATTGAACATATCGAGAATTTTTAGCTATAGAAATATTTTTCTCCTTGCATTATGAAGATTAAAAGAGGAATATTCCAATCCGATACGTTTTTAATTAAAAAAACATGTTTTATTAATGAAATTATAATTAATAATCCATTATATTTATAACTGTTAAAACTGTTTGTTTGTAATGTATATTTTGCGGAAGAGTACAATGGAGATTTTGGAGGTCAACTTAGCTGTATTATGGTAATCTATTAACATAAAAAAGGCATATTGCATAGAAAACCATGTTTAGGATGCATCTCTTGTTCAGACACAATTCATGGTACTATATTGTAAAAATAAATCATTATTTATATTTATTCATTTATTAATTCAGCTATTATTACGCTATAGTATTTTTTCATTCATCACAATTAAAAAATATTAAAAAAATAACCGGTCATGTGCAAGTTGCACTTGCGCAATTAGTGTTTCGTACATTGACTGCTTTTAAAATAAAAAAATTTTGTTATCGAAGTATAAAATAATCAGTGACTTCACAAAACATATCCCAAATAAATATAACAAAGTTTTTTCCGATCTTTAGTGAATACATTATATATGTATATTTTTCAAGTCGTCTTTTTACAAGCTTTTATTTGACATGACACACTCGATGACCTAGTAAAAATTTTTTTTTTCATTTCCAATTTCACCCCCCAAACACCTCAAGTCAAAATTTAACTTTCAAAACTGCACGGTTCTGATGAGGCCATCAATTAATATGTTAGTGCCAAATTTCAACTTTTTATGTCAAATAGTTTCCGAGAAAATCGGGTGTGACAGACAGAAAGACGGACACCGAAGCGATCTTATAAGTGTTTAGTACGGAACCAAAATATTGATGAATATTTAAGTGATTAATTTATGTGTTTAAATATAAGAGAATATTTATTTGCCGAGCTCCAAAGTAAAAATTTAAATAAAAACATTACAAGCATAAATAAAGCTGACATAATAGTAAACTTCCTAAATAAAACAGATGGGAAATAATTAAATATAATTGTGAAGAAAAATAATAATAATTTTAAATAGTAAATATTAATTGTTAACATTATGGAATTTATTATTTGGGAAGATATAAGATTCAAGGATAAAAACAAAATTCGCTAAAAAAATGGTAATTTGAACGGAAGGAACTTTAGTTAGTAATTTTCATAAACTTCATTGCCTAGAAAATGATGAACTTGCTGTAAACACTTCAAATAAATAACAAAGGGTGAATTTAGGAGAGGGATTAAGAGTTTACTTACACTTTCTCCCGAATAAAAAATGTTAAGTATATGGGATTGAATAAAATCCGTTATAAACTATTTTACAAATTTGGACCAGTGGTCCCTAATTCGGCAGATTCTGATAAGTGGAGTCGGTCTTCTTCTTCTTTCAGTGCCTTATCCGTTTCGGACGTTGGCTATTAACATGACAATCCTAACCTTATTGACGGTACTTCGAAACAGCTGAATAGACGTAAGTCTTAAGTTATATAGCCGAGAATGTCTTCTTCTCCCTGGACCTCATTATCAGCTGCAGTTGACGGTATTTATTATGTCTCATGACAAATATTCAAGCTTTCACCCTTTAATTGTGAGTGCAATTTCTTTGTTGTTGCATATTCAGCGCAGAACTTCTAAGTTAGTGATATGTTCGGTCCATGAAATCTTCACAATCCGGCGGTACACCCACTTCTCAAAGGCTTCAACTTTTTCATTAGTGTTTCCGTCATTGTCCACGATTCTATGCCGTATATCAAAACACGTGGGTAATCTAACTTTTAGTCGGAGTAACAAATAATTACATGTAAATAGTCTTCTCAGACCATTAAAAGATCCTTGAGCTTTTTCGATTCAGATTGATTCCACTTTGCATTAACCACTGTCTTTAAGTACATATAGAATTCTACAGGCTTGATTTTAGATATACTCAGGTGGATACCATATTCTTCGCTAACCCTTTGTACCCTTTTAGCAAGATCTTGAAGTTCATCGATGTTACTGGCCAGCAAGGCGGTATCATTGGCGTATCTTATGTTGTTAATCATCTCGCAATTTTTTTTTAACTTCCTCTAGGGCTTTGTTAAGTATTGTTAAATATTTCCTCGGAGTATAGATTAAAGAGAGGGAAGATAAGATATAAGCCTGCCGTACGCCTTTTTTGATCTCAACCTTGTCAGAGTAGGATTTATCTATGTTATGATAGTAGTATGAGTAAGATTTATTTATTTTATGTTAGCCGATTGTCTCCAATACAGATTTGCTATAATATAAATATCTTTGTCATCAATATCAGCTTTTTGAAGAATTTTCCATTAGCCTTTCGTGTCTGACGTTATCGAATGCTTCGGCGAAGTCCAAAAAACACAGGAATGCATCTTTGTTCATATCCCTGCAGCGTTGGATGAGCACTTATAAGCTAAAAATGGCTTTTCGTATGCCAAGAGCATTACGAAAGCCAAACTGAGACACGCTGATCTTTGCTTTACATTTTTTGTAGTCTGTTATAAATAACTTTTGTGAAGACCTTAGTGATGTTAATTAAGCTTATCAACCGGAATTCATTGCATTTTTTACCAGGTACTGTAATAAAGGTTAATTCTAGCCAGTCTTTAGGGAATTCACCGGTATAATAAATGTTACAAAAGAGATAGGTGAGAGTATTGAGAAACTGATCATCCATTTCATACATTAGCTTTAGTACTTCACTGTAGATCTTATAAGGACCTGATGCTTTATTATTTTTAAGGGAGAATGGCTTTTTCTATCTCAGATTTCATAATGGGAGTCCTGTATCTGTGGAGTCGGTAGATACCAAAATTATGTGCTCCCATCCACTAGGACGCGAGATATGGAGGGTCAAAATTTTAATATTAAGTAGTACAATTAGGGTAGTTTTGCTTAAATTAGATCAATTTAAGTTAATTTAGGTAAGTCTGGGTTAAGTCCTGGTTATACTCACTACTCCTAGAGGTGCGGGCCAAATATCGTTCGTTTAGTGCCTAAATAAATCCGTTTCTTGTCTGATTAAAATAATCTATAAAATTTTGATTTATATTGTTTAAACTTCTTGTAATAACAAAAATAAAAAAAAAAAACACCTAAAATTAATCTACTACTCAGTATATATCACCACTACTTTCTAGTCAATCATCGCTTCTGATGAAGCTAACATGGTTACTGAAACGCGCGTCGAGTGCAAAAATAAAGTGTTTGGTGTAGTAGTGATATATACTGAGTAGTGTGCCAAAGATTCCACATTCCCAGCACACCTAAAATTAATATTTAATGAAAACATAATATTTTTATTGGTTGTCATCCAAAACCAGCGGAACGAAACTATCACCTTTAAACAAGTAGACAAAAAATTCCTATAAATTTTGAGGTTATGGCCATAAATTTAATTTAGAAAGATGATATCCCTTTTAAGCATTAAAAAATAATTTATTTTCTCAATCGTTCTCAACATAATATCGTTTTTTTTTTTTAGTATCATCCAACAGGACGTCCCATAATACAAAAACAATATTATTACAGACGAGTTTGTAGGCAGGTAAATATTTATAGTCACTGACCTTTACGACCAACAAGGTCGTTAAGCTTATAGTAGTGTAGTGTAGTGTGTATAACTGGTCGTAAAGAAACTGTAAAAATAATAAAGGAAAATATAGGTGGTTTCGGCCGTAAAAGAGCAATACTTTCATATATATATATATATATATATATATATATATATATATATATATATATATATATATATATATATATATATTTATATATATATATATATATATATATATATATATATATATATATATATATATATATATATATATATATATATATATATATATATATATATATAGATATATATATATATATATATATATATATATATATATATATATATATATATATATAATATATATATATATATATATATATATATATATATATATATATATATATATATATATATATATATATATATATATATATATATATATATATATATATATATATATATATATATATATATATATATATATATATATATATATATATATATATATACAGTCCCTGGCCAAATTATTAGACGCACTGTATTTTTTTTAGTAATTTTATGTTTCTTAAGAGTTTTTATGCAATAATGGTATATTTAAACTACAATATTATTGATTTTTATTTAAAAGAATTGTTGTAGACTACATATTTGTATTTATTTTTAACATATGGCAACACCGTGTTGACAAAGTGATACATGAACGTAAATAAGTACAAACCTGTATCAGTCGCGATCGGAATCGAGTCAGGTACGGACGTGTTTCTGTGGCTTTATGGACTGTGATTATTTGTTTAACAGTTTTATACTACTCAGTTATTAGTTTATTTTGTATGCAGTGTTTTAAAAAAGTAATTGGACTATTTTCATTATGTGTAGAAAAGGCCATCTTTCTCCACGTAAAAAAGCTGAAGTGAAGGCCCTTGTGATTGCGAAAACATTTACAAACCGAGAAATATCACGAAGATTGGAGGTTTCTGAAGCTAGTGTACGACGCATAAAAAAGAAAATTGAGTCAGGGAAGGAATTAAGCCCGAAAAGAAAGAAAAGATGCGGTAGAAAACCAATTTTCACTCCACGGTCAGAGAGATGTTTGAAGAAAATTTGTGTAGAAAACAGATTTGCTACCACAAAGGTAATAAAATCACAACTCCAGGATGCTAGCGTAAATGCTTCTGAGCGCACTGTTCGAAGAAAATTGAAAGAATTAGATTTTAAGGCCTGTCGCCCCGCCAGGAGGCCCAAGTTAACAGCTGCAATGAAAGCAAAGCGCCTAAAGTGGGCCAAACAATGGCAAGACAAAGATGTGGACTTCTGGAGATCGGTAAGATACAGCAATTTAATCAATAATTGATACATTATTATCATTTTCAGTTAAATAAAGCAAATAAACATGGAAGTTTATATATTTTTCCTATTTTTGACAGGTATGCTTCAGTGACGAAAGCACATTCGAAATTTTGCAGAATAAAGCTCAGTATGTGCGTCGTCGTCATGGAGAAAAGTTTCATCCTGATTGTGTCGTCCCGACGGTTAAACATCCCACCAAAGTGATGATTTGGTCAGTCATCAGCGGCAAGGGCACTGAACGTCTGTACGTCGTCAAAGGAATAATGAGGCAAGATCAGTACAAAGCAGTATTACAAAATCGGTTGATTCCGCAGCTCAGAGAATGGTTTCCAAATGGGGAACCATTCACTTTCATGCAAGATGGAACTCCCTGCCACACTGCTCGGTCTGTTAAAGCTTTTTTGGCAGAAAAAAATATCCCTCTGTTGGATTGGCCGGGTAATAGCCCTGATATGAAAATGTGTGGGAGCTGATGAAAAGAGAAGTGGCTAAAGATGTGATTACCAACAAAACCCAGCTCCTAGAAAAGATTATTCATGTGTGGAATCATCATCCTCAAATGCAGGAGACAGTACAATCTTGCATTGATAGCATGCCGCGCAGAATTAAAGCTTTGATAGCGGCTAAAGGTGGCTCAACTAAATATTGACTTTTACTAACATAAATTTCACTTTTCTTTAAAACTTAATAAACTTATGCTTTTCTAAATTAATGCTGTTTTATTTATGTCAAATAAATAGGTAATTGATTGGATAATATAAAAATAAAAAACAAATCAATTTAAAATAATAAAACGGTACAATATCACTCGGTAATTAATATTTTACATGAAATCTTGCAGTGCGTCTAATAATTTGGCCAGGGACTGTATATATATATATATATATATATATATATATATATATATATATATATATATATATATATATATATATATATATATATATATATATATATATATATATATATATATATATATATATATATATATATATATATATATATATATATATATATATATATATATATATATATATATATATATATATATATATATATATATATATATATATATATATACATATATATATATATATATATATATATATATATATATATATATATATATATATATATATATATATATATATATATATATATATATATATATATATATATATATATATATATATATATATATATATATATATTTATATAACACATGGGCTGAAAAGTCCCGGGCCTAACAAAGAAAACACGGTTTTTTTTGGTTCAAAATTAGCTTTATTCATCAACGTAATCTCCATCAAGAGCAACGCAATCATTCCAGCGCCGCTCTAACATTTCAATACCACTTTTGTAGAACGATTTATCTTTTGCCTCAAAATAGGCCTCAGTTTCAGCGATAACTTCTTCATTCGTGCGAAATTTCTTACCGGCGAGCATTTTTTTTTCAGGTCTGCGAACAGCCAGTAGTCGCTGGGAGCCAAATCTGGCGAATACGGTGGATGTGGGAGCAATTCGAAGTTCAATTCATGTAGTTTTGCCATTGTTTTGATTGACTTGTGACACGGTGCGTTGTCTTGATGAAACAAAATTTTTTTTCTTTGCCATATGCGGTCGTTTCTTTGCAATTTCGGCCTTCAAACGCTCCAATAACGCTATATAATATTCACTGTTGATGGTATTTCCTTTCTCAAGATAGTCGATGAATATTACACCACGCATATCTCAAAATACCGAGGCCATAACCTTTCTAGCCGATTGTTGTGCTTTCGGGCGCTTTGGACGAGGTTCACCAGTTGCTGTCCACTCAGATGACGATCGTTTTGATTCCGGAGTGAAGTGATGGATCCATGTTTCATCCATTGTCACATATCGACGCAAAAATTCCGGTTTGTTACGTTTAAACATGGCCAAACACTGCTCAGAATCATCAACACGTTCTTGTTTTTGATCAACAGTGAGCAAACGCGGCACCCACTTTGAACAGAGCTTTCTCATAGTCAAATGCTCATGCAATATAAAGCCAACACGTTCTTTTGATATCTTTACGATGTCAGCTAACTCACGCAACTTCACTTTTCGATCATTCAAAACGATTTTATGGATTTTTTTGATGTTTTCTGGTGTTACCGCCTCATTTGGACGTCCACTGCGTTCTGCATCATCGGTGTCTCTACGACCACGTTTGAAGTCAGCAAACCAACGTTTTATTGTTGTTTCTGATGGAGCGGAGTCCCCATAACACTTTTCAAGCCATTGCTTCGCTTGAACGGTATTTTTTCCCATCAAGAAGCAGTGTAAAATTAAAACACGAAATTGTTTTTGATCCATTGTTTTGAAAATAACAAAAGTAGCGTCACTCTTAGCACAATAACTCACAAACTAATGAATAGAATATCATGAAATTTTAACAGCTGTCTTTTGAAGGTTAGTATTAACTGAAAAAAAGGTGACTGCAATAAAACTAGCGCCATCTATGTGTTAGGCCCGGGACTTTTCAGCCCATATATATATATATATATATATATATATATATATATATATATATATATATATATATTTATATATATATATACATATATATATATATATATATATATATATATATATATATATATATATATATATATATATATATATATATATATATATATATATATATATATATATATATATATATATATATATATATATATACGTATATTAGCCGTGCCCGCGGCTCCGCTCGCGTGGACTTGATTCACCTTTATCGTCACTGCTTATTCGTTTATGTTTATATTATTATATAGCTCAAGGGGCCTTAGAGACCCATGGCTTGGTTGCATACTTGTCTTCACTTCCTTTTGTCTCCTGTTAGCTTTTCCCAGTGCGGGATTCCCATCAACTCTGGATCTTGCTTTACTGCCTGAATCCATGTAGATCAAGGTCTACCCTTGCCTCTTCTTCCAACCACTTCTCTTATTAGGGCTTGCTTTGCCTGTCTTTCTTCCTTCATCCTTGCCACGTGTCCCAACCATCGCTGGCTTATTATGATTTGGCTTATAAGGGGTTTCGTATATAGGCATTTTAATTCGTAGTTTGTTCTTCTTCTCGACAGTCCCTCTTCTTTCCTTACTCCGTAGATTTTTCTCAAAGTTTTCGGTACACCTTTGGGGGGGGGGGGGGGGGGGGGGGGGGGGGTGGGGGGGGAAGGATTTCCCACACCTCCAACGTCTCCTTTTCTCTTGCATTCAGTTTCCACGTTTCCCACCAATATGTCACCGTGGGTCTGACAACTGTCTTATATATTCTTTCTTTTGCTTTTCTTGATACGTTCTTTGATTTCAATATTGGATTCATTGCCCCCAAACATCTCTGTCCTTTCGCTATTCTTTCTTGTATCTCCGTCCTTTCTTGTCCACTCTCTGTTATTATTACTCCCAGATAATTAAATTTGTCTACTTTTTCAAACATATATCTTTTCCCTAAGTTGTTTATTATATTTAAACTTTTGTTGTTTTTTTTATCCTTCTTCTTTGTAATTTCCATGTATTTTGTTTTTTCCTCATTTATCTTTAGTCCTCTCATCCTTCCCCTTTCTTCTATCCTACTTATGGCTTTTTTGAGGTTCTCTTTTGCTCTTGCAATCACTGCTATATCATCCGCATAGGCCAAGCATTGGCAGGTTTGTTTGTATATCGTTCCATTAGTTATTTCTGACTTCCGTATTATCTTCTCTAGTACTAAATTAAATAGACATGTCGACACTGGTTCCCCCTGTCTTAATCCTCTTTTCACCTTAAACTTGTCTGATACTTTGCCCTCAACCAACACTCTATTTTCTGTGTCAATGAGAATCAATTTACTTGGAATTTTTAGTTCTTCCATTATCTTGTAGAGCCCTTCTCTATTTACAGAGTCATATGCTTCTCTGAAATCCACAAAGACCAAGTGTAGTGCCAAATTTTGTTCTAAGCTATTATCTTGGATTTGCTTAATTGAAAATATCTGGTCTGTAACCGATCTATTTTTCCTGAATCCACACTGGTACTCTCCCAGAATAGACTCGGCTTTCTCTGCTAGTCTGTTTTTGATAGTCAATACTACTATCTACACGACATCCAGTAAGGCTATTGGTCTATAATTAGCGCATATAGTTTTTTCCCCTTTTTTGTATATTGGACAAATAAGCGACTCTCTCCAGTTCACTGGCATCATTTCTCTTTCCCATATTTCTTGCACCAACCGGCATATTTCATTTTCCAGATCTACTCCTCTAGCTTTTATCAGTTCTACAATTTCCACCCGGGGCCTTATTTTTTTTGGGTTCTGAATATTTCTCTTATTTCTTCTTTGCCGGGTTTATTTGTCTCCTCCTGCCCTTCAGTTAATTTTGCTTCCTATTTCTCATTCAACTAATTTTCATCTCCATTTAGTGTTTCTTTAAAGTATTCCCCCCATCTATTCAGTCTTTCTGCGAAGTTTACTGCTATACTTCCCTCTTTTTTCCTACATATTCGCATTTTGTCTCTGTTTATTCCCTTTGTATTTTATAAAAAAAAAAACACGTAAATCGGATAAGTGGTTCTTGAGTGCTAAGCGCAGTAATGGATAGACAGACAGACAGAGAGACGTTACGTTTTATATATATTATAGATTTTTTTTGACATATATTAAATTAAGAATTAAAAAAAAAATCACGTAAATCGGATAAGTGGTTCTCGAGGGATAAGCGCTCTAACGGACAAACAGACAGACAGAGAGACGTTGCATTTCACATATATTATAGATATAGATTATTATTATTACTATATAACCTGGCCAAAGAATATATGTATGAATTTAAAAAAAGACACGTAAATCGAATAAGTGGTTCTCGCTTGATAAACGCACTAATGGACAGACAGACAGACAGAGAGACATTGCATTTTATATATATTATAGATTATAGATTATAGATATTCTCTGCTACATAATATTGTTCCAAATTTAATGGTTTAGGCTGTGTACTGCAAAAGAAACGCGCTAGCTTCAAACTTTTTTCCGACTTCATTCACTATTATCGTCACTGCTCATTCCGTATGCTACCTATCGTAATAAAATATAGCCTATAACCTGGCCAGAGAACATATGTATGTTCTAAAAAAAAGTACGTAAATCGGATAAGTGGTTCTCCAGTGATAAGCGCACTAACGGACAGACAGACAGACAGAGAGACGTTGCATTTTATATATATTATAGATTGTAGATATATATATATATATATATATATATATATATATATATATATATATATATATATATATATATATATATATATATATATATATATATATATATATATATATATATATATATATATATATATATATATATATATATATATATATATATATATATATATATATATATATATATATATATATATATATATATATATATATATATATATATATATAGTTCGATTTTAATAAACCTCGGACAGGGCAATCAGACAACAATAATTGACGCAAAAGAGGAAATGCGTTCCAGTGTCGCTCAGTACACTAGTCAATGTATTCAGCAGTTTATGACAAAATATTCTTAAAAATTTATGTCTTACCGCTACAAGATTAAGCTCGTGTAGAAATTAAAATCAACTAATACTGCTCAGAGACTTAGCTGACTTAATTAAATATTTAAACACTTCTTCTTAGTCCTGGATGAAACATATATACCTAACGACCACGTGCGACAAATCAAAAATTAGAGTATGAAAGCCTGTACATTGTAAAGTGTCGGTTTAGGGCCCCACGTGTATAATCTGTCTATGTATACTAAAGGGCACACAGCCACTATTAGTTAAGGTTGATTAAAAACTTTTTCACATCCGCTTTATATAAATTTGTTAATGTAAACAGAGAAACAGGTTTCGGCATAGTCAAGACAAACATCATGCATTTAAAGACATTTCTGCCAGTCACTCAAGAAATTTTTCCGAATTAATCGATTAATCGATTTTGAAAATAGAATTTTCTGGAGAAGTAGTCTCATTTATTAAAGCTAGTACAAACGCTTTACTAATTCAAAATAGCCAAAGTGCTTGTTAATAACATGTACACAGAAAGCTTCACCACGAAAACTGGTGTCCGGCAAGGATACATTCTTTCGCCACTACTGTTCATTATTTACACGGAGTTATCAACATCTGGAATGGTGGTATCGCCGTTGGAGGAAAACGCATACAGAACCTACGTTATGCAGAAGACGCCCTGATTATAGCTGCAAATTAAAATAAATTAAAGGTCATTATGTAAAAACTGAAAGGGACCAGGAAAAGCTGCGGATTAGAAGTAAACAACAACAAAACAAAAATAATGGTCATTAGTAGAACGAATGATAGTCAATCTCAATATCTAATAGGGTATGAAATCGTAGATTCCTATCAATATCTTGGTTCTCTAATTACCAATACCGACCAGTATGACTCCGAAGTACGTAGGGGACTCTCAATTGCTCGCTCTGCAACCACAAAATTAGTCAAAATATCAAAAGACTCGAGTATCTCGCGATCGACTAAGTTAAAGCTCCCAAGATCGCTTATATTTCCGATCGCAACATATGCATCGGAAACACGAAAGCTGCAAAAGATATGGGTGTATCGTCGAATTCTCAGGATATCATGGGTGGAACATCGAACTAACCAATCTATTTTACAAGAACTAAAAATGACTAAAAGAATGAAGTCGCTTATAAACCAGACATTGAGGTATTTCGGCCACCTCAACAGAAAACATGAACTGAAATCATTGGTCATACAGGAAAAGGTTGAAGGCAAGCACTGTAGGGGTAGATTATCTTCATGTTGGGTGGATCAGATGAAACAATTAATCAGGAAGTCATTACATGAAGCATCAGAGCATGCACAGAACCGAGAACAGTGGCAGATGACAATTCAATCTATTTATTGAGCACATAGTCACCATACCCTCCCGAAGGTGAAGGGACTTAGGAGAAGAAGTCTCATTTACAGTAAGCCCAAGAATTAGCCATTTAAAATTAGTATAAACTGTTATTTACGAGGATGGATTGTAGTCAAGAAAACAAAATAAAATACGTGTAAAAATATTTTTGTTTTTCGACGTAATCTCCACCTGGTTCTGTGCACTTCTTCCACCTACTTTCCAAAGCTTTCACACCTGTTTGAAAAAAAATTCCTCATGGTCTTCAAAATACCGGTTAAGTGTAACTTCGACTTCTTCATTTGAAGAAAATTTCTGGCCACCGAGATGTTTTTTTAGGTTCGGGAACAGATTAAAGTCCGAAGGAACGAAATCAGGAGAATAAGCCGGGTGAGGCAGCAATTCGAAACCACAATCACGAATTTGAGCCATAGACTCATCAGACGTGTGAACGCGAGCGTTGTCCTGATGGAACAAAACTTTCTTTCTCATATCATATCCTGGGCGTTTCTCTTTAATTTCTTGACGTAGACGACGCAAAAGGTTGCAATAGTAAGTCGAGTTTATTGTTTCGCCTTTCGTAAGGTAGTCCACCATAATAATACCTTTAGCATCCCAACAAAAATGACGTCATCACTTTTTCAGCCGACAGAATTGCCTTCGCTTTCTTTGCGGTCGGTTCACCAGATTTTTTTACTCCTTGGATTGTTGTTTTGACTCTAGAGTATAATAGTGAAGCCAGGGTTCGCCCATTGTCACAAACCTGTTAAGAAAATCTTGCGGATCAGCCTCAAACATCTCCAAACAGTCGCGAGAAATTGTGAGTCGAATTCGTTTTTGTTCAACTGAAAGCAATCTGGGGATCCACCCATCGGAAACCCTAGAAAATCCGAGTTCGTTGGCAATCATGTTTTGTGTTCGTTTATACGAGATGACTATAGTGTCTGCAATCTCCCTGATAGTTAATCGACGGTCTCATCTTCGATGCTTTCTCGTCCACGATTAAATTCTACAACCCATTTTTTCACAGTGGTATAAAATGGAGCGATTCTCCTAGTGTTGTTTTCATATCATCGTAAAATTCCTTTGATGGTAATCTTTTTTTAAACAGGTATTTGATAATCGCACGTTGTTCAATTTTACCTTTTTTTCCAAAGACGCTGCACTTGGTCTCACTAAACTCGTTTTAACCTAAAAACCACAAACTCTACAGCAATAAAAATATTCTAATTATTTTTTGATGAGGCCGCGAATTTTTCAATCCATCCTCGTATTATGAACATGAGAAAGTATATTAAATAAAAACCAGATAAAACTGCAGCTTAATTTGAATTAGAAATTCAATTACTAAAATTTAGTTACCTACTCTACATTTAAACTAGTCTACAGTTCATCGACTTATATCGTAAAGTTTAAATTATCACTTCCCGATAAAATTTACGTACTGGGGTAAATACTAATTTAGTATTTATTTAGGTATCTTATCAGGAAAATTCAAATAACATTTTAGTGTATATGTTACCGGCAAAGTGTTTAATTTAGGTATTTTATAAAATACCCAGGTATCCTATCGAATGCCGGGCTCGTTTAGGCAATGTATGAAATATTTTCTTTTTCTTTAACTGGTATATACTTCGCCTAGGCAATCTATATAATGCCTAGGAATTCTACAGTATGCCGATAAGAGATTAGGTAAAGTATAAAATAAAAGACAAATTACAATTATACCAAATGTCCAGCCGGCAACGTATATATATATATATATATATATATATATATATATATATATATATATATATATATATATATATATATATATATATATATATATATATATGTATATATATATATGTATATATATTGCAGGTGTGAATACGTTATAACATGAACTAACCTAAACTAACCTGAACTAACAGGAGTTTATGTCTTAAGAAGAAGGTTCTGTGTTTCAGGTGTCACAACAGTTCATCATTCCATGAATAAATATAAAATGAAAGATAAATTACCATAATAATATCTTTTGTTTATTCAAAATTAACCTTATTAAGATTATCAACTGTTTATAAAAATAATGTGTAGGGAAATGAAAATAGAGACTTCGGCAGTCTTTGAAAAATCATACGTTGGTTGTATTTGTAAAAGAATTACCTACTGTTTTTTTTAACTTTAAAAAATATTAGTTCATGTTAGTTCAGGTTAGTTAATGTCATAACGTATTTCACCCCCGCCGTTCTCCCCCGCTACCCGCAACACAAGTAACAGTTAATGCTTATTGTTTTCAATATCTATTATACACATTGCTGGCTGTATGTTAGGCATTCTGTAGAATGCCTAAGCAAAGTATAAAATAAAGGGTATTTTATACTTTGCCTGAAGGTTTTGTAACATTCATTTTTCCTAGATTTTAAGATCATTATACTACACTGTTTTTCTCTCTATAATTTATATTTTTATTATAGGTATATATATATATATATATATATATATATATATATATATATATATATATATATATATATATATATATATATATATATATATATATATATATATATATATATATATATATATATATATATATATATATATATATATATATATATATATATATATATATATATATATATATATATATATATATATATATATATATATATATATATATATATATATATATATATATATATATATATATATATATATATATATATATATATATATATATATATATATATATATATATATATATATATATATATATATATATATATATATATATATATATATATATATATATATATATATATATATATATATATATATATATATATATATATATATATATATATATATATATATATATATATATATATATATATATATATATATATATATATATATATTTCTGGCAGTGATTTCACTTATTGAGCAGTTTAGCTTAAAACAGTTTTTAAATTTTTGATCAGTTTAATTTAAACCGGCAGAGTGTGCAACGCGTGTTGCTGACTTGACTTATTTAGTTTAGCTTTTTTCCACCATGAAGCAGTAGTGGCTTTTTCCACCAAGTAGACCGTAGTGGCTTTCTTCTCCAGCACGCCAGAATGTTTTTTCTCAGTAATGTAGTAGTGCAGTAACGGTTTCTAGCTCTCAAGTTTAAGGCCTTTTTCCTTTCTTGAAATATCCTGCTCATCCTCAGGAATTTCGGGTCGAAAAGTGTATAGCAACCCAAATGAAACTAGGATGGTCATGGCTGAGACAATATTTTTATGAGAATCTCACCAAGAGAGGCCAAGTAATTTATGGAAAATCCACGAAAAGAAACTTATCTGCAAGGCATAAGCACAATAGTCTAAATATCTCACTTTTTGTCTACAAGTGTGTTTCCAACGACTACTCAACACGTGTAATTCGAGGAGTTAATTTCACAAACTTTTAATATCGTGTTTTATCAAGTCTTTTATTAAAAACTTAACAATCCTAATTAAAGACTCTATGGCATAGTTTACACTCTTCTAGCTTAAGGGGTTTTTATTTTGTTAATATATATATATATATATATATATATATATATATATATATATATATATATATATATATATATATATATATGTATATATATATATTTATATATATATATATATATATATATATATATATATATATATATATATATATATATATATATATATATCCTTCTTTATTTAAATGTGGAGCGTTTTACTAAACTCCTGCTTTCTCTTTCAGGACGCACAGGTTGTAATATTCTTAATGTTATTTTAACAACTCTATAACTTTTCAGTATTTTTTTCATTTTTTTTGACCTGAAATTAGATTCCTTTGATTCTAAAATGAACGGAGCTAAAAAATAAATATTACAACCGAGTTGTAAACAACTATAGAGATTATTTTCAAGAATTATCTCTTATCCATGTTCTCTACCAGTAAAAAAAAACAAGCTAGCTGATATCTTAATTCTGTTCTCTATTAGTATTAATATCCACTCAATCCATCTTCAAAATTAAGATATACATAAGGGGCAAATAACGGCTTCTATGTAATAAAAAAAATATTTATTAAAAATAAAGAAAGTTGGGGCTATACAAACTAGCGCTCCAACGTGAGGCTATAAAAACAGCCTCTGCTTCTAGAGGATATAGTTTAGACCAGGGATGTCAAAGATACGGCCCGCGGGCCGTATCCGGCCCCCGGGACGTATCAATCAACGATCGCAATGTGTCACAGAAAGAAGAATCATGTTTTTTAGAGTATTATATACTATATAATTAAATAAATAAAATGTTATAATAATTCAGTACATTTTTTTTATTTGAATCTGGCCCGCCTACACATTCTAAATTTAATATATGGCCCTCTGCAAAATTGAGTTTGACACCTCTGGTTTAGACAGTCTATAAAATGCTTAGACATTCTATAGAATACCGGATTTTATACTTTGCCAGTAACATATAAACAAATAATTCTGACTCTAAACATATCGAATTATTTGCATTATATTAACAAAAAGCTCTTGATAAGTATGCTCATTTAAGCATTGATAAATTTTGTTTTACGATATCTAATATTTACAAATTTTTATTGCTGATAAGCTTGCGCAGTAACGCGCTTTAAGGAGGCCACTGAAAAAACTCAGTTGATTTTAGAGAATGAACATACAAATTTCAATAATTTTTGTTAATTTGCTATTATTAGTTTACGGGTTATTGATTTATTATTGACTTTTTAGCAAACTGGTTATGTTCTTGTCGAATCGTTTGCAATTTTTTAAAATTTATATATTATACTTGGGTATATAATATATAAATTACCTGAAGCGGTACAAGAGCGCCGCGTATGCGGAGAAAGCGATTCACCTTGGTCTTAAATAGCTGTAAATTGTAATCGGTTGGAATCAAAGACTTGAGCAAATAAAAGTTGTACGAGAAGTGACCGCATACGGATGCTAAGTATTAGCAGACATCGAACATTTTCTATAAAAATACTCAAATCGCCAACCGGTTTCCGATCTTCCAAGGAATCAGTTTTGCAGGTGAGGTTTGGGTCTCCAATCAGGCGAACAGCTCTCTTCTGAATAGAATCCAACAAATGCAATGTATGTTTTGGGGGGATAGCCCCAAAAATGAGAGCAGTATTCCATCGTTGGTCGAATTTGTACAGAATTAAGAGTTGTTACGGAGTGTAAAACTTTCTATGTCAAAATAATATCCGCAGCTTTGTCGTGCATACAATATATTCATGCCAAGGCATATTTGCTTCTAAGTTAATTCCCAGCAAATTGAGTAATCATGTTAGAGAAATGGAGTGTTCCGATAGAACTATGTACACCTTGGGTTTTTCTAGCGTCAAGTTCAACTTAGTTATTGTCACTCCAAAATAGATTTTTTTCCAGATCTTTGTTAAGTTCTCTGCGAATATTCGCATGAGTAGCCGATATTCTAGCATTTAAAGCGAATGAAGAAATAAGCATACTGTCATCTGTAAAGTTGCAGATTGCAGTCCAGATCCTTTTCAGTAGATCGGCATTATAAATGAGAAGGGTAGAAGACAGTATGGAGTCTAGGGGCACACCGGCGTTGACAGTGAGGATATTAGAAAGAAATCCGTTTACTGCTCCTCATAAAGAACGCTATGTACGTACTTCAAAATTACTATCTTATAGGTGATCATCATTTTGAAAGGATTAGATCTTCCAATAGTATACGTATATACATACGTATATACATATATATATATATATATATATATATATATATATATATATATATATATATATATATATATATATATATATATGTGTATATATATATGTGTATATATATATATATATATATATATATATATATATATATATATATATATATATATATATATATAGGTCCCACAGATAGAGCTATTGCGTTAACTTCAGTAAATTACCGGCCAGAAACCCAACAAAAAGTTAAACAACATATGTGTGTGTATATATATATATATATATATATATATATATATATATATATATATATATATATATATATATATATATATATATATATATATATATATATATATATATATATATATATATATGTATATATATATATATATATATATATATATATATATATATATATATATATATATATATATACAGTCCCTGGCCAAATTATTAGACGCACTGCAAGATTTCATGTAAAATATTAATTACCGAGTGATATTGTACCGTTTTATTATTTTAAATTGATTTGTTTTTTATTTTTATATTATCCTATTTATATCTATATATATCTATTTATTTGACATAAATAAAACAGCATTAATTTAGAAAAGCATAAGTTTATTAAGTTTTAAAGAAAAGTGAAATTAATGTTAGGAAAAGTCAATATTCAGTTGAGCCACCTTTAGCCGCTATCAAAGCTTTAATTCTGCGCGGCATGCTATCAATGCAAGATTGTGTTGTCTCCTGCATTTGAGGATGATGATTCCACACATGAATAATCTTTTCTAGGAGCTGGGTTTTGTTGGTAATCACATCTTTAGCCACTTCTCTTTTCATCAGCTCCCACACGTTTTCAATGGGGTTCATATCAGGGCTATTACCCGGCCAATCCAACAGAGGGATATTTTTTTCTGCCAAAAAAGCTTTAACAGACCGAGCAGTGTGGCAGGGAGCTCCATCTTGCATAAAAGTGAATGGTTCCCCATTTGGAAATCATTCTCTGAGCTGCGGAATCAACCGATTTTGTAATACTTCTTTGTACTGATCTTGCCTCATTATTCCTTTGACGACGTACAGACGTCCAGTGCCCTTGCCGCTGATGACTGACCAAATCATCACTTTGGTGGGATATTTAACCATCGGGACTACACAATCAGGATAAAACTTTTCTCCATGACGACGACGCACATACTGAGCTTTATTCTGCAAAATTTCGAATGTGCTTTCGTCACTGAAGCAGACCTGTCAAAAATAGGAAAAATATATAAACTTCCATGTTTATTTGCTTTATTTAACTGAAAACGATAAAAATGTATCAATTATTAATTAAATTGCTGTATCTTACCGATCTCCAGAAGTCCACATCTTTGTCTTGCCATTGTTTGGCCCACTTCAGGCGCTTTGCTTTCATTGCAGCTGTTAACTTGGGCTTCCTGGCGGGGCGACAGGCCTTAAAATCTAATTCTTTCAATTTTCTTCGAACAGTGCGCTCAGAAGCATTTACGCTAGCATCCTGGAGTTGTGATTTTATTACCTTTGTGGTAGCAAATCTGTTTTCTACACAAATTTTCTTCAAACATCTCTCTGACCGTGGAGTGAAAATTGGTTTTCTACCGCATCTTTTCTTTCTTTTCGGGCTTAATTCCTTCCCTGACTCAATTTTTTTTTTTATGCGTCGTACACTAGCTTCAGAAACCTCCAATCTTCGTGATATTTCTCGGTTTGTAAATGCTTTCGCAATCACAAGGGCCTTCACTTCAGCTTTTTTACGTGGTGAAAGTTCGCCTTTTCTACCCATAATGAAAATAGTCCAATTACTTTTTTAAAACACTGCATACAAAATAAACTAATAACTGAGTAGTATAAAACTGTTAAACAAACAATCACAGTCACAGCAAACAAAATAATAAAAAATATATTGCTATGCCATGTACAGCCGGCCTTTCGGAAAAAATAAGTCGTATTCTTTCAAAATATAACATTACTGTTTGCCATAAAGCCCAAAATTTAGTAAACTTTTTATTTACATTAAAAAATTTACTCCATCCCATGCCTAAACTGCCCAAAGAAATACATAGGAATGACAACACAATACTTAGACAACAGACTAAACGGTAATAAATACACCAAAAATGCTTCAATTGCATTACATTAACATGAAACACAAACAATACTAAGATCTTAACACAAGAACCAAACTATACTAAGTTGATATTCAAAGAGATGATCGAAATAAAACGAGAAAAAGAAACAATAAATGACAAAAAAGATATCAAGGGCTTAAATCAAATCTACCATAATCTAATTAAATAAATATATATCAAAAATTTTAAAAAAATCTGAAACACCTCGTACTAATTATAAACAAAACATAGGAATTGAACGGCCTTTTATGGAATATATACAGATACAAACATCCTGTATAAAATACAAACCAACAAAAAACAGAATCTTACCTCAAAATAAAAAAATATACTATACGTGACTGTTAAAATAATAATCGGTTGATATCAGTCCATATGAAAAGAAACTCCAAGGTATGTCACTGAGTAAATTATTATTTTTGTAAATATTTTTAGACAATTTTAAAGTTTAACGTATAATGTGAAGGTGTTTTTTTAGAAATTACTCTGTTTTTTACGTCAATATTGATAATATTTTTTGTAACAACACAAGTTACAGGGTATACTTTTATTTTGCTAACTGACACGTATAAAAGGTTGCACTAGGCGTGACTGCAGTTTCGTAGTACTACTACATTCTCAAACGCAATGTAGTATTACTACGAAACTGCAGTCACGCCTAGTGCAACTTTTTGTACGTGTCACTTCACAAAATAAAAGTATACTCTGTAACTGGTGTTGTTGTTAATATATACTGTCACAAAGCAACGGACAACTTCATAAATTTTTTAAAAGATGCAAAAATTTTTTGTATTAAATTATCATTACATTTGTATTTTATGACATTAAAAATAATAATTATTACTTGCTTATTTATATCCAGATATCAGGTAACGTTATTTAAATACCCATTATTAAAGGTTAATTTAATTTCAAGTAGAATTTACTAGATCCTGGATTTTAATTACGAGAAAATATTAGCAAAAATAATAGTTAATAATTGTAATGATAGAACTGAAGTTGAAAGCAACTTTTACTGAATTAATTGTTGTAATTATTTTTTAATGTGGTAAGGAATGATATAAAAAAAATTTTAAAACTGAGTAAGTTACCCGTAGTCGTCTCAATGAAAGTGTAAGAGCTAATTAGAATGAGACTTATTCATAAAAATTTAAAAAGTCAGTGCATCACTTACGACGGTTATTCGTATTTTCCATAAGAGCTACAGAGAACATGTAACTCTTCTTTTTAACAAATTTCGAAATATATACGTTTAGAGTCTATATATTTATAGACTGCTCGGATTTGTCAAACAATGTAAACACACGTAATAAGGACTAGTTCTAATGCGAAAAATGCCGAGAAGCTAAGTAATCCACTTCATAACAGGGACCTGTATAAGAAGCCTCCTCCCTATATGAGCATCAGAAGTATCCTCCTCATTATTTCAGAAATCTTGATAAACTACTCCTTTAAAAGAAACAAGTTTTGATGAATAAATATTCGTAGCAATTTTAAACTGTTTATGTATATAACATGTGTATGTTTCATTTGTTAGCGAGCTGAAATGCGAACCACTCAAAATCTTAAGTTAGTAATTTTAATTTTAGTTTTAAAAATGTCTTTTTTTGTCTCATACTATGTGTACTACTATATATCTTTGAATTAGTGTAAATAAACAAATACTAGTATAAACAATTTTAAATTTTTGCTTCCCTAAGCAGTAGTCTCTAAAATTACATAAAATAGCTAATTTAACGTAAGCATGTTTTATAAAATTTTAATAGGTTTATCAAAGTTTAAGTATTAGTTAAAAATAACATCAAGTTTTTTCTAGATATGTGTGTAAAGGTAACATTCCTATTAAAAGTCACTACAAAATTAACATTTCTTACGAGATCTTTCCGAAAAGTTTCGGACTTGTTTTTAATTTCGCTCCATAGCGCCATTATGGGGTTTGATGGTCACTGGCTACACCTTATGAAGTCCTCGGCCAGCCACAGAAACCGCGCGCTCTTTAATTTGCAAGCAGCGTCTATTTATTTAGCGTAGTTATTTCGCTTTCGTCGCATTTTTGTTATCGTTGAAAATGTCGACGCGGATCGAATAAAGAATCTGCATCAAATTTTGTTCATGTGAGGAAACAAGCGATTCAAAGATGGCCGCAAAGTTAAGTCAATGGCGATTGTTTTAAGTGTTCCGTCCAGAACACTTATAAGATCACTTCGGTATCTGTCGGTCCATCTGTCTGTCTGTCCGTCTGTTCGTCTGTCACACCCGATTGTCTCCGAAACTGTTTGACATAGAAAGTTGAAATTTGGCACTAATATTGACTATGACAGTCTCATCAGAGCGGTGTAGTTTTGAAAGTTAAATTTTTATTTAAGGGGTTAGTTTTGGGGGGTAAAATCGGAAGTAAAAAAAAAATTCCCAGGTTATTGAGTGGGGTATCAAATGGAAGTTTGCAAAAACACGAGTTGAAAAATATATATAATATAAAATTAGCGCACACTTTTCTTTGTATTATTTTTAAAAAATTGCGAAAAATCGCTGTCCTCTCCCTTATCTCGAAAAGCACTGATAGAAAAATTTTGAAAAAATTATAGAATATTCTCCAGAGCGTGTAGATTAAATGAACATTATCACGAGTGCATTAGCTTTAATGATTTATCGGGTATATAAAAAAAATTTCAAGGTCATCAGTTTTCAGTAAAGATTGGAAAAAAACTTTGTTGAAAACTCATTTAGGGTGTGTTTTGTGAAGTTATTGATCATTTTATACCTCCATAACAAAAATATTTATTTTAAAAGCAATCAACATATGGAACCCTATTTGTGTAAGCCTAACTTGGCCGGTTATTTTCGATTAACCAGGTGTTGTACACCACAAATTTTCTTCAGAAGGTCAAGCAATCGATAAGTAATTCTATCTTTAAGTATTAAGATGATTGCCTGGTATAAGGAAATGACGGGTTTTGTGGACAAGCGGTGACTGGTAGCTTCATCACTACAGAGTGCTCATCATTGTAGTAAATTTGGTAAAACACGGCATAATACAGCTTTGATAGCCTTCATACAGTCCAGAGATTGCTTCCAGTAATTATTGGCTCTTCTCAAAATTGAAATTACCACTCAAAGGGAAACGATTCGACGGTGTTGAGCGATCCAAAAAAATGCGAAGAGTGCAATCACGACCATTCCGGCAAAAGAGTTCCAGAAATGTTTTAATACTTATATACACCGATGAGAGCCTGTTGTGCAGGCAAATGGGGACCACTTTAAAGGATGCCAGCTGTCCAAGCTAGCAGAATAACGCCAGTACATAGTTATTAGTGTAGGTCAGATTCCTTTTGGACAGACCTCGTATTTGTGCATTTAATGTAGATGTAGATCTCTTTATTACTATTGTTCTCAAACATGGTTACTACTGTTGCAAATTACAATGGTACAATACAATGGTTTACTTCACGGGTAAATGATTTCACACTTGACGACGTAGGTGTTCAGAAGTAAAGTCCCAGTAAATATAAAATACAGTAGCTACGCTCAAGAAAATTTTTAGTTCCTGTTTTTTATTACGCATGCGCCGCCTATTATACCAACAACATGGCTACCAGCGCGATCGCGCATTCCTTTACATCTGGATTTCAAGGAGAATCTTTTTATAACGTGCTCCGGAATTCATTATTAATAATTTTCCAATAAATAAATGACTCGTTTGACGTTATAATTATAAAAAAGATGTCAAGAGGAAGTTTTTGTTGTGCGGTTAGTGCTTGTAAAAATATATGTGGTATCTCCAAAGGAGTTAGTCTTTTTTTAATTTCTCAAAGATCCTAAGAGGTAATTTATTAATAATTCTTTATTTCTATTATGCAATATATTATATAAAGATTAAAAATATTGTGTTTTCATATTAATGTTTAGTTAAGTTTATTCAGTTACGTATGTTTAGGTTCAGAAGAAAGACTTCTTCTTAAAATGAAAATTATAGTTAGGTTTAATCTCTCCAGATTACTGGGATTCGCTGAAATATAAGGAGCATGATTGTTGACATTATACGGGTGAAGTTGAAGATGTGCAAAGATTTATTCTCAAAATGAACATTTTTCCCCCCGGACAATATTTCTAATAGTTGAGAAATATAAATTCAACAATGAGATATTAAATAAATAACGTGCAAAAAGCGTTGAAGCCAAATGAATTTTTTCTTTGTATTTTTTGACTTTTTTCTCTGTTCTTTTTATATCTGTTTAATAAGAACTTGATAAAAGAAATGTTTCCAAAAAAAAACTTTTCTCGTTTTTTTCTTCCTTTCAATCAGCAAATTTCATTTATATTCTAGAGAATAGGATTTTTCTTGAAAGAAGGATTTTGAATCGCGTACATCATACCAGCAATATGGCGACAGGTTATGTGATCATTACATAATCGAACCCCTTGAGATCAAAGGTGCCGAGTCGAACTGTCGTTGTGTTTTATGTTTACTGTGGCAAAGTGATCAAAGAAAAAAATATTGTAAAAAACTTTATCCAAGTTTTCTTTAATTCCTATAAGGTTTAGGTTGCGATATTATTCACCCCATTTTTTTAATATTTGTTACAAATAGCAGGTAATTAAAAAATTAATAATCGGGTTCTAACCCATATGATCTTGGTATATGGAAATCTTTATTATTTTATAGAGGTTGAATAAGATCTAATTATTCCTTGGTATGAAATCAAATTGCAGTATTTACTCGTAGATTTTACTATTGTTTTATTATTTTTGTACACTATATTTAAACCTTGTCCGTAAAACCACAACAACCACAAAAACCATATGTTTAATCCGACAAATCGTCAATTACACTATTGCGGTTTTTAATAATTATGTTGCAATTCATGTTTTGGTACCTACCAATGAAAATAAATATTAACATTTGAATTTTATTATAATTACATTCCAATTATATATCACGATTAACAATTTGTTGAGTAACAGTCACCTTGCCAAGGGCTAGGTTACACCTTACACCTAGTACCAGAACATAATGAACTTTTTATTATTAATAAACATATAATATTAAAAGCGTGATATTTTTTATTTGATTTCAATCTTAAATAAAGCATAAATTTAAAAAAAAAATTACTAGTTTGAAACAGTAAACAAGATAATTATAAACTCATGAAAATGTCGTGTATATTCTATCACAAATGCATATAAACACTTTCAAATATAACGTTCTGTCAATATCGGAATCTTTTATTTGTCTTCTCCTGTATGTTGAGGTAAGAATCTTGGAAATTTCTTTTGTTGTGTAGGCGGGATCATCAGCTCCAAGATTTGTCGCATCGCATTCTTTTTTTCTCTTTTAGATAGTGATAATAATAATAATACTCCCTACGCTGTGTATGAACTTAAGTTTTATATTGCCTCAGTCACTTAGAGTAGTTGAGGAATACATTCGGGATATTTGTATGGAATTTTGACTTAACCCTGATAATATTGTAAATAGCAAAAAAATAATGTAACGTCTCGTGCCTTTGACTCAAAGGACTCTGAACAATATCTACAGCAAAATAAATACAAATTCTCTTCTCCTCTAACTCCTTTCCTCACCTCTTATACGTTGTATAATTCTATATGGTGATTAAATAATAATGCTTAAAATTTGTCCATTATCGCAACCAAAGACTTGGATAAATTCCTATAATACTATGGAAACCATACAATATTTGACTAGCTCTTTCATCCTGTCCCCATTAAAATTGAAAGTAATGAAAAATAAATTAATTTTCAGATTCTTCGACTCCATAAACCTCGAAAAGACCTGTAACACCATATAGAGGAAGAAACTCCATTAACCCCCTAACCCACCCTGTAACCCTTTACATATTTTACTATATATAATATTCTTAAAATTTGTCCATTACATTAGTCAAAAAACCTGTAAATATCTCAAAATGCTATCGAAATTATATAAAAATCTACTATCCCTTCCCCCTTCAACCTCTTCCTTAGTTAAACTTAAAACAATTAGGGTGTTTATAGACCCAGAAAAGGATATATAATACGATATATAGAAGCAACTCCTCTAATCTCTTTCCCTCTTTATGTTTTACTATAAATATTTATGCATAAAATTTGTTTATTATTCAACAAAAAAAAATAGGAAAAACTATTAAAACCTTTGAAAATTTATCGACCCCCACACCTTTTACCACCTTGGCCTGAAGCGACATCGTTTAAAAACTACAGACTTCATCTCCTTGTTAATGGTATCCATATACCAAGTTTGAAATTGATATCTTATTTCGTTCAAGAATTGTCATGCTACCAGACCGACAGACCGACGCCGACGGAAATGAGTGACTATGTTTTTTTTGTGATTAAGGAACCCTAAAAACGTGAGAAGCAGAAATCTCGGAGTGTGATCCTTCCACAAATATAAAGACTTTTTCTTAACGAAGACAGTAAAAAGGCGCCAAATAAGACAAACAATAAACCTGTTTTCTTTTGCGGTGTAATAAGTTTTATTAGTCACTGTTTACATAACATCTACAAAATTACTTAATGACTTGCCGATAGAATAATGATTGAATCTATAGTGGTTTTTATTATAGGCTAAAAATTTTAGTAATTCTAATTTATACTTTCGTCTATCTGACGTCACCCTTCAAAATTTTGAAATTTATTTGTTTTGTCAGTTAGTCTTCGTCAGCGTCATTTACTGCATATCAAACTTTAACACACCCTAACGAAACTTTTACATTTTTGTAAAGAGCTATTTTTAATACTTAGATAATATTGACGTAGATATAATGTAAAAAGCTACTCTAGAAAACTTATATTAATGAACACATATCATCAAAAACGTGGTACTTTTATTGATTTTAAACTTAAATAGAGCCTAAATTTAAAAAAAAAATACTAGGTTAGGTATACAAGATAATTATATAAACATAATAATAACAATATATCGTATATATTCCATATATGCATATATAGACTTTCAACTTTAAGGCTCTCTCTGTCAGTATCACAATCTATTACTTTTCTTTTCCTCTCTAATGATTTGCGAACCATGATGGAACTTTCTTTCGTACATCATAACTTTTTTGATTAACTTATAAAATCCTGATAACCCTCACTTTCACAGATTTGGTATAAAAGACCTTAAAAAGCAATGTTATGATGCTAAAAAACGAAAAATAAACCTTTTTTTTCTTAAATTTCAATAAGATCTATATATATATATATATATATATATATATATATATATATATATATATATATATATATATATATATATATATATATATATATATATATATATATATATATATATATATATATATATATATATATATATATATATATATAGTTATTGTAATGGATATCGCAAGCTACCATTCTTAAAAGTTACAACGAGTTCCAACCTTGGCTTGGCTTGGCTGAAAAAGGACACCCAATCTTGGATTGGATTTAGTCAGCGAAATCGACGTAGAAAAAAAATTTGAATTGACTACATCACGTCATCGTGTTCGGACTACAAAACGAAATAGATACAAGATTCAAAACAAAAATATAAAATAGAATTTTTTTTCTTTTCTATAGATCAGGCGATCAGTGCATTGGAGCTGAGATTCAACCTAGTCACAATGATTTTTTTGAATTTTTATATGATATTTATAAACTTAGAGACATGCGTATAAATTAATTACTGGCACATTGTATAGATCTCGAAAACGTTTTGACAGATGGTGATTCATCCGATGTTAACGCTTTAGGTCTGGTTAACGAAATAGGCCTTGTTTCTTCACTTTTAAGTAATAAAGAAGGTTCCAGTTGACGTTTTTAAATTTCCTTCCCTTAAAATTGGGCCAAATTTGAGAATTGCTCTAAGAATTTTGTTAACACTGCCTATAACTGTTGCTACCGGCGAAAGAACTTTTTCTAAATTAAAAATAATAAAAAATTATTTAAGAACTATGACTACACAAAACTGTCTTAATGGGTTAGGAATTTTGGCCATTGGACACGAATTGAGCAGTAAATTAGATCTGAAAGAAATTATTTGCGATTTTGCAGAAATGAAACTTCTAAGAAAATTATTTTAATTTAGATTTAGACTTTGTATATTATTGTACCAGTTTTGTTCATTGTTTTAAGAATATATTTAAATTATCTCTGAAAATAGTAAGTACTAGTTTTAGTTTGTAAGTTCGTTTTCGTTAGCTCGTTAAAAATGTAAACTTTGTTTTTCAATAAAACAATTTTTCGCAAATCTGTTGTTTTAACTGAATTTTATGTTATTTTCCTGGTTAACATGGTTTTCTTTAAGCTTAGGTGCGGAGGCTTTTTTTGAGTTTGCCTACGGCGGCAAAAAAACTAGGGCCGGCCCGATAGAACTTATATGGGCACAGGTTAAAAGTGAAGTCGCCAAGAACGATACGACCTATAAATTAGCAGAGGTACAAAACCTTTTTCAGAATGCCATATCTAATATTTCCACAGAAAATTAGCGAAAAAATGCCACTGTTGAAGCTTCAGTTATACGTGTCAATTCAAATGCATATCGGAGATACTTTTTTCATTGTTATTTGATTTCCTCATTTGCATATTTTTTAATTAAAGATATTTCATTATAAAATGTTATTTTTTTCTAATAAATGTTTAAACATTATAAAACAGTTTTATTGATACTATTTGCAATTAACAGATATATGCTCCGGCGCACCACCACTGGCCAGAACTATTTCAGACTATTTACCCTAAATAACAAAAAAAGAGTCGTTTTCCTATTGTATTTCCTATTACGAATATTAGACCAATGCCAGATGGTATTCCAAAAAAGTTGTTGAACTGCTGCATTACAGGTAAAATGGAAGTAAAATTCTGGGGCCCTTACTACTGCTTGATGCCAATTTGCATAATTTTCAATGATTTATTGCTATCATTTTTAAATAAATAGAGTATAGTACCCGTACATAGAGGATGGAGAGAGAAAGCGAATTTTGGAGATTTTTAAAAATAATATGAAGAAAAGTTTGCGCGAGTATTACATCTATAATATATATAAAATGCAACGTCTCTCTGTCTGTCTGTCTGTCTGTCTGTCCGTTAGTGCGCCTATCACTGAAGAACCAGTTATCCGATTTACGTATTTTTTTTTTTAAACATACATATGTTCTCTGGCCAGGTTATAGGCTATATTTTATTACGATAGGTAGCATAAGGAATGAGCAGTGACGTAAAATAGCGAATGATGTCGGAAATAACTATGCCGCTAGCGCGTGCCTTTGCAATACACAGCCTAAACCATTAAATATGGAACAATATTATGTAGCAAAGAATATCTGTAATCTATAATCTATAATATATATAAAATGCAATGTCTCTCTGTCTGTGTAGTGCGTTTATCACGCGGGCACCACTTATCCGATTTACCTGTCTTTTTTTAAATTCTTACATATATTCTTTGGCCAGGTTATATAATAATAATAATAATCTATATCTATAATATATATAAAATGCAATGTTTGTCTGTCTGTCCGTTAATGCGGTTATCCCTCGAGAACCACTTATCCGATTTACGTGATTTTTTAAATTCATACATATGTTCTCTGACCAGGTTATAGGTATATATTTTATTACATCTATAATATATATAAAATGCAACATATCTCTGTCTGTCTGTCCGTTAGAGTGCTTATCACTGGAGAACCACTTATCCGACTTTCGTACTTTTTTTTTTAAAACATACGTATGTTCTCCGGCCAGGTTATAGGCTATATTTTATTACGATAGGTAGCATAAGGAATGAGCAGTGACAGTAATAGTAAATGAAGTCGGACAAAGTTTGCCACTAGCGCGTTCTCTTGCAATACACAGTCCAAACCATTAAATATGGAACAATATTATGTATCAGAGAATATCTATATATATATATATAAAATGCAATGTCTCTCTGTCCGTCTGTCTGTCTGTCTGTCTGTCTGTCTGTCCGTCCGTTAGTGTGCTTATCACTGGAGAACCACTTATCCGATTTACGTGCCTTTTTTTTTAAACATACGTATATTCTCTGGCCAGGTTATAGCGTATATTTTATTAGGTGACATAAGGAATAAGCAGTGTCGACAATAGTGAATCAAGTCGGAGAAAAGTTTGCCGCTAGCGCGTTCTCTTGCAATACACTCCCTAAAGCATTAAATGTGGAACAATATCATGTAGCAAAGAATACAATAAAATGCAACGTCTCTTTGTCTGTCTGTCTTAGTGCGCTTATCACTCGAGAACCACTTATCCGATTTACGTGCTTTTATAAATTTATACATATGTTCTATATAATTCGATATAAGCCTAGATAATGGGAGATAAGGTGAGATAATGAGAGATTAGGAGAAATAATGGGAGATAAGTCGAGATAAGCCTCGATAATGGGAGATAAGGTGAGATAATGGGAGATAAGTATAAACAATAGGAGATAAGGAGAGATAATGGGAGATAAGCAGAGATAAGTCTAGATAATGGGAGTTATGGTGAGCTAATGGGAGATAAGGAGAAATAATGGGAAATAAGGAGAAATAATGGGAGATAAGTCGAGATAAGCCTAGATAATGGGAAATAAGGTGAGATAATGGGAGATAAGGAGAAATAATGGGATATAAGGAGAAATAATGGAAGATGAGCAGAGATAAGCCTAGATAATGGAAATTATGTAGAGATAATGGGAGATAAGGAGAAATATTGGGAAATAAGAAGAAATAATGGGATATATTTGATTACGTTGGGTAACATAAGGAATAAGCAGTGACGATAGTAGTGAATCAAATCCACGCGAGCGGAGCCGCGGGCCCGGCTAGTCATATATATTTTTGAACTCGTTTTTGTACAATCTTTCATTTGGCACTTCACTCGATGACCTTGAAAAAAAATATATTTTCACTTCCGATTTCATTCGCCAAAACTAGCCCCTTACGTCAAAATTTAACTTTTCAAACTACAGGGCTCTGATTGGGCCATCAATTCCTATATTTGTGACATATTTTAACTTTCATCATAAAATAATTTCGGAGAAAATCGGGTATGACAGATAAACGGACGGACGGACACTGAAGTTATCGCATAAATATTTCATACGGAATACTAAAAAGAAGTAATAGAATAAATTATATTCTATATTATATATAAAACACATGTAATTATGTTAAATAAACAAAATCTATAAGAGCTACAACTCATTGTTACTAAACATGTTGTAAAGAGATTTCATAGTAGTTTTTCTCAGTATAGGTTTTAAAACAATAATATATTTTTATTAACCGCAGTTGTATTCGAAAATTGTATAAATTAAATATGAATTAATAATCATTATAATCAGTTAAACAATACTGTAATAAATAATAATAAGAAAACCATATATGCAATTAAAATAGAGTAAATCCCACAAATTCATACGGATGTGGTTTTTATTGTAATAGAAAATTATTATTAAATTATAAATTCAGATTTGTGAAGTATGACCACGTATTGTTGTAATATACCTAAAATATTTTTTTTACAAGGAATATTTTATAAACAAATTTCAGGAGCAGCTATGGGTACTTCACTGTCCTATAGGGGCGATATTTTCATGAAAATATGGAATATTTTCAAAAGTTATGGAAAAGGCTATCATTCAGCATCTTCCAAAATATCTAGATGGATTCAAAATTATTAGCGACCATCAATATGTTTTTTGTAAGCAAAGGTCAATGGGAGATCTAACTTCCAGTCTCTCAAGTAAGAACGTATCCGCGATAGTTCATTTTTGGTAGATGCGATTCTAGTCATTCATTTTAGTAAAAGTATCAGCTGATTCCGAACTTTCGTCGAAATCACGTAAAATTCACTTGTTTGAGGGTCGAATCTAGGCAGTCTTTCTTTTGTTCTCAACCAAAAGGGCATAAAATAACACATTCCGTGAAAGCTAAATACATAACAAGTCGGTGTCGTTTGTAATGAAGTAGGTAAATCGTTTCAACAAGACTAAAAATGTCGACGACTTGGCAAAACGTGGCTCGATAGGCGAAGTCGCTTCGAAAGTTAAAAAAACGAATCATGTGTTTTCTCACGGGATTCGAAATTGACGTTGCGTCAAGGAGCGACAAAATTAAGAAAATCGAGTTTGAATGTGTCCCATCTCCATACTTATGCTGTCAAATTCCGAAGCACGTTGAAGAAATCTTTGCCGGGCGAAAATCACGTCGCGAAGCGGTTCGCTTAGACCCACAACAAGATATTCGAGTGCTCTTCACAATCGCCGGATGCTAACCTTATTGAAAACGTTTGGTCTCTTGTGAAGAAAATTCCCAGAGGAAAGACTCTGAGGACTCAGTTGTCTCGCGAGATTCGAAAAATTTGGAGATCATTGCCCGAGTATGCAGAAAAAGTGGTCGACACCATGCTTCGAAGATGCCAGGCGTTTATTGATGCAAGAGGCGATTTGGCAACGTACTAAGGTAATTGTGCCGTTGTTAGCACACCAAAGAATACATTGATGGCAAAAAATTTTCTCGAAATACATTTCTTCAAGAATACGTGCTGTCACGTTCTTACTTGACATACTGTATGTAACACATGTTTCGGTTTCACTTGATATGTCCAAGGTATTCGACCGTGTTTGTCATGACAGATTGTTGGCTAAGGTACACTTTTATGGTATGTCTAAAAAGTTTTCTTTATAGGTCTCGTATTTCCTCAGAGAGTGTTATTTACGAGTGGCAGTCGACGGATTTCTTTCTAATACCTTCGCTATTAATGCCGATATACCTTAAGACTCTATACTGTCTCCTACCTGCTTTCTCATTTACATTAACGACCTGTAGGAAAGGATCAGAAATCCAATCTACAGCTTTGCAGAAGGCAGTACGCTTATTTTTTTATTCACTTTAAGGTCTCGAACATCAGTTATTCATGCAAATATCCGCGGGCAGCAAAGAGTCTTTCAAATTAATAAAGACCCGGAAGAAATTCTATCTTGAGGTGACAGTTCCTCAGAAGCGTATTTTGATTTGTTTGAGCAGCAGGCATCAAATTTGAATTTTGCGCCCAATTTGTGAAGAAACTGTATTAAAAGAAAGTTTAGTAAAAGACGATTAATATATATATATATATATATATATATATATATATATATATATATATATATATATATATACATATATATATATATATATATATATATATATATATATATATATAAAGATCCAAAGTAAATGTAAAAGTGTTGTTTTATAGTTTGTTAGTTATATGAGATTCTTCAAAACCTTTTCTCTAAAGAATCTAAAAAATTATATAAATATTCACGGCTACAGTGTACTTATAATAAATTCTCATCTTTTTGAATAACCTCAAGGTCTCAAAGGGCAAGTCATACTCTTATATAGTTTCAGAACAATCATAAAATTTGTACAAGAGTCTACAAATTAAAAAAAAAAATGCTTCAATTGATTGAAAATAATGGTTCCATTGATTCCTTAAATCTTGATCTTAAATTGAGCAAAGTTTGAAAATTCTAGCGTGAATTTTGACGAAGAGAAAACTTGTTTGCAATAATCACTGGTGTGTTTTAAAGTTTTTAGGTTATGTTCTTTACTGTTTCACACTAAAAAAACTAAAATAAACTTATGTGGTTCAACCACACAAAAGTTATGCCGCCCTTTTATCTTAACACCGCTACCAATCAAATATAGTTACCTGACGTACCCATCACAACTTTCCCTGTTAAGTGGAGCTAATTCCATAATAAACTTTGAAACAGGAAATACAATATTCTGGCTTAAAAACCGGCCAAGAGCAAGTCGGACTTGCCCAATGTGTTCCGTACGTTGATTGCTTTTAAAATAAAAATTTTTATTATGGCGGTATAAAATGATCAGTGACTTCACACTCACCCCAAATGAGTTTTCAACAAAGTTTTTTTCCAATCTTTACTGAAACCTGGTGAATTTTTGTTTTTTTTTATTTACCAAATAGGTTATTAAAGGAGCACTCGTTATAATTTTTGTTCAACCTACACCCTGTAGAGAATATTTCAGATTTTTTTCAAAATTTTTTGATCAGTACTTTTCGAGATATGGGGGGAGTGGGCAGCAATTTTTTGTAATCTCTTAAAAATAATACAAAGAAAAGTGAGCGCAAGTATTACATTATATATGTTTTTGAACTCGTGTTCTTACAAGCTTTCATTTGACACCCCAATCAATGACCTGGTAAAAAAACTTTTTTTTAACTTTCGAATTCACCCCCCAAAACTAAGTCAAAATTTAACTTCCAAAACTACACAGCTCTGATGAGGCTTTCAATTCCTATATGAGTGCCAAATTTCAACTTTCTATCTTAAATAGTTTCAGAGAAAATCGGGTGTGTCAGACGGACCGACAGACGAACAGACGGGCACACAGACACCGAAGTGATCTTTTAAGTGTATGGAACACTAAAAATAGAATGTTTAAAATCTTATAATTAATTTTCATGTGACAGTCGTTGAAAATCTGACAGAAAAATTCAATATTGTTTAATATTACTCAGAAATTCACCTCCATGTTTACCATTTAATAAAAGAAAATAACCTTCTGACTACAAAGAAAATAGTGAAACTTGATCTCGTACTCGCTATAAAGAATTCTACATACGAGTTAATGCAATTGAAGAAAACTGAGATCTTAAATTTCCCTTTAGCAATCATTGCTTTAAGCAATTTCTTTCGGTTAATGGCCTTTGTAATATGCTATTTTCTGCCATTTCCAGGTTGGTACTCCATTTACTTTAACAGTGTTACACGAACATTAAATTCCTGTAATTTCAAAGGAAATGTTTTGATGCCAGGAATAATTTCACGTGGCGTCGTTCAAAAGACGGCGTCTTGTGTGTAACGTTGCATCTTGCTATGAGGTTAATGTAAGAAATATATTGCTAACGTTTGGATTGGATCTTTTTAGTAACTAGTTTTAGTTGTAAAAATATATAGATTTTTGAAAGGAATTTTCTTTTCACTGGTTGAGCAACTGCTACAGATCAATAGATAGCATTTAGTTCATGACAGCCGATAAATAATATTTCATTTATACTAAAAATACGATAAACCAGCAAACAATTTAAAAATGTTCAAACAACGTAATGAAGCACAATTTTTGATTCAAAATATTTACGTATTTTTTTAAATTGCCTAAAATTATTAATGTGGTTTATACAGGGTAAACTGTTATACAAAGTAATGGCTATAAAATGATACCTATAATTCTGTTCGTATTAATAAGTGTACTAGGTAGCTATAAATTGTCAGTTTACCTATAATATAGGGGCATGGACTGAAGGTCTCATGACTTAGAAGACAAAACTTCTTTGGATTTTTTTAAAAAATATAGTGCATTCGCATAAGTAAATAACAGGGGCCGGCAAAAATTGGGTTCTTGAATACCCTTTGATAAGACTGGATAATGAGAAGAATTTTAAGAACACTTTTTGAAATAGAAAAATTCTACTTGAATCTGACTGTTAATTTTAAAAAATAATGTTATAAAATCTCAACTTTAGTAAACTATTTTCTTCAGATGTAATGCATTTTAATGAAGTTACACATCAAAAAAGCTTCTGGCGCTGATGAAATACGTGCCATAGTACTCCAAAAAGGCACAAGCGAAGTAACACAAGTTTTTTGTAGACATTTTAGCCTATCCTACAGAAAGTGAATATTTCCTGCCTGTTTGAAATGCGCTACCGTTCAGCCGTTAACTAAAAAGGGCAAGAACACCTTACCAAACAACTACCGACCAATCGCTCTGCATTCAATAATATCGAAAGTTATGGAAAAGGTTATCAATTAGCATCTTCTAAGATATTTAGGATTCAATATTACTAGCGACCATCAAGATGGCTTTGGCAAGCAAAGATCAACAGGACATCTTCTAATTTATGTAGCACATGTTTGAAACAACGCAGTGGAAAGCCTCTAGCGGTTGCACTTGATATATCAAAGGCATTCGACCGTGTTCGACACGACGGATTGTTGACGAAACTGCGGTTATATGGTATGTCTAAAAAGTTTTGTTTATGTCTTCGTGTTTTCTTGGAGAGCGTCCTTTATGAGTGGCAATAAACGGATTTCTTTCTAATACGTTCACTATCAACGTCGGTGTGCCCCAAGGCTCCATAGTGTTTTCTACTCTTTGTCTCATTAACGAACTGCTGGAAAGGACCAGGAATTCAATTAACAGGTTTGCAGATAAACGTACGTTTATTTCTTCATTCCCTTTAAACGTTCAAACATTGGCTATTCATGTAAATTTCCGCAGACAGCAGGAAGTCGTTTCACTAGACAAAAAGCTGGAAGAAATTCTATTCTGAGGTGAGAGTAACCAAGTAAAGAGAGAGTAGTTGCGGGCAAGCAGTAGTTAAAGGTGGCAAAAAACAGGGAAGCATGGAAAAGATCAGAAGAGACGTATGTCCAGGGGTGGACAGACTTAGGTTAAGAAGAAAAGAAAGAAGTAACCAAGTAGAATATAACGCTACAAAAACCCAGGTGGCAGTTTTTTCGAAAAAAGTTGCTGAACTGGACATAGCTATGTTGGGACACTCCATTTCTCTATAATATTATTTCGAACTAGAAAGCTTTACACTTTACAACAACTGTTGATTCTATATAAAACTCAAATTCTACCAACAACGGAATACTGCCCCTATGTTTGGGGCTCTGCTTCCAAACAAACACGACATTTGTTGCCCGCTTAATTCCTCTCAAATTGGTGCATGCTAGGATTACACGTCGCGCTAATACTTCTCATCCGTATAAGGTTCAGCTTGTCTTATAACTCTTTTCAGTTTTTTTTATATAGAGAACCTGATCTCTTTGGAATAATTTACTCAGCATTGTTGCCCATCGAGTACAGCTTACAGCGATTCAAGATCAACGTGAATCGCTTTTTCCGCATACACGTAGCTTCTGTAGCGCTTTACGGAATTCCCTGCAAGTATGTTCGCCCATTAAATAAAAAATACGTGCAACATTGTAACTTGGGTACTTGGATGTAACTCTTAATATACAGGGTGTCCCAGTTTTCCGTGTACATAGAGTTGCTGTGGATTTCTGGAATAAAAATATGATCATCTAACTCAACTTACCTTAGTCCAAAAATTCGTAATTTTTGAGATACAGGGTGTCAAAGTTATACTTTAATTTTAGTTTTTCTTAAGTAGCTTTCTTAATAATTGTACTATTTCTACAAGATTCGTTGTTAAGGGGTTTTTTAAGATGAAAAATCTAAATCAGCTCACAGTTTTGTTGTAAATTATAGGAGGCGCCACTTATTGCACTGTGTATACTTTTAAATTGTCATAACTTTTTTACACCACTCTGAATGATATTTTTAATTAAATATTCGTATTCTTGGCCTTCTCCTGTCTAAAAAAGCTCTCTTGGTATATGTTGCTCCGAGCAACAGTTTCTGAGATAGTGGGATATTTTCTTTCGAATTTATCAATTTGTAGGTAATCTTTTATGCCCAGTTGGTTTTTTCATTCTGACTGTTGACCCGTTGATCTTAAAATTTTTTATTATTGTTAGCCTGTTTGCCTTCAAGCATGCTCCAAATTTTAAAGACTATTCTTTTGGACCTGTCCTAACTCTGGATGAAGTGTGAAACGTTTGCGAATTTGACAATGGAATTAAAAAATGGAAACAAACATCCCATTGTCTCAGAAACTGTTGCTTGGAGAAACATTTGCCAAGAGAGCTTTTTTTAGACAGGAAAGGACAGAAAATATGAATATTTAATTAAAAATATCATACAGAGTGGTATAAAAAAGTTGTGACAATTTAAAAGTGTATACAGTGCAATAAGTGGCGCCCCCTACAATTTACACTTTGTGTCTCAAAAATTACGAATTTTTGGACTAAGGTAAGTTGGGTTAAATGGTCATATTTTCATCCTAGAAATCCACAGTAACTCGATGTACACGGAATACTGGGACACCCTGTATAACATGCTGTCGCTAGCTTTCCCTACAAAAGATCAATATTAATATTCTACTTAAAATTAGCTCCCCGGAACTATTAAATAAAGGGTTAATAATTTTCTCATTAATTAGAATATTTATGTCGTTGGCATACACTCGTAAAAGCCAGTGAAAGATCGTTTACGTACATAATTTTGCTGGTACTGTACCATGAAACTAGCGCTGCCATTTATTTGAAAAAAGATATGTTTTTTAACAAGTTTGCCAGCTTCCTATGGTGTAACTGAAATTCATATACGTGATGATAATATGGGAGGAGGTGAATCAGTGAACAAATATTCAAAAAAATCTTGTTTTCATGTTTAACCCTAAATGTTTCACAATTTATTATTTTTCTTGATCCGGCATTCAAAGAAGAAAGACCCTACTTTCATTTAAAAAAATATATTTTAAATTTAGTAATCTATTGTTTATTAAACAAATTATTTTAGTCTCATTCATAAGCAGTACTAATATTTAAATTGAGTGGTATACCTAATGGTTTATTAATTTACTAAGTTGTTAAAGAAATAAATTGGGTAACTAATATTATAAATGAGCTCTTAACTATCTAAAGAAGTACTCGTTAAATATAGCACACTTTTAATAATTAATTTTATAATTAGAATTTCAATGATTAATCCAAATATATTACTTAGTAATTACTTTTTGATTTGTTTGGGCTCACAAATAGGTAAGTATTAAAATAATTTGCGTATGCCTAGAGAATTCTCTAATTACGCATAGAAGTCAATTAATGTCGACATCTCGGGAAATGATAAACATTCGTACTTCATAGAACACTGGCTGTCTTAGCATTAATCAGTCTGTTATGTACCCCTAATACAGCAATTTTGTTTATTAACAATGTCACCAAGTTCAAAGTGCACCTCATTACCGAAAACAATTTTCTTTGCAAACAAATTCTCCTTGTATTTCCTCAGCAACACCCCACCGATTAATTGTCGGCCCTTAAAATTACCTGTTGGTTAGAGTTTCTGTATTAACTGAACTTGATACGCATGCAGGTCAAAGTATTTTATCAGAATGTGATTAAAACAGCTACTTAAAATAACCAGCTGCTAAATATATTAAAACAACTACAAACCTTCATACGTAAGATTGTTTCTCCATATAGGTCCCTAATTCAAATTCATTAGTTTAGTGAGATGGAAAAAAATAATGCTTCTATTTTTTATGAACCCAGATAACAAAACGTGTCGTACAGGAGGCCTATTTGCAGATAGATTATGGCTTAAAATGGAGCTATACGTAAAACCGGGAATATTTCTGGTAATGCGAAATTTAAGAAGACATTAAGCTAATGGTCTTATAGCCACAAATAAATTAACCACTAAGTTGATATTAAAAAAATTAAAGGAAACCAGCGTTATTAGAGAGATTTTGCAACGCTTATTTTGGTAGGCCACTGTCTTTATCTTTATTTGAAGAATGCGCCCACTGTTTGGAGCTTGCGCAGTAGTAAAGGGAAGAAATTAAATATAAGGACTCAGCTGTTATCGTTATTTGAAGCATGTACCCACCATTTGGAGCTTGCGCAGTATTGAAACAAAATAATAGAAACCTTTATTAAGGATAACGATTTCCCTTATTTAGGAACTTATAAGAGAGGTTATTTGGAGTTTATTATTCTTATCGCTCTTATGATAGGGCCTGTTTTTTTTCTACTTACCTAGTTTGTATACCTATACAAACCACTAAGAAAATACAGTAAAATTGAAATGATAATCTTTTATTGAAAATAACGCTGACCACAGTTAATTAGGGTTCAGATATGCTGTTGGTAGATCTCTAAATTATGTATTGTTAACTTTTTTAGAAAAATTGCTGCCTTGCAGCATCAAATTCTTCTTGGTTACTGTCATCCTAAGAGAAAAATCTTCACAAGTCTTTATTAGTTGTTGATGTTTGGGTGGGGAGGTTTACGGGTAAGCAAACAGAACCAGAAACACATGATAGACAGATGGTACTCCCTCAACCTGCTGTTTTATGATTTTCTTCTCTACTACTCATGGCATTGTCGCAAATTATGGTAGTCACATAATGAAAGCGCGACTTTAGGCCAGCATCTCAATCGGGAAATACAAGGACTCTATCTCTCTGCGCCATATACCTCGTCAGGATATCGATTCCCTACTAATAAACAGCCAGTCAGCTGTTTCCGTGTAGGTGAGCTCCCATTTCTTTTAAGACCAACTTTAAATATCAATTTCAAGTGTGTGTCCAAATTGAGAAGATGATATCTCTTCTGTCAGATTCTGCGATGTTAGCGACCTCCCGTTTGTAAAAATAAGAGTTTTCCAATGTCTACCGTATAGTACTCTAACACTGAGCACGGTGAACCGGAATAATACCAATGAGCCAGGCTCCCACCACGACTTGATACAACTTTCTGTGGTCTGATATTTGTGCAGTTGGTTTTCAAGCATTTAATACAAAGAAAGAAACAAGAGTCAATCATCAAAGCAAAAGATTCAGTTTTTAGTAATTTTTCAGCTGTTCATTAATGACAAGGAGGAGAGAAGGGGGAGGCAGTATGGTGTCCAGTGAAACACGGGTATTGATAATAATGCTGTCGGAAAGAAGTTAATCAAATACCACTGGTAAAGAAAAATCTGCGAATAAATCGAAAACTATAAGCACAACTTTTTCAACATACCCAGAGACCAGCTTAATAATATTAAAACTAGATCCACAAAAATCTTTTTTAATTGGCAAATAAAAGAAGAAAATATATATTTTATTTGCTTCATCATGTTTATTTACATTTATCTTTTTATGCTCTGTCAATCTACTGATGAATAAGCTAATTCGCATTGTATTATGATTAAAAAAAAAATTGCAAAATTTAATAAAAAATAGCAATGAAAATTATGAAAAATAATAATTGAACACATAGACTAAGCTTCAATATACACGTATAATTTTTAAATAGAAAATTTTCCAGGTAATTGATTATTTATCGCTTCTGTTTCTAGTCAAATTAGTTAAGCCAAAAATAGGTAAACGTAAAAACATACTTGTCTTCTTTGACCTTGTTTCCATGTAAATTTATAATTACAATGTTTGAATTGTTCTTTTTATAAAATTTTGCCTATATGATGTATTTTATTTAGGTGAAGTTTCAACTAAATGTTTTTTAAATGGCATCTATAGTATATATATAAAATGCAACGTCTCTCTCTCTGTCTGTCTGTCTGTCCGTTAGTGCGCTTATCACTGGAGAATCACTTATCCGATTTACGTACTTTTTTCTTTTTAAAACATACATATATTCTCTGGCCTATTTATAGGCTATATTTTATTACGATAGGTAGCATAAGGAATGAGCAGTGACGATAACAGTGAATGAAGTCGGAAAAAAGTTTGCCGCTAGCGCGTTCCTTGCAATACACAGCCTAAACCATTAAATATGGACCAATATTATGTAGCAGAGAATGTCTATAATCCATAATCTATAATGTATATATATATATATATATATATATATATATATATATATATATATATATATATATATATAATGCAATGTCTCTCTGTCTGTCTGTCTGTCCATTAGTGCGTTTATCAAGCGAGAACTACTTATCCGATTTACGTGTCTTTTTGTAAATTCATACGTATATTCTTTGGCCAGGTTATATAATAATAATAATAATGTATATCTATAATATATATAAAATGCAACGCCTCTCTGTCTGTCTGTGTGTCCGTTAGTGCGCTCATCCCTCGAGGACCACTTATCCGATTTACGTGATTTTTTAAATTCATACATATGTTCTCTGACAGGTTATATATATATATATATATATATATATATATATATATATATATATATTTTATTACATCTATAATATATATAAAATGCAACATATCTCTATCTGTCTGTCTGTTAGTGCGCTTGTCACTGAAGAACCACTTATCCGATTTACGTACTTACGTAGCATGAGGAACCACTTATCCGATTTACGTACTTAAGTAACATGAGGAATAAGCAGCGACGATAACAGTGCATCAAATCGGAAAAAAGTTTGTCGCTAGTGCGTTCTCTTGCAATACACTGCCTAAACCACTAAATATGGAACAATATCATGCAGCAAAGGATATCTATAATATATATAAAATGCAACGTGTCTCTGTCTGTCTGTCCGTTAGTGCGCTTATCACTCGAGAACCACTTATCCGATTTACGTGTGTGTGTGTGTGTTCTCTGGCCAAGTGATCTATAATCTTCTATCTATAATACATATAAACTGCTTTTTTTTAAAAACATACATATGTTCTCTGGCCAGGTTATCTATCCATAATATATATAAAATGCAACGTCTTTCTGTCTGTCTGTCTGTCCGTTAGTGCGTTACGTGCTTTTTTTTTAAACATACATATGTTCTCTGGCCAGGTTATAGGATATATTTTATTGCGTTAGGTAACATAAAGAATAAGCAGTGACGATAATAGTGAATCAAGTCGGAAAAAAAGGTTACCGTTAGCGCGTTCTCTTGCAATACACTGCCTAAACCATTAAATATGAAACAATATCATGTTGCAAAGAATATAATATATATATAAAATGCAACGTCTTTCTGTGTGTCCGTTAGTGCTCTTATCATTTGAGAACCAGTTATCCGATTTACGTGTTTTTATAAATTTATACATATGTTCTCTATAATTCGATATAAGCCTAGATAATGGGACATAAGGTGAGATAATGGGAGATAAGTATAAATAATGGGAGATAAGGAGAAATAATGGGAGATAAGCAGAGATAAGTCTAAATAATTGGAGTTATGGTGAGATAATGGGAAATAAGGAGAAATAATGGGAGATAAGGAGAAATATTGCTGGATAAGTCGAGATAAACCTAGATAATGGGAGGTAAGGTGAGATAATGGGAGATGAGGAGAAATAATGGGACATGAGCAGCGATAAGCCTAGATAATGGAAATTAAGTAGAGATAATAGGAGATAAGGAGAAATAATGGAAGATAAGGGGAAATAATGACAGATATTTTATTACGTTTGGTAACATAAGGAATAAGTAGTGACGATAGTAGTGAATCAAGTCCACGCGAGTGGAGCCGCGGGCATGGCTAGTTAGTTAATAAACAAGCATATAATATTTTTGAAAAAATTGTATTAGGAAGCCAAATAATGAAAAATAAATAGTAAGTATGACATTCTAGAATAAAAGGTATACAGGGTCTATCCCAAAAATAAGTAGAATATATACGAGAAAAAAATTATTGCAGATCAAAGTACAAATTACTAAAATTCTTCAAAATAACACCCTTGTGCATCGACACACCGTTACTAGCGGCTCTCCCAGTAGCAGTACGCTTTCTGGAAGGCGTTGACGCGAACCTCGTCACGGCCTCTTGAACGTTATCCATCGTTCCAAAATGGTTTCCTTTCAAGCTCCTTCTTATTTCTGGAAATAAAAAGAAGTCCGGCGATGCCATTTCGGGGCTGTAGGGCGGCTGGAGCAGCGTTGCCATCTTGTGCTTGACCAGGTACTTGGTCACGAGGAAGGCGGTGTGGGACGGCGCGTTGTCTTGGTGTAGCCTCGAGTTTGCAAGGATCTTCTTCCTGATACGTTGCACTCTTTTCCGCAGCTTTTCGAAGGGTCCACTATAGCAGCGATCCGCACTCCGTAACGGCCCGCAGGCGGGTCGTATTGCTTTCCCAAGACCTTTCACCACCTTTTCCACCACAAACGTTGAAATAGCAAATCTAATAGTAACGAATATATATATATATATATATATATATATATATATATATATATATATGTATATATATATGTATGTATATATATATACATACATATATATATATATATATATATATATATATATATATATATATATATATATATATATATGTGTGTGTTAATTTGGAACTGTTCAGTTGAGAGATGAATAAAAATGAATTCATAATATAATTGGCATCATTTTCGATTACTTCTAACCAACGTTTTAGTGGGCTTTATTTCTTGTGTTGTACCCTATAAAAATGCGTACGTAACTAAGACTCATCTTCTATTTGTATTTAAATAATTTATAGATCCCTATGTCTTTTAACGACTATTTTAGTATTCCTAAAATCATTTAATGCAGAGTATCTTATCTCGAGATCCATTAAATTTAATAACTTCTCTCACGCATGAAGGCTTCCGTATTCAATTCGGAAACCGCTTGTCTATTAACGTATGAACCTTATTAAGATACGTACTGATTTATGTAATTATCTTGTTTTCGTGATTATTAAGGAACAGTATAAAAACTCTCAGCAGTTGCTCTAGGACACCCAACGATAACCAGTTCTTACGTTCATAGAGTAATAATTTCGCGGACACTCAAAGTTGAATCATTATTCGACACTCAAAGCATATCTATACCACAGACACTTAAAGCATAACAAGTCTTATGTTCGTAGAATAATAGTTTTGCGACACTCATAAAGAAGTATCAATTCTGACTTATAAGAATGTTTAATCGCGAGTACTAATAAGAATCTCTGAACGTCAGACTAGTCACGTATCTCTCTTGTCTATTTTCTAATTATTTTTGTTTGTTTCATCCAGTAGTCAAATCATTTCAAATATATTAGAGTTACTAGTTACCGATGTTTAATTCTAATCTAACGAATCCATACCGTTCGGGATTCCAAACTCTAATTCCCAATCAAAGAATCCAAATCGTTCAGGATTCTAACATTCATTCCAAATTAAGGAATCCAAACCGGTCGAGATTCCAACACTTGTAATATAAAATTCTTGTGGTTTTCATAGAAAAAAGGTGGCTCTAGAACTTTTTAATAATTCTTTATTTTAATTTTTTTTTTAAAGTACGAAAATTCTGCAATGAATGGAATAATTGATAGTCGGACGAGACAATGTGAAGTAAGTACCAGTGAGGAAGAACAACTGGTTTAATTTTTTTGTAGTGATTAGTGTCGTGTAGTCAGACATTATCACGCTGAACAGTTAGGCCCTTTTGGTGGACCAATAGCTGGTATTCGTTCTAGGCAATGCCGTTTGATGGTATTTAATGAGTCTTTAGAAAGTGTATGATGGCTATGACGAAATTTCTATAATATTTTGCTCACCTTCGTTGTGAATAGTCGTCCAGTTGTTATATCTTCAATCATAAACTTAATACGAGAAGCTCATTGCCTAGCTTCCTGCATTTTTCTTGAGACCTGTTCTACATACTTTTTATTTTTCTTTATTCTACGTCGCTATATGGCATTCATTCTGAGGTAAAGTGGTAGACATAGTTTGCATTTTCTGGAAATTCAGTTTCAAGACGTTCGTTAATATTTGCCAGGTCTTATGGTTTTATACATACAGTTTGAGTCGATTAGTTACAAGTGTAGTGGATGTGGAAAGTAGCGATTTCATTTTGCTTAAAGGTAAGAGAGTCTTTAGATTCGTATTGTAATCTTTGTACTTGAGATTTTTCTACGCTAATAATACCTTGTAATTGTATTAATAAATTCGTTATTGTTAAATGTAAATGTTATGGTTAGGTTCCGCTCTCTGTTGGCACGATTTTTAAGCTTTGACTCATGCCTTTGTCCTATTACGGTATCAGATATAGAAAACATAGAATGTTTTGTTTTAAAATGTCTGACGAAAGAAAAAGGCTATCTGATAGTCAATATAAAGAAAAGAGATTTGAGAAGCAAACCCTGCTTCAAAAGCAGGCAGGAGCGTTGCTTAGCTTCTTAAAACATGCAAGTAGTTACAAACAAAACAAAGAGCCAAGCGGTTGCCGGGATCTGAACAATACCGTCAATTCTGATTTGGATTTGGATTATCAAGACGACACCAATAGTAAAGATGAAGTTGCGAGTTATCCCAGCCAGGAACAGAATTCAATAAGTTTTGAGATAATGGATACTACCAAGGGAAATGAAGGAAGCCTCAACTTAACTCTCATCATCAGACCCAGGATTATAGCCCGATTGTATAAGGGAAGGGAAAATATTTTTAGTTAGGAAAGTTTCATTATCTCCTTTATTCCATAAAGATTTCCCGTTTGACAATCAAAATCCAATTCGAAGATCAGAGGATTTTAAAATATGGGAAACAAGTCGCGAGAGATTGGCTAATATATTCTGTGTTTAAAGATTCCGTGCTCTGTTTTTTGTTGCACACTTTTTGATTATTCATAATTATTTTCCTTTTCAAATGAGGGTTATAAAAACTACAAAAATATTGGTGAGGTCTTAAGAAAGCATGAAGACTCAAAAATTCATGTAGATAATTTGAAATCATGGATAGAGCTTAAGCGAAGCTTGGAAACTTGTCAAACAGTAGATTCAGCTACACGGAGATTTAATAATGCTGAAATTAAATATTGGCATGAAGTTATTTTACGTATAATATCAGTTATTAAATTGCTTGGAAAAAGTTCTCTAGCATTTCGGGGTACAAGCGACAAGCTTTATGAATATAATAATGGAAATTTCCTAAAGTTAATTCAATTGCTAGCTGAATTTGACCCAATAATGGAGGAACACGTTCGTAAAATCCTCAACAATAGAGAAAAATATCCAGAATGAAATTATTGGATTATTACATGATAACATAAAGTCTTATAAAATAAAACAAGTTCAAAAAGCGAAATATTATTCGGTTATTCTTGATTGCACTCCCGATGCGAGTAAGGTTGAAGAGGTGACATTTGTAGTAAGATTGGTTTCTACTGATAAATCAGAATCGGGATTTGAATGTAAAATTAATGAACATATTTTGGATTTCCTTCCTATTGAGAGAACTACTGATAAGGAATTATCTCAAGTTTTATTGGAAAAGTTAGGGAAAAATGGATTGAAAGTGGAAAATATGAGAGGTCAAGGTTACGATAATGTCTCGAATATGAGAGGCGACAAATCGGGAGTACAATCAATAATTAAAACTGTAAAATTTTACGTACCTTGCAGCAGTCATTCCTTAAACTTAGTAATTAACGATATGGCCAAATCTTCTTTGGAGGCAACACACTTTTTTAATATGGTTCAAAAGCCATATACATTTTTTTCTCATCGACTTTTCGGTGGGCCACATTAAAAGAGCACCTCAATACTGTTACATGGAAACCATTGAGCGATATTCGTTGGGAAAGTCGTATAGATTCCCTAAAACCTTTACGTTTTCAAATAGGAGATATTTATGATGTCTTAGTAAGTATTTATGAGAATGTCGAAATAGATACTATGATTCGAGATGAGGCCAGCGGTTTATTGACCATAATAAAACAATTTAAATTTTTATGTTCAATCGTTATTTGGTATAAAATTTTGAATCGTATTAATCCGATAACTAAGCTATTTCAATCCAAATATTTTGATTATCCCAAACCACTAATTTATTAAACAGCTCATTATTTTTTTTTAAAGAATTAAAATCGCATGAATCCTTTGACAACATTATTTTAGAAGCTAAAAATTGAGCCAGTGAAATCGACGTAGAAAGACTTTGAATTGACTACATCGCGTAATCGTATTCGGACTACAAAACGAAATTTTTCATGTGAAAGTTTAGACGAACCGATACAAAATCCAAAACAAAAATATAAAATAGAATTTTTTTTCTTTACTATAGATCAGGCGATCAGTGCATTGTAGCTTAGATTCAACGTACTGAATAGTCATAGTGACTCTATTGAATTTTTGTATGATGTTTATATACTTAAGAACATGTGTAAATGTTCTGGCACATTGTAAAGATCTCGAAAACCTCTTGACAGATGGTGATTCGTCCGATATTAACGCTTTAGATCTGGCTGACAAAATAGGCCTTGTTTCTTCACTTTTAACTAAGAATGGAGGTCCAGTTGACGTTCTTAAATTCACTACTTCCCTTAAAATTGGGCCAAATTTGAGCATTGCTCTAAGAATTTTGTTAACGCCGCCTATAACTGTTGCTAACGGCGAAAGAACTTTTTCTAGATTAGAAATAATAAAAAATTATTTAGGAACTATGACTACACAAAATCTTCTTAATGGGTTAGCAATGTTGGTCATTGAACACGAATTGAGTAGTAAATTAGATCTGAAAGAAATTATTCGCGATTTTGCAGAAATGAAACTTCGAAAAAAATTGTTTTAATTTAGGTTTAGATTTTGTATATTATTAGTTTTGTTCATTGTTTTAAAAGTATATTATATATAAATTATCTCTGAAAATAGTAGGTATTAGTTTTAGTTTGTAAGTTCGTTGTCGTTAGTTCGTTAAAAATGTAAACTTTGTTTTTCAATAAAACAATTTTTCGTAAATCTGTATTAGTATTATTGTCTTAATTCCATTATATCTCATTTTCTTGGTTAACATAGTATTCTTTAAGCGTGGGTACGGCGGCATTTTTTTTAGTTTGCCGACGGCGCCGAAAAAGCTAGGGCCGGCCCTGCATACGGGTTATACATCCTCTGCCTTAAAACCGAATGAAGTCTCTTCAGTTCGAAATAAGTTATACAACATGAATTTTTCTGATATGCAAGTTTGCTTTGGTAGCGGTTTTGGAGCCTCATTTCTATCCAACCAAAAAGTATCCACTTTTCATCGTCTAAGGATGATAAACGATTATCACATAAAAAAAGAGAAAATTGCAAACAGATATTATTTGGTTGATCTTATCTAATTGGTGTTAAACTCACTTTCCAACCTTTTCGACCTTACCAAGCGATCGTAATTAACTGCAAATGATTATTTCAATAGTAATTTCATGAAGCTGCAAGCACTTGCTGAGGGGGAATCTGTGTTTTAAACCAAAATGGTTGGTATGGGCTTTCATCTTTCAATGAAAACTTAGCTTCATGAAAATTTTTCGTCCATCCTTAGTATTTTCGAATGTTTTATAGTATATATAACTTTGCTACCCAGATGGACTTAGCAAAGTAACCCTAAGATACTCTTTGTCCACCTTTTGGTTGACACTAAAGTGTAAACACCTAAAATGGAAACATATAGTTATGACTTCCAAAATGTACTCACTTAATTTCAAACATTCTGAACATAATGTGTTTAGGCTGTGTTGTTTATGAAATCGTTTTTATAAATGAATGATGCAAAAATGTTATGAATCATTATTATACCTGAAAAAAATAATAAAATAAGATAAATACTAGGAAATGTTGGACAGACAATCTCTATAATATAAGATAGGGGAAGATAAACAGGCAGCCTCTCCTGTATGCAAAAAGGAAGAAGAAAAAAAGATAATAGAAATATTTTGTCAAATTTTCCATCGTTGCCTTAGTCCTATTATATCTTGCCAGTCTTAAAAAAATACGGTTCTCATAATGTGTTTCAACATAATGGGTGTACCAATAACGGTGTCACAATTTTATACATTTAAATATTACTATAAAATGTATTTATCTATTTAGTATTACATTTTGTAGTCAATATTTGCCCAAACTATTATAAGAAATACAATATGTGGCCAGCTGCTTCTTCGAAATTACTCAAATACACGTTAATGTCCGTTAAGTCAACAATTTTATTCTAATGTTTGTCTGATATTATTTTGCTAAAATCATTCAATCCCAGTTTCCGGTAAATTTTAAATAATTCTTAACAGTAGAGTGTACTTTTTTGTACAGTAAAAATTTATTTATTGTTGTTTTCTAATATTGCAGTCCCTGCTCTACTTATTGTTAACACGGTGTTAAATATTGGCTTCTGCAGCACTTGGAATTTCGTACTGACGCAAAATGCACTAGCTCCTGATTGGCTTATCCTTTAAATCTATTCTATTCTATATCTATCATTTATTCCTCTAAACAAAAGAAATAATATGTCAATATTATTTTAACATGTGCTGAAAATTCCCGAGCCCGGCCAAAAAACCATTTTATTCTTCAACATAGTTTCCTTTAAGAGCGATACCCTTATTCCAGCATCTTCCAATATTTGGATACCTTTCATGTAGTACAATTTGTCGAGTTCTCTAGAATAAGTCTCAGTTTCCTATTCGACTTCTGCATTCGAACCAAACCTCTTCCTTGGAGCCACCTTTCCAAATATCGAAAGAGATAATAATCGCTGGGGGTCAGATTTGGTGAATATGGTGGACGAGGAAGCAATTCGTATACCAATTAGTCCAATTTCATCATCGACTTTATGGAGTCGTGAGCTCGTGCATTATCTTACTGAAACAACATTTTTTTCGCTTGATTTCACGATAAAAACGGTTCAATAAACTGATGTAATAGTCTCCGGTGATTGTTTGCCTCTTCTCAAGATAGTCGATTCATGCGCTTCCCAAGAAATACTTGCCAAACCCTTCCAGCTGATGTTTGTGTTTTTGAAGGTTTCGGTCGACTTTCATGCGGTTCTAGCCCCTCTGCGGCCTGCCTGTTGGACTCAAGCGTGTAGTGATAGACAAGTCGAGGTAAAAGCTCCTTTGGATTATGTAGACACAGTGCCAAACAGCGTTGTGAATCTTCGACACGTTGCTGTTTTTGACCAATCGTGAGAGTATGCGGCACACATATTCATGCAAAATATGCCTTACGCATTCTGTTGATGTCTTCACGATGTTAACTATCTCTCTCACTTTCATACTGCGGTCATTCAGAACAATATGGTGGATTTTTTTATGTATTTGGGAGTGACTGTCTCATGTGGACATCCGCAACGTGGTGGATCATCGGTGCTTGGATGACCACATTTAAGTTCACCAAATCGTCGACATATAGTTGCTATCGACGGAGCAGATGTGCCATAACACTCAAAAGCCATTCTTGGGTTCTGGCAGTCGTTTTTCCCATTAAAAAGCCATGTTTAAGCAACACATGAAATTCTTTTTGTGCTATCTTTTTGCAAAAATCAAAAGTAGCATCACTCAAATAGCTGTAAATCGCAAACTAATAGACAAAATATCATGAACATTTTGCACGAATCTTCTGAGAGCTAACACCAATTTAATATCATATGGTTTTTTTCTTTGTGCTGCCATCTCTCGAAAAGTCTTTTCAGCCAATGTAAGTACTATTATAGTGCCTACTCTAGTTATTGTTAAGACTATGTTAAATATTGGCTTCTGGATCACTTGGAATCTCGTATTGAGATAAAATGCAATTGCTCTTGATTGGCTTATCCTATAAGTCTATTATTTATCATTTATTTCTCTGAACAAAACCGCTAATACATCAATGTTATGTATGATTTTATATTACGTAATAATCAACAACGTCGCGTTGTTGATGTAATTTAACCTACATTAAATCTAGTAGAATTTACACAAAACTTTACGTTCCATACTAACTTTGTACGCAAAACATACCCACTTTTGTTTAATAAATGCTTCTCGTACGAGATTTGCAGCATTTAGTCTAACCAGAGATGACAACAATTACTTGAATTTCCAAGCAGCCAGCGTCACATGTTGAATTAATAAGCAATGTCATTTTACAGACTAATTTCTTAGTTGTATGTACAAGGTACCTCATAAAAAAGTTTGAAAATGTTTATAAAAAATTCGATGAAAAAAATTGCAGTTCAGGAATATTTAGAACCAAATCCTGACATTACCCTCTATAAATTATTTTTGTTACAAATAACACGATTGTTAGGTTCGAAAACACCAAAAACCCTGAAAAACACGTAGAAAACCATATATATCAAGCAACTCCTCTATCTCTATCCCCCACCCCTTTTACTACTTATATGTTCGACAACGAATTTTTGTGTTTAAAACTCCTACCGTTATCTTCTCTAGGAAAAATTCTCATAATACCAATGAAACTAAGCAATATTTATAGACCTCCGCCTCTTTTAACTCCTTTCCCTTAATAAATATCGCTCAAAAAGTATCGGTTTCTTTTTTGTAGAACAGGTATTATAGGCATACCAAATTTGAAATGGATAACTCAATTCGTTCGAGAGTTTTGACAGACCGATGGAACATGTGCGATGTACCTCGAGACTAGGCTAATGCTGTGGTAGTCTTGCCTTTCAAAAAAGGATATAAATCTAAATTAATCAACTATAGACCAATCAGCCTAATATCCGTAATGTAGAAGTTATTTATGAAAATAGTAACTGCAAGACTCACAAAGAAATTGGACGCTTACCCAACCAGAGAATAAGACGGATTTAGAAAAGGTTTTAGTACACCTTTAAGTATTAAGAACCTTATTGGAAAAGTCAAACGAGTATAATTTTAAGATTTGGATGGCCTTTGTGGATTACAAGAAAGCGTTTGACTCCTTTGAACTCTGGGCAACATTAAATAGTCTAAGTAACTGTAGAATTGTTAGCAGATATTCGCAGATTATTCAAAATACATTTCAAATAGTATTAAAAGAAAACACCAATAAGATAGAAATGAAAAAAGGGGTGTTTACGTTGGCGCTAGAGATTTTTTCAAAAAATTTCCATGGATAAGTAAGGGTATAAATATAGGAGGAGAGCAATTCAACCATTTGCGAGTCGACGATATTGTGCTTATATCTAACAACAAAGATGAATTGGAAGAAATGCTGAACGAACTTAACAACAAGACCAGAGAGATTGGCCTGAAGATAGTCATCGCCAAAACCATGTACATGATAAATGACGACTGTGATAAAGAAGCAGTACTGATCATTGAAAACGCGAAAATCAAAAGAACGGATTCATACGTATACCTTGATCGTGGTTTGGCAGATTGCGGAACATCTTTCCAATGTCCTAAATACACTAAAAGCGAACGCATTTGATCACTGCGTTTTGCCAGTGTTGACATACGGAACGGAAACGTGGGCTTTGAATCAAGAAATTTTAAGTCGCCTACAAGTAGCTCAGAGAGCGATGAAAAGAAGGATTTGGAAATATCGTTGAGGGACAAGCTGACTAATGAAGAAATTCGAGGCAGGTCCAAGATAACTGATGTAGCTGAAAGGGTTGAAGTGGTGCTGGGTGAGTCATATCGCAAATCTCTCTAATAATTGATGAACCCATAAAATAATCAGCTGGAAGCCCTGGAATGAGAAAAGAAGTAGAGGTCGCCCATAAACCCGATGGTCTGACGACATCAAAAGACCAGTGGGATACAACTGGATAAACAGGGCCCAAAACCGAAAAAGATCGACGTGCTTAGAGGAGGCTTATGTCCAACGATGGACTGCATAGCTGATAGTGATTATGATGAAGAAACATGAGACATGACAAACTGCAACATTAATCTCAATGGAAGACTACGTGAAGATCAACTTCAACCTCAATTTTTTTGTAAATTGTTTTATCCGGAAAAATTTTTAGAATAAATAGCAGAAAGTTATTTGAAGTGCGCCATATTGCGCAATTCTGCTGAATTCAGGTTCCGTTGACATAACCATCAAAATTTAGTAAAGAAACTGTGAACCTAAATTAACAGGTTTGGTGCGGTCTCTGTCATCCTCAAGGCGGTACGGGCCGATTATTCCACTTGGCGATATTGCTCCCCAGACTGTCATTTTAATATTTTAGTTTTAGATTTCATGCCTACCAATACCGGCAATTCTGTTTATTGACGTGGCGATTAGGGTGGAAATGTGCCACATTCGAGAGTACGACAGCTTAGTTCTTGAACCATCTGTATATTATAGGATCACAGATAAAAACATTTAAGGCGTATACGTTGCAATGAAGTCCTGGGCATACTTACAACACTTGATCATCTGTGTTTTAAGAGGTTAAGAACATTACTTGCTGTCATTAACGTGCACTCCATGTTTGCATCGCTTCTTGATATCTTTTGTGGATCTGCCCGAGGTTTCCTCAAAGTTGAAACCAGTTACCAAGACTTGTGCCCTTTTCGCAGAATTATTGGCGAAACATTTCATAGCAGGCGCGAGGCCCCAGGTTACTCTTCAAGTTAAAATAATTTGAACATTTTTATAAGACATCCTGTTGTCTCCTGTCTATTGTTCAAAAGCATGTAGCTAGGTTTTTAAACTAGGTAAACTCAAATAAACAACAACAAACAGAAACAACAACTATGATAATACTAAATTTTATCGGCTTAATAATAGATAAGCAATATGAAATTATAATTGATTTGTATTCTAAGTAAGCAATTACAGGAAATTCTAGAGAATATAGAAATCGTGACGAAAGCGGTGTTAGTGCACTTAACGTAGTAATTATTTTGATTATATACTGTTTGCATTAAATTTAACATACAAGGAACATTAGTCTAATGGAAAATAGTAAGTAGGTTGGGAAAAGTATCTAAATTTAACACATATATGTAGATTTCTGTTTAAAATAGGTTCAAATACAACTAAGTTGGGAAAAAAAATTTAAATTAAATGTGAGTAATCCGAGCATACCAAAATTGTATTGCCTACCTAAAATTCATAAATCTGGAAAAGCAATGCGATCCATTGTTTCATCGGTCGGATCACCCACATATTTGATATCCAAATGGTTATTAAAAGAACTTGAGAATTTACGATTAAATACTTTCGCAGTGAAGAATTCTTTAGAATTCATTAATAAAACAAAAAATCGAGTTCTTAATGAAGGTGAAATCTTAATTTGTTTTGACGTCAGTTCTTTGTCCCCAAGTGTGCCAATACTACAAACTTTAACATGTCTTATCTAAACTTTGTATGGAACAAAATTATGTTCAATATAATAATCAATATTATGTTCAGAAAGAAGGAACAGTTATGGGTAATTGCTCATCATCTTTCAGAGCCATTTTATTTATGAGTAAGTTTAAACCGAAGCCAGTCAAGAATTTGAATAATTCCCAAGGGTATGGTATAGGTTCGTGGATGATATTTTCGCAATTTTTGATACAAAGAAAGCAAATATTGATGATCTTGTTTCCAAATTAAATAGCCGGTATGATTCCATAAAATTCACTTACGAAGTTGATAACAAAGAACAACTGCCTTTTCTAGATATTTTAATTATTAAAAATAATATAGATTAGAATTTGATATCTATAGGAAAAACACAGTAATAAAGAGATATATTCCTAATGATTCATTTCATTGCGAACAACACAAATTAGCCACATTACATTTTTTAGTTCATCGTTTGGTCACTTTCCCTCTGAATAGAGTAAATTTTAATAATGAAAGGAATCGTATTAGAAATATAACTAGAGTTAATGGTTATGGCGATGACTTAGTAAACAAGCTAATAAATAGACATAAGTTCAGGTTAAATATTCAGAATTTCACCTTTTTTACGCGGAAGAAAATAACACCAAGTATGTCTCCATACAATTTAATCCGCAATATAGCAGGGGACTTAATAAGGTATTTAATAAGGTAGGCCTCACCTTGGTCTATAAGTCATCAGACAATCTGTGGAATATCTTAGGAAATCCCAAAGATAAGATTCCTAATTGTGAGAAAAGTGGAATTTATGAAATTAGTTGTTATGATTGTAACAAAAAGTATGTTGGGCAAACTAAAAGGTCAGTTAAAACACGATTTAAAGAACATTTACCATACTTAAAATACAGTAGAGCAGAAAAGACTAGCATCGCCTAACATGCCCTTGAAGCTGATCATATTGTAACATTAGATAATCTAAGATTAATTAAAAACGTATCTGATAGGAGATTGTTGAACGCATACGAAAGTATGAAAATTATAAAATGTAAAAGTAGTTTAAATAAAGACAGAGGGCCTATTCCTTATAGTCCCCTCTACTGGTTACTTGACCGGAACTGATGGCCTTGCCATTGCAGATTTATAGTTTAGCTTTAGTCAATTATCGCTCCTGATGAAGCTAACATGGTTAGCGAAACGCGCGTCGAGTGCAAAAATAAAGTGTTTGGTGTAGTGGTGATATATACTGAGAAGTGTTCAAATACAAGTTGTGTGTAGTTTTGTTCATAATATGTGTCAAATGTACAATTATTGAATTTTCGAATATATCTTATTTTCTCGAACCTAATGTGCAGTAGTCTCAAAAGTGGAAAAAAAATTAGCATTGAATAATAGTACCCTTAATGACCACCGGTCCATATTACTAAAAACCTTTGCATTTCCTGCATCAGTACCAGACCCTTTCATCTGGAGACAAAGGCGCATCAATCGCGCACTCAGATTTTTCATTTTTTGAACTTCACACAAAATATTATCTTCTTCTTTCTCTAACTTAGGCTTATCGCCTGTTCAATCTTATCCACCTACTCCCCACTATTCTGCCACACTCAGACTATCACATCACCTCTTCCGGGGGCGGCTCACACTTCTATGTCCCAACAGTGATCTATCACGAGCAATTCTCACTATTCTTTCGTCTTCCATCCTATCAATATAATCATTCCGCTCTCTCCTCTGTCTCATCACCCAATTGTTTATACCCTCTACTCCACACCTGTTTCTTATATCTTCACTTCTCTCTCCATCCAAAAGTGTCTTGCCAGCTATTCTACGAAGTACCTTCATTTTTGTTGATTTCAGTCTTTTGGTTTCGATATTTCGGCCTGGTTTCCGCACTACATGTCATAAGAGGTCTTATAGCTGTTTTGTAAATTCTCAATTTGGCTTCGGTTCCTATGTTTTTGTTACACCATATTGTGTTGTTTAGGCACCCTGCTATTTTTGTGGTTCTCGTCGTTTATTCTCTTACCTCCGCTTCAGCATAACCATAACTTTTCCGTCAATCTCAAGTTTACCTCTTAAGGGTGTCTAAGGTTGTTACACATTTTGTCTTGGAGGCAGATATTACCATATTGAAGGATTTAGCGGTGCAATTAATTGATGTAGGAGTCGCTGTAGATCGTTTTCATTTGCCGTAGATAGTATTGCGTCATCGGCATAAAATGTTAATCTCATTGTCTCCCATTTTAAATCCGCTCATGGTCCGCACTTTTCTTATTATTTCGTTCATAATGAAGTTGAAGTGAAGGGGGCCCACACAAAATATTATGTACCCGTTTATATGAGATACCTACATCTCAGCAATCTCACGAAGTTTAATGCGACGATTTTACATCAGAACACCGTAAATTTTATCGACCATTTCTTCAGAAGAAACCTTAAACGGGTGTCCTCAACGTGCACCTCCAGCAGTGCTCGTACGCCCACGTTTAAATTCATTTATCCAGTAATGTACCCATAAATGGTCTTGAGTGCTCAGTTTCTTTCTAAGCCGCAATCCACTTTTTCAAATAAAAATGTTTTATCACTGCACGATTCACGGCTTTATCTATGTTTGCGAAACGGGGAACACCGATCACTTACGATAGCTGCTAACAAGCAACTGCGCATTGTGTCTGTTTGAAACTCTAAACACAACGTTACAAGAATTACACATGTCGCTTAACAAAATTTCGTAGAAAATTACCAGATCTATCAATCTACCCTCGTATAGATCATGGATATGATGCACTTTTTACAAAGATTGTCATAAAATAGAATAAAATATCGTAAATACTAATATGAAACCACTTGATGTGGAAGTAGTCCCTACACGTTTTCATCATTCAATAAATTTTAGTTTAAAATCATCATAAAATATTCCCATAAAACTTTGAGTGTCATAAATTGTCATAAAGTTTTGCCTCTTAATATAACCTTGCTTCCACACATAATTTTAGTTTTATGAAAAACATTTTTCAAAATATCACACGTTTTTTTTATATTCTATGTCCAAAAAACTACCTGTATGACACAATGTGGCTTGTTAGCATTTAATGAGAGCTTTTCATCCAAAATTGGCCTCTGACGATTCGGTTAAGATTTAAATTCTTGACAAAGGTTATCAAACGTGAAGGAACATGATTTGAAGAAACTAAACAATTTAAGTTTTTGTATCGAAAATGTTGACCAACTGGCGAAGAAGGAAATTGTTGATGGTTAATTTTTACCATTTCCAATACAATTGTCAGATACCTATATAACTACAAGTAAAAAAATCATGATAGAATGGCAAAATAGATGGAACAACTTCAGAATTAGTTATACATATTTATCTCGGAAATATCAAGAAATTCTAAATAAATATTGGCACAGTCGATTGAACGTATCCGGAAGAGATGTTATTACTATCATAAGGCTTAAATTTAGCTGTACATCTTTCCCTGCTCATCTTAAAAAGATTAATTTCACAGAATCCGACTTATGCGACTTATATGCAATTGTTGGTGACTTGAATCATTTTTTTTAACGTCGTAGATAAAGTAAGAATGGTTATGTCCTATTTACACGAAAACAGTATTAAACTTTGAATTCTGGAAATAACTGTTGTCTTGCTAGCTAAAAATCCTCATGGAACCTCAATATTACCTCTGGCTGTGTTTTAAAATGCTTTGATTGACCCAGAGTGAGAAGCGTGTAAACCCGTCTATATTTCTGTTAAGAAAGGTTGTTTTTCTTTTTTTTTATCATTTTGTAATAAGCAGCAACGGCTTAATCTCTGCGAATATTTTTTAATACACTGAAAATTCAGTAAAAAAGTGTTCCAATTAATAACTGGCTGTGTGGAAGAACTACCCATACCAAAATAATTTAATTGTATTTTTTTTTTTATTTACGAAGTAACGAAGTAAAAAATTGAATAAAGGATTTTTTCTGAAAAAAAAAATTAAAAATAAAAAAAAAAGATATATTTGAGCCAAAATTTTCGATTTTTTCTCATTATCTAATCTAATTGCACAGTATAGTACATCTTTTTTGTATTTTATTTCAATTTCCTCTATCAAACAGTATTTTATTTTGCATATGTCAACACTTAAAAATATAACATTTTTATTATTTTTATTCCGTTTATTAGTATTTATTTCTTTCGATGCACTTCTATAAATTATATTAACATCAAAGGATTTAAAAACAAATAGACTTATATACATGGTGTTATTAAAATGGTTTACTATATTTAAATGGGCGAGTCCTTGAGTCAATTGGAGAAGCACTCTATACTATACTATAATTTGGAACACAGTTGCAAACTCATAAAATCACACCGTACCGAAAAAAATCTTTCGTCGGCATTAACAACACCATTGAACATGCATTGGTGAGAGCAGGGAGTTTTCCAGTCAATAGAAAGAGAGATACGAAACGCTTATCAGCTATTTTTATTTCGTTGATTAGTATTTATTGTTTTTGATGCACTCATATAAATTATATTAACATCAAAAGATTTAAAAACAAGTAGTCCTCGAGTCAACTGGAGACGCACTCTATGCTTATTTTTAAAAATTTGGAACATAGCTTAAAACTCATAAAATCAAATCGAACTGAAAAAATCTTGCGTCGCCATTAACATCACCAATGAACATGCATTTGCGAGAGCAGGAAGTTTTCCAGGCAATAGGAAGAGAGATACGAAACCGCTAATCAGCTATTTTTATTTCGTTTATTAGTATTTATTGCTTTTGATGCACTCATATAAATTATATTAACTTCAAGAGATTTAAAAACAATTAGACTTATATATATATATATATATATATATATATATATATATATATATATATATATATGGTGTTATTAAAATGGTTTAATATATTTAAATGGGCGATACCTGGAGTCAATTGGAGACGTACTCTATGCTTATTTTTAATAATTTGGAACATAACTCATAAAATCACACCGAACTGAAAAAATCTTGCATCTCCATTAACATCACCATTGAACATGCATTAGCGAGAGCAGGAAGTTTTCCAGCTAATAGGAAGAGAGATACGAACACACTTATCAGCTATTTTTATTTCGTTTATTAATATTTATTGCTTTTGATGCACTCATATAAATTATATTAACATCTAGAGATTTAAAAACAAATAGACTTATATACGTGGTGTTATTAAAATGGTTTAATATATATAAATGAACGAGTCCTCGACATAATTGGAGACACCCTCTAGCTTTTTTTTAAAATTTGGAACATAGTTGAAAACTCATAAAATCGCACCGAACTGAAAAAATCTTGTGTCGCCATTAATATCACCATTGAACATGCATTATGGAGAGGAGGGAGTTTTCCAGCTAATAGGAAGAGAGATACAAAACCACTTATCAGCTATTAAAAACAAAACACCTTGTTTACATAATAAGACGTGCAAAAACTTTAAATGTTTATTTCGTGGAAGATAGTAATTTAATAATGCGAAAAAAAGTTTAAAGTATTTTATTGAGATTGCCAATGTTTAACGATAATTATTTTCTATTACAATTCTTTGAAATAAACAAAAATTGTAGTATCTATGTTGCGTGTATCATATTAATTATTAACCCGTATCGAGATGTTTAATTCATTTCTTAATATGAAATGTTTAATTCCTGAGAAAAATACCTTATTTGTGATTCATTTTGAATAGGTGGCTGATTGCATTGGTAAGGTAAGTATGTATGTATAGGAGAATCGTTTTGAATTTAGTTGGTCACACAGGAGGAGGGAGTTCTGGATTAAAATTTAAATCTCCTTTGAGTTAGTTCTTGGTGTCATTATCGAAGGGCGATATTTATCAAAACTTTCCTATAATTGCTTCTGCATTTGTTACCTGAAAATCTTCATTTTAAAACAAGTTGTTTTCATAACCTCTGCTGAGTATCCAACGAAATCAAGCATTTTTTATTTACAATTTTTTATCTAATCTATTTTAAATAAGTTGCTGTGTTTACTAAAGATTTCTTTTGCCTAAAAATACCGAAAAAATATACAGGAAATGCAGGACACTATCAATTATAATTTGACAAAAGAAAAAAATCTGGGAATGAGACTTTTGGCGCCATTAAATAAATGAGCTGTAAAAATGGAAATTTTAAAACTCTTTTTAACTTCTATAAAGAAAAAAACTTTATTAGACTTTGTGATACTTGCTTTCTTTTTGCTGTCTTCAAAATGTTATTTTAGATACTTCGACTAATGATACATACATATGTTATGTGTATACATACAAGCGTAGTTTTGATTAACATCAAATAATAGATTACTAGATATAAGGATAGAAGTCTTGCCGGTATTGAACTTAATACTATACTGCAATCAAGCTTGGCGTCTCCGTACGGAAACTTATAAGATCACTTCAGTGTCTGTCTGTCTGTCCGTCTGTCACATCCGATTTTCTCCGAAACTATTTGACGTAGAAAGTTGAAATTTGCTACTAATGTAGAAATTGATGACCTCATCAGAGCCGTGTAGTTTTGAAAGTTAAATTCTGACGTAAGAGGTTAATTTTGTGGGGTGAAATCGAAAGTGAAAAAAAAAAAATTACTAGGTCATCGAGTGGGGTATCAAAAGAAAGCTTGTAAAAACACGAGTTCAAAAATATATATAACGTCTTACATGCGCACACTTTTCTTTGTGTTATTTTGAAAAAATCGCGAAAAATCGTTGTCCCCCTCCTCTATCTCAAAAAGTACTGATCCAAAAATTTTGAAAAAATTCTGGAATATTTTCCACGGGGTGTAGATTGAACGAAAATTATCACGACCTCTAATAATTTATCTGGTATATAAAAAAAAATCAAGGTCATCAGTTTTTAGTAAAGATTGGAAACAAACTTTGTTGAAAACTCATTTGGGGTGTGTTTTTGAAGTCACTGATCATTTTGTACCTCCGTAACAAAAATTTTTATTTCAGAAGCAATCAACATACGGAACACTAATTGCGCAAGTTCAACTTGCACTTGACCGGTTATTCTTCTGGGCTAACTTGTAGCATTTGACGTTAGATTATATGAAAATTAGAACCACACGGATCCCTGTAATGTGATTTCACAGATTTATACGAATATCAATTCTAAAGGATTTATACGGATTTAAATTAATGAAAAAAATATTTTTCTTTTGTTGTGAAAACTACTACATGCCAAACTTATTTCTTGATAAGTGTAGTTTAGTCTCATGAATATGAAAGAGACGAATAAATTAAATAAAACGTCACAGCAAAATGAAACTGGCTGGCTACCGTATAGTAGTAGAAGTTGTATTATATGTAATAATAACACTGGTCAACAAAAAAAAAGAAAATTGCTTGTTTCCTGTGATTTTTTTTGTTTCTATCTCAAATTGACGCGTATTTTTTAAGTATGGCAACAATTTTTCTCTAACAGCTTTTGTTTTTGAGTTATAGCTAACTACCCTCATTTACTACTTTTACTTAGTTTTTCGTTTTTTATTGGACACTAAAATATATTTTGTTTTTGTTTTAGATATGGCTTCGTCAAGAAGATGTTGTGTGCTTAATCCCGATTGTTTTTGCTATATTTGTGGTGAATATATATTTGCAAAATATCGAAAACCTATATCGGACTTTGTGAAAACTGCGTATCATCAATACTTTAAAATAAAATTGTGTAATCAGGACAAGCCATGGGTTCCTCATATTGTATGCCAGAAATGTGTGGTATGTCTACGGTTATGGTCCAGTGGAAAAAGAGATGCAATAATGTTCGTAAACACCCATGATTTGGCGAGAACCTCGAAACCATCATGACGATTGTGACTTCTGCGTTGTGAAAATAAACGGAATTAACCCTGGAAATCGAAGTAAGTGGTCATATCCTAACTTATCTTCTGCTCAACGACCTCAATTAAAATCAAAAGAGGTACAACCCAGCACATTTAAATCTTCTGATGATCCAAATCTCTGTGAACCCGAACGAAATACATCAAGTGAAGACTCTGATTCAGACTACAAATGTAGCCTTTCAGAACCTCAACCATTTAATCAAAAAAGAACTAAATGACTTGGTAAGAGGTCTGAACTTATCAAAAGAAGCTTCTGAAATTTTAGCATCTCGTTTAAAAGAAAAAAATTTGCTTACTCCGGAAACCAATACATTTTATCGTACCCGAGAAAAAAATCTGTTACCGTATTTTTCTCAAGAGAAGGATTTAGTTTTTTGTAAGGATGTTGGTGGTATTTTGCAGCAGATGGGATTAAAACAGTACCAGCCTAGTGATTGGCGTCTTTTCATAGACAGCAGCAAAAGAAGTTTAAAGTGTGTTTTGCTTCATAACGGTAACAAGTACGGATCTATACCTATTGAACATTCGACGACTTTAAAAGAAGAATACGTAAATGTTTCTAAGGTTATGGAAAAAATTAAGTATCAAGTCCACAAATGGGTCATTTATGTTGATCTGAAAATGGTTAACTTTCTTTTAGGACAACAAGGGGGGTGCACAAAGTTCCCTTGTTTCATGTGTCTCTGGGATAGTCGTGACAAACAACACCATTGGTCACAAAAAATTTGGCCAGTGCGGGAAGAGCTAAAAGTTGGTACAAAAAATGTTATAAACGTGCCTTGAGCCGAGACCGCATCATACTTCTACCACTTCATATTAACTCGGCATAATGAAACAGTTTGTGAAGGCGCTTGACAAAAGTGGCGAATGTTTTAATTTTCTTTCACGCAAGTTTCCAGGATTAAGTTCAGAAAAATTGAAAGCTGGTATTTTTGATGGGCCACGGATTAGGCAACTCGTGAAAGATCCTAATTTTGTCAAATCAATGACTGAAGTCGAATCCAAAGTTTGGAATTCATTTGTTTTGGTTATGAGTAGCTTCCTAGGCAAAAAGAAATCTGACAACCATGTCGAGCTTGTTGAGTGCATGTTATCGAACTTGCAAGAGCTAGGGTGCAACAGGAGCATAAAAATCCACTTCCTGCACTCGTATTTAGACCGATTTCCACAAAATCTGGGTGATTTTAGTGAGGAGCAGGGTGAAAGATTTCATCAGGATCTCCGGACAATGGAAGAGCGTTATCAGGGGCGGTGGGACTCACATATGATGGCAGACTACTGCTGGAGTTTGCAACGAGATCTACCTAAAGTCGTTCATTCAAGGAAATCTTATAAAAGATCATTTGCTAGTGTTCAATAGAAATTTTGTTAACATAATGTATTATTTTTTTGTATTTTTTTGGCAAAATAATAAAACTGTATATTTCAAAAGATAAAGCTATTAGCAATCTCCCAGTATTTTTTTCATAGTCAGGGCCATAGAAATACCCAACAACAGAAAAAAAAATAAAGGAAACAAGACTTGTGTTGACCAGTGTAATAGAGAAAAATATGAGCGGATCTTTGAGAAAATTCGACAGTAGCCAGCCGGTTTCGTTTTGCGACGACATTTTGTTCCACATGTCTGTCTTTCTGTACCGATAACTATATTTTTTGTAACAATACGTTCAAAAAATCTAGTGTTTACATGCTATTTCTATAACACATGGTCGAGGTGGTAATCTATAATATATATAAAATGCAATGTCTGTCTGTCTGTCTGTCCGTTAGTGCGCTTATTACTTATCCGATTTACGTGTTTTTTTTTTAGTTTATACATATATTCTTCAGGTTATAGAATATACTTTATTACGTTAGGTAATATAAGGAACAAACAGTAACGATAATAGTGAATGGAGCCGAAAAAAAGTTTACCACTAGTTCACTCTCTTGCAATACGCTGGCGAAACCGTTAAATATGGAACAATATCATGTAGCAAGGAATATAATATGTATGGAATGCAACGTCTCTCTGTACGTTTATCTATAAGTTAGTGCGCTTATCACTCGGGAACCCCTTATTCGATTTACGTGTTTTTTTTTTTAAATTCATACATATGTCCTCTGGCCAGGTTATAGGATATATTTTATTACGTTGGATAAAATAAAGAATAAGCAGTGACGATAAAAGTGAATGAAGTCCACGCGAGCAGAGCCGCGGGTATGGCTAATAAGTAATAAATTATATTAAATTATAGTGACTGTCAATTTTCTTATGACCACCATGAAAGTGTGTGATAATGTACGGCTTCTTTAAAAATTATAACAAATCAGGTATTTTGTATTTTAGTACCTTATAAATGTCAGTCAAAATCCAAATAATTTTGATTGCATCTGGTTTAATTCAATAATTAAGTACATTTAAACCAATTTATAAAAATCCTTACAATTTTAATGCTATCAAGGTTTCGTGCATTCTAGACTAATAAGAACAATGACAATCTACGAATAAAAAGAATCAATACTTACTATTCTCAAACACACAATAAACCCATTACCGGAATAAATAAAAGAGCCATAAATCAATACAAAACAAAAGTTATGTCGTTAGGAAAAGGAACCAAAAAAAAGAAAATTTTCTTAAGAGCAATGGGTCAATGTTAATGATCAAAGATTGAAAAATCATAACTTCACATTCATTCAAGTCTGCAGTGGACACGTGTCATACATAATTTTTGTTTCTAGGTCGAGTCTTTTTAGGTAAATCAGCATATGGCTTAGAAAAAAACACATAATATCGTACGTGGTGTGTCACAAAAGTATTGAGACTGGCAGGCTAAACGCTTGATGTAGATCTTCTTCCTAAAGTGCCATATCCGATACGGACGTAGGCGACACTCTCGCCTTTCCCTGTGGTTGGGGCCTTTTTAAGTATTTCCACAGAAAGAGGACCTACAGTTTAATGCCGGTTCCGAAAGCCCAAAGTGCTTTACTAGGCATGATACTACAGGTAGTTTGCCATTACCTTCCCGAGAGAGGCGACCGTCACGTTGTAAATTTTATATTTATTTTATCTTATTTTTTATTTATCTTTTTTTATTAATCGTTTTGCCCTCTTCAAGGGAATCGACGTGGATTATGCCGTGTGCATCCCAAAACACTATAGCCACGATTGTGTTGGGCGATAAAGTCGCTTTGGCCTTCTTTAGCGCCCGTTCGCCATGGAAAACCCACTGTTTGGATTGTTCTTTGGTCTCTGGTGTGCTGTGATGAACCTATGTTTCGTCAGTAGTTATGAATCGACGACAAAAATCATTCCGATTGCGCTTTAATATCGCCAAACCATATTTTTAAGTTGACACACATGTGTGTTTAGTGTCAATTTTGAGCAATCGCGGCTATATGGAAAGCTTTCTCATATCCAAATTAGTTGTTAAAATGTTCTGCACCCGTTCAAATGAGATGCCCATAGTCTCAGCAATCTCACGCACTTTCACTGTCTGATTATTTGTCACTAAATATGGATTTTGTCAATCATTTCTGATGTGGTGATCTCATTTGGATGACTTGGATGTTCATCATGAAAAATGCTTCGGCCTCGTTTGAATTCAGCTGTCCAATATTTTATAGTCGATAACGAAGGTGCAGAGTTCCCATAAACCTCGCTTAATTCCGCTTTTATCTTATCATTCGTTTTCCTTTTCAAAAACAAATATTTTATCACTGCTGGATATTCAGTTTTTCCCATCATTATAAAATCACAACAGTTGTTCTATTTAAATGGCTGCCATCCACAAAATCAATCACGCAGCAGCTTGAAAATTTGACAGGATTCTTGTGAAAGGTTATGTTTACGATTTTTTTTTAAACAGTAATTGCGCCATCTCTGGCCGAGACCAAGTACTTATCATACAACCGTCGTACTTTTTCGACAACTTAATACTGAGTCAAAATTTGCCAGCTCGAATAATACGAACATTTTTGTATTATTGTAAATAAAATGCATATCATTTGCGAAAATACTTAGTGCTTTTAAAAGCTAAACACTAAATACCTTCGAGTAGGTGTATCAAGGCAATAAGGCGTTAGAGTGGGTCGCCTGATTTAGTTAAATGCTCAGTTCGTTACGTTTAAGTAATAACGGGACCTTAATACCCACAGGGGAAATCTCTAAACCGACTTGGAATAATTTACCCCAATTTAAGCGATACCGGACCTCCTATTAGTGTTTTCCCATTATTACTATTATTGGTTGACAAGTTTACAATTAATAAGAGATTACTGTAGCGAGTAATAAGTGAAATTGAAAATAAAGAACACTACGTACAAATGACTGTTGGAACAAGCGCGGTAAAAAACAGGTATGTACCGCCTGGGTAACTAAAATAAATAAAAATAAATCGTTAAAGTGATTTACCCAGTATTTTCCTTGCAAACACGTAATTCTCAAATAAGTACTGAATTTGACTTTTTGAAGTAAAAAAAAACTAACTTTCCAGAATATGAATAAAATTATACTACACATCGACACCCACCACTTTCACCCTCTTTTCTTGAAACGATATTGCTTAAAAACTATAGGTTTCGTCCCTATTTCAAATATTATATCGACTGACTGATCGACAGCCTGATAGTCGGATAGACAGACTTATAGAAAAGGAAATATATATTTTTGGCGATCTAAGAACACTAAAACGTAAAGAAAGGCAAGAATTTCAGGAGGTAATTCTTCCCCTTTAGCAAGGGACGTAAAAATAATAATTTACCTGCTGTGGCAGAGGTAAGTCAGTTGGGGCAAATTTAACTATTTGTATTTCTAAAACTTTTTCTATAAACATTTACCATTTTTGGAGTTATTGTGTAACCAGATTTCAATCCCTTTTACATATTATTTCTGTTAAAAATGAGAATAAAGAAAAAGCAAAAACACTGAAATACAAGTATATTATGATATACTCGGAACCACCCTTCTAACCCTCTATCTTATTTCTTTCACCTTATATATCTTCTACTATAAATGATTAGCTAACATTTTTTAAAATATTCCAACCAAAAATTAGGCGAAATTCATATAATATTATTGAAACTATACAATATTTAATTATTCCTACCCCTTTCACCTCCTATAATATTGCAAATAGAGGCAAAATAATGTACCGTTTCGTACCCTTGATTCAAACAACTCTGAATAATACCTATAGAACAATAAATACGAATTCAACCTTCTAATTCCCTTCCTCACCTCTGAGAAGTTTTCTAATTAAAGATAATAAATAAATAATTATGCTTAAAATTTCTATAATATTATTGAAACCATACAACATTTTCACTCTACCTCTTTCAGCCCTTCCCCCATTAAACTTGAAAGTAATGGAAAAATAACTTAATTTTTAGATTCCTTCACTCTATAAACCCCGAAAAACCCTATAACATCACATTTAGGAACCAACTCCATTCCCCACATTTAACCCAGTTTATCAACTAAAAAACCTGTAAATATCTCAAAATGCTATTGAAATTATACAATATTAAACTGCCCCCATCCTCTCAACCCACTCCTGGATTAAACTTAAAAGCAATAAAAAAAAACCTAATTTTTAAATTCGTAAATTTCACAACTCAGAATATGATATATAATGTAACACGATATGTAGAAACAACTCCCTCTATTCTTCTCCATCATCCCTTCACCCCTTATATGTTTTACTATAAATATTTATCCTTAAAATTTATTTATTATTTAACAAAAGACTAGGAAAATTTCCATAGTATTATTAAAACCCTTCAACCTACATACGTAACAAGTTTGAAATTGATACCTTGTTAGAGAATTATCGTGCCGACAGGCCGACAAACTAACAGACAGGAAAACAGAATGAGTGCCTATGTTTTTCATGACCTAGGAATCCCAAAACGTAAAAAATCAAAAATCTCTAGGTGTGATTTTTTATGAATACAATACTTTCCTTTAACCAGGAAAGTATAAAATAAAGTTTATTATTTCTTCATTCATATTTTTATATTGATACAAAACACACAACTATTAGCTCCTGGGTCTATACCACGTCTGGTTCCAGGAATTTTTGTCACTGGAATTGCAAGAAAACACGATTTTGAGGATATTTTGTGCAAAGGCATTTTAATATTTGAAATGAAGTGAGACTGTCGATAATATAGCAAGTAATGAATTTCAGACTGCTTCTTTCTACACATACCACGCGCACTATTTCGCGCGTACGGTTAAAAAATATTTTAATTGAAAAAAGTATCACTTTCCACACTAACATTTACTTGCAAACTCGTTCTTTTTTTACTATTGTAGACAAAATAATAATGCTTCACTAACTTTACTAATTTACTAAAAAGCTCGTAACTTCACGGAGAGCTATGGAAAGATGCATGCTTGGTATCTCTCTTAGAGATACAATTCATAAGGAGCAGAAAAGGAGATGAACCAAAGTCAGTGACCTAGCTCTGGAAGCGGCAAGGATGAAGTGGCGATGGACGGATCAAGTGGCTAGACCATCACCATCCGAGACAGATGGGCATATAGTGTCATACTATGGAGACCCAGAGAAACAGAAGAGGCGTGGGGTATCCATGAAACGATGGGTCAATGACATAAGAGTAGTAGCAGGCCAGCAGTGGTTAAAAGTGACAAAAGACAGGGAAGCATGGAACAGATTAGAACAGACCTACGTCTAGGAGTGGATAAACTTGGGTTGATAAGCAGAAGAGCAATTTAGTTTTTAAGTTCTAATTTTTTCCTATCTGCATAATCACATGCCGCTTTTTGCACCTTCAAAAATGTCAGACGAATTTGTGTTATAATCTCACGGTTTCTTGTAGTCTCGTAAAATATTAACGTAACTGTTAGTAGTACAATTATGCATACATATACTACGAATTAAATTTAGAATTTTTTGTGGATCCCTTGATTTGATAGAAATAGTTGAGATTTTAAGAGTGAAAATATCATTAGCATTTATCAGAGTAACAGTTTATTACATTCTGATATGTCTAAATTTAGTTTTATTGCGTCAAGCTAATATATGCAAATATTTATGCGTGATGTTAACCTTAACTGTTCTTCCTGTCTACAAAAATCTCTTTAATAAACTAGTTTTAGTGCTAATAAAATAAACGACTCATTATATTTGCAAAAATCGTATCTTTTCAAAAATAGTCTTTTATAAGTATTTAAATTTTAAGATAATCCATTTGAGATATAAAAATAGAAGGAATTTAGACTTTTAGTGCGTCGTTTTAACTGGCCAAAACATTAGGTAACCTATCAACCATTCTCTCGCATAATTTTATATAAAAATCATTCGTATATGTAAAGCAAAGGTAGAAGCTAGTCGGTTAGATTTCAAACCTGTCTAATCTTGAGCGCATTAAGATGTTTTATATCCATGTAAGGCCCTTAGCATATTTAACGGTGACCTGCTATTTTGTAATACAAACCGCTTTGGAGCCTATAGGGATGCTATCACTTACATTTACTAATTTTAATAGCTGGTTATATGTAACTTATTAAAATACAAATTCACAACAAGATAATGTTATTTACTGTCTTCTCTATTAGTTTAGACTATCTTCTTCATTGGGTTTGATTTTTAATCATATTGTGAAAATCAGTAGTCTAAGGAAATCACTTTTGAAATAAGACAATTTTATATATTTGATTGATTGTTATTAGTCGATGTCATTAACCAATTCTGCGTACGCTTTTATTCGTTCACAATATAGTAATGGAATAAAGCTACAAATTAAAAACTCTGCTATTGTTTAGTTTATTAGGTACGGCCGTAAAGACTCGACAATACTGAAAGTACTTTCGATCGAAAGGCCCAGTACTAATAAGACTATGTAACTGTATGTAAATTTTTTTTTGGTTAAGTAATTGGAAGTAAAGGATTCACAGCAACCGGTAGGACCGTCTTTCAATAGTATGTAGAATTCACTATAAGATGTGCTCGTAAAATAGGCGAGTTAAAGATTCTTTAGCGCTTTAGGTATTTTTATTTTCAGTTGAGTAGCGGCTATTTACGAGAGTCGTTTCAAAAGTTCTCGGCCTCACACAGTTATAGCACCAAGATGACCAAATTATTATGATTTTTATTAAGTATTATCTACTAGATGGCGTGCTGGGAAGTTTCAGACACGTGTCGTTTTGTAGCGATCGTGTAAACAAACAATTTTTAACATTTTCAAAAAAATGGATATAATTGAAGTGCGACCTGTTATAAAATACTTCGTTTTAAAAGGTTGAACTACTGCAGATATTCAGAAATTAAAAATCACATTAAATGATTCTTCCCCTTCGTTTTCCACGATTAAAAGTGGACTGCGGAATTTAGAAGTGGTAGTATATCCATTCCAGATGATAAATGCTTAGGATGCCCGAAAACTTCTACGATCGACGAGATTGTGACAAAACTTCACAATAGCGTACTAAGTGAGGCTACGTCCATCACATTTTACACGATATTTTAGGTATTAGAAAGCTTTCTGCTAGATATATGTGCTGCGTTTGCTAACAATCGACAAAAAACGCATTTGAGTAAACATGTCCAAGTGTGCTTAGATTTATTTAAACATAATTCTAGCGAATTTCTTCTATATTTGTATACTAGCCGTGCCCGCGGCTACGCTCGCGTGGACTTGATTCATTATAATCGTCACTGTTTATTTCTTATTATATATATACTTAACGTAATAAAATATATCCTATAAACTGGCCAGAGAACATATGTATTTTATAAAAAAAACACGTAAATCGGATAAGTGGTTCTTGGTCACTAACGGACAGACAAACAGATAGAGAGACGTAGACGTATATATATATATATATATATATATATATATATATATATATATATATATATATATATATATATATATATATATATATATATATATATATATATATATACAAGGCTGGTTTGAAAAGTCCGTGCAAAAATAAAAACTACTTATGTGTTTGGGGTAAACCTTTTTTATTTTTCGACATAGTCTCCCTTTAGGCTTATACACTTCGTCCAACAATGTTCTAGTTTGTTGATCCCTTCCGAATAATAGGATTTGTCCAAGTCTGCAAAATATCCATTAGTGTCTGCAATCACCTCCTCGTTTGAATAAAATCTTTGTCCCGCCAGCCACTTCTTCAAATTGGGGAACAAATAGTAGTCCGAGGGAGCCAAGTCTGGAGAATAGGGGGGACGTGAAACGAGTTGGAATCCTATTTCCATTAATTTTGCGACCACAACTGCTGAGGTGTGTGCTGGTGCGTTGTCGTGATGGAAAATGACTTTCTTGTTGTCCAATCGCGGGCGTTTTTCTTGCAGCTCGGTTTTCAAACGGTCCAATAACGATGAATAATATTCACCTATAATAGTTTTACCCTTTTCCTGATAGTCGATGAGAATTATCCCTTGCGAATCCCAAAAGACAGTCGCCATAACCTTTCCGGCCGAAGGAACGATCTTCGCCTTTTTTGGTGCAGATTCCCCCTTGGTAACCCATTGTTTAGATTGTTGTTTGGTCTCAGGAATATAGTAATGTATCCATGTTTCATCCACAGTGACGAAACGACGCTTAAAGTCCTCCGGATTCTTCTGGAACAGCTGCAAACCATCCTTGCAACACTTCACACGATTCCGTTTTTGGTCAAGCGTGAGCAATCGCGGCACCCATCTTGCGGATAGCTTTCTCATGTCCAAATGTTTATGCAAAATATTATGTACCCGTTCAGTCGAGATGCCCACAGCACTAGCAATCTCACGCACCTTAACTCTTCTGTCATCCATCACCATATCATGGATTTGATCAATGATTTCTGGAGTCGTAACCTCCACAGGCCGTCCAGAACGTTCAGCGTCACTTGTGCCCATATGGCCGGTCCGAAAATTTTGAAACCACTTATAAACTGTTCTAATCGAAGGTGCAGAGTCACCGTAATGTTTATCAAGCTTCTCTTTAGTCTCCTGAGGCGTTTTGCCTTTCATAAAGTAATGTTTAATCACCACACGAAATTCTTTTTCGTCCATTTCTTGAAAATCACTCGACTTCCTTGATTCACACGAATGCCAAACACAAAGAAATAGACCAACATGGCTGAAACTTGGTGTGCGTTCATTCAAGAGATGCTACTAACTAAACATGAACTCGATACGCGCCGGTGGTGCCATCTCTCGGACTTTGCATGGACTTTTCAAACCAGCCTCGTATATATATATATATATATATATATATATATATATATATATATATATATATATATACTAGCCGGGCCCGCAGCTCTGCTCGCGTGGACTTGATTCACTACTATCGTCACTGCTTATTCCTTATGTTACCCAACGTAATAAAATATCTCCCATTATTTCGCCTTATCTCCCAATATTTCTCCTTATTTCCCATTATCTCTACATAATTTCCATTATCTAGGCTTATCTCTGCTCATCTCCCATTATTTCTCCTTATCTCCCATTATTTCTCCTTATCTCCCATTATCTCACCTTATTTCCCATTATCTAGGCTTATCTCGACTTATCTCTCATTATTTCTCCTTATCTCCCATTATCTCACCATAACTCCCATTATCTAGACTTATCTCTGCGTATCTCCCATTATCTCTCCTTATCTCCCATTATTTATACTTATCTCCCATTATCACACCTTATCTCCCATTATCGAGGCTTATCTCGACTTATCTCCAATTATTTCTCCTTATCTCCCATTATCTCAGCTTATCTCCCATTATCTAGGCTTATATCGAATTATTTAGAACATATGTATAAATTTATAAAAAAAACACGTAAATCGGATAAGTGGTTCTCGAGTGATAAGCGCACTAACGGACAGACAGACAGACAGAGAGACGTTGCATTTTATATATATTGTATTCTTTGCTACATGATATTGTTCCATATTTAATGCTTAAGGGAGTGTATTGCAAGAGAGCGCGCTAGCGGCAAACTTTTCTCCGACTTGTTTCACTATTATCGCCACTACTTATTCCTTATGTCACCTAATAAAATATATCCTATAACCTGGTCAGAGAACATACGTATGTTTAAAAAAAAAGCACGTAAATCGGATAAGTGGTTCTCCAGTGATAAGCACACTAACGGACGGAGAGACAGACAGACGGACAGAGAGACATTGCATTTTATATATATTATAAATATTCTCTGCTACATAATATTGTTCCATATTTAATGGTTTGGACTGTGTATTGCAAGAGAACGCGCTAGCGGCAAACTTTGTCCGACTTCATTTACTATTATTGTCACGGCTCATTCCTTATGCTACCTATCGTAATAAAATATAGCCTATAACCTGGCCGGAGAACATATGTATCTTTAAAAAAAAAAAGTACGAAAATCGGATAAGTGGTTCTCCAGTGATAAGCGCACTAACGGACAGACAGACAGACAGAGATACGTTGCATTTTATATATATTATAGATGTAATAAAATATATACCTATAACCTGGTCAGAGAACATATGTATGAATTTAAAAAATCACGTAAATCGGATAAGTGGTTCTCGAGGAATAAGCGCATTAACGGACAGACAGACAGACAGACAGACAAACATTGTATTTTATATATATTGTAAATATAGATTATTATTATATAACCTGGCCAAAGAATATATGTATGAATTTAAAAAAAGACAGGTAAATCGGATAAGGGGTTCCCGCGTGATAAACGCACTAATGGACAGACAGACAGACAGAGAGACATTACATTTTATATATATTATAGATTATACATTACAGATATTCTTTGCTACATAATATTGTTCCATATTTAATGGTTTAGGCTGTGTATTGCAAAGGCACGCGCTAGCGGCAAACTTATTTCCGACATCATTCACTATTTTACGTCACTGCTCATTCCTTATGCTACCTATCGTAATAAAATATAGCCTATAACCTGGCCAGAGAACATATGTATGTTCTAAAAAAAAAGTACGTAAATCGGATAAGTGGTTCTTCAGTGATAGGCGCACTAACGGACAGACAGACAGACAGACAGAGAGACGTTGCATTTTATATATATATATATATATATATATATATATATATATATATATATATATATATATATATATATATATATGTATATATATATATATATATATATATATATATATATATATATATATATATATATATATATATATATATATATATATATACAGGTGTACAAGTATGAAATGCGAATTTCAGACAACAGATAGTGCACCAGTGCAGTTTGTGGTATAAAGATTTAACACTGCGCCATTTTGTTGTGTCATCAACAAGTGTCAGACGCGCACGAGTGATAAATTGGAAAAGTGTGTGCATAGTGTTGTGTTGAATATGTCGAAATCTATACCAAACAAAGAGCATTCGCGGACAGCATTAATTTCTTGTTTTCATTTGAAGAAAACTCCTGTTGAATCAAACCGATTTCTTCGAGAAGCTTATGGTGAACATACTCCATCGCAAGATACGTGTGAACGATGAGTTCGGCTTTTCGAAAGTGGTGACTTCGATGTTGCAGACAAGGAACGTGGAAAACCACCAAAAAAATACGAAGATGTGGAATTGCAAGCATTGTTGGACGAAGATGATTCGCAAACACAAAAACAACTCGTCGAGCAATTGGGCGTTAGTCAACAAGCTGTTTCCAATCGGCTACGAGAGATGGGAAAGATTCAGAAGACCGGTAGATGGGCACCACATGAGTTGAACGACAGGCAAATGGCAAAGCTCAAAAAACACGTGGGATATTTTGCTCGCTCGGTACAAAAGGAAGTCGTTTTTGCATCGTATAGTTACAGGGGATGAAAAGTGGATTTATTTTGAGAACCCCAAGCGCAAAAAATCATGGGTAGACCCAGGCGCACCATCCACATCGAACGCAAGACCGAATCGCTTTGGCAGAAAGACGATGTTCTGTGTTTGGTGGGACCAGAGGGGAGTGGTCTATTATGAGCTGTTAAAACCTGGGGAAACGGTTAATACTAAATGTTACCAACAACAATTGACCGATTTGAACCGTTCGCTGCTTGAAAAAAGGCCAGAATACCGAAAGAGGCAACACAAAGTCATTTTTCTTCATGTCAGTGCTCCATCACATACGGCAAAACCAGTTCGCGACACGTTGGAAGGACTCAGCTGGGGAGTTCTACCCCATGCGGCTTACTCACCATACTTGGCTCCTTCCGATTACCACTTGTTTGCATCGATGGGTCACGCACTTGCTGAGCAGCGCTTTGGTTCGTACGAAGATGTGAAAAAAAGGCTCGACGAATGGTTCGCAGCAAAAGGGGAAGATTTTTACTGGCGTGGTATTCACAAATTGACCGAAAGTTCGGAAAAATGTATATAACAAGCGATGGAGCATACTCTGAATAAAGCATTTTTTATCATTCTATCGAATTTAACATGTTTTTTTAGAAAAAAAATCCGCATTTCATACTTGTACACCTGGTATATTATATATATATATATATATATATATATATATATATATATATATATATATATATACATGATTAAAAATCTATAACAAGCGATGGAGCATACTTTGAATAAAGCACTTTTTATCATTCTTCCGAATTTAAGATATTTTTTTAGAAAAAAAAATCCGCAGACAGACTGAGAGACGTTGCATTTTATATATATTATAGAAGATTAGAGATAACTTGGCCAGAGAACAAATGTATGAATTAAAACAAGCACGTAAATCGGATTAGTGGTTCTCGAGTGATAATCGCACTAACGGGCAGACAGACAGACAGAGAGTCGTTGTATTTTATATTTATATTATATTCTTTGCTACATGCTATTGTTCTATATTTAATGGTTTAGGCAGTGTATTGCAAGAGAAAGCGCTAGCGGCAAACTTTTTCCGACTTGATTTACTATTGTCGTTACTGCTTATTCCTTATGTTACCTAATGTAATAAAATATATCCTATAACCTGGCCAAAGAACATATGTATCTCTTTTTAAAAAAAAGCACGTAAATCGGATAAGTGGTTCTCCAGTGATAAGCGCACTAACGGACAGACAGAGAGACAGAGAGAAGTGGCATCTTATGTATACCATATATTATAGAAGATTATAGATAACCTGGCCAGAGAACAAATATATGAATTTAAAAAAGCACGTAGTTCTTGAGTGATAAGCACACTAACGGACAGACAGAGAGACGTTGCATTTTATATATTATAGATATTTAATGGTTTAGGCAGTGGATTGCAAGAGAACGCGCTAGCGGCAAACTTTTTTCCAATTTGATTTAAAAAAAGCACGTAATTCGGATAAGTGGTTCTCAAGTGATAGGCGCACTAACGGACAGACAGAGAGACGTTGCATTTTATATATATTATAGATATATGACAGAAAATGAAACATGCATTCGTCATTACACACCAGAGACGAAGGTGCAGTCGAAATGGTGTCGGGATCAGGTAAAAGTACGCCCAAGAAAACAAAAACAGTTCCATCCGCTTCAGTACTAAACCAATTGAAGAGTGCTATTCAGACGATAAGACTACATCGTGCAAAAAAAGTGCTTTTTCATCATAATAATGCGCCTACACACACGTCTCGGAATGTTGCTACAACAGCATATGACCTTTGCTTCGAAGTGCTTCGACAACCATCGTATTCATTCATTTGTGACTACTAGATATTAATTGTTGTTTCCAAACCTGAAAAAATACCTGGCTGGATGAAGTTTGACTTCTAATCATATAGTTAAAGCTGAGAGGAATGCTAATTGTGCAGAATTGGATAAATTTTATTGTAATAAGGGTATTAAAATGTTGAAAAAATCGTTGGACTAAATGCAAGGTGACTATATAAAAAAATAAACATAAAATATCTTTTAGTTTCGTTTTCTGAGAACTTTTAGAACGACTCTCGTAGGATTCAAGTCGATTTTAGTTGACTCATCTGCGATACTGGCTCTGTAGTGATTTAATTAAATAAAATTTAATAAATAAAACGAAATAAATACTATCCATCCTTTAAACTACTATTTATATTATCCTAATATGTGGATGGTAGTAAAATATATTAAGACTTTTTTTATTACTTTTTGGCCAATTTTAAATCAGAAATTTCGGACACATACTCTTTGTTATCCCAAAAAAACACAAACTAGGGGAAGCCTGCCAAACACTGTGGGATAGAGTAAGAGTCTATAGTAGTAAGAAGGTGACCGGTCGTATTCTTGAAAAAATGTGTTTCGGGAAAGGTTTTTGCCATCAGTGTATTTTTTGGTGTGCTAACAACGGCGAAATTACTTTAGTAAGTTATCGCCTTCGGCATCCATAATCGCCTGGCATCTTCGAGGCATGCTGTCAACGAGATGTTCTGCATGCTCGCGTTGCAGTGATCTCCGAATTTTTCGAATCTAGCGAGGCAATCGTTCAAAGTCCTCAGAATCTTTCCTTGGAGCTTCTTTTTACAAAAATTTCAATAGCGTTGGCGTTCAGCGATTGTAAGGGTTACTCTAGTATCCCAAGCGAACCGCTACGCGACGTGATTTTCGCCCAGCAATGGTTTCTTCAAAGTGCCTATGAATTTCGTCAAGATGTCATGGGACACATTCAAATCCGATTGTCTTAATTCTGCCTCTCCTTGTCGCAGCGTCAATTTCGGATTCCGTAAAAACAAAGACACGATTCGTTTTCCGAGTTTTGGAGTGACTTTGCCATATTTTGGCAAGTCGTTGACATTTTTTGTCTCGTTAAAATGATTTACCTACTTCTTTACAAGCGACACCGACTTTTTAATATATTTAGCAGCCGCGGAATGTGTCATTTTAGGTCCCTTTGGATGGGACAAAGAAAAACTGCTTCGAACTAACGCGCAAATAATTGACTCATTATCGATTTTACGTGACTTCGAAAAAAGTTCGGAATCGACAGATACTTCTACTAAAATGCGTCGTAGATAAAAGTTCCTTCTACCGATTTTTTTTGTTGAATCGCTAGAATCGAATCACCCAAAAATAAATTATCGCGGACACGCTCTTACTTGACAGACTGTATCTCAAAATTTCGTGTATTTATTAATTAAAAAGGGTTATAAAATGAAAAAAAATATATTGAAGTTTAGCATAGTAACTTAACAAAACTGCTTGTATCATGTATTAGACTTTACGTAAATCTAATTACGTATAACATACTATATATAGCCACACAGAATATCACTCGCACAAAAAAATAGTATTTGAACCATTGGGTTTGTTGATAACCTTAATGGTCACATAGCTTTTCGTAGCTTTAATGAATTACTGAAGATTTTGGGTTACTTCTTAGCTGTAATAAATTTTAATTATTTTAGCTGTTAGTAGTCGATTGATATCGCAGAGTTGAAACAACAATATAGGTACTAGAATGATTATAAAACTTTTAGTCGTAACAATATTACCTATTTAATCAAATTAGTTTTGAGTAAATAAGAAGAATTCTCAAAGTGTTTGATTATATTTAATACGCTTTTAATCACATACGAGTATTTCTCTAGCAATCCTCCAAGTGGCGGTTGCTAAACCCGTACTGTCTTGATTTAAAACTATACATTTAAAAACAAATCCCACAAAACCTAATAGCATATAACTTGTATCTGGTGAATAGTATCCTTTTGAAAAGGAAATTTGTAAATTTATATAACCCACAAATATTTAGGTTTAAATATCTTTTTTTTTTTTAATTCAAATAATTTTCTTTTACACTAAACAATTAAGATACCGGTGTGTAGATATTAAAACTCTAGAGTAATGGTAATTTGTATAGCCGATCTTCATATCCATTATTATATGTTAACTTTTACTTGAACATACATAGCGGTTCGTCTCAAATGAGCACAATGGTTCTGAAGTGAATAAAATGCACATCCTATTAACATACAATACGTGAATCGAAGTAGAAGACGAGAATCGAAAGTTGTTTACAAAATGGAACCTCTTGATACTATAGAGAACGAACAATTCTGTAAACACCACATCACAATGACGCACGAAATATGGTAAAATCCTTATAAGAATATAGGTGCCAATACGATTTATTGGAATTGCGACCTATCGCCTACTTATCTGATGATATCTAATTACGGAAGCTCTAGAATATTACAGCATATTAACCAGAACAGTAAGACGGCCTTCAACTGCAAATGATAACAGAAAGTCTCCAAAATGCGCTTAATGATATGCCGCTAAAATATGTGTTGAGAACCATTTTCCTAAAGAGACGACTAATCTGACACACAGATGAATCTAAATAAAAAAGGTCTCAAGAGCAGGCGCATAACAGCAGGCGCATAAAGCCTACAGACATCCGCACAATTATCAATGAGCCTGGGAAGTTTTGCATTCAGATGCAGATGGTGCCTGGAGGGGGAGGTGACCACCCTTGATCTAGTTATGTCTTGCTTAGCAATCATACGAACAAGATAAACTCACCTATATTTTCCAGTAATTTTGGACCAGGAGTGCATTAAAAGACATTGACCAATCTTAAAATTAGACGGGTGTCTATTAAAAGTACTGTAGACATTCAAACCACCCGTTAGTCGTATATTGATCTGTGCAAGCCAAGGGTTTTTTTACATGGATGTGTTAAAATGTAATTTCGTGACTAAATGTCATTACGCCAAAACTATCATCGTATCAAATTTTAAAATAGCGGAAATTCAAAAAATATAGAATACTTCTAAATTAAAAAGATATATAAATAGCGTCTTGTGAAGCTGGAAGCCATTTAAAACTAAAATTTATGGTTGAAAAATACTAAGCATATTCTGTAAGTTCAAGCTCAGAATATATAATAATTTTTTTCTCCAAAGAAAAACAAAGATCACGTACGTACACCCGTATAGTTTTTTCTTATTTTTTTTTCATATTTACAATTTGAAAGACTTTTATGTTTCCTACCTATTCCAAGTTTTCATCTCTTCTCTTCCCGCCAAAAAAAAAAAAAAAAAAAAAAAAAAAAATCTTATCGGTACGATAAGTACCTGGCTTCGGCTAGAGATGGCGCTACTACAATTTAAAAAATTATATTTTCCATAAATATACCTTTCACAAGAATCCTGTCAAATTTTGAAGTCGCTGCATGGTTTACTTTGCGAGTGGCAGCCATTTAAGTAGAACAACTTTTGTGATGTTACAACAATGGAAAAAACTGAATATCGACCAGTAATAAAATATTTGTCTTTGAAAAAGAAAACGAATGCTGAGGTAAAAGCGGAACTCAGCGTCCATAAAATATTGGACAGCTAAATTCAAACGCGGCCGTACAAGCATTTTTAATGCTGAAAATTAAAATAGATTTTGTACATAAAAATGTTTTTTCTTGTCATGGCCAGGTACTTATCATACAGCCCTTGTATGTATATATAATTATTTATAGGTAATACTTACACAATTCTTGTAATCACACTTCAGTGTCATCCAAGGCAAAATTAACTTCAATTATTATTTTTATACCTTACCTTGGATCACTGTCTAACAAGCTAACATCACATAAAGATATAAAATATTTTGCCAGCGATATATCAACGAATTGAGCAGAAATAAACAGTTCCTAGAGTACAAGAAGCAGTGTCCTCGGTACTTCCGGTTAAAATAAAAGAAATAATAGCATTAGTGGTATTTAATGGAAAACTGGAAAACAAAAAAAAAGAAACTTCACAAAATTTAAGTTTATAATCTTCATATTAAAATAATACACCAGTGAGCAAAAAAATCGACTCAAACGATTTTGCTTCATTTAACATCGTTCCTTGAATTTAATTTTCAAACAGTGGTATTACTTTTGGTATAATTAGAGTGCTGATTTTCTACTCTTTCCAATCATATCAAAAGCATTTGGATTTCCAAGAATTTTTACTGCATAAAGGGGTTTTACTCAATAGAACCGTTTTTGCTCGATCAGCAACATACTCGTTCCGCGATATTCATCCCTATAAAAACACATGCAGCTGTCAAGTGTCTCCAGAGTCTACAGACGTTACCAAGGGACTGGAGCCTTTACACGGAGACCAGGAAGAAGAAGGTGTACCTAGCAGCGAGACGACTGCTTTATTGTCAACACAACTATAAGAAATCGTCACTTGACCGGTGTTAAGGTCCATCAGAAGCTCCGACAAGTCCGTGGTTGGACTGTCAATCATTGGCAGTCAGAAGAAGTCTTAAAGAAGCTAACCTAACTCCGAAGAGACCAGCTACCGGACCCAAATTAACAGCAGCCCATCGACAAGCGCGACTCAGATTTGCCCGAGAACATCTCGGAGGAGGCCTGGGGAGCGCTATGCGCAATGCTACATTACTGAAACGGTCGCCTACGGAGGAGGTTCTGTCATGGTGTATGGAGGAATCTCCTTGGATGCGAAAACCGATTTGGTATTCGTGACTGATGACACTCGTAGCGGTGGATTAACTACTCACCGGTACATCGAGGAGATCATGCAGGAACACGTCGTTCCTTACACTAGGTTTGTTGACGATAGGTTCGTGCTAATGCACGACAATGCGAAGTCACATGCTGCTGCATCAGTGCGGCAATACCTGGCGGAAGTGGAAACACCCACATAAGACTGGCATGCGTGGAGTCCTGTCCTCAATCCAATCGAGCATATGAGCTCAAAAGAAGGATTCCAGCCAGAAATCCAGCCCCTGCATCGCTCAGGGACTTCGATGGGGGAAGAATCTCACAGACAGTGGTGAAAAAGTCTAGCCGCTCCATGAAAAACCGGCTGGAAGCAGTAATAAGGGCTAAGAGGGTAATACTCCTACAAAATATTGATTTTGATTATTATCAATAAATTCAATTGTTAAATTTTGAATTTGTCAAATTTTTTCTTTTCTCTTACCTCTATTTTCAATCTTTGTTCTCCTTGTTTTCCCTTTCAATCATTTTAATCAGTAAAAGGCATGAGGTATGCTATGGAATGACGCTAAATGTTTTTTAAAAAAAGGCCTTCCGCTTTACTTTAGCACTACTCCAGTGTAACCAACAAGCCGTTTCGTGTTAACGTGCTGCATATTCATCATAATAAGGCAATAATTGCTTTTTCAAAGTGTGCATGCACCCTTAATGAGGATTAGCAGGAATAATGCAAATATGAGGTCGTGAGGGAAATAACGGAATATGTAAAAAAGATAGAGAGAAAAAATATAGCTCATGTTGACTTAGACTTTTCACTATTGCATATACATATATATATATATATATATATATATATATATATATATATATAGTATGTATATATACATATATATATATATATATATATATATATATATATATATATATATATATATATATATATATATAGATAGATAGTATGTATATATATATATATATATATATATATATATATATATATATATATATATATACATATATATATATATATATATATATATATATATATATATATATATATATATATATCCATATATGAACCATTCGACTTCGATCTTTATAATAAAACAACAACCTGCATAGTAATATCGAGAATACATGCAATAATACATAAAAAAACCATGGCGATATGTTTGAACTTTAGTCCGCAAGTATAATGATGTTATATTTAATAAGATATTATTCTGTTCACTAACATCATAATTTGTGGGATTTCCTCTGTATTTTACCTTGTCTAAAATCACATGATGATAGTCAATGACGTGATCGCATCCGTAGTCGACTCGATGCCCCCAAGAAAGAAGATTCTTTCATTCTCTTTGGGCACTACACTTCAAGGTCACCAACTTATAGTATTTACGCTTTATTTCTCACAAACAAGAGGTATGTTCGTTCTGTAACAAATATTTATCAGACTCTTTTGATGAATCGGCCCGTCTTTCACTAAATTACTTCAGTAGAAAAAGAGATACCGATTATTTGAACGCGTAACTTGAAAATGAACACACACAACTTACATAAAGATGAAACGAAACACTAAACCGGCTCTGCTAGCAAATTTAATTGTGACTGACTGGTTATTTTCTTTAAACGTATGGTATGCGTTCCGTGTAATATATTCAACAGTAAATAATTTATTATTGCTATCTATAAACAGGTGTTTTACAACAAAACAACGTTTAACAAGAAAGGGAAAGGCTGTGAGAAAATGACGATGGACAAACAATGTCTTTCTTAGAGGGGGTACATACGACCTAATGATTATGCATTAGTTCAAGTGACACAAAAACTATTGTTTACCAGAGGTTGACGATTATTTGTTTTAATGCATTGCGTTTATCTAGAACAGCAGGCCTTGTTGGGGCACCACTATTGAAACATTAGGATCGCTATACATATTCTATTCCATTTAAATTAAAGTGATAAATTCGAAAAATTTTACTATAATTCGGCGGTTCTCAAAGTGTGCGTCGCGACCTGATACAAGTTGAATCACTGTTGAGAAACTAATCATCCCAGCATCCTTAACTTAAAACACTTAACCAGAAAATAAAACGAGTCTAATAAATAATAATTAATTTTTGTAAAAAGTAAAATATGGTCAGATATATATATATATATATATATATATATATATATATATATATATATATATATATATATATATATATATATATATATATATATATATATATATATATATATATATATATATATATATATATATATATATATATATATATATACATGTATATACACTCCTGGACAAAATTAACGCAACAATCTGAAAATTAATTTATCTTTTTCTTATGTCAGTTTTAAAGTTTATCGAGTATTTGAATAGTAGGCTATGCATATTTTGTTTTGTTGTTCATGACAGAAATCAAAACAATTCGTTTAGATTTACAGTTTTAAAGAATTTTTTAGAAGATAAACAATTTTCTGTAATAATGCGATAGATTTTCTTTAAAAGTAAGCTTATAAAATGTTACCTTTTTCAAAATAATACGTTTTTGTGGTAGACTGTTTTATTTTTGACCCCGAAGAATTAGAAAAATGAATCGAACAAGGAATTTAACTGAACACGTGGTAGTGCGAGCCTCAGTTTTATTAGACGAGGGATATTGTCAGAGTTATGTTGCCAATTTGTTAGGCAAACATCGTTCCACAATAAGTCGTATGGTAGGACGCTTGAATGAAGTAGGAACTTATTCTAGAAGAACTCGAGGCTGTTCGCAATGTCACAATTTCTTCTAAAACAGTTAGAAGACGGTTAAATGAAGCTGGATTAAACAGTAGGAGACCAGTCACTGCGCCCTTGTTTATTAGAGAGAACAGAGTTGCCAGGTTACGTTTTGCTCGAAATCACGAAAACTTGTCTGTGGATGATTGGAAACAAGTTTTCTTCACAGATGAAACTAGGGTTAGTCTGAAACATCCAGATGGTTGTGAGCGAGTATGGCTAAGACCAGGAGAGAGGTTTGCTCCTTGCAATATCTCTGCAAGGATTCCATTCGGCGGTGGCTCTGTTATGTTCTGGGGTGACATCTGCTTTGATGCTCGCACAGAGTTAGTTCCTGTCCGTACGAAATCCATGAATGCTGACTACTATCTTGAGAATATTGTAATAGAACATGTGATGCCTTTCGGTCATTTTGTGAGGCCCCATTTCCTGTTTATGCAAGACAACGCTCGACCTCACGTGGCTAGGGAGGTACTCGATTATCTTAATCAAGTTGATATACCGATTATGCAATGGCCACCAAAAAGACCGGATCTGAATCCGATAGAACATGTATGGGATCACCTTAAGAAATATGTGAAACGTCATATACCTGCACCTAGAAACCTGAGAGAACTTGAAAATACAGTTATCACAGAATGGGAGCAAATTCCTCAAGGTTTTATCCAAAATTTAATTAGAAGCATGCCTAGGCGCATAAACGCTGTCATCCTTCGTAGAGGAGGCAACACACGCTACTAGTGTCCCAGTTACACCATTAATTTTGCTACTAGTGTCCCAGTTTATTTTTTTCATTATTACATAATTTCAACGATTTTGTTATTAGGCCTTAAGAATAATTTTAATTCGAATCTTATAGAGAAATTTGGTAGCTAATTCACTTTTAAAGTATCCGAATAAGTTTTTTCTAACTTTTAGTGTAACCAATGTTCATAAAAAATTATTAAAATTAATTCATTATAGAGATTTGTATGATTTAATATATTGTTGCGTTAATTTTGTCCAGGAGTGTAAATATATATTCTTTTGTATATTTTTGTTAGTGTTGTAAAAATACTTCTATCATTTTTGCTCAGTTTTTTCTTGCAGTGAACTCATGTATTTTGTCGTAAAACTGAAGAAATTTTATGACATGTTTGATATGAATGGTGTACATATTTTAGTAGGTCATAAAAATGAGATCCACACCTGAAATAGTAAAAGCATATCCTATAGAAAAGATTGATATGTAAAGCATATTTTTCGTCTTGTTATGACTTTAAACGTTATTTCTAATTTTTTTTTTTGGTGCTTTAGGGAAATTGGTGCAAAAATTGGTTACTTTGGTGCTCAGATTTATAAAATTTTATTTTTACCATTTTGTTGGAACTGGTACATTACAATATTACATATATAGATCACTGCGATATTGGAGATATGCTAGAAATGGGCTATTGAGTTAATAATTGAACACAGCCTACAGTATTCTATATTTTTAGGACAAAATTAGGCACATTTTATTAATTATGCAATGGGATACACAATTTTCTGTTTTAAAACAAAATATAGGTGGACAATGTTTAAAAATATTTCGGAACTGCATAAAACTTGTATATGTTAATGTAAAATTTTATAAAAAAAATGTTAATTTCATGTGATTTGCAAAAAGCGGATGAATTAGTAATATTAGGAGCTGAAAAACCATAGAGGGGTCAAAAACCAGCATTTGGTATATCAAAACGGGTAACGACAATCAACAGATGGTCATATCAGCAACATCTAGATCATATTTAATCATACTTCAGAAGATTTCTCATCTATTATTTTAACAGACATCCTTTGATACGGCGCGACAAGATTTCAGGTTATTGCCCCTTAACAGCTGACGATGACTTCATAGTTCATCTTACATGTTTGGGCAAAATGGAAGCTTAATTTGAGAAAAGATATTCTGATAACAATTTTCTTGTGACAAATCTAAGATGTTTAATAAGAGAAAAAGAGTGAAAGATATCTCTGATAACTATAACTCGAGGAGATATTTTATTGTTAACTATTTACTTTGTTGTTTTCTCGAACTAAAAATTCAATTAACAATTTACCACTTAAAATCTTTATTTTATATTGTAGTTCTTTAAAACTACTATTTCGTATAAAATAACACAAAATTTATTTAACTAAAAGATTATTTGTTGATATGCCTGTACAGTTGTTTTTTTTTTTAATTTAAATAGTTTTTATACACACTACATTTGTTATTTATATACTATCGCTAAATGCAAATCTAATTAATTTGATTAATTTTTTTCCACCTACATTTGGGATGTGTTTTGTGAAGTCACTGATCATTTTATACCTCCGTAACAAAATTTTTTTATTTTAGAAGCAATCAACGTACGGAACAATAATTGTGCAAGTTCAACTTGCACTTGAGCCGTTAATAATTTTCCTATTGCTCGACTCCACAAATCCCAAAAAACCCTATACCACGGCATATAGGAAGCAACCTCATTAATCGCCTATAGTACCCTTTAACTCCTACATTTTTTCTATAAATAATATGCTTAAAATTTTACAATATTAAACGGCCTCCACGGCCTTCAGCCCCTTCCTGAGATAAACTTGAAAGCAGTGAACAAAAAAAAACTAATTTATGGATCTCTAGAAAAACCCAGGAAAGGCTATATAACACGATAAATGTAAGGCAACCCCCTCTAATCCCCTCCCTCTCCCGTTTTGCGCTTCATATGTGTGGGCCCATGCGAGCCACTTCGCGACGTGTTGTCCGCCCGGCAACAGTTTCTTCGACGTGCGTCGGAATTTCACATCATGAGCACGGAGATGTTGTAGAATAGGCTCAGGGGACACATTCAAACTCGATTTTCTTAGTTTTGCCTCTCCTTGACGCAGCATTAATTTCGGGACCCGTGAAAACAAAAACACGGTTTTTCGACTTTTGGAGTGATTTTGCTTACCAAGCCAAGTTTTGGCAAGTCGTCAGTATTTTTCCTCTTGTTAAAACGATTTACCCATTTCTTCATAAATGATACCGACTTTTTAATATATTTAACGGCCGCGGAATGTGTCATTTTAGGCCCTTTTGGATGGGAACAAAGAAAGACCGCATCGCATCTACCAAAAATGAATTATCGCGGACACGTTTTTATTTGACAGACTGTACAATACTTTTCTTTAGCAAGGAAAGTAAAAAAAGTTCTATGGTAGCGTATATTTTGATTACAAAGCTTTGACAATCATAAGGGTTGAAATATTATAGCGAAAATAGATTTTCTGCTAGATGCAAAGTTCTGTACACGTTTTCATAGAAATTTAATGAACTGTTTGAATAAATGCAAATAAATATGAAACTTATGCGTCTGTGTTTGTCAATATGTTACGCTTGTTTTATGGAAATGAAAGAGCCGGCTGCGGTACAAACTAGAATATTTTACTGGCATTTGCATTAATCTATGATAACTGGGTAACAGAGGTTTATGGACAGGGAAAGGGCTTTGTTAAATTGATGCGGGTATCATCATAATTTTTTATTTCTGACATTTCGCGCGTTGTATGAATCCATTAAAACATGTAGAAGGATTTTTTCGCCTTGTTTTAACAATTTAAATGTAATTTGTAGCCCTCAGAAAGTTATACCTTTAAGTTACCAGGTGTACAAGTATGAAGGGCGGATTTTTTTTCTAAAAAAACATGTTAAATTCAGAAGAATGATAAAAAGTGCTTTATTCAAAGTATGCTCCATCGCTTGTTATACATTTTTCCCATCTTTCGGGCAATTTGTGAATACCACTCCAGCAAAAATTTTCCCTTTTGCTGTGAACCATTCATCGAGCCATTTTTTCACATCTTCTTACGAACCAAAGCGCTGCTCAGCAAGAGCGTGACCCATCGATGCAAACAAGTGGTAATCGGAAGAAGCCAAGTCTGGTGAGTAAGCCGCATGGGGTAGAACTTCCCAGCTCAGTGCTTCCAACGTGACGCAAACTAGTTTTGCCGTATGTGATGGAGCATTGTCATGAAGAAAAATGACTTTGTGTTGCCTCTTTCGGTATTCTGGCCTTTGTTGTTGGTAACGTTTAGTATTAACCGTTTCCCCCCGTTTTAACAGCTCATAATGGACCATGCCCATCGTCTTTCTGCCAAAGCGATTCGGTCTTGCGGTCGATGTGGATGGTGCGCCTGGGTCTATCCATGATTTTTTGCGCTTGAGATGGTCAAAGTAAATCCACTTCTCATCCCCTGTAACTATACGATGCAAAAACGACTTCCTTTTGTACCGAGCGAGCAAAATGTCACAAGTGTTTTTGCGCTTTTCCATTTGTCTGTCGTTCAACTCATGTGGTAACCATCTACCGGCTTCTGAATCTTTCCCATGTCTTGTAGTCGATTGGAAACAGCTTCTTGACTAACGCCCAATTGCTCGGTGAGTTGTTTCTGTGTTTGCGAATCATCTTCGTCCAACAATACTTGCAATTCCACATCTTCGTATTTCTTTGGCGGTTTTCCACGTTCCTTGTCTGCAACATCGAAGTCACCACTTTTGAAAAGCCGAACTCATCGTTCACACGTATCTTGCGATGGAGCATGTTCACCATAACCTTCTCGAAGTAATCGGTTTGATTCAACAGTAGTTTTCTTCAAATGAAAACAAGAAATTAATGCTGTCCGCGAATGCTCTTTGTTCGGTATAGATTTTGACATATTCAACACAACACTATGTACACACTTTTCCAATTTATCACTCGTGCGCGTCTGACACTTGTTGATGACACAACAAAATGGCGCAGTGTCAAATCTTTATACCACAAACTGCATTGGTGCACCATCTGTTGTCTGAAATCCGCATTTCATACTTGTACATCTATATATATATATATATATATATATATATATATATATATATATATATATATATATATATATATATATATATATGTCTGGAACATCGAAGTCACCACTTTTGAAACGCCGAAACCATCGTTCACACGTATCTTGCCATGGAGCATGTTCACTATAAGCTTCTCGAAGTAATCGGTATAATTCAACAGCAGTTTTCATCAAATGAAAACAAAAAATTAATGCTGTCTGGAACATCGAAGTCACCACTTTTGAAACGCCGAAACCATCGCCATACCATACTTGTAAACCTGGTAAATGTAAGGAAAGCTCAAGATGTGGGACTTAAAACGTGTTTAAAATATGAGGGTGGTATGATAAGTACCTGACCTCTGTCTTTGATGGCGCTACTGCTGTTAATAAAATTATATTTTTCGTAAACATGACCTTTCAAAAGAATCCTGTCTAATTTTTAAGTCACTGCGTGATTTAATTTGTGAGTGGCAGTTATTTGAATAGTAAATTTTGCGATTTTATACAATGGAAAAAATTGAATATCAAGCAGGGATAATGTTTGAAAAAGAAAACGAATGATGAGGGAAAAGCAAAACTTATCTAGTCTTATTGGACAGCTGAATTCAAAAGCGGCCGTAACAGCATTTTTGACGAAGAATGTGTCACATCAGAAATAACGGAAAAAATCCACGATATAGTGATAAATAATCAGAGGGTGAAAGTAGAGAGACTGCTGAGGCTGTCGGCATCTCAATTGAATGAGTGCAGAACATTTTAACAACTTATTTGGATATGAGACAGATTTTGACAAAATGGGTACCGCGATTGTTCACAACTGACAATGTTTGTCAAGTTCAAAAAAATGTTTGGCGATATTAAAGCGCAATCGGAGTGATTTTTGGCGTCTATTCATAACTGTTGACGAAATACGGATTCATCACAGCATATCAAAGATTAAAGAACAATCCAAACAGTGGGTTTTTCATGGCAAACCAGCGCACTGTGAGTCAGGAATTTGATTTTTCGTTCAAAATTGTCTAGAGTCCTCAATTATTAACGAAATCAGATACTATTTTTTTTTAAATACTCGTAAGCGAATTCCAGACAAACATAAGGGAGCGAATTTGCAAAATATAACCTCAAAATTTTTTAAAATTGCAAAAAGCAGTTCACGTGATTTCAAGCTTACATGTTGGTGAATTGGTTCATCGGGGGTTTCTGGGGTCGCTGATCTATTTTCGTGGTTATTTTGATCATGTTCATCCTTTTAAATGGTGAAAAGGGGGGTTGGAGGGGAAGAAATTACGATATGCACATGAATTAGAGTTTCGCGTTCAAAACTGGTTCCTCGGGGGTTTCTGAGGTCGCGAAATTTATTTTAGGAGTAATTTTGATCATATGCATCATATTGATGGATGAAAATGGGGGTTGGAAAATAAATTCAGAGATCTCGGAAACCCCCGAGGAGCCAGTTTTGAACGCAAAACTCGAATTTAGGAGAATGTCGTAATTTCTCTCCCTCTAACCCCTATTTTCACCACTCAAAATAGTGCATATGATCAAAATAACCCTGAGAATAGATTTAGCGACCCCAGAAACCTCCGTGTTACCAGTTTTGAACGCGAGACTCTAATTCAGGTGAATATCGTAATTTCTTTCCTCCAACCCTCATTTTCACCCCTTAAAAGAGTGTGTATGGTCAAAATGATCCCGAAAATAGATACAGCGACCCCAGAAACCCCCGATGAATCAGATTTGAAGGCGTAAGCTTGAGTTCACGTGAACTTCGAAAGTTCACTTCCGGGTTCCGTGCTGCTCTTTGAAACTTTAAAAAATTTTAAAGTTATTTTTTTTCAAATCGGCTACCTTACTTTTGTTCAGAATTCGCTTACGAATATTAAAAAAAAAATGTCTGATTTCGTCAATAATTGAGGGCTCTAGACAATTTAGAACGAAAAATCGGATTCCTAGCCCACTGTGCGCGCCAAAAAAGGCCAAGGTAACTTTATCGGCCAACCAAATCATGGCCATAGTATTTGGGGATACCCGCGGCATAATCCACGTAAATTACCTTGAAAAGGGCAAAACGATTAATGGAGAGTATTATGTTAACTTATTGGATCGTTTCAACCATGCTGTGAAAGAAATACGTCTACATTTGATAAGGAAAAAATTCCCTTTCATCAAAACAATGCACACGTGTCATCGCCACGGCAAAATTCTATGAGTTAGGATACGAATTGTTTCCGCATCCACTATATTTGTCAGATTTAGCCCCCAGCAATTATTTCCATTTTTATAATATGAAAAAATGGCTCAGTGAAAAAAAATTTGGCTGATTGCTAAAATAAACGCCTATTTTAAAGGATTGGGTAAATCGTATTTTTTTTAGATGTTATACAAAAGATATAAAAACGTTGGAGTAAAGGAAGACTATGCTGAAAAAAAAATTTAACGTATAAAAATGTTTTTTCTTGTCAAGGCCAGGTACTTATCATACAACCCTCGTAATATAGTCCGACATATATCCGACGGATATCTTAGCCGAAGAGTAAAAGCTCGCGTAAATGAAGAGACGATCGTTCTCATTATTAAAAGTCATAGACAGTTTACCCAGTGTTGAATCCATCAAATTATACAGGAAAATATCATAATTTTAGTTACGAGGGCGTTCAATAATTAACGAGACATACAGCAATGGTGGGAAAAAAAAATATTTTTAAACGAAACTTTTTTAAGGGTCAAGTTAGCAAGACTGATGATGGATTCAATCAGCTGTTTGAAAAAAAAAGTTAACATAATCTACTTTGTTCAATTTTAAAATGTAAATTCCGCTCAAAATGTGTATGCCGAAAGAACAATGTTCAGTGTTAAGAATTTTGTTATCCGAAGGTGCGAAATCGAAATTTACTCTAGAATTTTGAAACGATATAGTGAAAAGTGGATACTCGTAAGTGGATTGAGTAGTTTAATTTGGGCAGAACAAACGGCACCAATCTTCATCGCTCGGAAAGACCAGTTGAAGTTTCGACCGATACGCTGTAAAATCCCAGAAATGACCTTACCAGGTATGACAGACAGATAAAAAAGTGCCTCAATTCCTGAAATGTGTAATGTTATTACTGGAACCGTGCTTTTCATCATTCATGATAAGCTAAACTATCGCAAAACGTATTCAAGATGGATTCCAAGACTCAGGACCGTAAAGACAACCAGATTCGCATTATTTGTTCTGAATTCAAACGAAAACGGTTTTTAATGGAAGGTAATTACTGTCTATATCAAATAATAATTTGTGATGAAACGTATAGTCATCATTTTAAACCTGAATCCAAACGGTAAAGTCTTGAGTGGAAACATCCGAATTCTCGTGAGTACTATTCAAACATGCTTCAACAGAAAGTAAAACCGCGTTAAGTCAAAGTCAAATAAGCTGTACATGACTGACTCAGACAACAAGGTGAACAATTCTGCACTATAGAAATTCGGAAGTTCACAGAATGATGAGAAAAATGTCTAAATGCTAATGGAGACTACGTTGAAAAGTAGTGTAGATTTCATTGATATTGAATAAACCGTTTCTTGTTCACAGCCATTTGTCTCGGTAATTATTGAACGTCCCTCGTATCAAACCCAGTGTTATGAAAAATTTTCTAGGGTAGACGTTTATAGCGATAATAATTAATGATCATTTCTCGATATCTACTTTCATAAATATCAACACAAATGCTGTAAAGAAATGACGATTCACATAAATTTTGAATTGCTGTGAGTTGTAGTCTGTGGGAAACTTAATATTGGATTGCCTACTTCAGTGAGATACGGTTCCACATAAAAGAGCACTACGTTTATTCGTAGCGTGTTAAGCTACGTAAGCAATCAAGGGAACCCGAACACATGAAAGTATTTTTAGAGGAGACTTAAATCTTCATCCTCATTTCCCGAAGTTCAAAGGAATTAAGGTATCCAGTTAGTTGCCGGTTCCAAATTAAGCAAATAGCTGTCTTATGGATGAAATTCAGGATTTAAACTTCGCATAGCATTAAAAACTGTTCTGAATAACAGTAAAAATAAAATTTTCTAAATAAAAGTTTCTAAAAAAATTGTAGGTAATACCTTCAACGTAGCCATGCTAATTCACTATGTTGGGATTTTGGAAACTTTGACACAGTGACACTATACAACAGTTACCACTACGGCACTAAACACTGTAGTATCATCAGGAGTGATGAGTTAATCATCACTTCTAATACTGTTAAGTGTATAGTGTAGTGATTATAACTGTTGTGTAATGCTGAAATACATTTATTCTAAATTTAACGCCTAGCTAGTTGAGTGTCGCTGCTGGTAATATAGAGCATCTCGATGCAACTATTTCTGGTTCCTAAAGTTTACCTTTTTTCAAAAGATGGCAAACTGACATGATTAATGAATTTGCAAGGAAAAAATTAAGGGCTGCTTGCAAAGAACGATTTACTCTTATAAAAAACTAAAGTTTTAGAAGTTGTTGTATATTGTGATATTTGATTCTGTAATATATCTAAATTTCTTAGTAAAAACTTGGGCGGGGATGTTAAAATATATTTTGACACATACACGTTGCAATTTTTATGGACAAAACCTAAAAGCCTGGAAACCAATGTACATTTAATGATCGTGAGCTAGTTTGCGCCCCAAACTAAAAGAAATAACTTTATATTACGTCACCACATGGATGTTAATGCAGGGTGATAGGGTTGCGAGTAAACGTATCTAAAATATATTAGCTAACCGGTTCCATATAGTTTTTACTAAACCTATTCAGTTGCGAAAGACCCATCTCTAGCCTAAAACAAAAAGCCACAATATGTTCTGGAGTTTTCTCACAGCAACTATACTCTCAGATCCTCGATGAGCGGTCAGTGTTACAACTATAAGACTGGTACCGATAATCCAAAGAGTTATCTCAGAAATATTTTAGAGTACGTACGTAATTGTTGTATATAGAAGGTAACATTTACAGGCAGTTGAAAAAAAGCTGGAGTTTCCATGAATATCAACCGTACTCAAAGTATTTTTCATTGTTTTTTCTTATGAGCCTGGAGACCGCAGTGCAATAGCCTTAGCCTTGAAGAATCAGAAAAATAGGAACTGGATTTTTTTTCTCTTTATTTATGGTTGTAATTGAAAGAGGTAGCTTTAAGCCACTGTTGCCGTATTAAAAATGGGACCTTTAATAGCTATTACGTAACGATATTTCTAAACCAAAATTGATGATAGTAGACAATACGATAAACTTACTTTCAACACTACCAGAAATGATGAATGAATTGCAAAATTCAAATATCTCGGCAAGCTGACATTGTGATGAGAAAGTGAAGTGAACTGATTATGCAAAACTACTTTTGTTAAAACAAAACTCTTCCTTTTCATGTAAATGTGCCACTAAACACCCAATTACAAGTAATGGAATGCTATACGCAAATGAAATATGCTCATTAAAGCTAGAACTCTAAATGGAATAGAGGCTTTTGAATTGTGGACACTCGACACACTACTACGAATTCCCTCGACTGCTCCAATACTAAATGAAGAAATTTTATGAAGAGTTGATGTGGAAAAGAATTTGGAAATAGTATAAAACCACGTGGTATTGTAATGAGGGCATATATTGACAGGACGTCGATAACTCATATTCAAACTTATACTCCAAGGAAATATCGAAGAATGATGGGAACCAGGTGAAGAACAACATTCATAACATAAGAAAAATTCGAGGGTAACATAAGAAATATTCGGGATAATAAACGCTGTGACCCTGTTCCAAAAACTGAAGGTTAGAGCTCGCATTATTGTAAAGACTGGAATAAATAAAGCGATTTCAACTATGAAGCTTCCTATTCACATGTTCTTTGGTTTTTAGCATCTTTTCATTCAATGTAAATATCCCAGGGATTCCATACACGGATGTAGCCAGATTTTTCATCGGTTACTCTGCCGTTCTTAGGAAAAAACATGACTTTTGCTCTGTGAAAACTATAGCGAAAAAAATTAATCTACGAGAATTAACATTTTTTTTCTAGAGAAGACTGTAGTAGGAAAACTTACTGAACCACTTGATTAATGAGACTGGTAATGAGAATAATGAAAAACTGCATAACAATTAGGACGCCGCTCACTTTTTGTATCGATGAGTTTATCTGTAGAGCGAGCTCATGAAAAACCTTGTCTTGTTGGAAACAAAATGACTAACAAGTTCGTAAATACGTGTATGTTTTTATATAGCAAAGCCTATTATTCTACCATTAAACTACAACAACCTTCATTCATAAACAATACAACATATTCATTTATTTTGGATTAAAATACTATTGTTTGAAAATTAAAAAAAAATTCTATGCATTTGACGAGTTTTCATGGAATTATCCAATTTCACTATTGTCAGCTAAATGTAGCCTGCCAATTCACTTTAATTAAAAAATGATTGTAAACATTAGATTATTGATAGACATGTTAATTTGATTTTCATTAATCTGCTAATATGAAATTTAAATGACAATGATTTGGTTTTATTTCAGTTTTAGGATTATTGTGTCATGAAATATTTTTAAATTGGCGGTTATGCTAAATATGATTTTTAGCTACAACATGTTAAGACGGAAATAAATTATTTTTTTTTTAGAAAATGCAAAAAAAAAAAAAACGGTTTTTCTATTCTTACTTGCCATAAATAAGTTTTACAAGAGTGCCACAGGAGACTTCCTAAAACGTACCAGTGTTATGATTATATACTTTCCGGATATCAGTTGTACACGGTGAGTCAACGACAGAGTAAAGTTCATTATCTCATTTGTTTCGGGAATGACAAAAAAATGTTATATATAATAGTTTTAGGGAATGTTAAGGGGCATAGTTTAAAATTATTTTTGATTATACAGGGTACTTCAAAAAAGTGTGGCCGTTATAACATATGTTTATTTTAATGGAAAATCCTATTTTCTAATTTATTTTTAAATTCTGCGTAAAATTTTATAACTTTTTTATTAATCATGTTATATACCTAAACCTAGTAGTTTTTCTAATATTTCAATTTAAAAAAAATAATACTAGTTTTCAGTTTTGTAAAAAATTGTCAGTAGTGCCATTGTTTCTGAAGGTGGAATACTCATAATTGGTACGAGCATTCTATAGAGATGAAAAAAAGGATGTATCTAAAGAAATTTGAATTAGATCCTCAAAATAAATTTATACATTTCGACTATTTTAAAATAAAAAATCTCAAACTTTTAAATGGCACACCCTGTATATTATTATTTTTTCTAATAGATTTTATAAAACCCTCGAACTTTTATTAAGTATGTCGTATACCTATTTCTAATAGTTTTCGATTTATTTTCAATTTTTCAATTTTTACCCTTGTTTTTAATACACTTACGTTATAACATCATAGTTTCCAAGGCAAAATAAAAGTGTAGGCATTGTCAAATTTTGACATGTCTATTAAGCAAATAAAAGTAGTTTAATTTGATGCAGTAAATGACATATAAAGGTAATAGTTATGGATTTTCCTAAAAGTAAAATAATTGATATGGTTTATATACTGGACGAAGCGAGAAAAAATTGTCTTTTGGCGGTAAGGCTTTACGGACCGAAGTACCCTAATAGACGTATACCATATAAGAAATCTTTTCAGTGCTTAAAGGAACGGTTTGATGGTAGTGTTAGCGTTGAGTATACGGAACGGAAAGTAGTAAACCAGAATGCGAAACGAATTACCCCAGCTTCTTGAAGAAGTTGATAACTTTGAAAGGGAACAAATGTGGATTCGATAAGATGGAGCTCCTGCTCATTACCACCGGGAAGTTCGGGAATTTTTAAGCGATCGTTACCCACAAAAATGGATCGATAGGGATGGATTTACTATTAACAATTTATTTATGTTTTCCCAGTAATTCCCAATAAATTCAAAATAAATCGAAAACTATTAGAAATAGGTATATGCTATACTTAATAAAAGTTAGAGGGTTTTATAAAATCTATCAGAAAAAATAATAATATACACTGTGTGCCGTTTAAAAAATTAGAGATTTTCCAGTTTAAAATAATCGAAATGTATAAATTTATTTTGAACACCCTGTAGCATCTAACTCAAATTTATTTACATATATCCTTTTTTTTATCTCTCTAGAACGCTCGTACCAATTACGAGTAGTCCACCTTCAGAAACAATGGCGCTACTGGCAATTATTTACGAAACTGAAAACTAGTATTTTTTTTAAAAATTGAAATATTAAAAAAAACTACTAGGTTTAAGTATATAACATTATGAATAAAAAAGTTATAAAATTTTACGCAGAACTTAAAAATAAATTAGAAGGTAGGATGTTCCATTTAAAAAAACATATGTTATATCGTCCACACTTTTTTTTTTAAGTTCCCTGTATACTCAAAAATAATTTTAAACTGTGGACCTTGTCATTCCCTAAAAAACTATTGTATTTAATATTTTTTCATCATTCCCGAAACAAATGAGATAATGAACTTTACTCTATCGTTGACTCACCCTGTACAAAATGTTTTATATTTTAGTGTAAAGGGCTAAAATTGAATAAAAAAATAATCATCATAATCAGTCATTTGTGACCGGCACCAGTAGCATACTGGGTATAGAGCCTGCCACAGATAACAACGCCGTAGTGCTCTCAAGGGCGTTCTGCATTTCCCTATTAACTATTACCTCAAAATACACAATACCCATCCGATTGACAAAATCGAACCGGCGACCATAGGTTTGCTAGGCTTTGAACTCACTAAGCTACCAAGGCCGGCTGTGTGTCGATAGTCGCTGGTTCGAGTCTGGCGCTAAGGGCTGGGTGTTGTGTAAGTTCATGACGCCAATACAACAGAAAAAAGTTTGTCATTTTTCAAAATTTGAAGGAGAGTTACAAAATATACTACTACTAAGCGCTTGCCTTGGTAAAAACTGTGCAATGATAACTATCCTAATTTATGTTGTATATATTAATTATAAGGTTTTCTGAAAACATGGCATGCTGAGAGCGCATAAAAAATTTTTTTCTCGCTAGTGTTATCTAGAAAATTACCTACAAAATGATAATTATTTTCACTAAAACAAATTTTAAAGCAACTCATGATAGTGTATTCTATAGTAAAGTTTAGTATTATTTTTTATTATGTTTTATATATTAATATATTTTTTAAAAATGTGTAAAAGGATTGATCTAGTACTTTCTTTGCAAACGTCTTGTTCTAAAATAAGTACTGAATTTGACTTTCTCAAGTAAAGAGAAAGTAAATAGAATCATATAACGTATTGACACCCAGCCCCTTTACCGTCTTTTCGTGAAACAACATCGCTCAAAACTATAATTTTCATCCCTAATTCAAATATTATACAGCCGAAACACAGTGGGAAAAAATGGAAAAAATTCGAGCCACACCGCAAATCTAACCCAGTGGCGGAAATCTTTTTTAATCTTCTTGGTATAACGTATATTATATTCTGGAAGAGCTAAAAATGTGAAATCTGTCAAAGCACCTTTTTGAAAAAGAAAAGAAGCCATTAGTGTCAGCATAGAAGTACTTAATTGAAATAAAATTCGTGTTTGAGTAACAAAAAAGAAATAAATAACGCACTTAACGTTGAAAAGTCAAATAAACACAATAATTTAACCAAGCGGCAGACCGACAACTTGACAGTCGGATAGACAGACCGAAAGAAATGGGAATATATATTTTGTTTGATCTAAGAACACTAAAACGTAAAGAAAACAAAAATTGCAGGGGGATAATTCTTTCACTTTAGCAAGGAACGTGAAAGCAATAATTTATTTACTATGCCAGAGGTAAGTTTCGGCCAACCTAACTATATTTCTAAAATTTTTTCTATCATCAACTTAAAAATTTTTAGGTTACTCTGTAACTAGATCTCAATCCCTTCCACATACTATTTCTGTTAAAATTGGTAATAAAGAAATAGCCAGAACAATGAAAGAGAACTATATTCCTTTCATCTTATATATGTTTTACTATAAATGATTTTTTTTTAATATCACAACCGAAAACCAGGCAAAATTCTTATAATAATATTGAAAATATGCAATATTTAATGATTTTCACACATTTCACGCTCTATTCCTGTTCATGTTGCAAATGGCAAAGAGTAATATGTTTCATTCCCTTGACTTAAAGAACCCTTAATAATACCTATAGCACAATAAATACGAAATTACCCTACTAACTCTTTCCCTTCCTTACCTCTTATTCGTTGTATAACTATATACAGTAAATAAATAATCTATAATATACATAAAATGCAACGTCTCTCTGTCTGTCTGTCTGTCTATCTGTCCGTTAGTGCGCTTATCACTGGAGAACCACTTATCCGATTTACGTACTTTTTTTTAAAACATACATATGTTCTCTGGCCAGGTTATAGGCTATGTTTTATTACGATAGGTAGCATAAGGAATGAGCAGTGACGATAATAGGGAATGAAGTCGGAAAAAAGTTTGCCGCTAGCGCGTTCCCTTGCAATGCACAGCCTAAACCATTAAATATGGAACAATATCATGTAGCAGAGATCATCTATAATCTATAATCTATAATATATAATATATATAAAATGCAATGTCTCTCTGTCTGTCTGTCTGTCCATTACTGCGTTTATCACGCGAGAATCACTTATCCGATTTACGTGTCTTTTTTTTAAATTCATACATATATTCTTTGGCCAGGTTATATAATAATAATAATAATCTATATCTATAACATATATAAAATTCAACGTCTCTCTGTCTGTCTCTCCGATAGTGAGCTTATTCATCGAGAACCACTTATCCGATTTACGTGATTTTTTAAATATTTAGATTTATATTTTATTACATCTATAATAGATATAAAATGCAACCTGTCTGTCTGTCTGTCTGTCCGTTAGTGCGCTTATCACTCGAGAACCACTTATCCGATTTACGTGTTTTTATAAATTTATACATATGTTCTATATAATTCGATATAAGCCTAGATATTGGGAGATAAGGTGATATAAGAAGAAATAATAGGAGATCAGTTGAGATAAACCTCGGTAATGGAAGATAAGGTAAGATAATGGGAGATAAGGAGAAATAATGGGAGATAAGCAGAGATAAGTCTAGATAATGGGAGTTATGGGAGCTAATGGGAGGTAAGGAGAAATATTGCGAGATAAGTCGGGATAAGCCTAGATAATGGGAGATAAGGTGAGATAAGGAGAAATAATGGGAGATAAGGAGAAATAATGGGAGATGAGCAGATATAAGCCTAGAAAATGGGAATTATGTAGAGATAATGGGAGATAAGGAGAAATAATGGAAGATATTTTATTACGTTGGGTAACATAAGGAATAAGCAGTGACGATAGTAGTGAATCAAATCCACGCTAGCGGAGCCGCGGGCCCGGCTAGTTATACATAAAATTTCTTTATAAACGCAACCAAGAACCTGGAACATACGCTCCACCTACCCCTTCCACCAATAAAATTGGAATTAATAAAGAAGTAACTTAATTTTTAGATTCCTCGAACCCATAAACCTCGAAAAAGTCCTAGGACCCTATATATAAGAAGCAACTTCATTACCTCCCTATCCAGCAGTTCAACTCCTTACATATTTTACTATAAATAATATGCTTAAAATATGTCCATTACATCCACCAAAATACCTGTAAATAGAGAACTTCCCGCATCCCATTCGGCAATAAAAAACTCTAAATTTTTAAATTCCTAGACTCAGAAAAGGATATATAACATAATATATAGGAAGCAACCCCCTCTAATCTTCTTCCCCACTCATTCGTTTCTTATATGTTTTACCATAAAATTTGTTTATTATTTAACAAAAACCAGGAAGAACTTTCCTATTACTATTAAAACCTTTTAAATTTTATCGACCAATATCACTTTAAATTTAAAAACTATAAGCTTTATTTTCTTGTTTGATGTTATGTATCTACCAAGTTTAAAATTTATACCTTATTTCGTTCGAGAGTTATCGCGCCAACAGACCGACACACCCACAGACAGAGACAAACCGCCGGAAATGAGGGCATATGGTTTTCGTGATGTAGCATCTCTAACACGTAAACTCGAATTGTCATTTTTTACGAATACATGCATCTTTAGCAATGAAAATAAAATCAAAATAAACATATTGCCCACACAATTAGGAAATTTGGCACTTAATAATAATAATAAACTCTACTCATACAAACAATTATACACCACGGTTCACAACGAAAAACATTTTATGTCAATTATAAATCGTTTCTCGCCAAATCAATTATCCATTTAACATGTCAATGAGTAGGGTAAGGACAAGCAGACAGCAGAAGGGTAAATTGCAACACTGTCTTATAAAAACAGTTCCCCACACGGCTTAAATGCAACATTGCTAAGAAACTGAATGGTCACTTTCTGTCTTTTAATAAAATTTACTTTGGATACGCACCACTGTTGCCACTTATATTTAATAATTTTAATAACTAATTATAAAGGTATATGGCTATATGAAACTTATAGACCAAGAGGGCGACCCGAAATTTTGACCTGTCTACCAATCGTCTGCCTAGTTGTTCATTCTATCGGGAGAGTCTTTAACGTTGATTTTGCTGCCCCAGTACCCTGGAATGCCTAGATAAGGCTCAAAAGGCTACATCCAAAAATGGGCTGTCGTTTAACCACTTGAATCCAGTACCATAATATTTGTTGACTCTAAAAAAGATGAGGGGCCCAAAGGGCAGACGCCGACGTGGCTAGACCGACCTCTAGGATCATTTAACCATATAAAATTAATAAGCTTAGTTTGTTCTTGATAAAATAAGAGAAAACCTTCAAAAGGCAGATGCCGCCAATACCGGAGGACGAAGCTGGACCCGTTTTTTCCAGCCAAAACCGGTTATTTCTCGAGATTTTGAATAAATAAGACAATAAGTCCCAAGTTTTGGGTCCTATGCGTCTGCCCAAGTTATTTTTGGAAAATTTGGGCCTTAATTAATAAAAATCACAAAGGCAAGTACCAGCAGGGCGTCTGCCCTGCTTGTAATTGAACAAGCTAAGGCATTTTCAAAGATAAAAAAAAATCAAAATTCTGACAGTATAGAATCTATTACAGGTTCTACATAAAATTCGTACCGGATGACTGAAATTATTATTAGGCTACACTGGTAATAAAACCTTTAGTTAAATTTTAAAGTATTCACTTAAAAGTAAGTATTTGCTAGATTTTTGATGCGTTTAGTAGAAATTTCAAATGAAATGCTTTTAAATTCTAATATAAATCTAACAAATACTTAATTTTAAGTAAATACTTTAAAATTCATCTAAAGTTTTTTTTTAACAGTTTAGTCTAATAATAATCATTTCAGTCATCCGGTGCGAATTTTATGAAGAACCTATAATAGCGTCTATAATACCAGAATTTCGTTTTTTTTTTGAACTTTGAAAATAACTCGTATTGTTCGGGTACAATTGAGGCGTCTGTCCTAAATTTTTCAAAAATAGGTTGGGCACACGCTTAGGATCCAAAACTTGGAACTTACGTATTTGCGGCGTCTGCCTTTTGCAGGCTCCTTCTTATTTTATCAAGAATAAACTAAATTTATTGATTTTATACGGTCAATATCCATTTTTGGATCGACGTTTTTTGGGCCCTAAAACTGGTTCTGGTCTCGGCGGCGTCTGCTCTTTTGGGCTCTCGACTTTTTTAGTGTTAACAAATGTTATAGTACTTGATTCAAGTGGTTAAACGACAGTCCATTTTTGGATGTATAATTTTGGGCTTATCTGGGCGTTCCAAGGCACGGGCCCGCAAAATCAACGTTAAAGGCTTTTATTCGAGTCGTTCGATAGAATGAACAACTAGGCAGACGGTTAGTCGACAGGTCAAAATTTCAGGTAGCACTCTTGGTTTATTATTAAAATGCAAATTTATAACATATTCAGCCGCTACTTATAAATATATTGTTATATACTTCCTTCTTTCTTAGCTAAAACTATGCAGCCAGTAAACCAACCAATTTTAAAAATTTTGGGAAGGGTCTAGTCGTACTTCCATGGCGAAACAGCCCTCGATAGGAACATATATCATAACCTATACTATAATGTAAAGGAGGCTAATAGTAGTCGATACAGAAGATATTACTTCTCTATCTTGGTTAATCGTGGAGATATTTTTAAAAAAAAAGTGTCCCATGATGACTTTTTCTCAAAGCGATACATCTAAGTAACTTTTTAAGCTAGGAAAATAAAACTAAGTGGCAGTATACTCTACAATTTATTTTACGACAGTTTCCGATGGGCCAAACCTAAATAAAAATATTAGAAAAATGCAAATAAAAATATTATCAATCAATTTCTATCAGATCTAATTGAATGAACACTTGGAAGAAAATATATAATATTTTTCTATGTGTCGCCTAACAGCGTGCCAAGTTTCATTAAAATCCAAGTGGTGCAAATGTTAAAAAAAAAGTAATTGGACATGTACTCTACGAACGCTACGATAACGCATTCAGACGTAATCGTTATTATTATTTTACTAACCAATTTCACAAATATCAACGTTTAAAAATTCTCCGATACTTACGAGTATGAGACTTACGTATGCGCTAAGTTACGAATGATTTCAAGAGTAGCCCCCCTTGCGTTAGCGCCCCACGCGCCAGTCAAGTCCGTACATTCATGTAATGCATGTACGTTTACGTACATGATTATGAATAGCGCATAGCTGTGGTACATTCTCGCTGTTCCTATTTACTCAGTTTCACAAATTCCTAATTGACAGACGTGTTGTTTATGTTAAAAAATATGTAATATTCAGTGAATGGAGGAGTGGTTTAAAATAATTCGACTATGTCTGGGGAACGTAATAATTGTGGCTGGCAAAAGGATGGAAAACGAAAGAAAATATTGCAAACTGAAGATGAAGTGCGTACTTACACATGGAACTACTTAAAGTTGGAGATGTCCTGTCTAATAAATGTCTGTTGGTCCCATACAGAACTTCATCAACTACTGACGACGTAAGCGCAGGACCTTCTTATATTGATATAGATACAGAACAACGCGACATCTTGCAACTTGAATCAACGGACTACGAAGAATATTATGATGATGATGATGAAGAGGACTTTCATACACGTCACAGTTCCAATGAGGACTTTATGATACTGCCGTTTCAGAGAGTAGTTTCGACTCATGAATACTGTGTTTTATGTAACACAAAATCTAATATCAAAACAATACCAATAGAGGCTCGATATCAAGCTCTTGTTAAAAGAAGGATTTTCATTCCTTTTTTCACTGAATATTATATATTTTTTAATATAAACAACACGTCTCTCAATTAGGAATTTGTGAAACAGTAAATAGGAAGAGCGAGAATGCACCATAGTTATGCGCTATTCATAATCATGTACGTAAACGTACATGCATCACATGCATGTACGGACTTGATCGACCCGTGGGGCGCTAACACACGGGAAGCTATTCCTGATATCATTCGTAACTAAGCGCATACGTAAGTCTTTCATACTCGTAAGTATCGGAGAATTTTTAAGCGGTGATATTTGTGAAATTGGTTAGTAAGTTAATAATAACAATTACGTTTAAATGCGTTATCGTAGCGGTCGTAGAGTACATGTCCACTTACTTTTTTTTTCAACAAGTTGTACCATTTGGATTTTAATGAAACTTGGCACGCTGTTAGGCGAAACTTAGACAAATATTATATATTTTTTTCAAAGTGGTCATTCAATTAGATCTGATAGAAATCGATTGATAAAATTTTTATTTGCATTTTTCTAATATTTTTATTTAGGCTTGACCCATCGGAAACTGTTGTAAAATAAATTATAGAGTGTACCATAACACTGTCATTTAGTTTTATTTTCCCAGCTTTAAAAGTTACTTAGATATATCGCTTTGAAAAAGGTCTTTATCGGACACTTTTTTTAAATATCTCCACTATTAACCAAGATAGAGAAGTAATATCTTCTGTATCAACTACTATTAGCCTCCTCTACATTATAGCATAGGTTACGATATAGGTTCCCATCGTAGACATAGAGGATGGACTGAGCATTAGCTTCACAAAATTGACAACTCTCTAGAAAGAGACAAAGCGACTGTGCGGCCAATACCTGTCCCTTTTCTGTAATAACCAAGGCGCAGTAGCCCTAAACGGAATTCAATGCGAGAAAGCGACAGCTACTGGCCGCACATTCGGTTTGTCTCTCTCACTTTTGCGTCCGTATTTTCTTGACAGCGGAATACGGAATACTCAGTCCATCTTCTATGTCTATGGGTTCCGATCGGGGGCAGTTTCGCCATGGAAGTACGGCTAGACCCTTTCAGGACGATTTGATGTGTGACTCTGTTTTAATGAATATACAGTGCATGCGTAGTGTACAGAATTTAGGAAAAATAAAACAAGTGTTATAAGATTTATATTATCGATTTATTAATTAATATTGGTAATCTTATCATAATAATATTAAATGGTAATCACGAAAAACTTACACACACAAATATAGGACAGTATTATAGATAGATATATTAATTGTTTATCATTTTTTTTTCTGTAACAATAAATCTAAAGACGTAACAAGATGAGAGAGAGAGGCGTACAGCAATCGTAAATGCGGGCTCATTGCATTTAAGATTGCAGTTTTACACGTGAGCCTATAACCGAAAGCATGGTTACCATGGTTACTCATCATATGTAACCATGCCAACGGGCGTCTAGCAGTCAGATAGCACCAATAGTTTCGTTGCACAAGAAATAGTCAAAAGTCTAAAGGCGACATCGTGCGCCCCCTCTCGTGGAAGACTTCCTCTGGAGACCTGATAAAAGGCAACAAATGTGTTTGTGAAAATTTTAGGGAATTTGGGCGTATATATATATATATAAAGAGAATGATTGGCCTCCAGAGGTTTGATATATTGGTGTCTAATCTATTTCTTTTTTATTTATTTATTTATACGCGCTCTCGTATATTTAAAATCTATGTTCACTCATGCGTTTATAGGTAAGTAAGTGATTTTATTTTTTTGGGATTCTTATACCATACTTATTCATCAAGTTTCAATTCTATTAATAAGTCTTAACTTAAATTTAAAAACCCAATAATTTCTTGGTCCATTTTTCTTTATTTACGAATACCACTAAATCTACTTTAGAATATATTAATGCTCACATTTTTTATTATTATTTCGTTGAAATGACACGTAAAAATTTGTTAATAAGATGTAAATACATTTATAAGTTGGGACAGTGTAACATTATAAAATGGGTTCATAGTCTAAGAAATTATAATACTTTGCATCAATTTAATTACGCCTAACTTTATTTAAAATGGTTATATAAGAGTCAAAAATTTTAGATATTTTTATATTAAAATATGTATTCAGTATCCCTAAAAATACGCGAAAAAAATATAAAATGGCTTATGGGACGAAAACGGTCAACTACCCTATTTGAAAAGGTAATTGCCACACAATCACAAATTTTTTGAAGCATATATCTAAAGATATTAGTAACCATTAAACCTGAGTGCCATCTGATGTGAAGCACCAAGACCTTGTTGCAAAAGTAAAGCCACTCTGTCGAAAAAATTAAATTATATATTTCTTAGGCAAATAGGGTACTAAGACCGCTATCAAATGTTTGTCGGTAACAGTAAAATAAAAGTAACAATTTGGGTAGCAACGCTGCTGTGTTGTTAACTGCAGTACTGTTGTTTAAAGTGCTCCGTTTATTTTCGTCGTTACCCCAAAAAATAGCCGTATCCTATTTATTATTTATGTATTAGGCCTTGCTTTTGAAATGTTGGTTTTATTGGTTAACAGCAGATGGCGCTGTGGGTTATTGTCTCTCAAACATTTGCCGAGGTTGTAAGTGATTACCTTTTCACCTAGACTACCCCAAGAGCGTAACATTATATGTCGTAATTTACTTATTGATAGGCAGGAGGTCCGGGGTATCTATTATTTTTAGACTTTCACTGCCAGAGCAAGACTTACTAACGGCCTTCGTCGCAAAAAAAGGCGTTATGAAAATGGTTTATTATGTTGAAATGACTGACCTCTTAAGTCAATAGACCACACGCCCTATATTTATTTTTAATAATTTGAACATAGTTCAAAATATATGGGTATAGCGCCGCCACTACATGAACTGAAACAGTATTGAACATACCTCAATAAGAAAGAGATAGGAAGTTTATAACTCGAATAGAGATGATAAACTATTAAAAACAATAAGTTTTTGTGTACGACGTGAAACGTAATGTAAATGGTAAAATATTACAAATTGGTAATGCAAAAGGTGACTTCAGTGTCTTGTTAATACTCCTACAGTTTTCGGTAATTATTTTCTTTTAAACTTCTTTAATTAAACAAAAAGTAGTAATATTACATTATGTGTGACATATCTAATTTGGAATCCGTACCTGATGTGTTTATTGCATAGTATTAAAATTGTTAATTAGCGAGGATGTTGTTTGTCACTTATTTTGAAGAATACAAGGCATAGGTTACTAGTTCTGAATTTACGGTTAATCAGACAATGGCGAAGATAATAGTGGATTAAAAGTTTGAGAATCCCTTGAGTTAGTTTTACGTGTTACGAGGGGTGCCACTTATCAATATTTTTCTACAGTTGCTTTTGCTACAGAGATATACAAGTGTTAACATATCAAGCGATTTTCCAAACACTGTGTATATGAAAGCTATTACGTTCAGATTTTGGAATCTTTGACACAGTGATATGTTACTGATAAGCTAATGACAAGCTACCAGATTAAAAAGTTACTGCAATTAACAATTTTATCAGAGAAAAATAATATTCGTGTAATTCGTAAACTTGAGAGAGAGGAGAAAACCTATATCAACAACTAGCACAACTTTTTACAAACATACTAAAACATAGTAAAACATGGACAAATACCTACAGATTGAAAAACTAGCATAACAAAAAAGCACAAAAGATGTCACTCCGCCGGAATAAGACAAGGCACTTAGTCCCTTTATCTTCAACCTCGTCATGGACAGAATAGAGGAAATCTTCCAAAACCTAGGGGATACAAAATGGGCAACTCACACTTCCACACAATCTGCTACGCCGATGATGCAGTCCTTATTTCCGATTTTGAGGAAGGAAGCGAGAAAACTAAACATGATTATCAACACAACCAAGACAAAATGTATGCTAGCTTCAAAAAAATTATTAAGATGCAAGCTGGAAATCCAAGGAAGTATTGTTGAATAGGTTAATAACAATAAATACCTGGGAACAATGATAACAAGCTACGAAGACTTAAACAGGGAAGTAAAACCACAGTCTATGCAGGCATCACTAATAGCTGGTTGTTTGACGGATGGATATATGCTGTAGAAATAAAAGCTGACACATGTAAAATAGCACAAATGATGAGGACAACAGAAATGAGGATGATTAGAGACATAGATGGAAAAACTATCCACGACAGAATCCGCAACAAAGATCTACAAGAACCAAGTAAGATCCAAGAAATATTCAAATGGACCAGAACTAGAAGAAAACAATGGAATAAACACGTAGATCGGATGGACGACAACAGACTGGTAAAAAGGGCCAAACTCAATAAACCCTGCTGTAGAAGAATTAGGTGCAGACCTCCGAAAAGGTGGAAGGAATGCTGGACGTCCATATCGGAAGAGGCCTAATGGGGATAAAACAGACAGTATGCCTACTTATATGCTACATCATATAAGAAAGAAGAAGAAGAAGAATTAACTTCTTCTTCTTCTTCTTTCTTTGATCGTTACGAACTATCGCCGGTAAAAGAAACACTAATAAAAAAAGATTCGGACAATTTTAACAATAAAAATTCTGAAAATTAAATTTTAAACGAATGTTTCAGACTATAAATTTTACAGTTAAAGAAGTAGAATCGCACGCCTCTACAGAATCGAATCTACCGCTCTCGGATTGCGTTAATTAATAGTATCAGCACAATTGGGCTCTTGTGTAGAAGATTAACTCATTTCATTTTTGAACTCTAGCTATGGGATCAGTCTTCTTCTCAGTCGTGTGCTTCATTGCTGAAGGTCGTGTTCATCTTGAAAGTTTCTAGTCGCTTTAGCAACCAGTTTTCGCCATCTGTCTCTGTTCTCTGCTTGTCTTAGGGCATCGGTCACTCTAAGCCTCGTTACTGATTTTACTTGATCGGCCCAGCGGTTAGGTAATCGGTCACGTGGCCTCTTCCTTCTACAGTTCCAGTCATGACCAGCCTGTCTGGATCTCTTCTTGCTATGTGACCAAAGTAGCAGAAAATCCTCTCGTAACAAACGGTGGACAATCTTGTTTCAACATTTAGTTATTCAAGAATGTATTTATTTGTTCTTTTGGCTGTCCAAGGGATGCGAAGAATACGTCGCTAGCACCATATTTCAAGGGCGTCTATCGTCTGTCTTTCTGTAGCACGAATTGTCCATGATTCGGATCCATAGAGGAAGATGCTGAAGATTAAGCTCCGTGCAAGTACCTCATTTTGTTTGGTTCGTGATGTTCCAGTGTTGCCAGACTCTTGTAAGTGATCCTAAAAACTTCTATCCATCCGAAGCAATTAGCAAATTAAATTTTTTTAATGAACTAGTTAAGCAAGTTGAAATAAACAGCTATATGACTACTGACTAACTAAAACAAGCCTCAACTACTTTTTGCAATAAATGCAATATTATTAATAATAATCACGTTACGGCTCTGCTTGTCAAATACGCTATAGGCAATCTAATCCTACTATCCAATTCACCTCGCAGGGCTGTAAAAGCTACTGAGACCTGAATAGTTTAAATAACCCAATTTCACGTTGAAGCTATACGACATGGAATTCCAACGTTATTAGAAAATTTCATTAAAATTTTAAAAACTTCTCAAAGTTTATTTTTCATTAAAATTTCATTATAATGCGAAGTATAAAAGTCTGATAAAAAATGTTTAATTATCTTTTTCGAATCATTAAGGGCAATGTATTTAGGAGGTAATGTTTGCTATTTAATAAAGTAGAATGGTCTTTAATGAAGAGTGGTGTGGCTAGGCCCTAGGGCAGAGAGAAGCGAATGGATCTAAAATGCATTTTTGAGGAAAACGAGAAAACAGTCATGGATAGAACGATTTTCCTAGATCCATAACGAGGAGAGGTATACTATATTATTACTCTGACATACTTACAAGAAAGCTTTCGATTCTTACGGAAGTGGTAATTTCTCTTATTTTAGAGTTAAGCGATGTTTAAGCAAATAATAAAAATAATTGCTAAATTGAGACGTAACTGAAAAAAAAAACAGTTTCGGGAAAATCTCCTTGTCACAAGTTACTACAGTAGTCGGAAAAGTAGTCAAAATTAGTTGTATTTACCCAGTGTTAGTTTTCCTGAGTGTAAAATTTAAAAAAAAAAAGTAAAAATTTGTGAAAGTGTAAAATAAAACATACATTATAAAATTCATATGATACAAATTCGTTATATTATGTCCTTTTTGATTTGAATTTTTAGCACAACTGGAAGTAACAAATTTCGGATTGCCAACAAAAGCAAAGGTAAAAAAAAGTTGTCATTTTTGGAGAGATCATAAAAACTAGGTTATGAATGTTAATTTATTGGATATTCGACGCGGAAAACCATTTTTTGTAATCTATAGGTAAAATTGAACAAACTTTTATAAGGTTTATTAAATGTGATGTATACCTGTCGCGAAAATAATGGATAAATAATTGCTAATTTTCAATCTCCTAATTTAAGGTTCTACTGATTCATAACTTTTTTGTCGGATCTACCTGATGCGAATTTTTTATTTAATAGCTTAAAGAAGCAAAAAATGATTTTTTTGGGCTTGTTCTTAGTATTCTAACTATATAAAAATATTATGTATTTTTTTTTTATTTATCCTACTTTTCACAAGCCAAATTCCCATTAACTGAATAACATTGAAAGTTTAACTGGCTTAGTTTTGTATTAGATATTAAACATAAATTAGGCAGATGCCGGTTACCAGCCCACTTACCAATAACTAAAATTAATTACGATAGTTCAACACCTTTCCCAAACAAATATGAAACTGGATTAAATCAATTACCATAGTATGTAAGTCTGCCCTACGTAAAGTTGTAAAAGATAGCTTTAGTCTATTTTACCTAAAATAAGAGAGTCTTAGCTTCAAATAAGTATAATTTTTTTCGAATGAGCAAAGTTACTATATAGATAGGGAGCTATGAAATTTACTGCATATATTAAAACGGGTGACTGGTGGGGTCAAGTAGAAGCACATTCAATACTTTACTTAAATTTTCGGACAATTAAAAAAGAGGCAAAACTGCATTTTACCAAATCATTTACAAAATCAACCCGCCCATGAAAGGCTGCCATTATAGGAACTAGCTGAAGAGAGAGCGCCACAAAAAAATACAAAGGCAGCCGACAATAAATATTTTATATTCCGACGCTGACACATATAAAATGCTAAATAGTAAAGTAAACGCAATAACGTCAACGGCTTCACGACCTACCTCAAAAGTTCTTTGTTATGCCTTGGCAAATAAAAGTACTTATTATAATAAAATATTAAAATATCAAACTTGTGTAATTAATGTGTTCGTGTCACGAAGTAATTTAAAAAATAAAAAGTAATTTTCATTTTTTTTATTAAATTTGTTTGGGAAGTTTAGTCAGATCTAAATAACACGCGATTAGTATTTGAGATTAGATTAAGATTGCTGATTAGTATATACTAACTACAATGTAATAGTATGAGTATCCTTAGAGGTCTTCTACATAAAAAACTGTAATTATATGTATGTGTATTATAAAAGGAAATAAATTGTCAATTAAATTGCAACACAATAGAAGATTTACATACAAAGTCTTTTTTAACAAGACCACACTTTTTGTAATACGCTCAATTAATAATATTCCAGTGACATAAATTTTATTATATTACTTAAGATCATAAAAACCCAAAATCACTCATATCGTCGCTGAAACCCTTTAATGTTTAATTGTTTTTTTTATTGGAGTGTAACTAGTGTTTTCGAAAATACTATAATCCGAACCTGACGAAAATAACTACAAGAGCTCAAAAATCTATAAACTGTTTGAAACGGGCTTTGTCTAAAAGGCCAATATCGTATAAATTCCTGGGGTTTTCAAGAAATTTTTTTGTGTGTTAACACTGGAAATATAACTCTATGTATGGTATGCCACCAACGAACAATATCGGCGAAACTGTGGAGTGAAATGGTTCAGTGGCGGCGTGAAAAAAATATTCATGTCATTATATCTTTAGGGTCGTTTTCTTCTTTATTATTGAGAACTGCTATTTAAGGTGAAATTTCTGCAATAGGCTTTACTACAAGCAAGCGCCAGCCAATTCCATAACACCCGATATATATACATATATATATATATATATATATATATATATATATATATATATATATATATATATATATATATATATATATATATTCCTGGTTGCTTATTCATGAGTATAGGTTTGTTTGTAGTTGTCTCTAGCACATATTTTATTAAACTTTTTTTTACGTTGTACTGGGTTCTATCGAATTTTATTTCTGTATTTAAAATACCTTCAAAATTAAAAGATTTTATGAACACACAACGCTCAATAATAAACAATGTGTAATTTTACATGATTAATGAATTTTAAATATCAAAAGTAAGCACAGCATCCCAAAACCACCGTATTTCTTAAAGAGTTTGCCGGCACTAAAAGCGAAAAAAAGTAGACGTATTTACGGTTTAGAACTGTTTGCTTTTACTTATACAATCGATAAAGAATGCGAAGTTTTATTTCTTAACTGTGGTTAAAAACCGCTAGCATCGCGATGATACGTGGCTTATACAGAATAGAATATTGAGCACTTAAAGGCAAAAATATCAGATGCGTGCAACAGTATATCTGGAGAAATTATTTACAAAGCGACTCATCAAGCGTTAATGGAAAGAATGAAAAAATGATAGAAGAAAGAAGACATACAGAAAATTTCTTTTCAGGTTTTTTTTTTTCATTTTTTAAGTTTCAAACATTTAATTTTATAAATATGTAATGTTAAAAGTTGTAAAGATTTTTGTGGTTTTTAATAAAAATAATGTATTCTTCTTTTTTTATTGTTCAAAGATTAAAGGAAAGACCTCAATAGCATAGTAATTAATTTTACTATAATTAATGTCAGATTAAAGCATGACAGCCGCCTACTAGATAAATTGTTTGAAAACCACCAAACTTGGCATAATGCCATAATAATGGCAACTACGTTGACCAAAAAATAATAGTTTAAAGGCTTTTTGCTGCACAACTTTTTTGCAAAACAAATTAGGAAAAACAGTTTAAGGAAAAAATTTTGAAAAAAATTAGAGCTTTCCAATGCTGTTTTACAAAAGGTATATCGATGGAAAAAAAAATGTTTGGCGTCTCCGCGCCCAGCGTTGTTTTCATTACCAAATATCAAATACGACAGTATACTCTTTGGCATGCACTATACCATTATACATTTAAAAAAATATAAATATCCAACACTTTTCCAGAAATCGGGGCCGGACATCTAAAAATGATTATCCTGTACATGACGATATATAAACGTTAGTGTGTATCCGATAAAACATAATGACGAGTTAGTACTGCCACTTACACTTGATTATTTAACTGTCTGTGATATTTTATAAATATACAAAATAGGGAAATTTAAAATAGAAAAAACTTTATCTGCTTCTGTAAGTTAGGTCTTAGCAAAATGTGAGACCCACTGTGCATATTAATATTTAACAAAATCAATATGTAATAAAAAAATAGAATTATCAAATTTCACCGCCAAACTGAAACAACTTTTGCAGAAAATCTGTTCACAACTAAATTTCAAAAGTGTTCGAATTTTATTAAATGCTAAAAAAGTTTTCAATCCCATTTCGTTGTAAGTTTTTTTAGGCGGCTTTTTTTTGGAATAAATGAAAAAGGGATAAAAATATTATAAAAAAAGTTTTTGAAAAGCTCTTCTTTACCAATAATAATCTGAAAATCCTCGAATAAGGGAAATTTTAAAACTTTATATTAGGCATTAAATTTGACGTATTTGGAATAACTTTGCCTTATTAATTAACGTAATATGCCTTTCATTATTCTGTTAAATATTTTGCCGACGGAGGCTCATATCTCTACTTTTTGTTTGAGAAAAAGTTTAACCTGAACACTTGAAAGTTTAATGTTAAATACTTTGAATTTTTACCAATAAATTTAATTATTTACAAATATTGTAAACCAGACACTGAACTAAAATAGTCTACTTGTATTTTACTTTCAGACTCTTTATCCAAAAACATTTATCTAAGGGGTTACATAAACCTCGATTTTCAAAAATTCTGTTTTATTTACGGATTTTTATTCTCTATACCCCTGAGAATTATTCAAAAAAAAAAAAAAATAACAAAATTCCATTCCATTATAAAGTTATAGCATTAAATGTGACCTGGCGTCGGATTGGGATCACTACCTGTCTCAATGCCGCGCCTCTCGGCAGCTGCGTTTCGGATTTCTTTTTTCAACCGGCCTCTTTTGAAAATAAAGTCGGTAGAATTTTACATCTATTAGTGGAGTTTACCAAGTTGCAAGAGAAATAACGCATACAGGACAAAGCTGGAATGGGAGACTAGCCGTAAATTCACTTTTTATCTACCCGAAACTTTAAACGCGTTTTTCTCGAAACTACAGACACTGTCTGCAATATTATTTTCAATTTTTAATAATTACTTTTTCTACAACATGTAAATAATTAAACATAACTTTTTTGGTAGAAAATTGCATATTAAAGTTTGAAACACCGTAATTTTTTTATTTTTGAAAAAAAAACCCTTCGACAATTTTTAACTACTACATTATTTTGCCAGATTAATTTTTATTTTTGCAAATTGGGTTATATTTTCTAAAGTTACCTGCAGACAAGGGGCGCCGTAGTTTTCATCAGTGGTCCATTCAATCCGATAAAAAATAATGTTAACATTTAAAACATATTTAAAAAAAAATTTCTTATATTTTAAAGTACAATAAAAATATATAATCGCCATTCTTAATAAACTTTAAAATATTTTTTTTAAAATCCTTTTTACAGCGCCTAGGTGTACGTAACCCATTAAAAGTAACGATTTTTTTTAGTAGGTAATTATGACAAGCCACAAATTCTTTTGTCTCATTATTTCCACTGTCTTTTACAAAACTTACACCCAATGGGAGAATTTTTTTTGATTTTTTTATTCGTAAAAATTTCATTTGTCTAAATCCAATTTACTGGAGTTTGACTGTTTCAAACGTAGAAAAACCTGACTTTGAAAAACTATCATCTTCAAAATGGTAATTTTATGAAACAAACAAAATACACTACACAACTTTTGATTTTTACACTCGATGCACATGTACCTGAATACGTTAGCCTCATCAGGAGAGATATCAGACAGTCGATCATCACTCTTGATGATGCTAACAAGGTTAGCGAAATGTGAGTTATTGCAAAAATAAGATTTTGGTGTATATGTAATAACTATGGTGGAGTGTCATTGTGCTAAAGATTCTGCAATTCAAACGTAATACAAAACATAGTAGAAAAAAATTTTATTTCTAAATATACCAATGCGGAGACTTGAAAGAAAAAATGCAAAAAATGAATTTTTAGATAAATTTATCAGTGTTTAAGCCTAAATTTCGTATATAAAAAAATTATTATCCTGTTTGTTTTCATTTAATCACTCGTTACAGGCTAGGAGGAACTTTATTCGACGTTTCTTCTTTATTTAGGGCTTTATTTTTCTTGCTTCAAAAATTATAATTTTTAAATATTAGGTTTTCTTAAGCTATGTCTCCATTCTTTTAGGAGTGTATATAAATTATTTATTACCTAAGAATAATAAGTTAAATTTAGCTAATGCCGATGTTTTATAACAATTAAAGTTGCGTTTTAAAAACCCAATAATAACAATTTTTTGTCCATATGGCATAGCTTTTTGGTGAGACCTGCATATATAGAACTTCTCGGCTAAAAGTAACCACTTTATAAACCCTAAAAAGTGTTCATGGTCATAGAAAAAAAAAGATGCTCAATAATCGACAAAACTTACGGTTCTTGGGTAGAAGACTATTTTTACCCCCTCTTTTTCAAAATGTTCCCAATATATTAAAACTAAAGAGTGATTGATTAAAGGTTGTTTTTACTACCTTTTTCTCAAAACTACCCTCCCCAGGTTGTTAAAATCAACAACAATCCATTTGATACTACCTCGTTCTTGCCTCATTTACGATGTTCGAATAAAAATATGTTATAGCTATGTAAGAATTGATTTTGTAAATTTTTTGTTGTGATTGCAATTGTCTCCCTCTATCGTAGGGTACGAAGCTCTGTCCGTGGAAATAAAATTTTGCAGAGTCAACAAATGAAAAAAAAACCTAATTAATGAATGTAAATATTTCGTAAGAACAAATGGTTTGGCGTTATTTTGAGTGATTACTATTAACTAGGAAGCACTTGGTATTAGTACATAGTATATATATATATATATATATATATATATATATATATATATATATATATATATATAATAACATATTAAATATATTATATTATTCTCGTTTTTTAAAAAGATAAATAAAAACATTTCCAACTTAAAAACTTTTACAATAACTAATTTATATACAACCATGAGTACTTTTCATTTTTCTGCACAAACTGAACTAAATACTCGAATTAGGTCATTTTTTTACAAATGATTGGCTCAAACTGCAGACACAAAAACCTAAAATATACTGCTTAATGCTGACAATAACTTGCTCAGGGAAATGAAAAAATCTCATGTTTCTAATTATTTACCACTTTTATTGTGCATTATTTTTAAATAAATAACGAACCATACACACCATAATCTAAAATATACCAACAAAATAAAATCACTTTACCTACCATTAATAAAATTTAATTATTAAAATTTTATTAATTCTCTATATTACAATATTTATAATTAATATAATTAAGTTATTTAGATATATACAATAAAATTTACCCGGCAGTTGTGATGACTTTTGAAAGACAGATTATTCTTACTTAGTAGTAATTACTTAAAATGATTTTGTTGATAAATAAGTGTATCCTAATGTGTAAAAATAATAAAAAAAATAGTGATTAAGGAACTAGAATGCTTTATAATAAAACTTCCCGAATCGGCGAATGAAACGATGACAATTTACAACTTATTTTACTTACATCTGCAGACGCCTTTATATATATATATATATATATATATATATATATATATATATATATATATATATATATATAGATATATAGATATATATGTGTGTGTGTGTCGGGTGCCCTGATATTGCTATGCACGAGGCCATAATTAAATCGCTTGAGATAACAAAATGAAATTTCCTTATAAAAGCCGGCGTCTATTTCAGATAGAAAAATTGAAGCCTTTTTATTTTAAATAAAATCCCAGATACATTTTTTGAATTCTTCGGAAAATTCCAGAAAACTCTCGTCTAGTTTTTGAGATATTGAGATTTGACTGTCAACAATTTTTTACTTTCATTCCATTTTTCAAGACAATATTTTACGATAGGCCCAAAACAATTACTACTTATTATCATAGTATTATATACTAACAAAGTAGTAAAAATAATTTTAACAGCTGTTTCTAATTTTCACAAATTTTAATTTCTCAAAATCCAAACTTTGAATATGAACAGCATTACAATGGTTAAATTTAGATAGTCGTCCAGATCACTAACCACTGATTCTAGGACTAAAATTTTGTAGTCGCAATTTAAAATTGCAGAAAAATAGCTGTTAAAATTAATTTACTATAAATACTTCCACAAATAGCGTCTTAGAACTACAAGAAGAAATGTTAATATTATGTTATAGGATGATTGTGAAACGTTGTTCTAAAAAATCGAATTGAAGTAAAATACTTACAGATTTTCCGAAGCTATTATCTCGGAAAGAGAGAATTGAGATGTTAAATGATACACAAGAGTTATCTGGAATTTCCCGTGGAATTACAAAACTCAAGAACATGTAGAGTACTTAATTTAGAATAAAGAAATGTCGCGGCTCCCGTAAAACTGGAAGTGTATAATGATTGTTTTTCTATTCAAAACGTGCGTTTATTTTAACGGTATTTCTATACCAAATTTTGTACGAGTAAAGCAGTTTATGGATTTAGGAACAATGGTTTTACTAACTGAAGATGTGCTTTTTAATTAAAAATAGTTGACTTGATTTATACCTGTACAGGTACTACAGCATTTTGTAATAACCCATAACAACTAGAAGTATTTTTTTTTGTATTCCGTAATCGAAATCTAGAAATTTGTTAGTTAAAAAAATAAGCAGTGAAAAATATTTGTTAAAAAAATTATGTTCAAATTTCATATATATGTAATGTCATATATATAAGTAACTTACTACTAAAGTATTTTAAAATCTACAGTCTTATATATCAAAAAAAGAAAACTAGATATATTAGTAGGCTAACCATTCTACTTATTTACTTTTTTCAAAGCAATTTGCACTGATTTTAGAAGCACAATTTTAAGTTCCTTCTCTTCAAGATCCTTGAAAAAAGACGTATGATACTATACTCGTATATACCAAACAAAAGCTCTAACATCATCTCCTACCTTATTAACCTTTTACATATCTGAATAGTTGAAAATACTGAAAAATTAACAGTTATCAGATCTTAAAATGGATGTATAGCACAGTATATTAGAAATAACTCCTCTAACCCTCCCCCCTTCCGGATTAACTGCTTACAATTAAGTATGAATGAAAAAAATAAGGTAAATTTCTTGAATCCAAAACCTCTAAGAAGTACTTATAATACCATATTTACGAAGCAACTCCTCTCGTACCTCAATAACCCCTTATATAGCTATATGATCATACATAGTTGAAAATAGTGAAAAAAATCATATTTATCATAAATCTGGATCACAAAAACGCCTTACATGTTTAATCATAAATTATTGAAGATAATAAAAAAATAACAGAATTTTCAGAAACGGACCAGTAATACGACATGTACAAAGCAACCCCCCTATACTTTCTCCTACCTCATTAACCCTTTACATATATGATCATAAATAATAGAAAATAATGCAAAAATAATACAATTTTCAGAATTTTCGACCCTACGAACAATGTGTAAGGACTTTCGTAAGCAAAGATTTACAGGAGTTCTTCTAACTTAGGTAACACATGTTTGAAACAACGCAATGAAACATCGTGGAGAATCTCGAGCGGTTGCACTTAACATGTCTATGACATTCGATCGTGTTTGGCATGGCGGATTGTTAACTAAGTTGCGCTGTTATGCTATGTCTAAAAAGTTTTGTTTATGGTTCTCGGGTTCTCTCTTTCTCATTTACATTAACGATCTGCTGGAAAGGACCAGAAATCCAACCTATAGCTTTGCAGATGATAGTGAGCCTATTTCTTCATTCACTTTGAACACTCGAACATAGGCTCCTCATGCAAATATCCGCAGACAACTGGAAGTCATTCAACTTAATAAAGATCTGGAAGGAACTCTATCTTGAGGTGACACAATAAACAAGCAGAATTTAACGCTACAAAAACCCAAGCGGCAGTTTTTTCTAAAAAAGTTGACGTTGCGGAACCCAACACAGTTATGTCAAGACACTCCATCCCTCTAACATCTAGCAAGCTGGTGGGCAATAACTTGAGAGCCAATATGTCTTGGCATGAACATGTCGCATGCATAGCAAAGAAAGATTCCCAAATGCTGGCAATACTATTTTGAATTAGAAAGCTTGACACCCCACAAGAACTGTTAATTCTGTACAAAGTTCAAATTCGACACACGATTCTCCCATGTTTGAGGCTCTGCTCCCAAACATACACTTTATTTATTGGATTCTATTCAGAAGAATTCGCCGGATTGGCGACCCAGAACTCACCAGATACCTTGATATCTTGAAACATTCAAGAACGGTTGGCTACTTGAGTCTATTGTTCAAGTATTTTCATAGAAAGTGTTCAATGAATGTAGCCTGCTTAATTCTTTCCATAGCGCTGCGTGTTATTAATACGGGTCGCGCCAACACATCCCATCCGTATGGGGTTCAGCTTGTTACTCCTCATACAACACTTTTTAAGCAGTCTTTTATATGGAGAATATCATCCCTTTGGAATGATTTGCCCACGACTCTGTTTCCCTCCGAGTATAACTTACAGCCCAAAGTGAATCGCTTTTTCTGCACACGTGTGGCTCCTGTAGCCCTTTAAGGATATCCCTGTTGCACATGTGCTACGTCTATAAAGAAAGACAGCAAAGCATCCAGTCTAACCCAGTCCCCTAGCTTATTAACCCCTAAATAACAGAAAATAGTAAAAGATTAACAAAATTTTTAAAATTATAGACTCCAGAAACACTGAGAACGACATGTAACATGATATATTCGAAACAATTCCTCTAATATCTTTCCTCACCCCTTTTACCCTTATATGTTTGATTTTAAATTTACTCAGTATATCAACAAAAACCAAGAAAAATTCTCATAATAATTTAGAAAATAAAAAAATAAAAAAGAAAAGTTTATGGACTTCCACTCCCTTAACCTTCAGCAATATAATCCAAAAACTATCCCTACATCAAGTATTAAATGTGTACCAAATTTGAAATAGATATTTCGTTTCGTTTGAGAGTTATAGTGCCAAGGGACCGACAAACTGAGAGAAATGATGTCTATTTTTTTCGTGATCTGGACCCTGAAATTTAAAGAAATGCAAAAACCTCTGAAAATTGTACCTTCAAAAACTCCTACTTAAATCAAGAATTTATTATTAGACAAAAGAAAAATTTGTTGTTATTTTTAATGATTTTCTTATTATTTTCGTAGTACATATACATATGTAGAATGATTATTTTGTCAATATTTAGCTTTCCTTATTCTTTTAATAAAAACTACTCTCAAAAAACCGACACAAAATATTCTCCATATCATTTCCTAATACTAGAGTAGCAAAATATCTTTTTTTTCTTTTTGCAAGCCAAAAAAAAATATAATAAAAATGTAAATGTTGAATATAATTTTGACATGTGTTCATTGTGTTATGTAAAAATAAAATTAATAAAAATATTCGCGAGGGAAGTCACAAAAAAAAATATATTTAAAGTTATAAACCAGAAAAATTAAAAAGCAATTTGCGATTAGTGGTAAAAATTCCAGTTGTTGCAGGATTACTAAACACAATGGTGTCTAGCAATAATATTACTGCCTGTAAATTATCCAATTTTTGGAAATCAGAGATTTACAGTGGAACTATTTTGTAAATATTTATAAAACCAGTTCCATTGAATCTAGCGTCTAATGTTAATGGTACAACTACATAAAAGAGTCATTAATATATCTTAAATGATGCTAGAGTTAATGTGTTTTATGCTTTACTAATAAAAGGGAGAGAGGCAGCCATAGCGTAGTGGCTTTGGTATCTGTTCTCTACGCCGGAAATACAAGTTCGAAACTCTGCTTGGAAAATAACAAATTAAAAAAAAAACTTTACAACATGAGAATCGCCTCTGTCGGGAAGGCAATGGCAAACCACCCATAGTATCATCCCTAGTAAAGCACTTTCACTTTGGCTGTTCGGATCCAGCATTAAACTGTAGGCTCCCTTTTATATCTAAAAAAAATATCATTTGTTCTATTTTTCTTAGTTAATATCTGTTGCAAGCCAGAAATGCAACTACCGGGCTTATAAATCTAAGACATCAAATATTTCAGGTATTATAAACAGATAAATTTTATTGTTTAAGTAAAACTGCTTACATCATAAATTTGAGAATAAAAGCGTTATATTATCACAGTGGTAGTCATTGCTCCATATTTATTTTAATACAAAATTAGGACAGATAGCCGCATAAGGGGGATGAAAACGATCGAATCCTGGATTGATTAAAATCCTAAGATTGATCTACTAGAATCTTCAGTATGATTTACTACTATAATATACTTTCTATATACAGATCTAAAGTTTTCTGAAAGATTTGCGTGTGAGATGTTTTCCTTCGTAAACACAAATATGTTTTTACACCCTGTTTACCTAGATACAAAATGAAATGAAATATCTTATTTTACAAATACATAAAAAAAATATTTATTTGAAGATCGTTTCTAAATAAATAGTTTTGAATTAAGCTGAAACTTGATTTACTTACATTAAAATGTTGCTATCTGGTGTCAAAAAAAATTTCCTAGAGCAGGTAGGAGGAACGATTTTTTTAATTGCAGAAATCCTTTTTTTTTTTCGTGTAAGCGGAATATTTATTTCAGCTGCTGGTATTATTTTATGGACACTCAAATAATTACATTAGTTTCACAAATATTCTTGACGTACTGGTGAATGAAACATATATTGTTTAAGATTCTTTTTGGTTTCAATGGTTTCATTGCAATCTTAATTTGTACTGAAGGTCAGTAATATTTTTAAAATGTATTTAAATAAAAGGAATTTCCTGTTGCAAAATTCTGGAAATAGCTTATTAATATATCAGTTTGCTCTTCTCTCTTCCAAATAGATTTAGTATGAATAAAAACTGCAAATTGCTCCAGGTAACAATAATAGAAGTATTAAAATTGAACAGTTTAAAATCTGTAGGACTTCAGATGTTGCCCACTTTCTTCGAAAATATCGAAAGTAGTTTTAAAAAGCATTGTTGTTGTCATTAAAACTTCCTGAATAAAAGTGCGGGTACTAATTGAATATATTTATTTAAAGACAAAACGAAATATTTGTATTAAAAAAGAAAACAAAGCCACTTTTTTTAGCAGATACTCATAAAAACGAAAGCAAAATAGGTTACGTCGTTTCGTTATAGTAATGACAATTAATTAAATGTATATTTGTATTGTAATAAACTAGATCCTTCATTTAAATCCTGTTTTTAAAAATCGATTATTTTTTACAATTTTTTATAGTTTGAATCTTCAAGAATATGTGTGCCAGGATTTTTGGATATCTTATTTATTTTTAAAGACATTACGTATCTTAGGAGGGCGCGAGCAACGCCTGATTTCAGGCGCACGCAAACAGAGCGAAGATCTCAAACTCAAAGCAAGAATAGCTCGGAAAATGCTTAATACTGAACAAATGAGTTTTATGAAGAATTGGAAGGGTTACTTTATGGCTCTGGAATAGCTGATTAGCTGTAAGTATGACTTTATTATTTTTATCATGTCAGAAACGTGATCGAAATCTTTAAACGCTTATATCCCCAAACTACTTTTTTCGACCTTGGCTCCATGAT